>OZ038495.1:43617224-43644724 GCA_964036315.1 Acanthosepion esculentum | reverse complement strand
GTTACTGATGTTGAAAGACCTTACGTTTTGTGTTTTATTCGTTACTGATGTGAAAGACCTTACGTTTTGTGTTTTATTCATTGCAGATGTTCAAAGACCTTACGTCTTTTGTTTTATTTATTGCAGATGTTCAAAGACCTTACGTTTTATGTTTTATTCATTGCAGATGTTGAAAGACCTTACGTCTTGTCTTTAATTCATTGCAGATGTTGGAAGACCTTACGTTTTATGTTTTATTCGTTGCTCATGTTGAAAAAACTTACATTTTTGTGTTTTATTCGCTGCTCATTTTGAAAGACCTTTGTATTTTATTTGTTGCTGACGTTGAAAGAACCTACGATTTCTTCTATGTATGTAATTTTGTTGCTCCAGTTCACGAAGTTAAAAGAAGAGGGGTCATAAGATCTACAGGCTCTATTTGTTGGAAGGTAATAATCAATTATGTATGAAAACGATTGTATGCAGCTGAAGGTTCATTTATTTCTGAATAGGTTTCGTGCCATGTATGATAAACACGGAAAAGTCTCGATATGACGAGTCTATTTAAGAATATTACTCGTGTTTGTCGGTTAATGCTTTGTTTTTGCAGTGTTTTGTCGTCTTGTGTAAAGCTAAACATAGTGCAACCTATTCTCTGTTTAACATCTTTATCTCCTACTCTTCTATGTGCAGTGACTCCTCATGACATAAGTGATCATGGCTCTCCATAACTTCCTGTCTTTTGTAGAGCCTAATAAATCTTATCTCTGTTTTTTCTCCTAAACCATGTTCCGATATCCATTCACTCAAGCTCACAAAGTATGCCCCTATTGCCACCAATCTGCCCTCTGAGTATCAGATTTTTCAAGACTTCTTTCCTCCTTTTTTCTAGGAAATTACAACTCTTCCTGGTGTTAACTATGTGTTTCCTTTTTGTTTCCATTTTCTTTAAAGCTTCGTCGTTGTTCACATGTTCGTTCCATTGTCTCCACAGCATCGTTCGATAAAACCACATTTCTCGTTCTTCGATTATTCCTCTTTGAGGAGATTATCCAGCATTCACTGTCATATAGGAAGACAGCTATCACATAACAATTCAGTACCCATTTCTTTGTCTCTATCAAAGATGTTGTGTTTCTCAGTACCCTGCTTAGCTTTTGGAATGTATCATTGGCTATCCAAATTAGAATTCGGATTTTAGTGACGCACTTTCCGTTCTTTGTTAAAACATATTTTTTAAATTTGTGTACTTGCTTGATTTTGGTATCTCCGATTTGCAATTTGCATTTTGGGTTCATCCTTTTCTTAACAACCATGAATTCTGTCTTCTTGGCATTTAATCTTTCCTTCATCCCCTATACTAGATTTTGCATAACTGAACCATGCACCGATGTATTTCAAGTATTTAGTATTCATTAATTCCATACGCTGGCTTTTTATTGTTGATTCTGTGTAGAACCACAGGGCTCTACTGTGAAGTAATGTATCAAGAACCGATTGATCAACTACATGGAAATTCATCCCCTTCTCAAATCCTTTCTTAGAGACTGTTTTTCTGTTTACTTATACTCCGTTCTTGTATTTCCATTCCTACACGTAATCGTCGATCTCATCATACCATGGTTAACTCTCTTTATATATCTCTACATCCGTTCTTTAAGCACTCACCTCTTGCGTCATTATGCAGTTTTTCTTAACGATTCTTCAACCACTTGTGTTACTCAGAAAACTCGATTTCTGAAGAGTATATTCAGCCAAAATCATTTTTAATCATGCTAAGTTTTCTTTTGTATATTTACCAGTCTTATACGAAACTTTAGGATAATCTACTTTATGATAATCGACTTTATGATATTCCATATGTATTCCATATGTTTCCTATCGAACATACATATTACCCACATATTACCCACCCGTAAAACACAATCCCTTACAACATGCTCAACTGCTCAACAATGAATACTTCATCTGGTCTGATTCTCAGGAAGGGGTAATCTGGAAAATAAACAGGACTGTTAGAGTACGGATACTTACCAAACCTTTTTACACCTGTGAGAATTATTTTTTCTATATTTGACTAATTTCTGATGAGTCATAATGTCACCATTCCTATCTCTGTAATTTCAGAGTATTATATAATAATTCAGCATAGGTAACAAGAAAAGACGCGATCTCTGATCATAGCGTTATATCTTCACACCAAAAAATGGCGCCTTTTTTAGTACTAAGTAACATAATTAAAGTGGGTGTCGATTTATTACCGGAGGTACAGTGGAGTAATGGGTAGGAGCTCGGACTGAGTAATCGAAGAGACGAGTTCGAATTCCAGTCGAGCTCACTACATTCACTGACGTGAAAGGTATGAATCCTCCTCTTCTCCCCCAGCTATGGCTAAATAGCAGGACAGACCGAGATGGCAACTGGCCTACCGCAGCAAGAAATGGCAACCTACTGCGGGGAAAAATCTGCCTCATCAGTCATGTATCGAAAGATACATGATCGCCTAAGCGTGTATCGCGCATAACACTGGCTTGAAGCTTGATGTCGCTTTATTGAAATTATTTCCATAAATATATTTGTTCATCACATGGATGCAATTTTCAAAAACATCCGTAATAGAAAGTCACTAATCGTTAAATTCAGAATTTAGCGCAAAATAGGAGTACCGATATTCAGAAAACTTAAAATCATTTCTTATTTTTTTACATCACTTTATTCATAACTATTGCGATATGATGCAACCTATGGCTAGTGCATTATTTAAGCAGCTTAGACCTTAAATAATCTACAGTCGCTTTTTATATCCATCTGTCACTTATATTATTGTCAACTAGGACGGTTTTTACATTTACAAAAGTAGCTATGTAGTCGCTCTAAGTAACACGGCTAATGGAAATATGTGTTGGGTAATTTATGGAGATAAAAAAAAAACCTTCGACAAGATTTAAACTGGTATTTCATTCTAACTGGTATTTCGAGTTTGTTGTTTACGTGCAATATATTTCCGGATTGAGCCATGTAATTTTAGGACTTGGATTTACAGCCATATACAAAATCATTATAATATTGTTTAGAGTGTCGAAGCAGTTTTAGTAATTGTCCTAAGTGATTTTATCTTTTGAGTCGAAGTACTTTCATTATTATCCCCGTTTTCGTCTTCTTCGTCGTTTTCGTCTCCCCTGTTTTATTTTTAATCATAACGTTTCAGGATGTATAGCTATTAAGATATACAAGAATCAGCGTGAAATAGATTGCAGTAAAAGTTTTAAAAATGACTAAAACTAGACATGATTTAATAATGAAAATATCAAAATATTTCAGCCATTTAATGCAACTCTCGAGTTGAGAGCTATGGATTCGAAGAAATTAGTCGATTTCCGTAACTACGTTTCAAACACAGAATTTGGTTGCGTGTCAAATAAACGATGATTCTCCTGACTAGATATCATATTTTTGTCAATGCATTTCCTAATATTTTACTTATTAAATTGATAGATTTTACTCATTTCTCTTCATGTAAGTTCTTATCCTTTGCCATCAAAAGGATAAAGAGCACTTGTAAACTGTATGAATAAACTATATAGGAGAAGAAGAAAGACGCTTTCATTTGCCATGACAGTATTTAGGAGAGACACATTTTTTATCTACTATTAGTCTCGGTTAAATACTTCGCTCAAGGGCAACTGAAGTTGACAGGATGATGTTCAAACTACATAAAAGAGGAAACATTTGGACAGCTAATGGCACACCTCCATCAACGCAAAGTGGAATAAAGCCTACATGACACTCTTCGATTTCCCCACTTTTTATTTTCGAAAGGCAGCTATCCTATATGGATGCTGAAGTGCACGAATATACTGGGATTTTCCGACAACGAGACTACTTTCCGATTGCAGCAATTCTTCAGGCCCCGATATCTTCCAGTAATTTCCAATATTATCAGAATTATATTGAAGATAGAATCGTAGGGTTTTGCTTGGCGCATGTTCTTAAATTTGCCTGGTTACATTAAAAACATATATGTGGTAATAATTTGAACATGCAGTAACCAGGAAAATTTCAAAGTTGTCCTATATGAATTTTCTTATGAATCGTAATTATTGCTTTACTGATATAAGATCCTTGCGAAACCCACGACAATAAATCTCCCGTGGAAATTCCTCTAGTTGAATATTTAACAATAATATTTAATACCAATTGTAAATATGAAGGTAGGTTATTATTTCAAGGAAGAACAGTGTACAGATGAAAACCTTTCAAAATTGATAAGGTTTATTTTCATTTTATTTAAGCAGACGTGGACTTCCGTTTCGCTTCAGCGATATCATTTCAGCTATCTTCCCTTTCTTTCTTGCTTTCTCTCGTTCTTATTATTACAGGTTGTACTATGTCTCTGAGGGGTTTTGATATTTAATAAATATTCAAGGAATTTTTTTTTTTCAAATTTAGAAAGTTGAATGTCTAGAATTTTATTATGGATAAGTTTACAACGAAACAACAAAGGAAATTTAAGTTGAATATCAATATTCCATTATATTCATACAGAGGGCATAGCACAGTGAATTCAACGTGAGAAATCAGACTTTTGAATCAATGATTCGCCGTCCGGTAGGAGTTTTAGCAAACAGGTTCTGTACATGTATTTGCCAAAATCTGGAAGACCATGTTGATATCCCACAGAAGAAAATCTTCAACATGTATTGAACAGCATAGAATAAAAACAGGGGATATCCATTCGAAGAGGTTATCTGCATATGAGTGTTTCTTGATCATTATTACTCTGCATTATGTGAAGAGATTTACACCAATATCTCCGCAAAACAGTCAGTACAGGAAATGGAATCAATAGCTTATGAGCAGAGGCTTAACCTCGTCCAACAAATCCTATAGCTAATGAATATTTTATTCATCATCTGATAATGAGTGGCGTAATATTTCTTATCATTTTAAACGTTATTTTTCATTGTTAATTGAATTAAATTTCCATTTTATTAACTTCATTATTTTATCAAATTAATAACATTGTTATCTTATGTTGCAATGTGACTTTTATATACCGTCACGCCTTTTGGGACATCCTGTGTGCAGTGGTTTCAACCTAGCGGTTCGCACAAACCGATTTTAAAAAATGAAAATGCTTAGCGAACCGGTTGTTAGATTATCCGAAAATAATCTTATATATTAATAGCCGATGGTATAGGTAAAATGTTAGTTACGCTACGCTCGGGTGCGCACCTAGTAAAACACTAATAGAAACAGGCCCTCTAAGTAATAACTGTCATAGTATAAATCCTACAATTTAATTACAATTCATAAATCCTACAAATTAATATTGTGCAGCCAGATTCTTGGAATATGAAAGAATATGTATTTCCTTGGAAAGATGATGAAGAGAATTTACCGGAATTTTGTAAAGTATTTCGTTATGAGATATCTGTTTATGATTTCCGTGATTACATTGGCAACGTAACCAGAAATTACCATAAACTTGTTGCACCCAAAACTGTCGAAAGAGCTAAAAATATAATTAATAGCATTCCCCTAAGTTCCGTGATGGTTGAATTAGTGTTTTCTGTGATTGACATAATTTATTCTGACAAAAGAAATCGTTTTGAAGTTAAAAATGAAGAAAATCTTGTCATCAATTTGATAGGTCTTCCATTGGATCTTTGGGACTGCATCCATTCAGTTTAACTGTGTTTGAGAAACCATAACGCAACTAATGACACAAAAAAGCATAAAAATCATTATACTTATGAACAGAAATGAGATGAGAACAGAAATTCTATCTGGAAATATGTTAATAAATGACTTTTTTAAAAATATCAAAACGGTTTAATTCTTTTTAATACTATAAAGTGATGTGTTTCTATTCTCAGATTGAAAAGAAAATGAGCAGAATAGGTTCCTAAAGATTATCTGCCTTTATAGAATCGGTCCCAGGAAATTTGGTATGCAAATTTGGTATTGCCTGTATGTATGATTTCTTATCTCAGTCAGTTATGTCCCTTGCGTGATACACGCTTAGGCGATCATGTTTCATTCGAAACATGACTGATGAGGCAGATTTTTTTCCCCCAGTAGGTTGCCATTTCTTTCTGCGGTAGACAAATTGCCATCCAGGGCTATAGAACCCGGTCTGTCCTAATATTTACCTATAGTTGAATTCATATCTTTCGTATTAGCACATAAGAAAATTAATGGATTCTACTGGAATTCGAACTCGGCTCTACGATTCCTCTTCTCTGCTATAATATTATTTTTCTCTCTGATTTCACGATCAAAACGGAACCGTCTATTATTAATCTGGAGTAGTGTCAGGGCATACGGCAAGCTTTAACGAACGTAAGAACTAACGGAGAAATACGTAATTGAAAATTCTTCGCTCTAAGTTGGTGCAAATATAAATAAAATAATACGTATGTTGCTGGTGACATAATATTATCTTCAATAATTTTGAAATGTAGTGTGTAAGTGATTAATATAGAATATCAAGCTAAAGATCTTGTTGAAAGCAATATTCATCACTATTATTAAAAAGAAAGTGCAGATGCACATTCTAAACCGACTTGTATATGCATTTATTGGTGATTTATGTGATTATTCTTATTTTGGGAAGATTCCTTAACGTTATACTTTCTGCGTTTTGTATCCGAAAGTAATATTTGTATTTGTTTTGTGCGTGCGCATGTGCATTGGTTTGTCACTAACTAACTATTCTTCTCAAATGCGAGACGCCATCTTTGTTAAACGCTGTTATTCGCTTGACTTTTGCCCCATAAACTATCCATGTCACTACTGAAAAGATACAAATAGATTGGCATGTGCGAACGGAGAATGTTTTATCTCTTTCGTGGAGACTCACAAATTCTCGCTCCGAAAAACCAGATATAGACTTTGTCTTTGCCTCTTCTTTCGCTCGAGCAAATAAAAGCTCATCTCTCCGCCTTGAAAGATGTATAGCCACAAATATAGCACTGTAGCAATTTACGCATGGCAAATCCTTTTCTTGTTTATGCTTTCACACGCACACACACACACACACATATATATATATATATATATATATATATATACACGCATCCTGTTTTTATTTGTTTCTATTTTTTCTTAATCCTTGAAGATCCTATTTTGATATTAATTCCTCCAGCCCAGTTCTGTTTCTACAATCTTTTCTGCGATGTGGTTTATAACAGAGAAACTGATAAGTTGCACTGGTAACAAATCTGAAGAAAATTATCGAAGAATTTATTTCCTACTTTGACCTCTGAGTTAGCTGTCAAAAACAGTAAATAATATACTCAAGAGATAAGCAGTAATGAGGTCATTTATGTGTAGAAAATCATCATTGCTTTCTGAGAAAACAACTTTAAAAAAATTAAATCCACAAAATATGTAATTCGAAAACTTAACCGATAAATAAAGAACACAATAATTGGCTTAGATGAGTAATTTTTTCGTATCTCTCATATATCTCAGACACTTTCGAAAATGCAACAACTGCTAGGAATATTTTGCCAAAAATGTAGTAAATGCATATTTGGGAATTTAAATAAAAAAATCAATCTTATAATATTTCTGCTATTAAGACATTTCGTGAATCGAATCAACAGAGAATTCCAAATTACTATTACTGCAATTACTATTACTACAAGTAATATTACTACTATAACTGCCACTAAGAATTAATGCTTACATTGAAACATCGATTTACATCCTATCACCGAAGTTAAGCAACGTTCCTTCTTGATGGATGGCCGCTGTGAGCTTGTATGCGCGGGTGGTTTAACGGATAACAGATAGCAATTAGAAATCGGAGGGCCGAATTCTACTTCCAGTCGAGGTCGTTATATTCTCTTTCACGCAAATAACTTTGGGAAAGGCAAGAATCATTCCCCCAACTATGGGTTAAATAGTTGGATTTTTATGAGTAAATCATTATAATCTCCCCAGAATTCTGATAATCCACCAATTTTTCTCTAGCTTTACGATCATATGATAAGCCATAAAATACAATGAATTGATCAAAATCTATTACAAATTAGTCAAATAATTTTGATCATAAAACAGAAAATGAATTTGCTAAGATATCAGAAATAAAGTATTTCATTAATCTAAGCATACTACAATTAATTTTGTGCCATCAGTGATTAAGATTATCCGTTGTAAATCTAAGCAGTGGTTAACCCTTGGCATTCTGCAATCCATTTACACGTGGTCGCTACGTAGGCTACTCGCAGCTCGGTTTCCTCTGCTCCTCTTATCCTTAATATGGCTTTCGAGTATCAAATTCTACGAGCGCTCTGTCCTTATTATGCATCCACACCAAAAATACAGCTTGTCAAAAAACAAGAATATGTTTCGATCCCTTAAAACTAATATTACAATTTAGTGAATATTAGTAAATTAAAAAAGAAACAATCACCTAAAACATCTGAAATTTCATATTTTCATTAATCAAGGTATCCTAAAATGACTGGAAATTCGTAGAATTCAATAATTGCAATTATACAAATCGTATGTATCGTCCTTCCGAGAGGACATGTTCTCGGGATATGCGAATCACATTCTATTGTTTAAAAGTCTTTGAAACTATATTCATTAAATCAGGGCAACTTTTCTTCTGCAAACAGACCGATTGAATGTTAAGACTGAATGTGATTTCTTTATAAAGATGTATATCTGTCTCAATATATTGTTGATACACATGTATTTTCTTCTCCATGTTTCCCCTTTCAGTTAGTGAACATAAAATATTTACTTCCTCGATCGAGAATCCGATAACAGGTTTCGTTAATTCCATTTGACTTTTGATTTATTTTCTTTCTTACTCCAAATTTATTTTTGCCAGTTAATGTAGTTGTTGTTTTTCCGTTGCGACATTTTTAGCTATGTCTATTTTTATTGCTTTAATTAAATTGGATACCTTGGATAATGTCTTCATGCTTATTAATGTTCTTGTTTCCTTTGGATCTCGTTAAATATATTAACTTTTAATGATTTAAAAGACAAAATTTTCTTGTTATACTCTGTGTACCGTAGTTTCACAAAGTTAGCGAGCATAGTCCTCGACATTATTGTTGTCCTGTGCAATCCATTTTTATGTCTTTCGTACTTGTTTTCTTATCTGTTTACACAAACACATCAAGTTGTTTACTCGCTGTTTTTGACTCAAATTATGTGTGGTTTATGAATGCTAAATTTCCCAAGTCTTTTTTGCTCATTATTTGTACCAAAATTGCCGCTGTCACTCTCTAGTGCAGAAAGTATTAGAAATTATATTATATTTGTTTTTAAAATATCGCCGTCAGATTTTAGGGTATGGTGAAAATGATATCTTATACATATCACAATAAATTTATTAATTAAACAAATGCTACTAAAGCGGATAAATTAAAATGCCTTTAATTATTTTTGGGGACTTTGGTTCCTAGAATTCTATCATGAGATATTAACTCTAACTGATAGATAGATAGATAGATAGATAGATAGATAGATAGATAGATAGATAGATAGATAGATAGATAGATAGATATGGTCAGACTGAGATAGATAGATAGATAGATAGATAGATAGATAGATAGATAGATAGATAGATAGATAGATAGATAGATATGGTCAGACTGAGATAGATAGATAGATAGATAGATATGGTCAGACTGAGATAGATAGATAGATAGATAGATAGATAGATAGATAGATATGGTGAGACTGAGATAGATAGATAGATAGATAGATAGATAGATAGATAGATAGATATGGTCAGACTGAGATAGATAGATAGATAGATAGATATGGTCAGACTGAGATAGATAGATATGGTCAGACTGAGATAGATAGATAGATAGATAGATAGATAGATAGATAGATATGGTCAGACTGTGATAGATAGATAGATAGATAGATAGATAGATAGATAGATAGATAGATAGATAGATAGATAGATATGGTCAGATTGAGATAGATAGATAGATAGATAGATAGATAGATAGATAGATAGATAGATAGATAGATAGATAGATATGGTCAGATTGAGATAGATAGATAAATAGATATGGTCAGATTGAGATAGATAGATAGATAGATAGATAGATAGATAGATAGATAGATAGATAGATAGATAGATAGATAGATAGATATGATCAGACTGAGATAGATAGATACATATGGACAGATTGAGATAGATAGATAGATAGATATGGTCAGACTGAGATAGATAGATACATATGGACAGATTGAGATAGATAGATAGATAGATATGGTCAGACTGAGATAGATAGATACATATGGACAGATTGAGATAGATAGATAGATAGATAGATATGGTCAGACTGAGATAGATAGATACATATGGACAGATTGAGATAGATAGATAGATAGATAGATAGATAGATAGGTGTAAATGGTTACAATTTTGTTAATGTGATTAAACCTCATAGAAAGTCTTATATTATGCAACAAATATAGATTATATCTGTTTCAAATTGAATAATGCAGATATCAATTAAATTTTAACAGCAACAGTGGTGAGCAAAAGAAATTTCCCACCTCTGTAAAAAATGATTTCTTTGATTCTTTACTAATAATATATGAGTATTCGATAAGTCACTTTTAGGTGTGGCGTCTCATCCACGACTTTAATGGACGTTGTTCGATTCACATTGAGAGGGTACCAAAGGGAGATTTGCGGGTAGGTGTTGATTACGAAAATAAGACATGCAAACATTTCGAGCCACTCGAGACTTTAGAAGATAAATACAATCCCAGATTAAGACATAAACGAAGAATTTTCATTAAATAATCAAACACATATCACATAAATTTGGCAACCTCAACTTGTTTTTTTAGAAAGAATTGATTAACATTGAACAATGAGCTGAGTGAGTTTGGAGAAACCGAGATAAATTATCGAAATGTCACAAAGAATTATTTGACGTGAAATTGCTAAGCAGTGTATGGAATATCAAGACAGGTTATCCAAATTATACAGAAGTCGTATTCTGATGATAGGTGAAATTGAAATATGAAAACAACTGGTCAGGAAATTTTTCTCCCCGGAATCGATCCTCCAAATCTATAAATCGACCATTCGCCCTTGCACGGAGTATTGCTGCCATATATGGTCTGGAGCCCCTGCTGTTTACCTCGGGGTTCTTGATAAGATCCAGAGACAGATATGCAATGTAATTGGCCCTGATCTGTCATCTCGTCTGCAGTCCCTCTCTCACAGACGCGACGTTGCCTCGCTCTGTCTTTTTTATAAATACTTTCACGGTAATTGCTCCGAGGAGCTGCTTTCGCTGGTTCCTAGGCCTCATGAATTTAAACGTCCTACGAGGCTGGCATCCCGTTCCCACCACTTCACCGTTGAAACTGTTAGATGTAGACGTCTCTTCTACTCCAATAGCTTCATGTCTCGCACATCTCGCCTGTGGAGCTCCCTTCCTTATTCTTGTTTCCCTGACAAATACAATCTCCAACTATTTAATTTTAACGTCAATCGACATCTCCAGTTGCCTTGATCTGTCCACTTCTCTTCTCCACATCCTTTCACCTTTCATTCCTATCGGCTCTCAAATCTTGTGTAACCCCCTTGCCTTGATCGATCCACTATCTTTCTCCACATCCTCTCCTTTACCACTCCTATCTGCTCTTCCTCCAAAACTTCTGTAACCCCTTGCGTGCTAGTGGCTTCCAGCCTTGCTTGGGGGGATAAGCTTAAAAAAACATTCGACATTAGACAAAACAGATCAACGAATGGCAGTTAGGTTTTTCGTATCTAACAGCTCGTAAAGTAATGAATGAAAGTAGAATTACTAGTGAACATAGAAGTTAAAGGGATACTGTGTAAACGATATCTAAATAGATGCAGTGTAGCGAAAACATCGAATAAAGCAAAAGTTCAGAAAGATACAATCGTGTATACGTCGACTTCATGTATAGTCCGACCCCTATCTTTTTGTGAAAATCTGGTCTTTGTATATAGCTCCAGAATAATGCGACCCCAGATTCTGAGCAATACTAGTAGGCTTATGGTTGTCAAATATTTAGTACTGGGCATCATCCTGGGCATGTTTATAGTATATGCCCTTTCTTTATGTACAAAGGTACCTAAGAATGTTGAGAAAAAACACTTATCCTAAAAACCTTCATTCAAATACATACTTTTGTTCTCATACATGTCTGAATGATTTTTACTTTCTTGAACAAAAATATCTGTGTATAGTGTCTCAACCATATTTTCGTAAAAAAGAACTGATCACCAAAACTCGCATTATACTCGAGTATATACAATATCTGCTATGGGATAAATAAAAATTGGCCAAAATTACATACAGTGGCGAAAATAAAAGAAAATTGAATTCTAATGCAAGAGAAAGTTACTGATGACAAATGAACTTAATAAACAGTACAAAAATTTACAAGAATGATAGCAACTCAGCGATGGGGATTTAATAGTTCAGAAGAAAAAAGTAATAAAAATAGATGGAACACAGAACAGTAAACAATATATCACATTTCTAAAGTCCTACATATATCCAGATACGCAACAAATTACTTATCACTCATTTCGATTAATGGCGTTACTTAGATCGATTGGTTCCCTACTTATGTAAATGCAAAAACACTCTGAGTTGACAGATATCTATAAAAAATCATTGTTGATTATTTACGCGTAATTTACCATCCTTTCCTGTAACACTCCTATTTGCTCTCGCTCCAAATCCTCTGTAACCCCTTGCGTGCTAGTGGCTTCCATCCTTGCCTGGGGTGAAAAGCTTAAAATAAAAATTAATTGTAATTTCTATTTTCTCATTTTTAAACTATATTAATTTTATCTTATAAATTGTCCCCTGTTCTGTCATCCATGAAATTAAAATAATTGTTTGTACGGAAAACAAAGATCTACGTACATCAAATCGTCTTTAAATTAAGTGGCAGCAAAATAATTATCGTTGAATGTTTAAAAGGTAAGCTTAAAACATTAATTTTGAGTTCTTCTGTAGTTTATTGATGCCTACTGCGTCCACTCCTCCCTAGCTATTGTGATGATGGCCAGACCAAGAGTCCTCCACAGGAGCTAGTTTAAATGCTTAGGGCGGCATCTGAGTTAGTTTATAAAACGTGCACTAGATTTTTGGATACAAAAAGAATATAAGAGATACTCCTCTTGAAGCATGAAAGCATAGATAGTGGCTAGTATAATATATTAATATATATTTTTATCCTCACATAATCTGTCAAACCTAAATCTGCTCTCAACGAAAATCGTTCCCAACACCTAATATTTCTAGTGCTTTTGAATGAGCTATGAATCTTTGAAATAGAACTAGTGGGAGCGGAGGAGTTACTTGGACACACACACGGACATACACACACATACACCGTACTTTATATATAATATTTTGTTGATAGATAAAAACACTGTTCTATCTCAATATATAACAGTCATATTAATGGATAAATATATTTGTTACGTGTTTGTATTAATACAAACCTTACACAAAAACTATTAATGAAACAAAACTGCATCATATTGAGTCTCAAATGAATTTTGGCGGGGCCAAAATATTAAATTCTAGCTTCACTTAAAATTTCAACTTCCTCGAATGGGCAATTTGTTTTAACATAAAAGAAAATATCAACGGCTTTTTTACATTAAAATCGCAGCGTCTCTTTAACCTGAATTGAGAAAAGCATTAAACGAATTTCAAAATCTGCATTCATTGTCATCTCTTGGGATAAAACATAATCCCATATTGGACCTTTCATAATGATTTATTATTTCAAGTGTCAATGATTTTCCTTTGCACGCCTTTTTTCTCGGCTTATTTAATGAATTCATTAAAGAAAAAATACGGGCTTAATTTCTCCTGATTAATTTCAATATCGAGATGTTTTACGAGTTTTAATCAGTTCCTTAAATTCCCTCGCTATTCTTTCTGTGATGAAAGCCGTATTCATAGGAGAAAAATGTCCTTTTGGATTTTACAGAAACTTTCCTTGAATTACCAACAGGAAAATATGTCACAATTATTAATACGAAGTGTCAAAATACAGGATTTGTTAATACTGGTTTAACAGTGATGGAAGAAAAAGGATTATTCTTATTTGAATAATTCAGCCAATCAAACACTAGCTTTTTATAACTGAATCTTTTTTTTTTTTTTTTACACCGTGAGCGCTTGAAAGTTGTTCAAAATATTGAAATAATATTACTACAGATATTTCACCAATAAATAGTTTATCATTGATTTAAAACAAAAGTAAATAAAACCTGGGATAGGCTTTTGGAGAAGATATATTTTTCTTTCAATACAATGCCCAAGAAACACTCAAGATAAAGTGTTACTGAATGCAAGGTAGTAAGAAGTGCGTATGCAGTGAATATGTCGGGTATATATCGGACTACACTAGATTTGAAATGGGTAAGATGGTAGTAATCTGGAAGTCATCCTCTCAGTAATCTCTTCCACAGTGTAACGCAATTAAGAAAGAATCATCTGGGTGGAATATCCTATTACTAATGCTATACGAAAGAAATGATGCTGAATCGAACTTGTTTACGTGGCATGGCGACTTGCTATGAGGATCTGAAATGGTAGAACAAATGAATATAGGTCGTTCGAACATTAGCTTTTAATAATTAGTTAGTTATGTGCCATGCGTGGTACACGCTTAGGCGATCATGTATCTTTCGATACATGACAGACGAGGTAGATTTTTCCCCGCAATAGATTGTCATTTCTTTCTGCGGTAGACCAGTTGCCATCCAGTGTTATAGAACCTGGTCTGTGGTCACTTATGCGCCATGCGTGAAACACGCTTAGACGGTCATGTAGCTTTCGATACATGACTGACGAGGCAGATTTTTTCCCCACAGTAGTTTGCCATTTCTTTCTACGGTAAATCCGTTGCCGTCCAAGGCTATAGAACCTGGTCTGTGGTCAGTTATGTGCCATGCGTGATACACTCTTAGGCGATCATGTACGTTTCGATACATGTTTGGCGTGGCAGTTTTCCCCCCCGCAGTAGGTTGCCATTTCTTTCTACGGTAGACTCGTTGCAATCTAAGGCTATAGAAACTGGTATGTAATCAGTTAAGAGCCATGCGTTATACACACTTAGGCGATCATGTATCTTTCGATACATTACTGACAAGGCAGATTGTTTCCCGTGGTAGTTTGCCATTTCTTCCTGCGGTAGACCAGTTGCCATCCAAAGCTATAGAACCTACTTTATGGTCAGTTATGCGCCATGCGTTATACACGGTTAGGCGATTATGTATTTTTCATGATCTTGCTATCCAAAGCTATAGAACCCGGTTTGTCCTGCTAGTTATCCATAGCTGGGGAGGAGAAGAGGATTTATGTAATGGGTTCGACTGGAATTCGAATTCCTCAATCTGAGCCGCTATCCATTACTCCACCGTACATCCTCAAATTACTAGATGTATTTATTGTAGCAAAAATGGAATACATTGTGAATTATCTTTCCAAATGAATCCTACACTGAAAACCAGTTTTAATAATAGTTTAGTTTCTATAATTAAAATAAATACAAAAATAATACACCTTTTAAAATACGTTATTTAGCAACTGGGCGATAGATAGTATGTTACTAGATATATTTATTGTAGCAAAAATGGAATACATTGTGAATTATCTTTCCAAATGAATCCTACACTGAAAACCAGTTTTAATAATAGTTTAGTTTCTATAATTAAAATAAATACAAAAATAATACACCTTTTAAAATACGTTATTTAGCAACTGGGCGATAGATAGTATGTTACTAGATGTATTTATTGTAGCAAAAATGGAATACATTGTGAATTATCTTTCCAAATGAATCCTACACTGAAAACCAGTTTTAATAATAGTTTAGTTTCTATAATTAAAATAAATACAAAAATAATACACCTTTTAAAATACGTTATTTAGCAACTGGGCGATAGATAGTATGTTACTAGATGTATTTATTGTAGCAAAAATGGAATACATTGTGAATTATCTTTCCAAATGAATCCTACACTGAAAACCAGTTTTAATAATAGTTTAGTTTCTATAATTAAAATAAATACAAAAATAATACACCTTTTAAAATACGTTATTTAGCAACTGGGCGATAGATAGTATGTTACTAGATGTATTTATTGTAGCAAAAATGGAATACATTGTGAATTATCTTTCCAAATGAATCCTACACTGAAAACCAGTTTTAATAATAGTTTAGTTTCTATAATTAAAATAAATACAAAAATAATACACCTTTTAAAATACGTTATTTAGCAACTGGGCGATAGATAGTATGTTACTAGATGTATTTATTGTAGCAAAAATGGAATACATTGTGAATTATCTTTCCAAATGAATCCTACACTGAAAACCAGTTTTAATAATAGTTTAGTTTCTATAATTAAAATAAATACAAAAATAATACACCTTTTAAAATACGTTATTTAGCAACTGGGCGATAGATAGTATGTTACTAGATGTATTTATTGTAGCAAAAATGGAATACATTGTGAATTATCTTTCCAAATGAATCCTACACTGAAAACCAGTTTTAATAATAGTTTAGTTTCTATAATTAAAATAAATACAAAAATAATACACCTTTTAAAATACGTTATTTAGCAACTGGGCGATAGATAGTATGTTACTAGATGTATTTATTGTAGCAAAAATGGAATACATTGTGAATTATCTTTCCAAATGAATCCTACACTGAAAACCAGTTTTAATAATAGTTTAGTTTCTATAATTAAAATAAATACAAAAATAATACACCTTTTAAAATACGTTATTTAGCAACTGGGCGATAGATAGTATGTTACTAGATGTATTTATTGTAGCAAAAATTGAATACATTGTGAATTATTTTTCCAAATGAATCCTACACTGAAAACCAGTTTTAATAATAGTTTAGTTTCTATAATTAAAATAAATACAAAAATAATACACCTTTTAAAATACGTTATTTAGCAACTGGGCGATAGATAGTATGTTACTAGATGTATTTATTGTAGCAAAAATTGAATACATTGTGAATTATTTTTCCAAATGAATCCTACACTGAAAACCAGTTTTAATAATAGTTTAGTTTCTATAATTAAAATAAATACAAAAATAATACACCTTTTAAAATACGTTATTTAGCAACTGGGCGATAGATAGTATGTTACTAGATGTATTTATTGTAGCAAAAATTGAATACATTGTGAATTATTTTTCCAAATGAATCCTACACTGAAAACCAGTTTTAATAATAGTTTAGTTTCTATAATTAAAATAAATACAAAAATAATACACCTTTTAAAATACGTTATTTAGCAACTGGGCGATAGATAGTATGTTCGGCTAGCATAACCGTTATCGACGCAGAGAGTGAAATCTTCAAAGACTTCAATTCTCACCCGAGAATGTCACGTTCACTAGGGTGTTAATCAACCTCTTCCAGTTGTGTGGCAAATTGCAGGGTAGAGTGAGCTCGAAATTTGAGTGAGAGCCAGCGTATGAGAGGAGCGACATTGAATTCAAAACGATAGTGAAGCCAACAAGAAATCAGTTTGCATTTTTCCCAAGAATCCATATCAATTCAAAGATAACAGAGAATTAATCTCGGGAGAGCTACGTTCTTCGGAATGCATATGGCATAAAAATATAGATAACGAAAGAGAGAGAGAGAGAGAGAGATAGGGTGAGAAATATGTGGGCAGAAAGATATTAATAGAGAGGGAAATGTCGGAATGGAGTGAATTTGACACTCGTATACAAGCGCACAAACAAACCTTGAAATTGAATTATCAAACTTCCTAGCTTTTAACTCATTTCTCCCAAGCAATTGACCTATTACATATGACATAAGATTGTGAGGTGAAGTTTTCGCTGTTTAAGTATTTCTGTCCGAGTCAGTTCCTCGGCAGTCAATAACTGAAGTGTTTGTTGCAGGAGGCTACAAGGAATTTAGTTAGATGTACTATATTGCCCATTCATTGAGAAAATACTTTTGACATCTGCCGAGCATTTTGGCCAGTGTACAATATGGAAACCCGCGATGTGTCTTTCTCTTGTTTCCTATAATCCATACTGGATCGGGAGCATAATGAGGGTCAAATTGTCCAAAGAATACGTTTATATTACACAAGTTTCAGTAGTGATTCTTTCAAACTCCAAAAGGTACTCTTACCCAACAACATTTCACAGCAGCTGCGAACATGACTGTCTCCTTGAAATAGTTGTCTACGCAGATCTCTCAACTTTATTCTTCCCCTTACATTACTACAAGCCGATGGTATGTCGTGAATATAGGCACTTCTTTGTTTAAGCTCTAAGAAAGATGTTTTCGCTACACTGCATCTATTTAGATGTCGTTTACACAGTATCCCTTTAACTTCTATGCTCACTAGTAATTCTACTTTCATTCATTACTTTACGAGCTGTTAGATAGGAAAAACCTAACTGCCATTCGTTGATCTGTTTTGTCTAATGTCGAATTTTTTTTTTTAAGCTTATCACCCCAAGCAAGGCTGGAAGCCACTAGCACGCAAGGGGTTACAAAAGGTTTGGAGGAAAGAGCAGATAGGAGTGGTAAAGGAGAGGATGTGGAGAAAGATAGTGGATCGATCAAGGCAAGGAGGTTACAGAAGATTTGGAGCGAGAAGCGATAGGAATGAAAGGTGAAAGGATGTGGAGAAGGGAAGTGGATAGATCAAGGCAACTGGAGATGTCGATTGACGTTACACTTAAATAGTTGGAGATTGTATTTTTCAGGGAAACAGGAATAAGGAAGGGAGTTCCACAGATGACGAGATGTGCGAGACATAAAGCTATTGGAGTAGAAGAGACGTCTAGATCTAACAGTTTCGACGGTGAAGGGAACACTGTTTAAACAGTACGGTGTTAAGCTGCAATAAAACTGAATTGAAATATGCAAAATCCCTCTTCGATGGTTGCTTACCATTGATTTACAGTCCTATCTTTGCGTCGCTTTGTATACTCTTCGTATTTTTGCGAGCGAAACGCCCAAGGCATTTGCCGTCACACAAGAAGAGTTGCTAAATTTCTAGCCCCAAGAATACGTTTACGGTCAAATCGTGTTACGTCATGTTCTACTTTCATCTGTGTCGCTCTACACCTGTAGCATATTCATTCCTTGTCATTCTGACGCCATTCAAATGTGTTCATTTCCACACGTGGTGGGGTTATTCAGTATATTTCTGTCGCTAACTTTTGAAAATTGTAATTATTAATATGAGTGATACTAAGTGTCCCAAGATGTGGGTTAAATAGTTTTGCGGCAGCTTTCACCTGTCTCTGATCAGCACTGTCAGTTCCAGGTATGTTAGTCCATTGCTTGGAGACTTTAGACAATATAGTTTGAATAATGTAAGGTGATATTTGATAAATTATGACCATTTTTTTTGCTTTCGTCATTTACTAAATTTCGAATTAATTTATTGTAATTTGTGTTTTAAACATTATTTCTTGATCATGGATTTATACTAACTAAAAATTTACCAATGCTTGAATCTGATAAAAGCGAGAAATAATAAAGGTAATTCATCCCTAGTTACCGATAAGTAAAATTATATTGGATTGATGACTTACTATAAGTCAATGATATTTCCCTTTTTGCCATATATTTGAACAAACAATGGGATCACCTCTTGATTGGGTATTAGCATTTGTTTCTCAGGAGTTCTTGTAAATGGTTATTTCCGCCACCAACACACACAATTAAATTTGCTAACATATATATATATATATATATATATATATATATATATATATATATATATATATATATATATATATATTCGCGGGACTTATTGAAAAGCGCTCAATATCAGTGATAGAGCTAACATACTTAGTTGTATTGCGGTGAGTTTGTGATCCTGAGTTTCACGCTCTTGAGATCCTCAGACAAAATATGATGTTCGCAAGGCCGTGAAACACAAGGTCACAAACTCACATCAATACATCTAAGTCTCTCTCTCTCTCTCTCTCTCTCTCTCTCTATATATATATATATATATATATATATATATATATATATATATATATGAATGTATATATATATATATATATATGAATGTATATATATATATATATATATGAATGTATATATATATATATATGAATGTATATATATATATATATATATGAATGTATATATATATATATATGAATGTATATATATATATATATATATATGAATGTATATATATATATATATATATATATATATATATATATATATATATATATATATATTGTAAATGTATACATATAAATATAAAATATCGCAAATTGAGTGAAAGTGCTAATAAAATAGTGCCCAATGTATAATAACATAGGTGTATTTTCTCTATTCTGTGCGTATATTTTGGGCAGATGGAAAAAATAGCCTTTAAGCTGTGTAGTTTCAAAATATGAAATAATAAGACGCCATGTATATTTAGATTTTTTAATGATATAAATATCAGAATAAGAAATCGGTTTCATCGTGTTGATCTGTATATTAGGCGACAGTAGTTTTCAAAGCCCTTATTTGCTAAACATCGTCAAATACGTCTGCAGTAGGCCTGCGAGTATGTGATGTAGGGGTATTAAACAAGTTTTTTTGTTCATTTACTTTTGACTCACGTAAACATAATCACTCTGTACCAAAACGATAATCGTCAATGACATGGCCATCTATATGGAAATATTACCGGTCATTCTTGTCTGTGGAATATTGTTAAATCCACGATCGTACTTAAATAGCACTAGCAGTGTTCTTATTCTCTCATTATGGAGGATATGTTGACCTTTCACCGTCGCCGCATTTCTAGCGCACGCTAAAAGTAGATACAATGTGAAGGGAAACTCGAAGTGCGAGATATTAACAGAAGCTTTAGTAAGATCAGCAGTCGAGGTCACTACAAAGAATAATAGACACAGAGAAAAAAGAAGCACAGATAAAATTCTCGATATGACGTAACGAAGAGAAAAACAATGCCAAGGTACGTCACAGAATTTAGGACTCGGCACAAAGAAATTACGAATAAATACAGGAGCAATTGCTTAACGAATAATGTTCATAAATATATAATATAATGTTCATAAATATACAGAATATGTATCACAGATAAAACAGATATGCATAAAAATAATAGAGCCAACAGGACAAAAGGTTGCATTAAATCTCCGGACGGGTCAATGATAACAAAACGGGAGCTCTCAATCTTCAAGACCTACAAACAAATCATGTGTTGATTATTTGCTTGATGACTCAGAGCTCCTATCGAATCGTACTTTTCGGTTTGGCACTTTTTGCGGCACAGGCGCAATTTTTCTGATTTTTCTTAAGTAATGGTAACTATATAAAACAACGGCAGCGTTCCACCTTTCCTATTTTTTCGCCGCTCGGTCCTCTCCCCCAAAATGTTTAGTTTATGTTCACATATTATGAATACGCTAACTGCCCTCTGTGTAATACATTAAGCTAGCCGACAGGATATAAAATCCCTGTGTAACCAACTACGCGGTCCAACAGGGGCTTGAATTATCATATCTCATTTGCGTCTCTTTTTTCGGGCAGAGTGCGACACAGTGTCGACACTGTCTGCGGACAGTGATGCACCTGGGGAAAATAAAAGCTGTGAGGTGATCGGTCCCGGGGAACAGCTACCGAGGCTGCACCCCCATTCGTTTGACTGGAGGTTTGGGAATCGGTAGTCATGCCAATGCCAGTGCAACGGACGGTTGTTGGGTCTGAGCAATTTTTGTCCTTGGCCCGAGTTTACGCGTCTGGGTTCACCACATTAAACCCGAACGACTACGTGCTCTCCGCCGCGTAATGAACCTTTGGTAGAGATTGCAGGCCGGAATGTATTATAATATATGTTGGCAATTTGTCCTCTTTTCCTGGTGTACATTTAAAAAAATGATTCAGCTACTAATTTGTGATATTTTAACGGACTGAAAAACAAAAATGTTCTAATCGTGTAACAGCATAATTGTCCATCCCGTAAAATGTTTTAATACCTAAAAATACTAAACTGAGTTTCTTTTTTTCCAGATTTTACGATTTTCCAGATATTCAGAAAAGACGTTTAGCTATTTTGACACCTTTTGTCGTAAGAATCAGTGAAAAACGCTTTGATCAATTCAGCTAGAAAGAGAATAGGTTAAAATCATTTTGTTTCAGCCCAAATATATCTTCCCAACTGATTAATGGTGAGAGGAAAAAGATCATTCACGCCTTCCGTAATGGTACCAAAATATATATTCTGGCTTCCATCTTAAATGTCCTTTCAACCACCATGAAACGGTGTGAATAAGTTTAAAAAAGAGTGAACAGTAGAAAGGAAAACTGGATCAGGAGGTCACAATAGCCAGAGGGATCATCATTTCAACTTAGAGCTTAAGAGATTAAATGGAAAATATCCAACTCAATCCATAAAACTTTTGGCACATTAGAGGGGATTTTCAGTCCAAAGAATAAGGAAAAAAGAATTGAAAGTGAAATCATAAGTGAAACATGTGAAGTAACTTGTTACTCTAAGACAGAAAGTTAAAGTTTAGAGAGGGCTAAGATCATCATGAATAAGTTAGGAAATGATCCTGGAATATATATATATATATATATATATATATATATATATATATATATGTATATATATATATGAGCTTAATTGCAATCATCCTTGACCTTGTTATCCTTAGCTATGAATAATTCATGATGAACATGTGATTTTCGTTTATGAGCGATTTCATCACGATTCTTCTGTTAATATTGGAGAATAACTATATATTCTTATTGTACAGAGTAGAGTTCAATAGTGTTATAGAATATTCGCAGATTTCCAATAAGATATATTTAATCATTTCTAAGATACAATGTGTCAAATTTTAATCTAACAAACAACAACATATGCGATGAACTTCGGGGGAAGAAGATGATTAACACCTTTCCCAAGTTTATTAGCACGTAACTGAATATAATGGATTCGACTTGAATTCGAACTCGGCTCTTTGATTCCTCAACCCTAGCCGCTATCCACTACACCATCGTGCCACTTTGGAAGAACTAATAATACTGGATTAAAATTAAATCCAGAAAATCTTTAGAAATTGATTTGTTCACGTTTCGGATACGAATCCACACCGCATTGATCAACAGTAAAAATCATCAATCAAAGGTTCACTTGTTATGAATATTCTTTACTCGCGAGTTCTTTTTATCATGTGTTTTTTTATTATTAATTAAACCCATTCAATACTCTTCTTATTAAATGTGATAGAATTTCATTCATTATGCATTATTTGTTTTAGGCGACATGTTTTTAGCATTTATAGTTGTTTATTTACTGTTTGTAATGTATTGTATTTTATTTTTATTATATTTAAGAACATAGTAAATATATTTAATAAATATAAAAAAACGACCCACCACGACGGTGTCGGAGTTAACGCCTCCTTAATTTCCTAAATGGTTACTAGGGCACGCTCTCCCTACACTATAAATACTGGGCGATTTGTTACATCATTCTCTTTTTACTTTGCATTTCAGCGGACACATTTAAAAGATGTGATCTCTCGCAGAGATTTGTGTTTTTGCCCACTTGTAGCAAAACGCCATGAAACACACATACACGTACGTACGAACATTCACCAAAGAACAAACTCTTTACGTTCACACACAAGCACAAATGTTAATGTCTTTGTCACTTGTAAATTTGTTGTTTAATACATATATTTGTTGACATATATATGTCGGTCTTGTTTGTTTTCTTTACATCTTCGGTTTGACTCAACTTGAGTCCGCCATATTCTTGTAGGGGACCTTTTTAATATTATATCAGGAGTGTTTCTAATTTAACAACACGTAAACCCACAGTCCCTTACAACGGAATGAAATGTCACGTGAAGATGCGGTACTTTAAAATAATTCACATGACATGCAGAAACGATAAAAGTAAAAAACAAAAGAAACATGATATCGCTTATGAAAAAAACAAACAATGGAGATTTTTTTTTATTAGTGTCTATGAAACTAGAAAAATGTCTCGATGCATAGAAAAATATAGTTAAAGATTATTAACCAAAATCTTTTGTTGTTTTTTTTATGACTAGATGTATAACTGAAAAAATAGCAGTCTCAAATCTCAATGTCTGTGAGAGAGAGAGAGAAAGAGAGAGAGAGCGAAAGAGAGAAATACTGTCCTGTCAGGAACCTATCTCGCCATTTTAATAACCCCTGAACCCGTTTATTAGCCTTCACATAAATTAAAAACAATCAGATGGGACTATTCCGTGTATGCGTGAGGAAAACTGTCCCGTTACATTTTAGGTT
This sequence comes from Acanthosepion esculentum, assembly GCA_964036315.1. Lineage (NCBI taxonomy): Eukaryota > Metazoa > Mollusca > Cephalopoda > Sepiida > Sepiidae > Acanthosepion > Acanthosepion esculentum. Next base: position 43,620,400 of record OZ038495.1, on the reverse strand, counting down.
ATTGTGTCGGCAGTCAATTGCTGTATTAGCTAATATTGACTCATATCTTGAGGGCATTTTTTCTGGGGAAGCGTCAAATTCTCCAGATCCATCAACTAGAAAAATTTCAGTTTTTATTTCTCGCGAAATCAGACATTTGCCTATCGTAAAATCACCCCAGATAAATCACACTAAATCAGCTGATGAAGATCGTGAAAGAAGAATTTGTATAGTATTTTGAAAAGTCGATTGGATGCAGTGATATTGTAGGTCTAAATACAAATAGAACTAAGTTGATATTCTCATAAGAAAAAAACTATTATTTAATAGTAACTCGCTGAATACATTCCTGACAGATTTCAGTCAGTCATTTAGTACACCTAATCTCACAGCTGTATACACTCGGGTAGTCGGTTCGATTCAGGTGAGTCCCCTGTCAGCATAGATTTCTACTTGACTAAGTTACACCCAGAAATAACGTTTTCTTCTACAAACTTTTGTTTGTAGTTTACATAATAATATATCTATTCAATACATTTACGAAAAGGGGAATTTCAATATTTAAAGAACCCATGAAGAAATTTAGTAAATTCTTTGACATACGTTTTCTTACGTTAACTAGATCGTTTTGACAGAATTTCAGCATTGTTTCCAAAGACCAACAGAAGTTCCTTGAAGGGGAAAAAAAATAGATGACTGATTTTGACAGTGGTATTAAACAACTCTCGGTTGAGTATATGTTCTTATACGTTATGCAGCAACACAAAATTTAAAAGAAATGAAATCTATACGTTTTCAATTGAATAAAAACGTCTACGTGTCACTCAAAATGTCGAAGTAAATTTAGGAGCTGACAGGACCTTTCAGAAAGTTTGGTTTCTGAACATAACTAAAAGGCACTTTCTTGTCAGAATATAAACACGCTGAAGACATAAAATAAATGAAAGATGGATTTAAAAAAATGGAAATATGAATATTTATCGAGTTATATCAATATATCAGTTATATCAAAATATGTAACTAGAGTGCATGCGTTAGTGTGTATGCTTTTATAGGTAAACTGTTCGTTTTAATATCATTATTAAGAGCCCAAAAATACAAGAAGGACATTGAATACATGCACATACACTTAAACAATTAAACACGGATATGATCGTATACAAGCATATATAACTGCGGTGGCCAAACCGCAGGACGCGAGCCACATGCAGCTATTTCAACTTTAATATGCGCTTCCTTGATGTATGTTGGCTACGATCCTTTTTTTCCTCAGAGTTAATATAAAAGTAAATAATAAAATTGCCAAGCTTTATAATATTTATGAATGTGTAAATTTTGTTCATGTCTTGAATATCTGAACTTTAACTAATGCGACTCTTACATTACGCGAGCTTGACCAACACTGATATATATGGAGTTCTATAAACACATATATATATATACTCATAATTTGTGATTGAGTAAATATTTTACATTATCAATTCCGTTCGTAACATAGAGTTAGCAAAATACAGGAAAAGGTTTAGTTAAAATTTCAGCAAAATATTGACAGACTTTCATTACTCACAAGATGAAAAAAAATTAGCAGGAACATTTCAATCCAAAGATTTCTAGATCAGAGCAGGCCTTCGAGCCCTATTATGCGTGGATTAGTAGACACTGTGACGATCAGAAAGCAGAATCTTCAGACTAGTGAGTTATTTGTGGTCAGAGGAAAATAGTCAAAACTGGTCCTTGTCGAGAGAATTATTTCATGACAATGTGCCAAACGCAGCAAGCATAGATAACGATGAGTATATTTTGCGACAGGAACAATTATACATGCTGTTACACGATTTGGACAATTTTGCTGTTACACCCGTATAGAAATGTACGTAAGTGTATAGACTCCCGAGTTTTATTCAACATCTACATTGTGGTTAACCAAATGAGCTGCAGACCTGGCCAGGATTTATTATCTATCTGAATAATCATAACAGTATAGGATACCTAGATGATACTGTATTGATGGCAGATCCGGAAACATTTACAGCATCTCCTACACACGTTTAAGTATATATATATATATATATATATATATATATATATATATATATATATATATATATATATATATATATATATATATATATATATAATATGAGATAGAGATAAATATTTTATATATCAAGAATAGTATTGAGGAAATTGTAAGACAAAATGAAAAAAAATATTTATGATGCGTTTCACTCGTTAGAACTTCGTCGGATGGGATTTGTTGGCGTTGTAGCTGAGTACACATGCGCATGAATGAGAGACGCTGGTAGTTTCAAAACTTTTGAAAGGATTTTTCTCAATAAGTTTTTGCAATGTAACACAATTCATCTATGTTCTTTTACTTTCTGTCATATTTGTTTTTAAATATCCCACATTGTGACGAGAGAAAATCTGCTAAGAATGGGGAAACGTTGTAATAGCCAGGATGTAAATTTAATGTGGATGAACTAAGAACTAAAACACTTTCTAATCATTTTCGTCTCGGTGAATTAATTTCTCTTTTAATTAGAGGAGCATTTTTATGTCAGAATTGTGTCATTTTTCGTTACGGTGAACAACCAATGGGTTATGTGCGTTGTTATTTTAAAATGTCTAGTCAGCAGCAACGCAATTAAACTCAGATGAAGTCATAAGGATGAAACGCGTCGCAAATGAACTTTCCCATTTTGTCTTACAAAAATACACACACACACACACACACATATATATATATATATATATATATATATATATATATTGTCATCCACAGGCAGACTGTTTCGCTGTATCACAGCTCATCAGTGTGGCTAGACGTCCGGTTGCGTCTTACTAGAATCGAAAACCGGCTGAATTCGCGTCAGTTGGAAATTTTATCCTGAAGCCGTTGGCGCACGGCAGAGAAGAAGGTGAATTTAAGCGTATTTATTTTTATATAAACACACAGTGACTGAGAGAACTCGATTCGATTTACCGAAGAGCCTTGCATTATTAGCCGTAATAGTCACTGTTTACAAACCGACACATCCTCCCCAGAGAGCTCAACCGAAATAATTTTTCAGGAGTATATATATTGTCATCCACAGACAGACTGTTTCGCTGTATCACAGCTCATCAGTGTGGCTAGACGTCCGGTTGCCTCTTGCTAGAATCGAAAACCGACTGAATTCAAAGGCACCGACACA
>OZ038495.1:43487224-43612224 GCA_964036315.1 Acanthosepion esculentum | reverse complement strand
GTTGTTACACTCGGTATATATATATATATATATATATATATATTGTGTGTGTGTGTATGCGCCTGGTTGAGTAGACGCTTTTATTGACTTTCAGTGCTCGTCATTTCTAGCGTGTTCCTAGTCATGTCCTTTTGCTCTTCACCTGAAGAACATATTAGGCTGTACACCTATTTTTTGTGATTTCGTTCTATACAGTTATAATATGATCAGTTACATGTAGAACTTAAAATACTCTTTCTTTATTAAAAACACTCAAATGAGAAACCTTCGTTAACATAGCAAGCTTGCAATTTAAACAAACTAGATTATTAAAAAATAATACGGAAAACACGTATCTCAATTAGAGGCAAGTAAAAGGATATAGCATTTTTTTTTTACTGCACATAGACCTCGGGGTCAATTATAGACATGAGAAAATCACTTCTTGTTATTCGCCATCCGTCAGAAACAGTTCGTCGAAAGAGAAGAGCTTATATTTATATTAAGTATACTTACGTAAGTAATAAAAGATATCAAAAAGTGTAACTGCCTGAAAATACCCTTGGAAAATAAATCAGCTACATTAACATTTCGGGACTGTAAAAAGGAAGGTGAAAAAATAAGTTTGAACATGAACTCTATTTGGGATCTCATTATTTCTTAGGAATCTCCCCAAATAGGCAAAATGAAAAACAGTTTTCTTAATTAGTCCGTTGAGGGCACAAGAAATTAATGTAATGCAGGGTCTATATATATATATATATATATATATATATATATATATATATATATATATATAGAGAGAGAGAGAGAGAGAGAGATAGATAGATAGATAGATAGATAGATAGATAGATAGATAGATAGATAGATAGATAATGTTTCTTCGCATGTTTTTTATGATTAGATATTTTTAACAAAAAGAAATATATCTTTTGTCCTTTTTTTTATTTCATTCAAAATTGACTCGTAAGAACATTCACGGGAAAAGCAGGTGTTATATAAAAACACATAGAACTCGTAAAAGAATATATTTTTGAGAACTGTTTCGCTAATTTAATACAATTTCCTTATTTCTTTTACAATTTTTTCTTCAATTAACTGAGTTTTACGAGAGAACATACCTTTACAAGGATTTTTGTTGCTCGTGTTTTCAATATATTTACTTCATACAATTGTAACTGTGCTTCGTTAGAATCGAGTTCAAAATTCTTTATAATGAGAGTTTGCAATTGCCTGCTGTCAAATTTAATATTTGAATTTGGACATCTGATTTAACTTCTTTGAATTAAAATTTAGTGAGGCACAAGCTAGCAATAATTTGAGGCCTGCCAAACAGATTTACTATATATAACATCCAATCCCTCACTCTGTCTCTCTCTCTGTCTCTCTGTCTCTCTCTCCCCATATATATATATATATATATATATATATATATATATATATATATATATATATATAAACTGGTGCTCCTGCTCTATATTTAGAGATCCTTGAAAAATAAAACAAAGAAATATTTTCACTTTCATTAGTCTTGATCTGGCATTTCCTCTTCAGTCACTTTTCCAACACTCTAGCGTAAATTCTCTGACCATTTTCTATATATAATTTCATGATAATTGTTCTGACGAACATTTCTCTGTAGTGCCTAGACTCTATGAATTTAAGCGCTGTACTAGTTTGGCGCCAAGATCTTTAAGCGTTAACGCTAGATGTAACCGTAAGTTCTATGCTAAATGTTTCTTCTCTTTCACTTCTTCTTTGTAGGAATCCCTTCAGTCAAGTTGGTTTTACAATAAAAATTAAATATATACAATGCCGATAGTAGTCTTCTTTCTCCTAAATGGATGTTCGTTTATTGTCCATGCTCCTAAATATTTTTTTCTTTTTCTTATATATTTATCTCAGTAGCTTGGGCTGAATTGATTATATACATACATACATACATACAATGGGTTGTGTATTAATATACTTATTATTTAATTTAGTTTGATCGACTAGATTTGGCCCGAATGGCTAATCATCAGAAGAAAAAAAATCCCTTCTTGTTAATGCTTTTCCAAGCGTAGCTCAGATGTGGCACAAGGCCGAAAGTATGGGGCACCCAGTGAGGATCGAACTCACTATTCAGTCGTAATTGTCCTAGCGAGACAAGATTGCTAGCCATTGCACCACCTCGAGGTGCTCAAATCCCTGCTTTTTTAGTATCAGTGAATTACAGGTGTGAATTATTCTCTTTGAAGAAAGTGATTTTGTTCTGCACTTTTCATTTGTTTTTTATTTATCGATAATTGTAGTCAGTGCTTGTATTTGTGAAACGGCCTTTTTCAAATTTTTGAAATCGAGGCTCGGAGATTCATGGGTCTCAGGATTCCCTTTTTAGTCATTTTGACAGCTTTATTGGTTGGTGGGAAGCGGATGTGTGGTGTTAATTTTATGTTATCTTTTGATCTTTTGGGAGTGCGTCTGATGTATGTATGTATATATATTTGTGTGAATGAATTTATGTGGGGAGACTTTAACACCTCTGAAAGCACGTCTGTCCAGTTTGGTTGAGAAATGTGGGTCGGGGTTGATCTATGGGATTATATATTAATTCTCACTGGGTTGCATAATCCGTCGTTAATTCAGTCTGGACAAAGTGTTTTGAGGCGTAAAATCCACTTGTCTTCAGGCTCCTCTAGTATTTTTCTAAGGTTATCTTTTGTGTATATTTCTATTTTTTCAATAATAGTGAATTTTACATTGGATTTTGAAACCATGTTTTTCGAGGCGGAAATGTTGTTCTTTCGTGGGGAACAGACTTGATCCGACCCCGATAATTATTATTTCTGTTGTGAAAGGGTCATTCAGATTTTCCAAAATATTGCTTCTAACATAGTGTGCATTCAACAAGTAAATTATGAGTTCTGCAGCTACAGTTGTGGTAGATTTTGAAAGTAGTATTAGTGACAGAGCTAGTCAACGAATTGGTATGTCTAATGTGGTTACAACATGGGCTCCTTTTGTTATTATATGTTTGGTAAATCTTATTGTTTTTATTCTTGGTGTATTTCGGGTTAACTTATCATCTGAAATTTGGTTACTAGATAGTGAAAATTTGCTGACCGAAAAAAAAACAGTTCAGTAATATATATATATATATATATATATATATATATATATATATATATATATATATATATATATTATAAATTAACTGATTTAAAATATGTTTTTTCGCTACACAGTAATAAACATGTTTAAAAAATGAAAGCTAAAAGCTTCGAATTTAATTTTGTTATTAAATTAAAGATATTAGTTCCATTTCCTCGCCAAGCGAATTTTGGAGTAGTATTTATTGTACCAAAGTACAAATGTGGCACAAGGCCTAAAAAGGGGGTTGGGAAAGGACGGTCATCTTCTGTCTTAACTTTTAGCTTAGCTAGGCGCAACCACTGACCCGAACATACAAACAATATTCCTTTCACCAAAACGACACATTCATTACATACCATTCTTACTACATCCACCATAATACCTCAGAGACTCTATGAAGTCCTAACTAGTCCCCATATTTACAATACATTGTCTGTGGGGGGAGGGGTAAAAATAACAATCTAAAATCCCCAATGAATATTTACAATGAGTATAACTATATACAAGAAACTAAACAAAAGTTTTTGTTAGTAGAAAACACCCCACAGCTCTAAATATGGCAGAAATGTCAGTTAACTGGACGAAATCAATGCGGGGCTGAAAAAAAATATAAAACATTCATACAATCCAAACATTCACTACAAACACGCACACATTCAAACACAACAACAAATACGAAAGACACTCTCGAAACGAAAGGCGCCCCGCACCCACCAGGGAACTGACATCACTAACCACCTAACGATGGGAGGGATGGGGAATTAAACAAAAAGAAAATAAAAATAGGGCCAGAAATAAAAGGGGGCCAATGAACATACACACCCTAGCTAAGTTAATCTGAAAAAAGATAAAAAAATTTAACTGAAGCAAAACTGACCTAAGCTAACCTATACAGTGGAAGGGTTGCCAATGTTCAACCCAGCAATCCCAAAATCCTTAATGCCTAACCGGCATCAAAATGCCACTCCAAGTCAGCACCTTTCACTCTGCAGAGACGCGCAAGAATCACCCACCTTTCGCCAAATTCCAATGGATGGAGTCGCCTCCTTTCCGTCCTGATCTTGACTTTAAGCAGATGCTTAAAGTACAAGATCAGTTGGGAAGAGGAAAACTTCTCGTCCCCATGAAATTCCTTCTGTCGCGTCGTCCATATCACGACTCGCATAAGCCCCAGTAAGCAAAAGAACACATAGTGCTCATCCTTAGTCATCGGCGGTACTATATTGCTACAAACGGAACTGGCCTCGAGGACAAAAAACTTTCCGCGCAGCATGCGAACCATGATGCCTTCAACCAACTTGCACAGCGGAACTACGACACTACAATGAAAGAAGGCGTGACCTAGGGTCTCCACCTCCCCACTGCAGCGAACGCAGTTTGGCGACTTAGCCAATCCCGCTGCGCGAAGTCTTTTGGCGACCCAGAGGGCCCTTCGAATCACCAGCCAGGTGAGTGATGCCTCAGGGTTAGTGAGACATTTCAACCCGGGCGCCCAAGGCCATATGCAGCGAGCCTCGCGTTTCGTCAGACCGAGCTCGCCTATCAAACTATCTTGAACGTTCCCCCTAACTAACACCTGATATAATGCCTTACGGGACAACGGCTGGACGTCAGAGAGGCCATCCTTCGCCCGTAAGAGTCGTTTGAGGGCAATCCGACATTCACGATAGAAAGAGCCCTCGCCACGAGGAGTACGAGCGGCCTCCTCCTCACACGAGCGCACATTTCTCAAGGATGGAAAATGTTTATGGACGTCTTCCTTCCAGAATTCGCCGTTCTCATCCAGTTGCATACACATCCGGTCTAGGTATGAAATGCGAAGCGTATGTTGACGAGTCTCAACGCAAGGCATCCCCAGACCGCCATCAGACGGATGGAGGTAACAGATCTCGCGACTAACCATGGCAGCCTTGCCTCTCCACAAGAAAGAGAACAAGAGCCTTACAAACGCCAGTAAAGTGCTAGACGGGAGTGGAAGCACGGAGAGTCGGTAAAGGAGAATCGGGTAGATGTGCGAAGCACATACTTCCGCCCTCCCCTTCAAGGAAAGATTCCTCCGAGTCCACAGACGTACTGCGAGCTCGGCCTTCTCTTGCACCTCCGACCAATTCATTTCCAGCAGGAGGTCGGGACCGAACCAGACGCCGAGTATCTTGACCGGCCCGTCCGTCCAGTGGAAAGGCCCGGGAAGAGAAACTCCCCTCCACGAACCCAACCGCAAGCCAACAGACTTATCGCGGTTGATCTTGGCCCCTGTCACCATCTCATAACCGTTGATTTCTCGGCTGACTTCGTTAATTTCGGCCCTACTCGACACCAGAACCGAAACGTCGTCAGCGTAGGCGGAGTACCTGGCCGAGGTGGTAGCACCAGGTAGGGAAATTCCGCGAAGGACCGGATTCGTCTTCAACTTACGCAGGAAAGGTTCCAGCGCAAGAACGTACAGCAATGGAGACAGCGGACAACCTTGACGAATGGAGCGAGACAAAATGAAAGGCTTCGATCTTACCCCATTCACTTCTACCAGCGCACCGGGAGTCGCATACAGCAGTCGGATCCAAGTGCGAAAGTGCGGCCCGAAACCGGCGGCCGAAAGAACAGCCTCCAGAAACCGATGGTCAACCCTATCGAAAGCCTTGGACTGATCCAAATTGATCAGCGCGGCATCACTGTCGACTTTCTCGATGATCAAGCGAACCAAATGCAGGTTGTCCTGAATAGTCCTGCCCTTCACAGCACAAGACTGCTCGGGACCAATCAGACTAGACAGGACAAGCTGCAAACGGTCAGCTAAGACCTTGGCTAAAATCTTCAACTCTGTATTTAACATCGTCAAAGGCCGATAATTATCTACCCCATCCCCACCGTCTTTCTTCTTGCGAAGCAACTTGATTACACCCCTGGTGAAGCGTTGAGGAATAGACCCCTGCTTCAACCAGTTGTTGAAAATCAGTGCCAGCAAGGGGACAAAGACGGGCGACTGCCTCAAGTACATTTCGTAGGGAAGACCATCCAATCCCGGAGTCTTGTCCAGGCCAACCTGCTTCAGCACATCCCAGATCTCAGACTCTGTTATGGGACCCTCGCACCCAGCCGCTTCAGCCGCCTCGAGGCGGGGAAAGTCGGCTAAATAGGCGTCGAACTGAGCAGTGCTCAGACCGGGCTCCCTGGTAAAAAGATCCTGAAAGTAGTCCCGAAAAGCCTCGCAAATACCCGCGTCTGTAGTCACAGTCCGCTTATCCGGCAATGTGATGCTCGCAATATGCCGACTAGATGCCCTACGAACTTCCTCTGAACGCAATGAGGCGGCCATATTCGTCGCCTCGCAAGACATTCTTTTTATCCTAGCCCTAACTACTAGAGCTTGATCCTTCTTGATAAGCAAGGAGGCCAGCTCTGCCTGAGCTACGGCTATGTCCCCACTAACACGGGATTTCACTGCCCGATCAACTTTGTCCTCTAGAGACTTTTGCGCTGCTAACCCTGCTCTATTGAGTCGTCTACTATAATCAGCAGCAAAAGACCTAAGTTTGGATTTTAAAGTGTCCCACCACCTATTCCCAACCACAGCTCCCGACAATTCCCGCTGTAGCATTAGTAAAAGCTGATCACGGAAATCTTGCTCACCAAATAATGATGAGTTCAATTTCCAATAACCAGCCATCTTAACCCTAGGCTTATCTAAGTTTACCCGCACCCGGACAAGCCTATGATCCGAGTAAACTATAAAATGGAAACTTGGACATTCTAACAGCCCTACTTCGACTCTCTTAACTAGAACTCGGTCGATGTAGCTTGCGCTACCCACCGAGCTGCCGGCCCTAGTCCAAGTCCATGCTACCTCCCGGGGGTGTTCATTTCGATACTTATCGACGAGATCGAACCCGTCGATGAAGTCCCGAAATGGTTTCACATCCGGATTGTTAGTACCCGCTTTTTGCCCTACACGATCTATCGAGGGATCAAGGACGGCATTCCAATCACCCGCTAGAACTACCGAACGAGAAGTCGTCAAAAACGGCTCGATCTGCCGAAACAAACCAGGCCGCTGCGCATTGTCATTGGGCGCATAAACCCCAATGAGACGAAGAGCCTTATCCTTTATGGTAATATCCAGCACGCAAAGCCTGCCCGCCGGATCCGCGAAGACAAGAGCACAAACCGCGTCTAGAGACTTGCTAACCAGCCAGGAAACACCCCTCGAGCGTCCATCAAAACATGCTGAAAAGAGGACGAACCTCTTCGACAGAATGTCCTCATAATCGCGAGATAAGAAACGGGTTTCCTGCACGCAACATACATCCACCCCGAGGCGCTGAAGATCGCGATCGAGCCTCACCCTTCGAGACTCCGACCTCAGGCCCCGGACATTTAAACTTGCTAACCAGAGAGCCATTATCAGACCTAATTAGGGTTGGGACACTGGTTTAAACATGGTCGGAGTCAGGATACCGACAGCCTCTCCCATAGACCCATGGCCCATCTCATTATTGATGGTGCCGTCCTGCGAGAGACCGCCAATATCCCAAGGAAATGTTAATTTTAAAGCCCTATACAGGGAGGGGTGAACTAAAACAGGGACCCTCCCCGTACAAAATTGCTTTAAATGTTCCAGCTCCTTGCTTTTAGCTATGGCGATCGGTGGAGACATGTCATACGAAAAACCGGCCTCATCAAACATGGCCCATGCCTGCCGAGCCCCAGCACCAGTCCTAATCACGGTTAGTACCCTCTGGGCATTGGGAAAGTTTTGGGGCTCTTCGACATCTTTGTCGGCATACTGTCTAATTGACAATAGGTACCTTAGTTCTTTGATTCGATTGCCATAATCTCTGGCCCTTTCAGCCTGGGCCGGGGAAATTTTACAAAGATCTTCCCCTGAATTGTAGATGAATTTTTTCTTTTTTTTTTCTTTGGAATCATGGGTGGGGCTTCTTTGCCTTTTAGGAGCGGGAGGGGGCATTTCACGGTTTCGAGTGGGAGAAGGGCTGGGAAGAGGGGTAGAAGAGGCCTTTTCTTTGTAAGGGCTGGGACGAGGGGTGGAAGAGGCTTTTTCTTTGTAAGGGCTGGGAAGAGGGGTGGCAGAGGATTTTACTTTGTAAGGGCTGGGCTCTCTACTGAGGGGAACAGGTGTTGAGGGAGGGGTCGCTTTTTTTTTGGGAGACTTGTTTTTGGGCGTCGCTGGTGGGGACAAGGAAGATGAAGTAGAGGGAGTGGCTTTTGGAGTTTTCCTCTCCTTGTCCAATTTATCCTTTAGGAGTTTAATTTTTTCTGTCTTCGCAAAACCTGGATCATATTTGAGACACTGCTCTTTCAGCTTTGCTTCAGAGACCGGGTCGTCGCCCTTAGCGTTGATATTGGGAGTGGGCCTGTCTGTATCTTTTGCCCTTGCGGCTTCATTGGGACGAGGCCCCGCTGTCTGGCGCTTCCCTCTGGCCTTGCCAGCAACCAGCCATTCCCCCTCCCCCTTCTCCACAACTGCACTAGCAGCGGGCGAAGGCTCTTTGGGGAATGTGGCTTCAGATGTTTCGCCAACCGGGGGATTTTCCGCACCGGTCCCAGATGCTGACATGCCCATTACAGGCGTGGCGGTAGTTAAAGACTCGGTCAGAGGGGTATTTTGGTCGACGACGGGCGCCTGACTTCCAGAGGCCTTCTTCTCTGGGCAGGAAGAGGAAAGGTGACCAGGCTTTCCGCACTTCCAGCATACGGGCTTGCGACCGGTCACAATGACCGGTAATTTCAGGCGCCCTACTTCCAGACAGTTGGGGATGGAGCGGAAGGCATCAACGCTCAACATTATTTGAAAGCTCCACCCCCCTTTCAGGCTATCGCAGGTCGCACTCAAGATTTCCCCGTACTGCGAAAGAAACGCAGCAAGGTGTTCCCCGATAACCTGAGGAGGAACCTCATATATTGCTACTGTGGTCCTTCTTCGCCCTTCGTACTCTGTGCGCAGGATAAGATCTTTTGTTATCAAGTCCCGACTTGATGCTGCGACACAGTCTTCCGGCGTGGGTAGCAATACGTCCCACATGAAAAAGCCGGCTCCTTTCACAACTCGGAGGGGCTTGAACCCCAAGGACTCCAGTGATTTTATCACTGTGTCTTTCGTCGAGCGACAAATTTTGCGCGTACGCTTGTCCACGACGAAGACCGATACCATTCGTTTGTCAATCTTTCTCAATTCTTGGACGTCTTCCAAGAGTCCACCTTCTACGACAAGGTGAGCGTAACTCTTGGCTCGCTCCAAAAATTCCGCAACATTGATCACGCAACTCGGTGGGGACGTCCAACAAGAGGGCGATTCCCCGGCCTCTGCATTCTTAGTAGTCTCAGGTTTGCTATTCTCTTCCTTTTCTGGTTCTGCAGGTTGGCTTCTTCTCGCCTCCTCTGCTTTCTTTAGAGTATCAAGCATTTCCTCGTTTGTTGGGATTAAAAATGGGAATTCATTTTCATCATCTTTATCTGGTGGTTTTTTTTTAACGGGGAATAAATGTTTCCTCACTGACCTTTTAAAGTCAGGTAAAAGGGTTTTTTTCTTTTTTATAAGGAAAGACGGAGCTTTTACTTTTTTTTCCATTTTTAAATGCGACACGGGAGGGTTGGTAGGAAGAGGTTATAAGGCATAAGAGAGAGGGAGGGAGAGAGAGAAAGAGAGGAGAAAAAAAAAAAAAAAAAAAAAAAAAAAGAGGGGGGTGAAAATATGGGGGGTCAGCAAGGTCGGGAGGGTGGTAATAAATCAGGGGGTAATAAAAAAAGGGGAGAAATGTGGGTGGTACAACAATTCAAAAGGAACGAACAAAGCAAAACAAATAGCAAAACAAATGCACGTACAAAAAACAAGTAAACAAGTTTCGCCAAAAGGCGAAACTACAAATTAAAACAATCACAAAAATTAAAGGTACAATAGACAAGAAAACAACAGATTAAAGAACGAAAGGAAAAGAAGGAAAAACGCGATACAAAAAACGAAACACTAAATATGACAAGTTACAAGATGGCCGCCGTTAAAAACGGTCAACCGAAAACGAAAAGGTAAACAAGGAACGAAAAAGATGGACAGAAATTACAAAAATAAATACAAAATTTACAAACACTAAATTTACAAACAAATATTTAACACACGGAATTAACAGATAAAACGCAGAACTTTACACAGAACTAAAATAACACGTAATAAACAAAGGAAAATAAAAAGGTCGAACGTATGGAAAATAAACGGAAGAACTTTTTTTTTTTTTTTTTTTTTTTTTTTTGTTAAGTGGGCACGGGAAGAAGGAAACTTTACAAAAATAAAACGTAAGACAAAATGAAAAGGTTAATAAAGAAGTCAAAATAAAAATGGGGAGGATTTGGAATTAAAAAGGAAAAAATCAAAAATTTACAAATATTCAAAAAAATAGCCAAAGAAAGCTTTGTTAGATAAAACGGTCAAACAAAAACTTAGCTAAATACAGCAGTCTGAAAAGCAAAGGTAAAAGGTCTCCAAAGTCAGAAAAATGACTAACACTCAAAAAAGAGCGAATTTTGGAGTGGTATTTATTGTACCAAAGTACAAATGTGGCACAAGGCCGAAAAGGGGGTTGGGAAAGGACGGTCATCTTCTGTCTTAACTTTTAACTTAGCTAGGCGCAAACACTGACCCGAACATACAAACAATATTCCTTTCACCAAAACAACACATCCATTACATACCATTCTTACTACATCCACCATAATACCTCAGAGACTCTATGAAGTCCTAACTAGTCCCCATATTTACAATACATTGTCTGTGGGGGGAGGGGTAAAAATAACAATCTAAAATCCCCAATGAATATTTACAATGAGTATAACTATATACAAGAAACTAAACAAAAGTTTTTGTTAGTAAAAAAACCCCCACAGCTCTAAATATGGCAGAAATGCCAGTTAACTGGACGAAAACAATGCGGGGCTGAAAAAAATTATAAAACATTCATACAATCCAAACATTCACTACAAACACGCACACATTCAAACACAACAACAAATACGAAAGACACTCTCGAAACGAAAGGCGCCCCGCACCCACCAGAGAACTGACATCACTAACCACCTAACGATGGGAGGGATGGGGAATTAAACAAAAGAAAATAAAAATAGGGCCAGAAATAAAAGGGGCCAATGAACATACACACCCTAGCTAAGTTAATCTGAAAAAAGATAAAAAAATTAACTGAAGCAAAACTGACCTAAGCTAACCTATACAGTGGAAGGGTTGCCAATGTTCAACCCAGCAATTCCAAAATCCTTAATGCCTAACCGGCATCAAAATGCCACTCCAAGTCAGCACCTTTCACTCTGCAGAGACGCGCAAGAATCACCCACCTTTCGCCAAATTCCAATGGATGGAGTCGCCTCCTTTCCGTCCTGATCTTGACTTTAAGCAGATGCTTAAAGTACAAGATCAGTTGGGAAGAGGAAAACTTCTCGTCCCCATGAAATTCCTTCTGTCGCGTCGTCCATATCACGACTCGCATAAGCCCCAGTAAGCAAAAGAACACATAGTGCTCATCCTTAGTCATCGGCGGTACTATATTGCTACAAACGGAACTGGCCTCGAGGACAAAAAACTTTCCGCGCAGCATGCGAACCATGATGCCTTCAACCAACTTGCACAGCGGAACTACGACACTACAATGAAAGAAGGCGTGACCTAGGGTCTCCACCTCCCCACTGCAGCGAACGCAGTTTGGCGACTTAGCCAATCCCGCTGCGCGAAGTCTTTTGGCGACCCAGACGGCCCTTCGAATCACCAGCCAGGTGAGTGATGCCTCAGGGTTAGTGAGACATTTCAACCCGGGCGCCCAAGGCCATATGCAGCGAGCCTCGCGCTTCGTCAGACCGAGCTCGCCTATCAAACTATCTTGAACGTTCCCCCTAACTAACACCTGATATAATGCCTTACGGGACAACGGCTGGACGTCAGAGAGGCCATCCTTCGCCCGTAAGAGTCGTTTGAGGGCAATCCGACATTCACGATAGAAAGAGCCCTCGCCACGAGGAGTACGAGCGGCCTCCTCCTCACACGAGCGCACATTTCTCAAGGATGGAAAATGTTTATGGACGTCTTCCTTCCAGAATTCGCCGTTCTCATCCAGTTGCATACACATCCGGTCTAGGTATGAAATGCGAAGCGTATGTTGACGAGTCTCAACGCAAGGCATCCCCAGACCGCCATCAGACGGATGGAGGTAACAGATCTCGCGACTAACCATGGCAGCCTTGCCTCTCCACAAGAAAGAGAACAAGAGCCTTACAAACGCCAGTAAAGTGCTAGACGGGAGTGGAAGCACGGAGAGTCGGTAAAGGAGAATCGGGTAGATGTGCGAAGCACATACTTCCGCCCTCCCCTTCAAGGAAAGATTCCTCCGAGTCCACAGACGTACTGCGAGCTCGGCCTTCTCTTGCACCTCCGACCAATTCATTTCCAGCAGGAGGTCGGGACCGAACCAGACGCCGAGTATCTTGACCGGCCCGTCCGTCCAGTGGAAAGGCCCGGGAAGAGAAACTCCCCTCCACGAACCCAACCGCAAGCCAACAGACTTATCGCGGTTGATCTTGGCCCCTGTCACCATCTCATAACCGTTGATTTCTCGGCTGACTTCGTTAATTTCGGCCCTACTCGACACCAGAACCGAAACGTCGTCAGCGTAGGCGGAGTACCTGGCCGAGGTGGTAGCACCAGGTAGGGAAATTCCGCGAAGGACCGGATTCGTCTTCAACTTACGCAGGAAAGGTTCCAGCGCAAGAACGTACAGCAATGGAGACAGCGGACAACCTTGACGAATGGAGCGAGACAAAATGAAAGGCTTCGATCTTACCCCATTCACTTCTACCAGCGCACCGGGAGTCGCATACAGCAGTCGGATCCAAGTGCGAAAGTGCGGCCCGAAACCGGCGGCCGAAAGAACAGCCTCCAGAAACCGATGGTCAACCCTATCGAAAGCCTTGGACTGATCCAAATTGATCAGCGCGGCATCACTGTCGACTTTCTCGATGATCAAGCGCACCAAATGCAGGTTGTCCTGAATAGTCCTGCCCTTCACAGCACAAGACTGCTCGGGACCAATCAGACTAGACAGGACAAGCTGCAAACGGTCAGCTAAGACCTTGGCTAAAATCTTCAACTCTGTATTTAACATCGTCAAAGGCCGATAATTATCTACCCCATCCCCACCGTCTTTCTTCTTGCGAAGCAACTTGATTACACCCCTGGTGAAGCGTTGAGGAATAGACCCCTGCTTCAACCAGTTGTTGAAAATCAGTGCCAGCAAGGGGACAAAGACGGGCGACTGCCTCAAGTACATTTCGTAGGGAAGACCATCCAATCCCGGAGTCTTGTCCAGGCCAACCTGCTTCAGCACATCCCAGATCTCAGACTCTGTTATGGGACCCTCGCACCCAGCCGCTTCAGCCGCCTCGAGGCGGGGAAAGTCGGCTAAATAGGCGTCGAACTGAGCAGTGCTCAGACCGGGCTCCCTGGTAAAAAGATCCTGAAAGTAGTCCCGAAAAGCCTCGCAAATACCCGCGTCTGTAGTCACAGTCCGCTTATCCGGCAATGTGATGCTCGCGATATGCCGACTAGATGCCCTACGAACTTCCTCTGAACGCAATGAGGCGGCCATATTCGTCGCCTCGCAAGACATTCTTTTTATCCTAGCCCTAACTACTAGAGCTTGATCCTTCTTGATAAGCAAGGAGGCCAGCTCCGCCTGAGCTACGGCTATGTCCCCACTAACACGGGATTTCACTGCCCGATCAACTTTGTCCTCTAGAGACTTTTGCGCTGCTAACCCTGCTCTATTGAGTCGTCGACTATAATCAGCAGCAAAAGACCTAAGTTTCGATTTTAAAGTGTCCCACCACCTATTCCCAACCACAGCTCCCGACAATTCCCGCTGTAGCATTAGTAAAAGCTGATCACGGAAATCTTGCTCACCAAATAATGATGAGTTCAATTTCCAATAACCAGCCATCTTAACCCTAGGCTTATCTAAGTTTACCCGCACCCGGACAAGCCTATGATCCGAGTAAACTATAAAATGGAAACTTGGACATTCTAAGAGCCCTACTTCGACTCTCTTAACTAGAACTCGGTCGATGTAGCTTGCGCTACCCACCGAGCTGCCGGCCCTAGTCCAAGTCCATGCTACCTCCCGGGGGTGTTCATTTCGATACTTATCGACGAGATCGAACCCGTCGATGAAGTCCCGAAATGGTTTCACATCCGGATTGTTAGTACCCGCTTTTTGCCCTACACGATCTATCGAGGGATCAAGGACGGCATTCCAATCACCCGCTAGAACTACCGAACGAGAAGTCGTCAAAAACGGCTCGATCTGCCGAAACAAACCAGGCCGCTGCGCATTGTCATTGGGCGCATAAACCCCAATGAGACGAAGAGCCTTATCCTTTATGGTAATATCCAGCACGCAAAGCCTGCCCGCCGGATCCGCGAAGACAAGAGCACAAACCGCGTCTAGAGACTTGCTAACCAGCCAGGAAACACCCCTCGAGCGTCCATCAAAACATGCTGAAAAGAGGACGAACCTCCTTGACAGAATGTCCTCATAATCGCGAGATAAGAAACGGGTTTCCTGCACGCAACATACATCCACCCCGAGGCGCTGAAGATCGCGATCGAGCCTCACCCTTCGAGACTCCGACCTCAGGCCCCGGACATTTAAGCTTGCTAACCAGAGCGCCATTATCAGACCTAATTAGGGTTGGGACACTGGTTTAAACATGGTCGGAGTCAGGATACCGACAGCCTCTCCCATAGACCCATGGCCCATCTCATTATTGATGGTGCCGTCCTGCGAGAGACCGCCAATATCCCAAGGAAACGTTAATTTTAAAGCCCTATACAGGGAGGGGTGAACTAAAACAGGGACCCTCCCCGTACAAAATTGCTTTAAATGTTCCAGCTCCTTGCTTTGAGCTATGGCGATCGGTGGAGACATGTCATAGGAAAAACCGGCCTCATCAAACATGGCCCATGCCTGCCGAGCCCCAGCACCAGTCCTAATCACGGTTAGTACCCTCTGGGCATTGGGAAAGTTTTGGGGCTCTTCGACATCTTTGTCGGCATACTGTCTAATTGACAATAGGTACCTTAGTTCTTTGATTCGATTGCCATAATCTCTGGCCCTTTCAGCCTGGGCCGGGGAAATTTTACAAAGATCTTCCCCTGAATTGTAGATGAATTTTTTCTTTTTTTTTTCTTTGGAATCATGGGTGGGGCTTCTTTGCCTTTTAGGAGCGGGAGGGGGCATTTCACGGTTTCGAGTGGGAGAAGGGCTGGGAAGAGGGGTAGAAGAGGCCTTTTCTTTGTAAGGGCTGGGACGAGGGGTGGAAGAGGCTTTTTCTTTGTAAGGGCTGGGAAGAGGGGTGGCAGAGGATTTTACTTTGTAAGGGCTGGGCTCTCTACTGAGGGGAACAGGTGTTGAGGGAGGGGTCGCTTTTTTTTTGGGAGACTTGTTTTTGGGCGTCGCTGGTGGGGACAAGGAAGATGAAGTAGAGGGAGTGGCTTTTGGAGTTTTCCTCTCCTTGTCCAATTTATCCTTTAGGAGTTTAATTTTTTCTGTCTTCGCAAAACCTGGATCATATTTGAGACACTGCTCTTTCAGCTTTGCTTCAGAGACCGGGTCGTCGCCCTTAGCGTTGATATTGGGAGTGGGCCTGTCTGTATCTTTTGCCCTTGCGGCTTCATTGGGACGAGGCCCCGCTGTCTGGCGCTTCCCTCTGGCCTTGCCAGCAACCAGCCATTCCCCCTCCCCCTTCTCCACAACTGCACTAGCAGCGGGCGAAGGCTCTTTGGGGAATGTGGCTTCAGATGTTTCGCCAACCGGGGGATTTTCCGCACCGGTCCCAGATGCTGACATGCCCATTACAGGCGTGGCGGTAGTTAAAGACTCGGTCAGAGGGGTATTTTGGTCGACGACGGGCGCCTGACTTCCAGAGGCCTTCTTCTCTGGGCAGGAAGAGGAAAGGTGACCAGGCTTTCCGCACTTCCAGCATACGGGCTTGCGACCGGTCACAATGACCGGTAATTTCAGGCGCCCTACTTCCAGACAGTTGGGGATGGAGCGGAAGGCATCAACGCTCAACATTATTTGAAAGCTCCACCCCCCTTTCAGGCTATCGCAGGTCGCACTCAAGATTTCCCCGTACTGCGAAAGAAACGCAGCAAGGTGTTCCCCGATAACCTGAGGAGGAACCTCATATATTGCTACTGTGGTCCTTCTTCGCCCTTCGTACTCTGTGCGCAGGATAAGATCTTTTGTTATCAAGTCCCGACTTGATGCTGCGACACAGTCTTCCGGCGTGGGTAGCAATACGTCCCACATGAAAAAGCCGGCTCCTTTCACAACTCGGAGGGGCTTGAACCCCAAGGACTCCAGTGATTTTATCACTGTGTCTTTCGTCGAGCGACAAATTTTGCGCGTACGCTTGTCCACGACGAAGACCGATACCATTCGTTTGTCAATCTTTCTCAATTCTTGGACGTCTTCCAAGAGTCCACCTTCTACGACAAGGTGAGCGTAACTCTTGGCTCGCTCCAAAAATTCCGCAACATTGATCACGCAACTCGGTGGGGACGTCCAACAAGAGGGCGATTCCCCGGCCTCTGCATTCTTAGTAGTCTCAGGTTTGCTATTCTCTTCCTTTTCTGGTTCTGCAGGTTGGCTTCTTCTCGCCTCCTCTGCTTTCTTTAGAGTATCAAGCATTTCCTCGTTTGTTGGGATTAAAAATGGGAATTCATTTTCATCATCTTTATCTGGTGGTTTTTTTTTAACGGGGAATAAATGTTTCCTCACTGACCTTTTAAAGTCAGGTAAAAGGGTTTTTTTCTTTTTTATAAGGAAAGACGGAGCTTTTACTTTTTTTTCCATTTTTAAATGCGACACGGGAGGGTTGGTAGGAAGAGGTTATAAGGCATAAGAGAGAGGGAGGGAGAGAGAGAAAGAGAGGAGAAAAAAAAAAAAAAAAAAAAAAAAAAAAGAGGGGGGTGAAAATATGGGGGGTCAGCAAGGTCGGGAGGGTGGTAATAAATCAGGGGGTAATAAAAAAAGGGGAGAAATGTGGGTGGTACAACAATTCAAAAGGAACGAACAAAGCAAAACAAATAGCAAAACAAATGCACGTACAAAAAACAAGTAAACAAGTTTCGCCAAAAGGCGAAACTACAAATTAAAACAATCACAAAAATTAAAGGTACAATAGACAAGAAAACAACAGATTAAAGAACGAAAGGAAAAGAAGGAAAAACGCGATACAAAAAACGAAACACTAAATATGACAAGTTACAAGATGGCCGCCGTTAAAAACGGTCAACCGAAAACGAAAAGGTAAACAAGGAACGAAAAAGATGGACAGAAATTACAAAAATAAATACAAAATTTACAAACACTAAATTTACAAACAAATATTTAACACACGGAATTAACAGATAAAACGCAGAACTTTACACAGAACTAAAATAACACGTAATAAACAAAGGAAAATAAAAAGGTCGAACGTATGGAAAATAAACGGAAGAACTTTTTTTTTTTTTTTTTTTTTTTTTTTTGTTAAGTGGGCACGGGAAGAAGGAAACTTTACAAAAATAAAACGTAAGACAAAATGAAAAGGTTAATAAAGAAGTCAAAATAAAAATGGGGAGGATTTGGAATTAAAAAGGAAAAAATCAAAAATTTACAAATATTCAAAAAAATAGCCAAAGAAAGCTTTGTTAGATAAAACGGTCAAACAAAAACTTAGCTAAATACAGCAGTCTGAAAAGCAAAGGTAAAAGGTCTCCAAAGTCAGAAAAATGACTAACACTCAAAAAAGAGCGAATTTTGGAGTAGTATTTATTGTACGAATAGTACAAATGTGGCACAAGGCCGAAAATGGGGGATTGGGAAAGGACGGTCATCTTCTGTCTTAACTTTTAACTTAGCTAGGCGCAAGCACTGACCCGAACATACAAACAATATTCCTTTCACCAAAACAACACATCCATTACATACCATTCTTACTACATCCACCATAATACCTCAGAGACTCTATGAAGTCCTAACTAGTCCCCATATTTACAATACATTGTCTGTGGGGGGGAGGGGTAAAAATAACAATCTAAAATCCCCAATGAACATTTACAATGAGTATAACTATATACAAGAAACTAAACAAAAGATTTTGTTAGTAGAAAACCCCCCACAGCTCTAAATATGGCAGAAATGTCAGTTAACTGGACGAAATCAATGCGGGGCTGAAAAGAAATTTTTAAAACATTCATGCAATCCAAACATTCACTACAAACACGCCCTCATTCAAACACAACAACAAATACGAAATACACTCTCGAAACGAAAGGCGCCCCGCACCCAACAGAGAACTGACATCACTAACCACCTAACGATGGGCGGGATGGGGAATTAAACATAAGAAAATAAAAATAGGGCCAGAAATAAAAGGGGCCAATGAACATACACACCCTAGCTAAGTTAATCTGAAAAAAGATAAAAAAACAATTAACTGATCCAAAACTGACCTAAGCTAACCTATACAGTGGAAGGGTTGCCAATGTTCAACCCAGAAATCCCAAAATCCTTAATGCCTAACCGGCATCAAAATGCCACTCCAAGTCAGCACCTTTCACTCTGCAGAGACGCGCAAGAATCACCCACCTTTCGCCAAATTCCAATGGATGGAGTCGCCTCCTTTCCGTCCTGATCTTGACTTTAAGCAGATGCTTAAAGTACAAGATCAGTTGGGAAGAGGAAAACTTCTCGTCCCCATGAAATTCCTTCTGTCGCGTCGTCCATATCACGACCCGCATAAGCCCCAGTAAGCAACAGAACACATAGTGCTCATCCTTAGTCATCGGCGGTACTATATTGCTACAAACGGAACTGGCCTCGAGGACAAAAAACTTTCCGCGCAGCATGCGAACCATGATGCCTTCAACCAACTTGCACAGCGGAACTACGACACTACAATGAAAGAAGGCGTGACCTAGGGTCTCCACCTCCCCACTGCAGCGAACGCAGTTTGGCGACTTAGCCAATCCCGCTGCGCGAAGTCTTTTGGCGACCCAGACGGCCCTTCGAATCACCAGCCAGGTGAGTGATGCCTCAGGGTTAGTGAGACATTTCAACCCGGGCGCCCAAGGCCATATGCAGCGAGCCTCGCGCTTCGTCAGACCGAGCTCGCCTATCAAACTATCTTGAACGTTCCCCCTAACTAACACCTGATATAATGCCTTACGGGACAACGGCTGGACGTCAGAGAGGCCATCCTTCGCCCGTAAGAGTCGTTTGAGGGCAATCCGACATTCACGATAGAAAGAGCCCTCGCCACGAGGAGTACGAGCGGCCTCCTCCTCACACGAGCGCACATTTCTCAAGGATGGAAAATGTTTATGGACGTCTTCCTTCCAGAATTCGCCGTTCTCATCCAGTTGCATACACATCCGGTCTAGGTATGAAATGCGAAGCGTATGTTGACGAGTCTCAACGCAAGGCATCCCCAGACCGCCATCAGACGGATGGAGGTAACAGATCTCGCGACTAACCATGGCAGCCTTGCCTCTCCACAAGAAAGAGAACAAGAGCCTTACAAACGCCAGTAAAGTGCTAGACGGGAGTGGAAGCACGGAGAGTCGGTAAAGGAGAATCGGGTAGATGTGCGAAGCACATACTTCCGCCCTCCCCTTCAAGGAAAGATTCCTCCGAGTCCACAGACGTACTGCGAGCTCGGCCTTCTCTTGCACCTCCGACCAATTCATTTCCAGCAGGAGGTCGGGACCGAACCAGACGCCGAGTATCTTGACCGGCCCGTCCGTCCAGTGGAAAGGCCCGGGAAGAGAAACTCCCCTCCACGAACCCAACCGCAAGCCAACAGACTTATCGCGGTTGATCTTGGCCCCTGTCACCATCTCATAACCGTTGATTTCTCGGCTGACTTCGTTAATTTCGGCCCTACTCGACACCAGAACCGAAACGTCGTCAGCGTAGGCGGAGTACCTGGCCGAGGTGGTAGCACCAGGTAGGGAAATTCCGCGAAGGACCGGATTCGTCTTCAACTTACGCAGGAAAGGTTCCAGCGCAAGAACGTACAGCAATGGAGACAGCGGACAACCTTGACGAATGGAGCGAGACAAAATGAAAGGCTTCGATCTTACCCCATTCACTTCTACCAGCGCACCGGGAGTCGCATACAGCAGTCGGATCCAAGTGCGAAAGTGCGGCCCGAAACCGGCGGCCGAAAGAACAGCCTCCAGAAACCGATGGTCAACCCTATCGAAAGCCTTGGACTGATCCAAATTGATCAGCGCGGCATCACTGTCGACTTTCTCGATGATCAAGCGCACCAAATGCAGGTTGTCCTGAATAGTCCTGCCCTTCACAGCACAAGACTGCTCGGGACCAATCAGACTAGACAGGACAAGCTGCAAACGGTCAGCTAAGACCTTGGCTAAAATCTTCAACTCTGTATTTAACATCGTCAAAGGCCGATAATTATCTACCCCATCCCCACCGTCTTTCTTCTTGCGAAGCAACTTGATTACACCCCTGGTGAAGCGTTGAGGAATAGACCCCTGCTTCAACCAGTTGTTGAAAATCAGTGCCAGCAAGGGGACAAAGACGGGCGACTGCCTCAAGTACATTTCGTAGGGAAGACCATCCAATCCCGGAGTCTTGTCCAGGCCAACCTGCTTCAGCACATCCCAGATCTCAGACTCTGTTATGGGACCCTCGCACCCAGCCGCTTCAGCCGCCTCGAGGCGGGGAAAGTCGGCTAAATAGGCGTCGAACTGAGCAGTGCTCAGACCGGGCTCCCTGGTAAAAAGATCCTGAAAGTAGTCCCGAAAAGCCTCGCAAATACCCGCGTCTGTAGTCACAGTCCGCTTATCCGGCAATGTGATGCTCGCGATATGCCGACTAGATGCCCTACGAACTTCCTCTGAACGCAATGAGGCGGCCATATTCGTCGCCTCGCAAGACATTCTTTTTATCCTAGCCCTAACTACTAGAGCTTGATCCTTCTTGATAAGCAAGGAGGCCAGCTCCGCCTGAGCTACGGCTATGTCCCCACTAACACGGGATTTCACTGCCCGATCAACTTTGTCCTCTAGAGACTTTTGCGCTGCTAACCCTGCTCTATTGAGTCGTCGACTATAATCAGCAGCAAAAGACCTAAGTTTCGATTTTAAAGTGTCCCACCACCTATTCCCAACCACAGCTCCCGACAATTCCCGCTGTAGCATTAGTAAAAGCTGATCACGGAAATCTTGCTCACCAAATAATGATGAGTTCAATTTCCAATAACCAGCCATCTTAACCCTAGGCTTATCTAAGTTTACCCGCACCCGGACAAGCCTATGATCCGAGTAAACTATAAAATGGAAACTTGGACATTCTAAGAGCCCTACTTCGACTCTCTTAACTAGAACTCGGTCGATGTAGCTTGCGCTACCCACCGAGCTGCCGGCCCTAGTCCAAGTCCATGCTACCTCCCGGGGGTGTTCATTTCGATACTTATCGACGAGATCGAACCCGTCGATGAAGTCCCGAAATGGTTTCACATCCGGATTGTTAGTACCCGCTTTTTGCCCTACACGATCTATCGAGGGATCAAGGACGGCATTCCAATCACCCGCTAGAACTACCGAACGAGAAGTCGTCAAAAACGGCTCGATCTGCCGAAACAAACCAGGCCGCTGCGCATTGTCATTGGGCGCATAAACCCCAATGAGACGAAGAGCCTTATCCTTTATGGTAATATCCAGCACGCAAAGCCTGCCCGCCGGATCCGCGAAGACAAGAGCACAAACCGCGTCTAGAGACTTGCTAACCAGCCAGGAAACACCCCTCGAGCGTCCATCAAAACATGCTGAAAAGAGGACGAACCTCCTTGACAGAATGTCCTCATAATCGCGAGATAAGAAACGGGTTTCCTGCACGCAACATACATCCACCCCGAGGCGCTGAAGATCGCGATCGAGCCTCACCCTTCGAGACTCCGACCTCAGGCCCCGGACATTTAAGCTTGCTAACCAGAGCGCCATTATCAGACCTAATTAGGGTTGGGACACTGGTTTAAACATGGTCGGAGTCAGGATACCGACAGCCTCTCCCATAGACCCATGGCCCATCTCATTATTGATGGTGCCGTCCTGCGAGAGACCGCCAATATCCCAAGGAAACGTTAATTTTAAAGCCCTATACAGGGAGGGGTGAACTAAAACAGGGACCCTCCCCGTACAAAATTGCTTTAAATGTTCCAGCTCCTTGCTTTGAGCTATGGCGATCGGTGGAGACATGTCATAGGAAAAACCGGCCTCATCAAACATGGCCCATGCCTGCCGAGCCCCAGCACCAGTCCTAATCACGGTTAGTACCCTCTGGGCATTGGGAAAGTTTTGGGGCTCTTCGACATCTTTGTCGGCATACTGTCTAATTGACAATAGGTACCTTAGTTCTTTGATTCGATTGCCATAATCTCTGGCCCTTTCAGCCTGGGCCGGGGAAATTTTACAAAGATCTTCCCCTGAATTGTAGATGAATTTTTTCTTTTTTTTTTCTTTGGAATCATGGGTGGGGCTTCTTTGCCTTTTAGGAGCGGGAGGGGGCATTTCACGGTTTCGAGTGGGAGAAGGGCTGGGAAGAGGGGTAGAAGAGGCCTTTTCTTTGTAAGGGCTGGGACGAGGGGTGGAAGAGGCTTTTTCTTTGTAAGGGCTGGGAAGAGGGGTGGCAGAGGATTTTACTTTGTAAGGGCTGGGCTCTCTACTGAGGGGAACAGGTGTTGAGGGAGGGGTCGCTTTTTTTTTGGGAGACTTGTTTTTGGGCGTCGCTGGTGGGGACAAGGAAGATGAAGTAGAGGGAGTGGCTTTTGGAGTTTTCCTCTCCTTGTCCAATTTATCCTTTAGGAGTTTAATTTTTTCTGTCTTCGCAAAACCTGGATCATATTTGAGACACTGCTCTTTCAGCTTTGCTTCAGAGACCGGGTCGTCGCCCTTAGCGTTGATATTGGGAGTGGGCCTGTCTGTATCTTTTGCCCTTGCGGCTTCATTGGGACGAGGCCCCGCTGTCTGGCGCTTCCCTCTGGCCTTGCCAGCAACCAGCCATTCCCCCTCCCCCTTCTCCACAACTGCACTAGCAGCGGGCGAAGGCTCTTTGGGGAATGTGGCTTCAGATGTTTCGCCAACCGGGGGATTTTCCGCACCGGTCCCAGATGCTGACATGCCCATTACAGGCGTGGCGGTAGTTAAAGACTCGGTCAGAGGGGTATTTTGGTCGACGACGGGCGCCTGACTTCCAGAGGCCTTCTTCTCTGGGCAGGAAGAGGAAAGGTGACCAGGCTTTCCGCACTTCCAGCATACGGGCTTGCGACCGGTCACAATGACCGGTAATTTCAGGCGCCCTACTTCCAGACAGTTGGGGATGGAGCGGAAGGCATCAACGCTCAACATTATTTGAAAGCTCCACCCCCCTTTCAGGCTATCGCAGGTCGCACTCAAGATTTCCCCGTACTGCGAAAGAAACGCAGCAAGGTGTTCCCCGATAACCTGAGGAGGAACCTCATATATTGCTACTGTGGTCCTTCTTCGCCCTTCGTACTCTGTGCGCAGGATAAGATCTTTTGTTATCAAGTCCCGACTTGATGCTGCGACACAGTCTTCCGGCGTGGGTAGCAATACGTCCCACATGAAAAAGCCGGCTCCTTTCACAACTCGGAGGGGCTTGAACCCCAAGGACTCCAGTGATTTTATCACTGTGTCTTTCGTCGAGCGACAAATTTTGCGCGTACGCTTGTCCACGACGAAGACCGATACCATTCGTTTGTCAATCTTTCTCAATTCTTGGACGTCTTCCAAGAGTCCACCTTCTACGACAAGGTGAGCGTAACTCTTGGCTCGCTCCAAAAATTCCGCAACATTGATCACGCAACTCGGTGGGGACGTCCAACAAGAGGGCGATTCCCCGGCCTCTGCATTCTTAGTAGTCTCAGGTTTGCTATTCTCTTCCTTTTCTGGTTCTGCAGGTTGGCTTCTTCTCGCCTCCTCTGCTTTCTTTAGAGTATCAAGCATTTCCTCGTTTGTTGGGATTAAAAATGGGAATTCATTTTCATCATCTTTATCTGGTGGTTTTTTTTTAACGGGGAATAAATGTTTCCTCACTGACCTTTTAAAGTCAGGTAAAAGGGTTTTTTTCTTTTTTATAAGGAAAGACGGAGCTTTTACTTTTTTTTCCATTTTTAAATGCGACACGGGAGGGTTGGTAGGAAGAGGTTATAAGGCATAAGAGAGAGGGAGGGAGAGAGAGAAAGAGAGGAGAAAAAAAAAAAAAAAAAAAAAAAAAAAAGAGGGGGGTGAAAATATGGGGGGTCAGCAAGGTCGGGAGGGTGGTAATAAATCAGGGGGTAATAAAAAAAGGGGAGAAATGTGGGTGGTACAACAATTCAAAAGGAACGAACAAAGCAAAACAAATAGCAAAACAAATGCACGTACAAAAAACAAGTAAACAAGTTTCGCCAAAAGGCGAAACTACAAATTAAAACAATCACAAAAATTAAAGGTACAATAGACAAGAAAACAACAGATTAAAGAACGAAAGGAAAAGAAGGAAAAACGCGATACAAAAAACGAAACACTAAATATGACAAGTTACAAGATGGCCGCCGTTAAAAACGGTCAACCGAAAACGAAAAGGTAAACAAGGAACGAAAAAGATGGACAGAAATTACAAAAATAAATACAAAATTTACAAACACTAAATTTACAAACAAATATTTAACACACGGAATTAACAGATAAAACGCAGAACTTTACACAGAACTAAAATAACACGTAATAAACAAAGGAAAATAAAAAGGTCGAACGTATGGAAAATAAACGGAAGAACTTTTTTTTTTTTTTTTTTTTTTTTTTTTGTTAAGTGGGCACGGGAAGAAGGAAACTTTACAAAAATAAAACGTAAGACAAAATGAAAAGGTTAATAAAGAAGTCAAAATAAAAATGGGGAGGATTTGGAATTAAAAAGGAAAAAATCAAAAATTTACAAATATTCAAAAAAATAGCCAAAGAAAGCTTTGTTAGATAAAACGGTCAAACAAAAACTTAGCTAAATACAGCAGTCTGAAAAGCAAAGGTAAAAGGTCTCCAAAGTCAGAAAAATGACTAACACTCAAAAAAGAGCGAATTTTGGAGTAACTTATTTTGTTTAAATTTACAGTTTAAAAGGCACGGCAAAGATTCATAATTGAGTGTTTCCAAGGAAACAGAGAAATCCACTCATCTAGACAAGGGGTGGTAGCTTGGTCAGTTTCAATTTTTGTTGTATCAGTTAATAGTTACATTCGAAAGCGGGGTTATGTTTGGGGATGGGTAGGGATGTATTTTTAACAAATTTTGACATCCGCTAAATGCATGTCGTCTGGGTTTTTTATAAAAAAATTATTGTTAACGGCAAAACATTCTTACGGCATTTTTTCTATTTGTATACTTAAAGATTTTTTGGGCTGTTTAGGCTAGAATATGTTTTATTTAACTACAATTCTAAAAAAAATTAATTTTTAATGGACTATATTTCTTTTTAAAACCAAGTAAATATATTAGAATTACTTACAATATGTAAATTACTTTTTCATATCGAGTATAAGTATGTATATTACCAGGTTACATTTTTTTTAAGTAAGATTTATGACAATGACGGCAAAGATTGCTAAATTATGTCACTGATTCAGTAAACTTTTATTTTTTATAAACTTAGTAATATATATTTTTCTCATAAAATGTCCTACATATTCTAACTTATCATATTAATTTCATTTAACTTTAGGTGTTTTATTGGATTCTTTTAAGTGTTCGAAGTACTTTGAGAGAGGTGTTATGGTTAAAATACGTTTTATTTAACTACAATTTTAAAAGATGTTTAGGTTAGAATCCGTTTTATTTAATTACAATTTTAAAACCAATTTTAAAATATTTTTACTTTTAAATTTAATCGACTATATTTTTTTATAAAACAAGTAAATGTAATAGAATTACTTACAGTGTTTAAAATTATTTATTCACATCAAATATAAGTATGTATATTATCAGGACTACTTTTTTATTTTTTAAATATAATCTTAAAATATTATTTAAAGAAAGTTTTTGACAATGACGGCTCAAAATAGCTATTTCATTTCTCTGATTCAGTAAATTTTTATTTTTTATAAACGCAGTAATATATAGTTTCTCGTGTATGCATAAAGGACATGGGTCATTTAATGACCTACATATTCTAGCTATTTTTATTAACTTCTATTTTACTGTAGGTGTTTTATTGGATTCTTTTAGGTGCCAGAAGTACTTTGAGAGAGATGTTTGATTTTTATATTTATTTATCCTAAACGAACTTTGAGGTTGGTTGAAACTTTTTTCTAACTCATGGCTAGTGCAACCTATATATATTTTTTATGTTTTCAGGATTTCCAATAGAAGATATATTGCATTGGTATACTAATAATTCCGTGCAACATTTATTTTGTAGAAGACAGTTTTGGGGGTTTCTACAATTAAATAATATTTGTTTATCCTCACCAGTTTTTGTTTTTATTTTTCCATTGTATATTTGTTTTTAGTTCTGGTATAAGTGTTTATTTAAGATATTAGCATTATATTTCTTAATAATTTTTTCTAAGTTATCAGTACAGCGGGGACTTACACTGGGAGCAAATTACATGTGTAGGGATAGAAATGAATTTAGTAACTATGCATATACCGGGTGTAACATCGAAATTGTCCAGACGATCATGTAACAGCAAAATTGTCTGTTAGATTAAGCTTTAAATGTTGCATCTTAGAAATGGTTAAAGATATATTACTGGAATTCTCGGAGGTTTTTCTAACATTACCGAACTCTACTTTGAAAATAATAACGTCTTTAGCTCTAAGTTGAAATGATTATCCCTCCTGCTTCTGGGACCTCCTGATTCAGTTTTCGTCTTTACTGTTCCCTCTCTTTTTAACTTATGCGCCACTCTCTTGATAGTTCTTTCATGGACTTTGAAAATGGAAACCAGAATATGAATGTTCGTACAGTTACGAAAGGCTTGAATGATCTTTTTCCGCTCACTATTGCTCAGTTGGGAAGATATAATGAGGCTGACACAAAACGATTTTTACCTGTTCTCTTTCTAACTGAATAGCTCAAAGGTTTTTTCAATGATTCTTGTAACAAATTGTGTCAAGATGGCTAAAGGTCTTATCTGAAAACCTGTAAAGAAGAAACTCCGTTTAGTGTTTTTTTAGATATGAAATATTTTGAGACAGGGACAATTATACATGCTGTTACACAATTTGGACAATTTGGCTGTTACATCCGGTATAGAAATGTACATAAGTGTATGTGTATCCTCTCCCCAAATTCATTCAACATCTACATTATGGTTAACCAAAATGAGCTGAAGACCTGACCAGGATTTATTATCTATCTGAATAATCATAACAGTATAGGATACCTAGATGATACTGTATTGATGACTGATCCGGAAACATTTACAGCATCTCCTACACAGGATAGTACACGTTTAAGTGTATGTATATAAATATATATATATATATATATATATATATATATATATATATATATATATATATATATATATATATATATATATATATATACACACAAACACACATGTATATATATATATATATATATATATATATATATATATATATATATATATATATATATACATATATATATATATTGCTTAATGCACACACACACACACACACACATATATATATATATATATATATATATATATATATATATATATAATTCTAGTGAGCCAGGGTAAGCTAGCTGAAGGGGATATGACAAAAGAACATATTTACACCAACTGAGCATAATTATTAACATAATATATATATATATATATATATATATATATATATATATATATATATATATATATATATATATATATGTAGCGCAACTTTGAGTGAATGCTACTGTTCAGGGACTTCCCAAAGATTAACTAAAAATGATCTGTCTAATTTTGTTTGTCTCTGTGCCTTAGTGACCAGCTACTAGTAAATATCGTGTTACTATATACATTTCTCACTGGTGTCAATTATGTTTTCTTTGGCGAATGGAAAGAGTCCGGATGTTGGTAACATTTCTTTTTTCTTTTTGCAAAGTATGCATCTCCTCTGCATTTCAACAAGTAGTACAGCCCTGTCTTACCCGGCCATTTCTCACTCTTCTCTCTTAGGTCGTAATAATCTAGTAACTACTAATAAAACACGGTATCATCAACGCGTTAATGACGCTAATATACCAGCAGCCCCACTTTCATGCATTTAGAAATACACAGCCTAAAGATTTATATTATTCAAAATCTGTCGATATAAAGTTGGCAGCACCAGAATGCTTCCTGGCTTCAGAGTCATATAGGGGCGGAATTAGTAGTGGCAATCGACTGTCGTAAGTAATGTAATGGCTAATACGCTAGTCTAGCCGGCCATTACGCTTAAAGTGTGGTTTATTTTAAGAGGATCACATGCAGAAAGCTTCAATTGTGATAATGCATGCGTCGTAAACATGATGTCGGTCTTGTACAGCGTAATAAATAGCAAGTATATGCTACTGATCAATTCACACGTATCGTGATTTCGAATCTCGATGAACTCCGTAAACATTTGATTTTGTGCCAGAGTAAGGTAGGCATTTAGGCACCGTTGCTCGCCTATTTTTGAAGTTGAGCATTTACCGAAACTCCCATGCAATATATTCAAGTTTTCTAGATTTATATTTCGCACATTTGGGGCGAAAAGTAGTTTTTTGCCAAATGACTAGTATGAGAATGATAACTGTAATCATATTTGTTTCCTTATAAGGAAGCATTCGCCATTCATTGACTGAAAAGCCATTACTAACGTTATTTGAAATTTATTACCGTAACAGTAACTTTAATATTAACAGTTTCACGAACAGCCAGTAAAATGTTCGCTCGTAATTTATAAAATATTTCGCATGAAACAAATTTCAGGAAAACAGGATTCTCAATCCAGTCGCTGTTAGTGTTTTTTTTCCATTATTATCGGGGTTTTGCTTCTTCACATTTTGTTCGAAATAGTGTGGAAAGTTAACATCTTATGTCTGTATGTTCTCTTCGCGTTTCATGTGCTAAAATCTTTCTATTAAAAGATGTCTCAAGTCTAGTAACTGTTATAGCTCTTTCAAGTATTGATAAGGGGCGTCCTTCCTAAACATTTTTTTCGATGAAATGCAAGAAGTCCATATCTTCTTTATGTCATTACTTTTCCTCTTCGACTTTTATTTTAGTTGTTGCCGCTGTTGAAAAATCCACAAGTGCTGTTTGGTATAGTTCTTTATGATTTTGTAGCGCTAGTCCACGAGGTTTGAAGACGTATAGGCTTCACTAAGAGATACAGCTTGTATTCATTGGAGGCGGTTTGAAATCTTTGATCTGAAAACGAGGCTCTATACTGTTGAGTGTTAAGACATGTCAGAACGAAATGGCCGCTATGCATCATGTCCATATGAAATCTCGATCTGACGAGGCAATTTAAGAATATGATTCGATAATTTGAGTTAAGTTTTGGTTGTGTAGCATTTGATGGTGTTTAGAGAAACTACCCCAGCACAGTCTATTCTATGTATATTTATCTCCTACCGTAAATGTGTTATAAAAGATCCATTTACCTTATATATCTATATACCATATATATGTGAATTGCTTAGAGATTATTAATTCCAGATTAGGAATTTTTACTATGGATTCACTGTGTATAATACCATTAATTTCATTATAATAATTTCTGTTCTGGAAATTTTTATCGTAAGTCTTAATGTTGAACACTTGTAGAGAATGTTGATATTTTTTTATTCAAGATTATTCTATATCTACGTCATCAGCATAGCCCTCGCCTCACATTTCTGTACATTGGTCTCGTGAGGGAAAACCTGGATGCTCTTTTCTATAAGTATATACTCTGGGATGTAGTATGGAATTCTGAAAAGAACAGTGTCATCAACTTCATAAATGTTCCAATATCTTCTGAATTATTTTACTGGAATTCTCCGAAGTTTTACAGCACTATTGAACTCTACTTGAGCAATAGGAATGCATAATTACTCTCCAAACTTAATAGAAGTATCGTGATGAAATCGATCATAGACTAAACTGACATTTTCATCATTAATATATATTATTCCAGGATCATTTTCAACCTTATTCAAGATGATGTTCTCTCTATCTAACCTTTTTACTTTTTGTCCTTGACTAAGAAGTTGCCTCACATGTCTCACGTTCGATTTCATTTTCAAGTCTTTTTTCACTGCTCTTTGGACTGTCATTTCTGAAACACCTATTTCACGTGCCAAATCGCTTATGAATTGAGTTGGATCTTTTCTAATTGGTCATTTTAGCTCTAAGTTGAAATGATGATCCCTCTTTCTGTTGTCTCCTCCTGATCCCGTTTTCCTCTTTACTGTTCCCACATTTTTAAACTTATTCACCGTTCTCTTGATATTTCTTGAATGGACTTTGAAGACAGATGTCTCAGTGTGAATGTTGGTACCATTACTGAAGGCCTGGATTATATTTTTCCTCTTAACAATGCTCAGTTTGGAACACAGTGGGTATGACACTAAACAATTTCAACTTGCTGTCTTTTCAGCTGAATATCTCAAAGGGTTTTTCAGTTATCCGTACGAAAATGAGGGTGTTTTTAGGCCTTGGTAATTCCTTTACATGTTATGTCAGTTTCAAATGCATTTTATTTTTGTGTTGTTTGTAATACTACATGGAACGTATCTCTAGTGAACATCTTTCTGTTTAGCGAGTGTACGTTTTTCTCTTTGTAAAAAAAAAACACATAACACTCCATTCCTACTGTGAAATAAGGTGAGGTTGATAGTGGGAGGGAGATGTTTAATATACTCTTTTATAGCGAGATATTTCCGGTAAAATGTAATTTATATAGAATATATATTTATAATTAGTATTAGCCCTATTATATTACATAGGTCAGTGATTTATTACCTTTGCAGTGAGTGTGGTCTATGATATAATTGTTTTAACGCATGTTATACCTAGGGATAAGGAAATAACCTCCCTTCCCAGACCAACAGAAATTCTTAAATGAACGATTAGAAATCATTTTCAAACACAGAAATAAATCTTACTAATTTACTGAAAACAGGAAAACTAAAAACAAACAAAAATAGATAAAAATAAATAAGCAAAAAAAAATAATATATAAGGAAAACTAAAATAAAAAGTAAAATAATTTACCCAAATCAATAAGTAAATAAATTAAGTAAATAATGAAAAAAATATAAACTACAAACGCACACATACACATGTAAACCTAATAATAACAACAAACAACAAATAGTGAAATATTTAATAATAAATAATATGTAAAACATTAACAAACAACACTATAAAATAGCCACAATAGTGCATTCAGATTCACACTTATTTCCACTGCATAGTCCCTAGAATAATTCGAAACATAAACTTTACCTATTTATATTATCTACATTATTGTATAATTTTATGATTGTTGTCCTTATCTTTCTTGCTATATTCACAACGTTGCCAATGTTATCCAATGTTTCAAAAATTATTATTTACCTTTTATTAAACTTATTTAAAAAATAGCATATATTGTATTTATTTTTCCTTTATTGTTCTTACTCTTTTAAAGCGCGGATGTTAACACGTTAACGACGATGTAACAAAAACCATCTGCCAACATCATATGATGTAGAGTTTCAATATCTCTGGAAAAGTATTATTTAGCATCAGCTCTAAAAACAAGAAAGAGAGAAGGAAAGAAAGAGAGAAGGAAAGAAAGACTAAAGGAAAGAAAGAAAGGACATCAAATCAAACAAAAAGGAAGAGAGACAGAGGGGAAAAGGACGAAATAAAAAAGAAGCAATGAGTAAAAGAAGGAACAAAACAAGAAAGAAAGAAGGAAAGAAAGAGAGAAGGAAAGAAAGAGAGAAGGAAAGAAAGACTAAAGGAAAGAAAGAAAGGTCATCAAATCAAACAAAAAGGAAGAGAGACAGAGGGGAAAAGGACGAAATAAAAAAGAAGCAATGAGTAAAAGAAGGAACAAAACAAGAAAGAAAGAAGGAAAGAAAGAGAGAAGGAAAGAAAGAGAGAAGGAAAGAAAGACTAAAGGAAAGAAAGAAAGGTCATCAAATCAAACAAAAAGGAAGAGAGACAGAGAGGAAAAGGACGAAATAAAAAAGAAGCAATGAGTAAAAGAAGGAACAAAACAAGAAAGAAAGAAGGAAAGAAAGAGAGAAGGAAAGAAAGAGAGAAGGAAAGAAAGACTAAAGGAAAGAAAGAAAGGTCATCAAATCAAACAAAAAGGAAGAGAGACAGAGAGGAAAAGGACGAAATAAAAAAGAAGCAATGAGTAAAAGAAGGAACAAAACAAGAAAGAAAGAAGGAAAGAAAGAGAGAAGGAAAGAAAGAGAGAAGGAAAGAAAGACTAAAGGAAAGAAAGAAAGGTCATCAAATCAAACAAAAAGGAAGAGAGACAGAGGGGAAAAGGACGAAATAAAAAAGAAGCAATGAGTAAAAGAAGGAACAAAACAAGAAAGAAAGAAGGAAAGAAAGAGAGAAGGAAAGAAAGAGAGAAGGAAAGAAAGACTAAAGGAAAGAAAGAAAGGTCATCAAATCAAACAAAAAGGAAGAGAGACAGAGAGGAAAAGGACGAAATAAAAAAGAAGCAATGAGTAAAAGAAGGAACAAAACAAGAAAGAAAGAAGGAAAGAAAGAGAGAAGGAAAGAAAGAGAGAAGGAAAGAAAGACTAAAGGAAAGAAAGAAAGGTCATCAAATCAAACAAAAAGGAAGAGAGACAGAGAGGAAAAGGACGAAATAAAAAAGAAGCAATGAGTAAAAGAAGGAACAAAACAAGAAAGAAAGAAGGAAAGAAAGAGAGAAGGAAAGAAAGAGAGAAGGAAAGAAAGACTAAAGGAAAGAAAGAAAGGTCATCAAATCAAACAAAAAGGAAGAGAGACAGAGAGGAAAAGGACGAAATAAAAAAGAAGCAATGAGTAAAAGAAGGAACAAAACAAGAAAGAAAGAAGGAAAGAAAGAGAGAAGGAAAGAAAGAGAGAAGGAAAGAAAGACTAAAGGAAAGAAAGAAAGGTCATCAAATCAAACAAAAAGGAAGAGAGACAGAGGGGAAAAGGACGAAATAAAAAAGAAGCAATGAGTAAAAGAAGGAACAAAACAAGAAAGAAAGAAGGAAAGAAAGAGAGAAGGAAAGAAAGAGAGAAGGAAAGAAAGACTAAAGGAAAGAAAGAAAGGTCATCAAATCAAACAAAAAGGAAGAGAGACAGAGGGGAAAAGGACGAAATAAAAAAGAAGCAATGAGTAAAAGAAGGAACAAAACAAGAAAGAAAGAAGGAAAGAAAGAGAGAAGGAAAGAAAGAGAGAAGGAAAGAAAGACTAAAGGAAAGAAAGAAAGGTCATCAAATCAAACAAAAAGGAAGAGAGACAGAGGGGAAAAGGACGAAATAAAAAAGAAGCAATGAGTAAAAGAAGGAACAAAACAAGAAAGAAAGAAGGAAAGAAAGAGAGAAGGAAAGAAAGAGAGAAGGAAAGAAAGACTAAAGGAAAGAAAGAAAGGTCATCAAATCAAACAAAAAGGAAGAGAGACAGAGGGGAAAAGGACGAAATAAAAAAGAAGCAATGAGTAAAAGAAGGAACAAAACAAGAAAGAAAGAAGGAAAGAAAGAGAGAAGGAAAGAAAGAGAGAAGGAAAGAAAGACTAAAGGAAAGAAAGAAAGGTCATCAAATCAAACAAAAAGGAAGAGAGACAGAGGGGAAAAGGACGAAATAAAAAAGAAGCAATGAGTAAAAGAAGGAACAAAACAAGAAAGAAAGAAGGAAAGAAAGAGAGAAGGAAAGAAAGAGAGAAGGAAAGAAAGACTAAAGGAAAGAAAGAAAGGTCATCAAATCAAACAAAAAGGAAGAGAGACAGAGAGGAAAAGGACGAAATAAAAAAGAAGCAATGAGTAAAAGAAGGAACAAAACAAGAAAGAAAGAAGGAAAGAAAGAGAGAAGGAAAGAAAGAGAGAAGGAAAGAAAGACTAAAGGAAAGAAAGAAAGGTCATCAAATCAAACAAAAAGGAAGAGAGACTGAGAGGAAAAGGACGAAATAAAAAAGAAGCAATGAGTAAAAGAAGGAACAAAACAAGAAAGAAAGAAGGAAAGAAAGAGAGAAGGAAAGAAAGAGAGAAGGAAAGAAAGACTAAAGGAAAGAAAGAAAGGTCATCAAATCAAACAAAAAGGAAGAGAGACAGAGGGGAAAAGGACGAAATAAAAAAGAAGCAATGAGTAAAAGAAGGAACAAAACAAGAAAGAAAGAAGGAAAGAAAGAGAGAAGGAAAGAAAGAGAGAAGGAAAGAAAGACTAAAGGAAAGAAAGAAAGGTCATCAAATCAAACAAAAAGGAAGAGAGACAGAGAGGAAAAGGACGAAATAAAAAAGAAGCAATGAGTAAAAGAAGGAACAAAACAAGAAAGAAAGAAGGAAAGAAAGAGAGAAGGAAAGAAAGAGAGAAGGAAAGAAAGACTAAAGGAAAGAAAGAAAGGTCATCAAATCAAACAAAAAGGAAGAGAGACAGAGAGGAAAAGGACGAAATAAAAAAGAAGCAATGAGTAAAAGAAGGAACAAAACAAGAAAGAAAGAAGGAAAGAAAGAGAGAAGGAAAGAAAGAGAGAAGGAAAGAAAGACTAAAGGAAAGAAAGAAAGGTCATCAAATCAAACAAAAAGGAAGAGAGACAGAGAGGAAAAGGACGAAATAAAAAAGAAGCAATGAGTAAAAGAAGGAACAAAACAAGAAAGAAAGAAGGAAAGAAAGAGAGAAGGAAAGAAAGAGAGAAGGAAAGAAAGACTAAAGGAAAGAAAGAAAGGTCATCAAATCAAACAAAAAGGAAGAGAGACAGAGAGGAAAAGGACGAAATAAAAAAGAAGCAATGAGTAAAAGAAGGAACAAAACAAGAAAGAAAGAAGGAAAGAAAGAGAGAAGGAAAGAAAGAGAGAAGGAAAGAAAGACTAAAGGAAAGAAAGAAAGGTCATCAAATCAAACAAAAAGGAAGAGAGACAGAGAGGAAAAGGACGAAATAAAAAAGAAGCAATGAGTAAAAGAAGGAACAAAACAAGAAAGAAAGAAGGAAAGAAAGAGAGAAGGAAAGAAAGAGAGAAGGAAAGAAAGACTAAAGGAAAGAAAGAAAGGTCATCAAATCAAACAAAAAGGAAGAGAGACAGAGAGGAAAAGGACGAAATAAAAAAGAAGCAATGAGTAAAAGAAGGAACAAAACAAGAAAGAAAGAAGGAAAGAAAGAGAGAAGGAAAGAAAGAGAGAAGGAAAGAAAGACTAAAGGAAAGAAAGAAAGGTCATCAAATCAAACAAAAAGGAAGAGAGACAGAGAAGAAAAGGACGAAATAAAAAAGAAGCAATGAGTAAAAGAAGGAACAAAACAAGAAAGAAAGAAGGAAAGAAAGAGAGAAGGAAAGAAAGAGAGAAGGAAAGAAAGACTAAAGGAAAGAAAGAAAGGTCATCAAATCAAACAAAAAGGAAGAGAGACAGAGGGGAAAAGGACGAAATAAAAAAGAAGCAATGAGTAAAAGAAGGAACAAAACAAGAAAGAAAGAAGGAAAGAAAGAGAGAAGGAAAGAAAGAGAGAAGGAAAGAAAGACTAAAGGAAAGAAAGAAAGGTCATCAAATCAAACAAAAAGGAAGAGAGAC
The DNA here is from genome assembly GCA_964036315.1 of Acanthosepion esculentum. Taxonomy (NCBI): domain Eukaryota; kingdom Metazoa; phylum Mollusca; class Cephalopoda; order Sepiida; family Sepiidae; genus Acanthosepion; species Acanthosepion esculentum. The sequence goes on along the minus strand of OZ038495.1, from coordinate 43,576,292 downwards.
AGAGGGGAAAAGGACGAAATAAAAAAGAAGCAATGAGTAAAAGAAGGAACAAAACAAGAAAGAAAGAAGGAAAGAAAGAGAGAAGGAAAGAAAGAGAGAAGGAAAGAAAGACTAAAGGAAAGAAAGAAAGGTCATCAAATCAAACAAAAAGGAAGAGAGACAGAGGGGAAAAGGACGAAATAAAAAAGAAGCAATGAGTAAAAGAAGGAACAAAACAAGAAAGAAAGAAGGAAAGAAAGAGAGAAGGAAAGAAAGAGAGAAGGAAAGAAAGACTAAAGGAAAGAAAGAAAGGTCATCAAATCAAACAAAAAGGAAGAGAGACAGAGAGGAAAAGGACGAAATAAAAAAGAAGCAATGAGTAAAAGAAGGAACAAAACAAGAAAGAAAGAAGGAAAGAAAGAGAGAAGGAAAGAAAGAGAGAAGGAAAGAAAGACTAAAGGAAAGAAAGAAAGGTCATCAAATCAAACAAAAAGGAAGAGAGACAGAGGGGAAAAGGACGAAATAAAAAAGAAGCAATGAGTAAAAGAAGGAACAAAACAAGAAAGAAAGAAGGAAAGAAAGAGAGAAGGAAAGAAAGAGAGAAGGAAAGAAAGACTAAAGGAAAGAAAGAAAGGTCATCAAATCAAACAAAAAGGAAGAGAGACAGAGGGGAAAAGGACGAAATAAAAAAGAAGCAATGAGTAAAAGAAGGAACAAAACAAGAAAGAAAGAAGGAAAGAAAGAGAGAAGGAAAGAAAGAGAGAAGGAAAGAAAGACTAAAGGAAAGAAAGAAAGGTCATCAAATCAAACAAAAAGGAAGAGAGACAGAGGGGAAAAGGACGAAATAAAAAAGAAGCAATGAGTAAAAGAAGGAACAAAACAAGAAAGAAAGAAGGAAAGAAAGAGAGAAGGAAAGAAAGAGAGAAGGAAAGAAAGACTAAAGGAAAGAAAGAAAGGTCATCAAATCAAACAAAAAGGAAGAGAGACAGAGGGGAAAAGGACGAAATAAAAAAGAAGCAATGAGTAAAAGAAGGAACAAAACAAGAAAGAAAGAAGGAAAGAAAGAGAGAAGGAAAGAAAGAGAGAAGGAAAGAAAGACTAAAGGAAAGAAAGAAAGGTCATCAAATCAAACAAAAAGGAAGAGAGACAGAGGGGAAAAGGACGAAATAAAAAAGAAGCAATGAGTAAAAGAAGGAACAAAACAAGAAAGAAAGAAGGAAAGAAAGAGAGAAGGAAAGAAAGAGAGAAGGAAAGAAAGACTAAAGGAAAGAAAGAAAGGTCATCAAATCAAACAAAAAGGAAGAGAGACAGAGAGGAAAAGGACGAAATAAAAAAGAAGCAATGAGTAAAAGAAGGAACAAAACAAGAAAGAAAGAAGGAAAGAAAGAGAGAAGGAAAGAAAGAGAGAAGGAAAGAAAGACTAAAGGAAAGAAAGAAAGGTCATCAAATCAAACAAAAAGGAAGAGAGACAGAGGGGAAAAGGACGAAATAAAAAAGAAGCAATGAGTAAAAGAAGGAACAAAACAAGAAAGAAAGAAGGAAAGAAAGAGAGAAGGAAAGAAAGAGAGAAGGAAAGAAAGACTAAAGGAAAGAAAGAAAGGTCATCAAATCAAACAAAAAGGAAGAGAGACAGAGGGGAAAAGGACGAAATAAAAAAGAAGCAATGAGTAAAAGAAGGAACAAAACAAGAAAGAAAGAAGGAAAGAAAGAGAGAAGGAAAGAAAGAGAGAAGGAAAGAAAGACTAAAGGAAAGAAAGAAAGGTCATCAAATCAAACAAAAAGGAAGAGAGACAGAGGGGAAAAGGACGAAATAAAAAAGAAGCAATGAGTAAAAGAAGGAACAAAACAAGAAAGAAAGAAGGAAAGAAAGAGAGAAGGAAAGAAAGAGAGAAGGAAAGAAAGACTAAAGGAAAGAAAGAAAGGACATCAAATCAAACAAAAAGGAAGAGAGACAGAGGGGAAAAGGACGAAATAAAAAAGAAGCAATGAGTAAAAGAAGGAACAAAACAAGAAAGAAAGAAGGAAAGAAAGAGAGAAGGAAAGAAAGAGAGAAGGAAAGAAAGACTAAAGGAAAGAAAGAAAGGTCATCAAATCAAACAAAAAGGAAGAGAGACAGAGGGGAAAAGGACGAAATAAAAAAGAAGCAATGAGTAAAAGAAGGAACAAAACAAGAAAGAAAGAAGGAAAGAAAGAGAGAAGGAAAGAAAGAGAGAAGGAAAGAAAGACTAAAGGAAAGAAAGAAAGGTCATCAAATCAAACAAAAAGGAAGAGAGACAGAGAGGAAAAGGACGAAATAAAAAAGAAGCAATGAGTAAAAGAAGGAACAAAAGTCACAGACAGGAAATGTTGCAACGAAGAAGTAAAGAAAGGAAGAGCAAATAACCTCACAGAAGGAAAGGATATAAAAAATAGAAGAAAGGCAAAACGAACGAAAGTAGCAAGGAAATGATGATGACAAAGAAAATTAAGATGGAGGGGAAGAAAGTAAACCCAGATAGAGTAAGCATGAAGTGAAGAAATTATAAGATTGAGGAAGATAGGAACGAAACTTAAAAGAAAGATTGTTGAAGAAAGAATAAAGATAAAATAGCAAGCAAGGAAGATAACAGAATACAAATAGGATAAAGAAAGACCAAGAATAAAAATAAAAGACAGGAAATGAAACCTGAACTTACCAAACAAGAAGAAAAACAAGAATTATTAGGGTAATAAAGCCATCAGAAATGGAAGTAAAGAATTAAAGCAAAAAGAAAGAAAGAAAGAAAGGGATTTAATAGAAATTATGAAAAAGTCGACATTTTCGATAGAAATGAAAAAAGAACAATAAAATCTAATAGAAAACGAGGAAATATTACGGCTGGAGATTAGTAATTAAAGTAAATGTTTAAAAATATCACTTGTTAGATTTTGGAATAAAAGAAGAAAAGACAAATTAAGACTTGCATTATTTACATTGTTCATCATTACGCCGTCATCATTGTTGCCACATTCACGATGTTTCGGCTATTGTACGCTTCTTCAGACGATTGGAATTTTAAACCGAACAATTTATTTTGTCTAACGGAGTTGATTGTTCGAGTTACACGTGCCGCCCCTCTTGTGGATGTCTCAGTTATTTCCCTTTAACTCAACTCTCCAAGTTTTTGTTCTCCGTTGCAATCGCCAGGTATTAAACTCACAGCTCTTGTGTTCAGTTGCAGGATCCAACCAACGCGTTTATCCACTGAGACATAAGGAAGAATATACGCCGGTGGGTAGAACTAGAAAAATCTACACCAGTGGGCAAAATAAAGGGTTCAGTTCAAAATTCCAATCACCTCCAGAAGCGTACAACGACTGAAACATGTTGAATATGGCAAAACAGATAAAGGACAACAGTTCGAATAATGTAAATAATATAAATAATTACAATACCTCATCGCAGAAATATAGATAGATATAACCGTTACCGCTCACCCAAATAACTGTTAGAAAGACCTACCCATAATGCCCCACTTATCAGCAAATATAAGTAATCGAACCCAAACATAACGCTCTTGGCTTGATCATTGCGTTTAAGCATGAAACATAATGTTGACTTCAGTGTCCATACACACACACACACACACACACACACACACATATATATATATATATATATATATATATATATATATATATATATATATATATATACATATGTATATATATATTTTTTTTTTTTGAACGATAAAAATTATTAGAAAAATCAATTAAAATCTTCAGACATACTGGGTTGTAGATTAATATTCTTATGCTTTTATTATTATTATTTCATTTATATTCCTCGACTAGTTTCGACCAACATGGCCATCATCGGGAGAGAAAAAAAATGTCTCTGCTTGCTATAGCAGTAAACTACAGAAATTAATGTCTTGTTGAAGAAAACGAACGTTTGTCTGTAGTTTTCATTTGTTTTTTTATTGTTTGTTTATTTATCTTTTTAACATTCCTTGTGTTGGTCAAACAGTCTGTTTTAAGTTGTCATTTGAGATAAGAGCTATATTCCCTTTTTTTTCCTCCGGTCAGTTCAGCAGTTTATTTGTGTTTGGGGAGGGGATGGTAAGTGTGTTTGTGTGTGTGTGTGTTTGTGTTATTTAGTTTAGTGTGTGTGTTATTTAGTTGTTTAGTCTCTGGTAAGTGTGTGTGTGTGTGTGTGTGTTATTTGGTTTTTAAGGGAGTGAGTGAGTATATGTGTTAGCTTGTATATTGCTGTGGGTGTGTGTTATCATTTGGCTCATTAGGAAAGTGAGTGAGTATGTTGTGTGTGGGTGTGTGTATAGGTGTGAGGCCTCAACACCTCCGTAAGCCTGTCTTTTTTCTATGGGTATGGAATGTGGGTAGGTTTTGATTTGTAGGGTTATGTGTTGCTACTATCTATATTGTTTAATTTATGGTTTAACCCGGCTGGAAACAGGGTTTGTAAACGTCGTATCCACTTATTTTCATGGAACTCTAAAATTCTTCTAGTGTTATCTGCTTTGGGCTTTTCTATTCTCTCAATTATGGTGAATTTGGCATGGGTTTTGAAATCGTGTTTTTCTATGCGGAAATGTTGTTCTACAGGTAATAATTTTTCATGGGGAGTCGACTTAATTCGATTGCGGTAATTATTGATTCTGTAGTGAAAGGGCCATTCAGATTTTCCTACATATTGTTTCTGGCATAGTGTGCATTCTAGGAGGTAAATTATGTTATGACTTCTACAGTTAGAGTCGTGATAGATTTTGTAAGTAGATTTAGTGACTGAGCTAGTGAATGAATTCGTGTGTGTGACGTGATTGCAACATAAACTTCTTTTGTTGTTACATGGTTGGGAAAATCCTGTTGTTTTTATTGTTAGTTTATCCCGGATTACCTTGTCCCCTAAAATGCGGTTACTACCTATGATTTCTTTTAGGTTCTTAGGTCGACGATATGCTAGAAGGCCGGGTTCCTTAAATAGTTTTTTTAGGTCTGGTTTGATATATATATATATATATATATATATATATATATATATATATATATATATATATATATATATATATATATATATATATCGAGTAAATTCCAATAACCAACCATTTATGTTATAATATTTACATAAATAATTACATATATATATATATATATATATATATATATATATATATATATATATATATATATATATATATATATATATATTATAGTTAATTTGTAAGGAATCGTACTGATATTTTAACATTTCGAATTAATTTTTCAAGTCAAAATGTTATGTTATTTTCTGGCATTAACTTATCTTTAATGAACTCGATTCGAAAATAATACAATATGGTCTTTGCTTTGAATATGACACGTTTGGCCTTATGAGACTTTCATTAAATATTGGCACCGTACGTTCGAATCGCAAATTTGAATGACCTGTTTGTTTTTTAGTATCATCTTGGTCCATCTGGAATTTTTCTTGTGATTTTGTTTCAGAATATTCGTAATACAGCCACTCACCATTGCACAGATGGGTTTCTTTCCAACGAGACAGAAAGTTGTGGAGGGACATGAATACCCCCGTCAGGAAGGAAATCGGCACATAAAGGAAACAAAGTTTTTCGGTTGTATATGCATTTCCTAGTTATGAAATAGGTAAATATTGGTCGTTTATATTACACGTTTAATTATTTACTTGGTAAATGACTATTTAGTTTGGAATTAACTCCTCTTCAAGGATTACAGTCAACAGAAGTTTGCTATACCGACAACGCCGAGTAAGAGGTTTCTGAACAAAAAAATATTTGTTACTGTTAGGAATGTGAATTTTAAATAATGTTTTTTTTTATTTTCATTAATAATTTACTGTTTTATCAGAAACGCTATGCGCAATGTACGAGATGAGAAAATGTATTGTGGGAGTATTCAAGCTGATTTTATATGAATTTTTACAAGACAATTCCCTTTAAATAAATATAACTTTTAATTTCTCAAGATGTAAAAAAAATGAATATTCATCAATTTCTCCATATTTACAAAACAGTAAGGACATTTTAAATATTTTCCGATATATAATTGGAGTAATGTTAGTTAAAGTGAGAAAAGAGGAAAGGGTTTTAATACACACATATTTTTCGATAAATAAGAAGAGTGATCTTGATTTCTTCAAATCATTTGCTGCAAAGAATAGATTCTGCATGACCTGCCCTAGCAAATGATTATATAGGAACAAATATGAAAAAAAAAACATATCAAAAGAAATTTAAAGGGAAAATAATTATTGCCTTTGAGTTTGGAATGAAACAAATATATTAAAGTAAGAAGAATATATGAGGAAATAAATTAGAAAACTAGATTTGAGAAAGGAAAAGATGCAGGAAAAAAAACACTTATTTCCCTTTACGCACACAGATCTTTACTGAGCCTACCGTAGCGCAGAGTGTTGCCATTACAACTGATCTCTCGCTAGGTGCTGCGCAACTGAATGTTTGTTCAAGACGAACCTAAAATCAGAAAGTAACAATAGTAGATAATTAAGTGAATATGAAAGAATGTTCAAGGACCATTTCGAAAGAATTCATTTAAAAGAAAAACTCAATAATTTTTAAAGAAAAAGTCATTTTCACTTTCAAAATAGGAATAATGCCAATTTAAATCGAATAGTATGAATCAAAATGAAAATGCACTAATCTAAATGTAATAAAAAGTTCAGTTGGACTAGAGTGCTAACAGATATTCGTGGAAAGTGATTAAATGGGCCGCGTTTCGTTTGAGTGAAAGGATACAGACGAGTGGCTTTTCTGAATCTTGAAGTATCGGCGAAATTAGAGACGGCATACCTATCCAGGATTAAATTTATTAATTTTATCCAGGTTAGGCTGGAATCATAGGTGTTTCCTGTAAATAAAAATTGGGATATGCTTTAATTAGTAACAAATGTAATTGACCAACATTAAAAAATAATTTTAGCGTAAAACATTAATATTTCATCTAGACTGGCTTTATTCCATTTTGTGATCCTGTAGCGCCAATCAGTTAGATCTGGTGAAAGATAGTCTTCTTTAAGTCATACCGAATTAATTCCTTTAAAACCATTTATAATAAGTGATCTGATAACATTGTTCTATATGATAGATTAAACATTTCCGAGCGGGTTGGACGCCATGATTGACACCCATATGAAAGAATCTAGGTATGGGAAGGTAAATTAAGAACATGATTCGAGTTCTTGGGTTAATGTTTTAATTCATGAACACTGTAAATGCCATTGATTATTTTAGTATCGTGAAACGGACAGTTGAAATAAAATCAATGGGAATTTGTTACTCTTTAAAGTTCTTTAATTATTTCAGCGTACTTTTGATTGTTTTTTTATTTTTAAAACTCCCAATGATCGTGAAATCAAAAGCGTCAATCGGGTGTAAAAAAAATATACCGTCCATCGTCAGAGTATAGTAGGTACCACTTTCTTTGAAATATGATTATGCCTTAAATATATTTTCATGCATTTATTTCGAATGATGCATATCTGAGGAATTATCTTATTGGGCGCTAAGAATGAGGCCAGTTTTGAAGGAAATGGTTTTTGGTTATTATATCGCTGGTGTGGACGTACGTTGCGTTGTAATGCATTTCGGATGGCAATGAGAACACGGAGAGAAGAGGTCGAATATGACAAATTTGTCATAGTCACTTACGTGCAAACTACCCATCTCTGTTCAACCCAGCTATTAATAGAAGGACAGACTTGGTTCTTTAACCTTGGCTAGCAGAAAGAAATGGTAACATACTGCCTCGTCAGTCATGTATCGAAAGACTGCCCAAGCGTGTATCACATGTGGCACTTAACTGACTGGCTGATCGACTCTAATGATTTGGGATATCTCTCGCCAAAATGTCTGGGACTATGTTCACCAATAACACCAACTATAATAATAAACAGATACCCCCTTTTTATAAAAAAAATCACCAACAAAAGCGTCAAAAAGTCATTGAACAGGTGTTCGTTGTCCTCACAGAATATTGCAAATGAGGAAAAAGCAGATTGTGTGGGAAGATATTCCTTAATTGGTAATAGTAACGGTAATAAAGTTGTTTCCCTACAAGGAAACATTTGGCATTTACTGAGCGAGCGGCCATTATTCGGTGAAAATTTAAAACAATTTTTAAGGAAAATATTTTACCCAAGATAAGTAGCGGTCGTCGCTTTATCCAGTATTTATGTGGGTTTCTTTCTCATCTTTCATTTGGAGTAGTTGGGCATTAGAATCTTGATTATGTCATTATTTTCTCTTCGGGTTACACGTGCTGCCCATTTCATTTGTGTTAATAAATAAATGATGAGGCTCTTTCAGAAGTTCATTTTCAAACTTATGGTCCAAACAATAGCCTATAGTTAGGAGCCATTAATAATAAACTATTGCATTTTCATGTAAAATGCCTAAAGCCTCCGTTCCATCTAATGATCGCCTAGTAGATAAGGAAAAAAGAATTAAATGGAAAAGCATTGACTAAAATATAATTAGTGGCATAATTCTGTTCAATTAGCAAGAAAGCCAGTAGATTTATCATACGACCCCGGTACCTCTAATCGCTATTTTCAAATCAATAATAATCAGTGCCTCATTTAAAGCATTTGAATATTATTTTCACGTATCGCGATGAACAGGTGTTACTTCAACCTTGAGCGCCTACTGGGTCTTAAAACTCAACCCTGACCTTAAGTGTATCTTTTACATATGATCCATCGCTGAAAATGCTCGGAAAATAGTCAGTTCTCTGTGCGTCAGCAGTAAATACCTTAATCTTTCTGCTATCCTCTACCGTTGCAAGAGATAGACCAAGCCGAAAATGATGTACCATATATAGGAGGTGTATATCCTGTCTTCACTTTCCATACTCTATAGAATCCAAATGGTATTCGCATCCTTGTGGGTGATGGATTATTTCTTACTCTGCAACACCTTTCACAAGAGATAAAACCTCATATGCCTCGTTGCACTATCGCTATTTCCGCGGAAAGTGTTCAGACGAAATCCATTCCTTAGTTCCACCATTTCTAAGAGACACAATCTTAGAACACTTACCTTCATTGGTGAGATGTAAGATCTACTCGAGCAACTTTTTGCCACGAACAACTGCTTTGTGGAAGCGACTCCCGAGATGATGCTTCCCCAATCACTACTATCTTAATATTTCCAACTTTAGCGTTAAACGTTACATTCTCCACATATCCCGATAATATGTGCCTCTTGGGACTTGTTCCGGATGAAAATTATTGAAAAAATAAATAAATAAAAATACTCTAAAATATGAACAAAAATGGCGGCGTTATCTTTTTGTGAACGAAGAATGTGTGTTCACACTTCACAAAATGCGGATACTATACTTCCGAAGCATGCTTTTACGGGTACTACTACAAATTATTGAATGACGGACTTCGACAAAAGACGATGGACAAACAATAAAATCAAGGCTAAGCAAAATTCATGAATCATTTCACCTTGGAAATATGAATACTGTTACAACTAAGGATACGAATTTAAAATGATTATTACATTGCAGAGTTCAAATAAAGATTGAATGGCGTCGATACCACAAGCAAGAAAGAAACTCCTAACAAAATATGAATGTGCTATTTCTAATTTGCTCGAAGGTCAGATCGCACGCTAAAACAAACATACAGAAAGATATATATTCCATCACACGGTCACAAGAAGATATATAATCACACGCATGTATAGAAGAAGAGAAACAACGAATAAAAGATGTCAGCGAAGTGCACGTACTTCGATAAAGACACGAATATGCATGCAGGTACATTATTTAGAAATTAAGATATCCGAACGTGCGAGGGAAGGTTTGATTAAATGAATTGATTACATGCTGCCAATGCTGAGAAAGCTCGTGTTCACACCCGAAGAGTGTGGTTGAGCGAAGTGTTGCTTATTTGACGACGGTAGAGATAAGGAGCAGAGAATGTTTCAGAAGATAAATGCCGAAAAGTAAGTAAAGAAAAACAACGGAAAACGAACGATTCCTGAAAAGAAGGTACGTATTCATTTGTTATAGATATAAATGGAAAAGTATGAAGAATATATTGGCCTTTCGCAAACGGTGACTACTGAGAACATATCAACTGCACACGGAGACCGAACAATCATTCCACTCGTGTTCCATACTACTCGTCCATGCGTATTCCCGTTTTCGAATATCGAAGTATGACTGATGCGCTTTTTCCATCATCCTGTACATAAGTGTCTGAATATATATATATATATATATATATATATATATATATATATATATATATATATATATATATATATAAACATATTAGTGAAAGTATATAATACCCAGCGCCGATAGCACAACTCGGAGCTTCATGCAGTTCATGCAATATTCAGGTTCGGAGATATTCTGACCCTTATCATACGCACATACAAACATACATATATATATATATATATATATATATATATATATATATATATACATACATATATATATATATGTATATGTATATATATATAAAGTTATTAATATACATATATAGCTTATCTATCAATCTATATATTTTATATGTATATATATTTATATATAAATATATATACAAAGATAACCGCCTATATATTCATATCTCTTTATACATGTATATATATATTCATATGTGTTTATGTGTATGAATATATATATATATATATATATATATATATATATATATATATATATATATATATATATATATATATATAGATAGATAGATAGATAGATAGATAATCATGTATGTATGCTTATCTATTTATATATCTAAATGTATCCCTCTCGACACATATATATATATATATATATATATATATATATATATATATATATATTCACCTGACATCCCGATTCACCTGACATCCTGAATTTTTAAATTAAAATCTCAACATATCATATTATTTTTACTTTTATTTTATTTTTTTACACGTGTATTGAGTACTTTTTAATACTACTGTTTCCCGCTTGGATCTAACCTTGACCATTAACCTTATATATATATATATATATATATATATATATATATATATATATATATAGATAGATAGATAGATAGATAGATAGATAGATAAGCATATATATATATGTGTGTGTTTGTGTGTGCCTATGTATCTAGCTATATATATATATATATATATATATATATATATATATATATACAGTGTAACCCGGATATAAGAGAGTTGTCGGGGCCGGAGAAGAAGCCTCTTATACCCGGGTTTCTCTTATATCCGGGTTTGATCTATTATATATACATTAACGCAGGCTCTAATTTGGGACCAGATAAAATCTCTCTTATATCCGGGTTTCTCTTATATCCGGGTCTATTTTATCCGGGTTACACTGTATATATATATATGTGTGTGTGTGTGAAAATAGAAGAAATAAATAGTGTGCTCATAGCAATCAACACAACGTAACGAATATTAAATATCGCACCTCCCTGTGATTTTATTCCCCTCAGATATTGAGAAATCTTTCTCAAGAAATATACCAAATATTAATCTCGCATGTGCACGTCTGTGTCAAATATTTGTCAACAATTTGATTTCCAAGAATAACCTAAAAGTTGTAAGTTACATGCGTTTCCTAAACCTATCTTCAGTGATTTTTCTCGTCCTGAATGTTTTTTATCGTATATACAATAATAAAAACAATAATAATAAAATTAACCATAATAATAGGAGTAATATTAACAAATTTAACATATTACTGTATAGTGTTCCCGTAAACATTATAGCTCTTTTTTTTTACTCCTCTTTGCTGGCGAATGATGATATTAAATCTTGTTTGTTTTACATTTTAGGTAAACACTTGTCTAAATATTGGGCATCACGCATTAATCTGTTAAATATTTTCATCTTATAGGAGTTATTTAAGCCATTGTCCTCCTCCCTTACATACTCATTACTTTAACATAACTGTTTCTCTAACATCGCAATGAACACAAATGTTAATATTGACAACCAGACACCGAAAGTAAAATATTTATCGTTTTGATTATTTTGTGTTCGGACATAATTTTAAAGTTAATTTCCATTTGATGGAAATTAATTTTATTCATATTATGAAACCGTTGTAATTCCTGGTCCTATCTCCCTTTAGGATATAGGCAGTCATGGCTCACCAGAGATTTCTTTTTAATTATCTGTGAATTATCGTCATGGCAACTTGGTAAATAAATTGGTGGGATTTTGTCTCCAACTCAGTTTCGAATTTGGAATTGTCCTTCTTCCAGTCTGGCTCGCAGCCATAGCTATAATACTCAGTCTACCTTGGTATTTCACCCATAGTTTGGAGTGGATTACGGATTCATGTTTTTCGCTAAGGGCCTTACTGCTAAAAATGAATCTTGGTCGGAACATGCGCTCGGCTAGCCGATTTCACTCTGCACAATGATATCCATCACCCAATGCACGCTTCAAAGTTAGTCGAAGAGAAGATAAAACTCAAAACCTTGAAGAAAACAACGGGAATTAGCTCCCTAAAACATTGAAGGGATTCAATGGAATATTTAGTCTTATTAATATGCAGAATATTTATCATAGTATTTAAATAGACAACGTTTCTCTCAACAGTGACAGTTGTTTTATTAATTTTAACACGTTTTCCTTGTTTTGCATTAATCGCAATTCTCTTGAAAACCCTAGAAAACTATAATTTGAAATATTAATTACAAATCGCACGTAAACATTTAAGATTATAAATGCTTTTGTCAGAAGTTACAAAGTGTCGTTGAAACGATGATTAATTTATAATATTAAGATAAATTCATTTTCCCTGTTGTAAAGAAAATTAGAAATGTTTATACAATGATATTGTGTGCTGTTTTATTGCTTGATTTAAAATTATGTGAAGACTATGTAAATTATTATTGCATATCCGGTTCTCTTCTTCAAACACGTCTTAACGTATGCTTAATCAATATGGGGTTTAGCTGTTCACTCAATATTAGACACCATAGACTTCACCAGCTACACTACTGTTGAAATAAAACCACACTCTCTATACCGTGTTAATTGTTGTATTGATTTGAAATAACTCCGAAATTTTGGGCTCCTGGAAATTCACACAGTCAAAGCGTCGGCGAGGTCTGCAAGCAGGAGGACGCCAAGTCGGCTGACGAACAGATATCATGAAACGCGAGAGCAGAAGACGGTGGTCTGTCCTGGAGACATCCGCTCCAGCCATGGAGCGTGTGATGTGGACATTCCTTTTTTTGTGCCGTGATCGAGTGAGGACATAGTCCAAGCTGTGCCAGTACTTGAATCTGGGAAGCTGACATTTTGAGTTGTGACAGTTTGTGAGCCGAAACTGTATATTGGCCACAGTCAGGTCGAGTTCTGGACAGTGTTCGAGAAACAAATATCCGTTTGCGTTGCAGTTGCCAAGGATAGCGAGAACGCAATTCAATGTATGGTGATCAACCGTCTAACCGTCAACATAAAGAGGATCTGCGATGTGCTATCAGAAACGCCGACTCATTCAGTCACGTTCCCTCCGTGAATCTTTCTGACGGCTCTTCAGGATTAGGCCGGACATTCACAGCTATCTCCACCACCACCAGCCAGAAAGGAAATAGAAATGGAATAGGGAGGGGGGATGACGATCCCGATGTTCGGATGCGCGCAGGTGCCGACGACTTAAACTTCAAAAATTCTGGACATTTCATAGATATGAATGCTTTTTTTACAGAAGAAAACACCAGAAAAATAACTTTTATCCTAACTGTGCAGATAGCTATCGAAATAATTCAGTACATAAAACTTCAGTTTACAATAATGTTGTAACCTAGGGAAGGTGGCACCGATATTTGAATAATCAAACGGAGGTTGCTAATGAACGATAATACTTAGGACTAGAACAACACATATAAGATTCACCAGCGGCGCGTAAAAAAGTACTCAACTGCTAGAAATGAGTCAAGTGAATTCTACAATGAATCTCTAACTGCAGGATATCTACAAACCGCCCAACGCGGTCAGATGTGACACGAGACCGAGGTTATTGTGGGGTATCCGAGCCCGTAGGCTCGGACAAAAATTCCCCGTAGACCCCGTATAAAACGTAATCTGCCCTTTGTCTTAGCCTCATCTGGGGATCCTCTCTGTCCGGAGAAAGAAAGTTTGACCAGCTCAGCTGGAGATGAATCTCCAACTGCAGGATATTGCTGGCCGACATACAGTATTTACTAATGTATTTATGTGAGTTCGATCCTCACTGGGTGCCCCTACTTTAGGCCTTGTGCCACATCTAAGCTATGCTTGGAAAACCACTACTGTATTTATGTGAATGTGGACATACACATTATCGTCCGTAGGTATTCTACAACAAATAATAATTTATTTTATCTAAAAATAATAATAAAGGGATTAGTAATTTAACACGTAATGTATCAAACTTTGCGTCTAGGAATTCATATTTAATGATTGAAAATATAAAACTTGTGAAATCTGGTTTACAAAAAAGTACATTTTGGAAATTGACGTCGGGGTCGCCACGCGTGTGATCATCCTAGTCGCCAATATTACAATTCTGTTTATTGTAAAGGAACAATTTTAGTCATCAATTAAGTTACGTGCCTCGATATCTGTGCCACAAATCTGTATTTATTTATGTACATTTCAGGGAATGGAAATACTGACAACTAGAGAAATGAATTATTAGTACCGACAATATAAGATAGGTTTTTACTGTACAACACATTGTTAATACTATGACGAATTACATGAAGCGAAACGACTAAGATACGTTGTGCACTCTGTGTGTAGACGGCCACTTGCAATGTAATATGGATTCATGCATTTCCCAAGTATATTTCCTCGTAAGTGAATGTAACGAACCCAACTAGAATTCGAACTTGACACTTCAATTACTATTTCCAAACCGTTCGCAATCACACCACTTGCACATCCAAGCTTACAGCACCTGATATCTATAAGCGTTCCCCTATCTCGCTACTGACAATTTGCCTAACTTCGGTGACTGGACGAGTACCGGTGTTTCAAGATGATATGCCCCTAGACTTGTCTTCTACTTTTAGGATTAAGCTTTTTTTAATTGTGAATTTCTTCGACTGGAACAGAAAATGTGTTCTGCCAGCGAGGAAAATCTTAATGAGCCAAATTCTCTATCCAAATATATTGATTTTACCTGACACAGAACTACTATTGTATAACACCCAGTAATCGAACTCGTGAAAAATAGCTGTTGAGCTAATGTCGTATACCACAACACTCCAGTATAAGCCATGCGATATATACGAATTTTCTAAATATATTTAAGTCTATCACAGCATTGTAATAATACGCCAGTTAGACACATCAATTTCTAATATTTCCCCAGAATATGACGTCATGCCTTTCTAAGTGTGTGAATCGATATTTTCTCCCTATTTCAGTGATAGGCAACGTTGATGGTTGTTAAATATTAACAACTCAATTGTGGGATAAAATTGGGTTGGTTTAGGTTTGTGGTTTTATGACATATCAGCCCGTATTGGGTTATTTAATATCGAAATCAGTTTTCTGTTATCATACATGAGTACACAGGTAAGTAATGACCGTGTTCATACTCGAGCGTATATGCAAGCATTGTTAGTTTTTAAACTTGAGTGTAGACCAAAACAATGGTTTTATTTATACTGAGTTTATAGTTTAATATTGGTCGCGTTTAAACTTGTCTCTATTGATACAGAAAAGGTAATGTTTACGATACGATAAAGAATAAGTAGAAAACAGGTCTTAATCAAACATGTTCCACTTTATTAAAGTTTCGTCAGAGGTCAAGATAGAAATGATAAAAAGTGAAAGAGACGCAGATTAATGGCGTGTTGTGAGCGGCTATTTCTTATTGGTTAGATACGTGTCACGTGTAATGAACTAACAGATAATATTTAAATATGTTTGGCAAGCATCCTCGACGCTAAAGTGTGTAAAAGTTAGTAAGATGAAGTAGGATGTTTTAATTGTATAGGTGCCACGTGTTATGAAGTAACAGATAAGATTCAAGTAAGTGTATGAAAACATAGAATGCTAAAGTGTGTAAAAGTTAGTTAATATTTATATATGAGACATAGATATACATTAGTTAAGTGAATAAATGAATGTGCAGTTACATTTTGCTAGTGAAAAATACAGATAGGACGGATAGGTAAATATTATTTGAGATTATACATCAGTCTATAGGCAAATAATATACCTAAGTCTATAAGTAAGCCATCGTTATGTAGGATAATTTTCTGTCTCCTACCTTCTGCAGTAGATGCAGTTGCCGTATTCTGAACTTCGCCGTGAGAGCAAAGGATTAATTAAAGAATGTATTGTTAATGCATGGACCTGTTTGCTAAATTTGAAAAAAAAAATGCTTAGACAAATACGTCATAAATGATTTGCCTTTTGCATAATAATTTTTTTTCGTAAAAGTTTTGAAGGAAAAGAAATTAGAAAAAAATGTACTTTCGGCCACTTCATGTGTTTTTTGTAGAATTGTTGCTTAATCTATCGCTACACGCTTAACTTATTCCAGTCTGCTGTTTACCGCCATTATTCCTCTCATATCCCAATAAACTGCATTTTTTGCCACTTCCTCTTACCACTCATGTTATAGAGTAACCCTCTGACTTGATTGGCTCTTGCGCGTTGTGTTGGGTGAACATTAATAAAAAAAAAACTGTTCCCTCAAGATAGTTCCATAAACTTCCGAAAATGGTAATCAGACAGTTATGTGCAATGCGTGATAGACGGTTAGGCGAACATGTATCTTTCGATACATGACTGACTTTTTCCCCCGCATTAGGTTGTCATTTTTTTCATCGGTAGACCAGTTGCCATCCAATGCTGTAGACCACGGTCTGATCTGCGAGGAGAAGAAGAGGATTCAGACCTTTCCCAAGAGTATTAGCAGTATCAGCACATAAGAAAGTCTAATGGATTCGAATGGAAATTGAACTCAGTTCACTGATTCCTCAATCCGAATCGGTATCTATTCCACCACAGCGGATTATATGGAGAATAAGGAAGGTTCTTTTTTTCCACTTAAGTTCTTTAAATTTTCCATATGCAATATTTGCTATATTATAATGAGGGAATAACATGCTATTGTTAATTCCTCAAACTGGACATCATTTCCTTTAAAGGAGTAATTATAACTGGGGTGTACGAGTGTCCTTCTGTCAGGTAATTAACTGTTTAATTTAGGGTCGAAAAATATGATGACAAAACCATTCTTAATTAGAACATAATTTGCATCTTTACTAGTAACACCCTTTCAAGGATACACAAGATTCATACAACGGTGTTTGTAAATGTCATTTTATTCGGTGTTAAAGAATGCCGGTAAGTTACTTTGCACAGCTCTTGCAAAAGATTCCGACGGTGATAACTTGAATAAAATCTTCGAAATACATGCAGATTTCCTTATATCCCCACATCAGCTACATATGAGCTACTACAGAGAGCGTAACATTCCATAATTTTATAGGGAATTTTTTATGTGGAATATCCGCACTGAAACAGAATAATTTAATATGAGAAAACAAATACATTTATACAATATGTATTGAAAATGTTGCTATCAAAATAAAGTTTTTTTCATAACCATTTACAAATATGTAACTATATGTATATTAAGAATAAGTGGATGAAAAATCAAAGAAAAACTATAAATGTGTACATAAATAAATATATATATGTATATTTATATGCATACAGACACACATATATGTGTGTGTGAGTATATATATATATATATATATATATATATATATATAAAGTCTCCATATTTTATGCATATACGCACACACACACACACATATATGCATATATATATATATATATATATATATATATATATTGATAATTAAACACACATAAATTTGTTTAAAGCTCATTGTTGTTGATATATTCATGTGATGAATAAGTATATATATATATATATATATATATATATATATATATATATATATATATATATAAATTTTGAGCATATATAGGGAGAAAATGTTTAGTATCCTTACAAAGGTGGCTGATTCGTCTACATATAGTATATATATATACATATATATATATATATATATATATATATATATATATATATATATATATATATACATATGATAAATATATATGATAAATATATACAATTAACACACAACGGTAACGGTTTTATATATATATATATATATATATATATATATATATATGTGTGTGTGTGTTTTGTGTGTGTGTGTGTGTGTGTGCTGGTCTGTTTTTCATTATGGGTGGTAGGTCTACTTTATTATTCTAACAGGTATGGTATTTGATACTGTAACGATTATGTTTCAAACTATGAGTATGTTTTATATTTATCTCCACTGAGGTTCTTTAAATCTTTCAGATTTAATATTTGCTATATTATAATGAGGAACTAACATACTGTTGAGTCTTGACTCATTGTTGAATCTCGCCTAATGCATGGAATAATAATGCAACACAAAATGTACTTAGAACAAGAATGTATTATAACAAGAAAGTGTACACAATAAGTACATATAGTATTTCTGTATATTTCTGGGAAGACGTTCCTGGAGAATGTGTTGACTAGTCGCAGTCGATCAGAGTCTCTAGTTGGATCTCGTGATTCCTCCTCTCCCGTCTTCCGGTACCAACCACTATTTATATAGTTGGTAGTCACCTATGCAGATTAGGTGGATCCCACACAACACCCCCTCCCAAGCCTTGGAATCCTTTTGGATTTCAAACTGGCTTCTATATGGGATGATGATTATGGTTATTTCTTTGTAGATCCCCTTTGCATAGTTCATCTGTATATCTGTTTTTTTTTTTCAATATCTTTTTCGTTTTGGATTCACGTCCAATGGGTCCGTGAACTTTCGTTTCCTACCGGATCTTCTCGGTTCAGGAGCACTCTGCGGAGGTTCTACTTGAAAAGTATCATACATTACATCAATGGGATCTTCCTCCTCATCCGGTATACTCTCTTCATGCTCTAGCACGTATCATTTTTTGAGTTGGTTCTGGTGCCTTTTATGAGTATTCTTCGGCCCTTTTATTATGTAAATCAGGTCACCGATTCTCTTGTCCACTATGCCTCGCTCCCAGAACTCAATGTTGTTTCTATAGCACTTGAAAAAGACCTTCTCTCCGGGGGTGTATCTTTTTCTAGCTGTATACATAGTGTTCTTTATTCTATTTCTTCCTGGCAAAAGCTTGTCAAACACTGACTTAACTTTGCTAGCGAACATTAGTTCTGCTGGTGCCATGTTTAATGGTCTTCTCTGGTTAGGCGTGATTCTGTATACTTGTAGGAATTGCTGAAACGCCTTTTCCGTTGGAACTCCTGAGGCTTTCTTCAGAGCGCGCTTTAACGTATCTACAAATCTTTCTGCGAGTCCATTGGATCTCGGATGATACGGCGGCGTCGTTATGTGGTTAATTTGATATAACTCACAAAATTCCTTAAATTCTTCAGAAGTGAATTGTGTACCATTGTCACTCACAATACACTCTGGCACACCGAACCGTGCAAATAGTTCATGCAAAAAAGTTGTTGTGGTATTGGACGTAGGCTTTTTGCAGCGTAGTACTTCCGGCCATTTTGTAAAGCTATCTACCACTATTAAGTAGTAATAATCTTCTACTGGACCAGCGAAATCAATGTGTAATCTTTCCCACGGATGATCCGTCTTTGGCCATGGTTTGTGTACTATAGGTGGTGCCTTAGCTGCTAAGGCACACCCTTTACATCGATGAACCATGTTTTCGATATCCACATCCATTCCTTTCCAATATACAAAGCTTCGCATTAAGCTTTTTGTTCTATTAATCCCCGGGTGACCCATATGAAAGTCCCGTAGGATTCTTTTCTGCAACCTTTTTTGGTACTACTCCTCTCTCTACACTTGCGAAAGGCACGTTTCGTTTCTTTTTAAATATAGGCATAGTATTTTCTTTTAATTCAAATTTAGCTTCAAATTTGTTACATCTTCCAAGACCAGGTGTAAAGGTTTCCGGAAACTTTTTCTTTAATTCATCTTTAATGTCCTGTCTTGTTTGCGTATTACTTTCTACTTTTCTGCAGAATGAGTTTAAAGGTTTATCCCACAATTCGAATGTTTCAATAAATCTGTACCCAACAAGTTTTCTCCATTTCTCAGAATGAAAACTTTTATTTTTTTAACGATCCTATTCAATTTCATTGGAAGTACAACCTCGCCTTCGAAGTTAATATGCTTTCCAGTTACCGTTCGAGCGAGTTTCGTTGACTTCATTATTGTAGGCCTTTTTAACATTTTCCATGTTTTATCGTTCATTATTGTTAAATCTGACCCCGAATCGAGTTGAAATTTGATATTCTTTTTGAATATTTCAGTCGTCACATATTTCCTCAAATCTCTATCTGATTTGATATTCGAATTTGTTTGTCTAATTCGGCTCTTGAATTTTTTCGTTTTACAACACGATCCTTTGTGACCATTCTTTTGGCACACGAAACATTTCTTATTTCTATATGGGCAATTTATCTCCCAATGTCTTTTGTTACAACGTCTGCAATTATATGGTGGGACTTTTTTATTTTCGTTCTTTTTATTTTCTTGTCTATTATTATAATACGCTGAATTTTTTCTCCAATTTTTCTCTGATGGGTAATTTGGCTGCTTTTTTATTTTTTTAATATAAGCACTGCCAGCTTCTTCGATTTTTTGCGACTCTTTTTTTAAACTTACGGCCCGTTGACACTCCTCTGCTAACTTTTGCAGGGTAAGGCCTTGTTCAGATTCGAGTTTAGACAAAACTCTACGTCTTATTTCGGCACTCTTACTGGATACCAGTCCTTGAGCAAAAATTAAGCACTTGAATTCTTCAACCGTAATCTCTGCCAATCTGAAATTGTCACAATGTCTATTCACTATAGATGCATATGTTAAGTAATCCTGATCGTCGGATTTAGAGACATTCATGCATAACCATCGCTTATGCCAAAGCGACATATTTGCTCCAAACAGCTCTTTTAGCAATTTCACTGTTTCCGAGAATTCCAATTCAGTTGTTTTTCTCGGTAGAATAAAATCTACAAATTTGCTATGTTCTGCTGTACCTAGCTTTCTTAGTAATAGACTGACTTTTCTTGAATTCGACCAGTTTTCACAGTCTGTGTAGAAAATATCTTCATATCGTTTAAAGTACGCTTCAAACGTTTTTTCTTCGTCTGGCACATAGTTGAAAGTTTCCAGCGAATTAAATATGGTGTTATTAGAATATGAAGAATTTCCCTCATTTGCCTGATAGTTGTTTAATTTCTCCGGTGTTAACTTTTGAATTTCCAAAAGTCTTTCATCTTGTTTTTCTTGATATTTTTGTTGTCTTTCATCTTGACGTTCTTGATATTTTTGCATTGCTATCAGTTGTTCTTGCTGTGCTATCTGTTGTTCTTGCTGACGTTGTTGACTCAACTGCTGGGATTTTAATAATTCAGATATGACTTTGGATAGTTCCTCCATTTTTAGCTGATAGTGTTCATGCAACAAGGAATATACTTTTAATTTGTGTATCCACGAATATCATACAAGCTGACCAAAAAAATCGAAACAACGTACGACTTTTATATTTTATGTCTTGCTTTTACATTCACGCCCGTGCTAATAAAACTTTGGGATTTTTTTTTTCGTGAACAGAGAGCGTCGGACTTTTTTTTTTTTCGACTTCTGTTCGCGTATTTCAATGACAACGTCTGATTTTCTTATCAGAGGTAGTTCGTCACTATATTGTTGAACAAATAATTTTAAAAAAATAATGTTTTAAAGTTTGTTACCTTTCAAAGTCGACACGGTGTATTTGTGCTCCTTTTAATCCATGCATGTTTTTGTAGTCGGCCAATTTTTTCTTTTTAGAGGGTGTCTCGTTGTAGATAATTTTTTAATTTAAAATTACCGTTATCCGTTTACGATACCTTTCCAATTTTTCTGAGTGAACGTTCCTTTATGCTTAGTCGTCTTTTAACGAGTTCTACATATACAGAAGTTCAGAATCCTTCGTCGTTACGTTAACGTTGGACTTTGAATTAATAGTTTTTTTTTTTCAGCCTGGGTTCTTCAATGACTTGTCCCAATTGTTGAAAACTCTCACT
Organism: Acanthosepion esculentum; assembly: GCA_964036315.1. NCBI lineage: Eukaryota > Metazoa > Mollusca > Cephalopoda > Sepiida > Sepiidae > Acanthosepion > Acanthosepion esculentum. The sequence continues at coordinate 43,554,179 of OZ038495.1, read as the reverse complement.
ATTAATTCTTTCTTCTTTCCGTATGGTTCGTTCTACTTCTTTGCCATTGTTGAAACTTGGCGTATGGTTCGTTCTACTTTGTGGCCATTGTTGAAACTTGACGTATGGTTCGTTCTACTTCGTCGCCATTGTTGAAACTTGACGTATGGTTCGTTCTACTTCGTCGCCATTGTTGAGTCTTGACTCATTGTTGAATCTCGCCTAATGCATGGAATAATAATGCAACACAAAATGTACTTAGAACAAGAATGTATTATAACAAGAAAGTGTACACAATAAGTACATATAGTATTTCTGTATATTTCTGGGAAGACGTTCCTGGAGAATGTGTTGACTAGTCGCAGTCGATCAGAGTCTCTAGTTGGATCTCGTGATTCCTCCTCTCCCGTCTTCCGGTACCAACCACTATTTATATAGTTGGTAGTCACCTATGCAGATTAGGTGGATCCCACACAACACATACCTTTGTCAATTCCTCAAACTAGACTTAATTTCCTTTAAAATTGAGTGGAAATAATTGTGGATCCGAATGCAGAAACTGTTTCCCTTATTTGCCATGCTAGTTTTGGCGTGGTTCTATTTTTGTTTTTAATTTACTATATATGTTTTTCTTCTTTATCTGCTGGTTTTACAGTGGTTTCATATATCATATTGTTCTCAAGAAATAGCTATTTAACCAACATTATTTACTTGCTATGATTTTAAGCGTGTGTTGATTTGTGTCGCTGGGTTTTTTTTCTATTGTGCCTGGTTATTGGTGCAGCTCTAGCTGATTTTTACGCTCTTTTCATTGAATATATTGTAGAGAATGCAAGATTGGGGGAAGTTTTTGTGTAAGAGTTTAATTATATTTTCCGTAGGTTGGGTTTTACGATTTGCTGTGACGTGTGCTGAACCATATGTTGTTTCTTGGATATTTTGTGCTGTGTTGAGTGTATGTGACTGTTGTAGAAAAGCCACTATATGTTAGTGCTGTTACCTACTCTTTTTTTGCCTTGGTTGATGATGTTTTCACTATAAGTATTTTCAGATAACCTGGGGTTGATTGAATGGAGGATCTGCTTGATTACAGATGGTATGAATTTATAAGGTTTGTATCTATAAAGTGGTTTGTCACTAGGTTTTATGTGTGATTCATATGCACATTTTCGTATGCCGAATTTGATATCTATAAAATCTTCTTATTTTGAGTTAGTTTAGAATCCACAATTATTTCCACAAAATAACCCCTAGAATTATTCGATACCACACACCAAAATAGCCGTTAGAATAAAACAACAGACCTACCCATAATGCACCACTGACCAGTTTATATAAATGGTCGAGATAGATATATAGATTGATAGATATAATACATTTGCATGTCCAAATATATATATATATATATATATATATATATATATATATATATATATAATGATAATAATGTTAATCAGTGTGGATATTTCCACACAGATATAGATCCAGGGAGATCTCTATGTCTGAGACAGAACAATAATATTATTATAAAAACACGAACCCTTAAAAAGCCATAAAACCATGAGCTTCTTAAGGATTCGTGGTTTTGATGTTATTTGTTCAACAAGATGGAGATATATGACGAATAAGTATATATTTATAATCTTTTACTATATTTTGTGAAGAAAATGCTCGTTATACTTATCGAAAATGTTGATTCATTTCAATATACATACATACATACATACATACATATATATATATATATATATATATATATATATATATATATATATATATATATATATATATATACGTATGTATGTATATATCGAGAGAGATATGTTGGAGAATGATAGAAAAAGAAACTGAGTATACTTGTTTATACAGAACATTTTAAATAGCTATTTTTCTCAACATACTCCATCAAGTGATTACCTTATCTCGTTTATCTCTTCCCCTCTCTTTCACAGTACGCATATGAAACGATCAAAATATTTGAGTAATTTCTCTCTTTCAATCTGTGTCCTTTCTAAATGAAACATGGAATTCATGTCATATCATCCCCGCATCATCTTAAGAAACGTTTTCAAAAGATTGCCTTTGAGATCCACGAAATATATAACGATGGCTCCTTTTTTTAGGTTTCGTTCTCTTTTCTCAAGTAAATCCACGAGAGCGATATTCCCAGCTTACATTTTCAGATGAATAGATTTGACTGGAACAAATAATTAGCCGGTAGAAGGCAAAAGGTCTTATAGTTGTTTGAAGTCAGATATTTTTTTGTTATATCTTTTGTGCAATCTGTGACAATAATTATTGCATATCGATTTTAATTTTGATCTTTTATTACACATGACTCTTCCTGATTATTATTGGAAAGAGATTCAATAAGGGAATGACAAGTGTAAATGAAGACTTAATGAAGGGTTGGCCGTAAACAATACTGGCGGAATGAGGTGCAAGGGTGAAAAATAGGACGGATCCAAATTTAATATCGTAGACTCGACTAGGGAGTATGGGTCATAGATCCAAACAACATCCTGATTCTCTGCAGTAGGTTCTATGGCGAGTAAGATTTTATGGGATAAATTTGCTAGTCTTATGCTCAACAGGTTTTAAACACGATTCTTACTTACAGTACTCGGTGATGACATGCGGTCCTCCTTCTAATTACTAACCGGCTTCGACACTGCTTGACGTGAGTGATCAAACACGAAAGAGTGTTTCACCGTGATTTGACCGTAAGTAATCGTGTGATTATACAGTTGCCTAAGAAACGTTTTTAGCCAGGAGAAATAAACTACATCCAATTTCAAAATTTAATTACGTAATCCCCTCGACTAAAAAAACAGTATATGAAACTAGTATGGAGTAGGTCCTCCATTTGCTAGTTTCAGTAATTGTATTCGATTTTTCATGGATTTGATCACGTTATCAAGAAACGTCTGACCCATATTTTGTCACTGCTTTAGCAATGTTACATTAACGGTTGCCACTCACGTGATTTTGGTTGCAAGCTCTCGGGATTTTCGGTGAAGGTGCTCCCAAACGTGCTCTATTGGATTCATGTCAGGACATTTGGCTAACCATGACACTGACTTGATTCCTTACGATATATTCCAGGACTTTGCTATTTTGCTCGTATGATATGGTGCACGATCATCTTGAAAAACTAGGCGTTCTTGTCAATCTGTTTGGTTTCAGATAGTGAGAGAATTAATTTCTCTAATATATGACAGTATTCTGAACCATTCAACCACTCGTCAACAAGAATCAGCTCAGATTACTCTCCAAACTAGACAGGGCACCACATCATTAGTCCAATCCCGCCATTGATATTCAGTGTTCCAAGTCTCACTCTGATTTCTCCAAACATAAACATGTCTCAAGTTCAAATATTGGCAGAATTTTCTTTCATCTGATCAAATTGCAGACTGCCAAAATTCATAATCTTTGCTCTCGAATTCTCTCGCCCAGTCCATACGCCTGCTCCTTTTAAACTCTGAAATCAAGGGCTTCTTTCTTGCAACTATTCTCTGACAGACTAGCAATTTCAGAGTCTTTCTCGTCGTACATGGCGATATTTCCATGCTTTTGGCGACATCTTCGATGCTCTGACGACGGTTTATGATTACTTCCCTCTTCAGCTCCCTTTTCCCTCGCTCAGACACGATGCCTGATCTTCTTGAACATTGTTCTACGCAACAATAGCCTTCTTCATTAAATTTCTTGACAATATTATTAAATGCTTGATGAATAACCTGGAAAAACCTAGCAATTTCTCTATTTGACTTGCCACACTGATGCCATCCTATTGTTTGCTCTCGTTTAAATTCAACAATTTCCTTGCTTCCTCGAACTTTCATTGCAAAATATAAGTCAACTATCTTTAATAGATAAAAGTAGCTTGATACTAACACGGTAAAAAGAAGAAGAGACATTATTACACAAGCCAAATTTTCTGTAATCAAGGGTGGCTAAAAACTTATCATAGCCCACTTTATAAGGGTAAAATTCCGTAGCAGCGGATGGAGAGATATCAGCAGTTCACAAATAAAAAAATTATGCTGAAATATAACCCAGGCTCACCAAGATAAAACGAAAAGCAAAACGAAAAAACAGCTCTAGGGAAGGCTCATATACGCACTTTGAAACGCTTGCATGATTTTGCATTTGTAAATAATCATATTGCTATGTATAACACCTTAATCCTAATGATCTTTATCTTCTATTAGTCATGTATTTAGTTTTGGGGTTACTCCACCAAACTTCCCTCAACTCCCCGATAGGTGGCGCTGTTTAAGTCTAGAAAATCTCCCTTCCTCTTTTCTCTCTCTTTCGTCCTGTTGCTTCAAGATATATCAGATCGTAGACGAGAACGAGACGGCTGGTGCAAGTTCGTTTCTCGGTCTACTGGAGAATGACCTCTCTCACACAATCACGTGAGTATCACACATGCTTATCGCAGACACAAACAACCACATTCATAATAGCTCAGATTTTAATGTCATTTAATTTCGTTTCAACTGTGTACATTATAATGTAATTTCTTTCAGTTAATAATGTACTCATTGTATGTTATATTCTATGTTTTGTGACATATTTTTATCCGGACTCACATGAACCCACCAAATATTGTTGCACGTCTAATGTACCAGGTACCATTAAATATTTACCTAAAACGTTCACACTTCGCAAAAAAGTGATGATTGCCGCAACAAGTTTGATATACAAGCTGGTTGCTATTCTTCAAGTTTTAGTTGACACATAAGATTTCAGATTCTCTCAATAATTGGCAGTTTAAACAGACTGTTTTAAATCGTCAAACAAAACATGAGATATAACGAAGTACTAAGACGCACACAAATGTTGGTACTAAACTTCTTCATCCGAACAAGAGAAAAATAGAGAAACCGAAAGATTAGTAGAGGTAGTTGTTGCACACACACACACAAACACGCACGCGCACACATACTCTCTCTCTCTCTCACACACACACACACAAACACAATCACAAACATACACACACACACACGTACACACACACACACACACACACACACACATATATATATATATATATATATATATATATATATATATATATATATATATATATATATATTGAACAATAAAAAAAATATTAAAAAATTTTAGACTCACTCGAGTGTATATTAATATTCTTCCGTTTTTATTATTATTCATTTAGATTCCTTGACTAGTTTCGGCCAACAAGGCCATCATCAGGAGAAAAAAAAATCTGCTTGCTGTTAGCAGTGAACTACAGAAATGAATGTCTTGATGGAGAAAATGAACTTTTGTCTGTAGTTTTCATTTAAGTTTTATTTTTTATTCTTTTCAACATGAATTTTGGTCAGACCATGTGTTGGTCAAACAGTCTCTTTTAAGATAAGAACTGGATGGATTCATTCTGCTCTGAATTCCCTTGGTCATTTTGACAGTTTCCATTGGTTACTGGAAAGTGAATATGTTTGTGTGCGTGTTATTTGGTTCTTAGGGAGGGAGGGAGTATGTGTATAAGCGTGTATATTCATGTGGGTGTGTGTATAAGTGTGAGGCCTCAACACCTCCGCAAGCATATCTGTCTTATGTGGGTGAGAAATGTGGGTAGGTCCTGATTTATCGGGTTATATATTAATACTATCTATGTGATTAATATATGATTATATGTTAATATAATGCTTATATATTAATACTATCTATATGATTAATACTATCTATATGATATATATATATATATCACAATTATAAAACAGTCATTGGTCAGAATTGAATTAGATCAGCAAACAGTTCTATTACATATAAAGAAAATAAAAATTTAACTTGCAGAGCTTTTAAATGTAAAGAAATTAGGAGAATCAGTATATCACTCTAACTTGATTTCAAACTATTGATATTCTCCGGCGATTTTTGCCTAAATATTTTGCCTATATTGACTGAGGATGCCGAAAGCTTGAAACCATTGTAGCTGATCTCCTAATTTTACACACACACACACACACACACACACACACACACACACACACACATATATATATATATATATATATATATATATATATATATATATATATATATATATATATATATATATAAATGATGGACTCTCCTGTCGTTTTCTACGTATGAGTGTCTTTCCGTTCAGATTTTATGTTTATGTTTCGTATGAGACAACAATCCTGCACGGAATTTGCAAACAAGACCTCACGAGGGATATGTTTTAGGGTGGACAGTCATCTGGTCTAATGTATTAACCCGAGATTTAGTGTTGGTTCTCAATTCTCTCAGATGCTTGAGACGATTCTTTTCAAAGTCAGTTACACCTCAGTAACAGGTGTTTCTTTTGTTTGCTCGGTTTTCAACTGCAAGTCCTAACACTACTATAGGTATGTTTGCAGCATTTAAATTGCATTAAATTTGTCCTTGAAGCGTAACCAAGGACGGCATACGTTACGCTTACCATGAAAATGTTGGCTATACATGAGGATTTTCGGCATCACTTATTTTGATGACATGACCAGCCCACCTGAACTGTGATTGCATCAGAACGGATTCATTACCACCGACGCCACATTTGAGGAAAGATCAGGTTAAGACATTTTGTTCTGCCGTGTAAAACCGCATATTGAACGAAGACATCGTTTATGAATAGCATTAAGTTGAATGATTTGTGTCCTCTATGGCATACTCGATTCTAACCCATGAAGAAGTGTGGTGAGAATGACTGCTCGATAGCCAATGATTTTCTTTTTCAGTGAAATCCCACGAACAGCCAATAGTTGATGCTTAAGCTTCCCAAAGGCATTGGTTGCCTTTGATATTCGGTTAAGTATTTCGTCATTCAAAGAAGCACTTGAATTGACTTCATTTCCTAAGCATGTGAACTATTTCACATACTTCAGTTTGTTGCCAACAATAATGGGAACGATTGCATAGGTATATATATATACATATATATATATACATATATATATATATATATATATATATGTGTGTGTGTGTGTGTGTGTGTGTGTGTGTGTGTGTGTGTGTGTGTGTGTGTGTGTGTGTGTGTGTGTGTGTGATAGTATGAGGAACAAATAGGAAACGTTAATAAGTTAAACCTTTTTTTACTTTTATGTAAGCTTCATTATGAAATGAAATATGGAGGAAAAAAGAAATTATCATTCATATGGCTATGTGTATCGCAATTCAAGGTCTATGCAGCATCTGTTGATAATCTGTGCGCGTCTGAATCGATGTCTGAGAGTTGTCCATCTGTTGACCGGGAGATTTTCATGTGGGGGTGAAAGAATTTAAATTACCGGGTGGTCCGAAAGACTCTACCTTTCTTCCAAACTGTAGGAGCTCGGGTCAGCCATCTGAAATAGGAAATTATATTATATAGGGCTGATAAGTCTTTCGGACAACACCCTGCATTGGTTGCGATTATAGCTAGACATGGATGTATGTATTTTATAAATGTTGGTGATATAATAGAATTTTATTAAAGGGTGTTTTTAGATGGAAAAATACTTATCAGAAAACCCTATAAGTATTTCCTACTTAATAAATTATTTCTCATTCTGGTGGGGTATTGTAGTATATTAATTTAGTATTTTTATATCACTCTTTGCGGCAAAAATCATTTAAGAACTTTATTGCGATACTCGTATTTGCCTTTCAGGTCGCATTCTTCTGATATAAAGGGCGTCCAGATTATTTTCTTTGATTATTATTTTCTTGATAAAGCACTGATGTATTTTCAACTAACATACATATATAACTGTTAATGGGATCATGAAAGTTCCTTTAAATGTTCTGAGATTGAACTATGATCGTTCATGTGAATAGCTCTTGAAAATATATTTCACTTGAGCACTGTTGAATAAGCACCTAATTCAACATACAGCAGCCACCTACGTTAATGCGAAGCTCTTAAGTAAAATGAATGGAGCACTCCGGTTGATTTACATTTGTTTACATTTGTAAAAACAGTGCGCTAGATTTAGCTGTGCCATTCTCTCGAATGAAGATAGCTCATTGAAGATGGACAATAGCACTGTGGTTACGTTTATATTAGATTTTCCGGTCAGTCGTCCAAGTGATTTATTTAGGTGTCATAATGTCTAAGAACTATTCAAATAATATGTGAATCTGATAGCTTTCGGAAAATCTATTACTCCTTATAATTATTATGAATCGTATACGAAAGAGTGATTGTTGCCTAAATACACAATTATATATATATAAATACATACATGCATATATATATATATATATATATATATATATATATATATATGTATATGTGTGTGTGTATGTATATATATATATATATATATATATATATATATATATATATATATACATATATATATATATATATATATATATATATATATATATATACATGTATATATATATATATATATTATATATATATATATATATATATATATATATATATATATATGATATCATATGATATGGTATGAAATGTAGTTTTGTGTTTGTGTCTGTGTAATTACGGAATATTTAGGCAGTAATTATTCCCCCAAACAAGTCTGATTAAAATGTTAAAAACGAGTGATAATATATCTCTGTTTAATTCTGTATTGTATATTTCACATTTTGTCTAAGGTGCTGCTTATTGGGATGAAATTTTAGATAAATTGATCGAACCTCATATTTTTGTTGTTATTTTTCAAGTACATTTGACCTTACCTAACACATGGACACCACATTGGTTCTGAAACACGTTTGACGTGAGGGAAATATTTGAACACCATCACAAATGTGAACTTGCAACAGTTTATCTAAAATGCTGACCTCAAATCACAAGTCCATATATCACCAATGAAAAATGCTCTAATCAATTAAACATACCTCAAATGTGTCAGCATATATATATATATATATATATATATATATATATATATATATATATATATATATATATGTGTGTGTGTATATATATATGATGTTTTCAAAGCAGATACGCAATGCATTAATTTTATTCGTTAATGTATTGATTAAACATGTATCTATATATTTATTTACCTGTCTTTATATCGGTTCTTAACTGACGCTGTCAATTCAAAAATATGAGTATATTAATTAATCAATTTAGCTGAATCAGCTTAATTCTACTTGTTTATGTTAATATAAATTTTGCATAATTACATATATAATGACATCTATCTATCCTTCTTTCTATCTATCTATCTATCTATCTATCTATCTATCTATCAGTCTGTCTATCTGTCTGTCCGTCTGCCTGTTACTGTTTTTATATATCTGTTTAGCAACAACTAATTTATCTGAATTTTTATGTCTTTCTTTTAAGCTACATGAAGAAATTTGGATGTGCCATTAGCGTAAAATGTATCAGCGCGGAAAGTTATCTTGGCGAGCGCGATTCGAGGTCAATTTGCGACCTTATCTGTTTTGTTCAGGTTTAGCTGAATGCACTTAGGATTCCGGGTCTTAGCAATTAACATTATTTTTGCATGTTCATCTCTTTCATGAACTTCAATCTACTGTTGTGTTATTTCAATGTTTTAGATTTGTATTTCAATTCTCTGAACACATTAATTTATTGTTGGCATTTCACCTCGAATCTTTCTGTTTAAATGCACTGATAAGATAATAGCTACATAGCACACTCCCATGTCTTCATAAATAAGCTAAGAAATCTTTTGTCTATGAAAACCACACCTATTTTTGAACATATTATATATCCTTTCTCGTTTATCATTCTATGTCGATATATATATATATATATATATATATATATATATATATATATATATATATATATATATATATATATATATCATACTATGTCGATATATATATATATATATGTGTGTGTGTGCGTGTGTTTGTGTGTGTGTACATGCATATATTTCTGGCATTTAAAGTAACCAATAAAACACCTACAGTAGAATGAAAATTAATAAGAAAAGCTAGAATATTTAGGTCATTAAATGACCCATGTCCTTTGTGCATACATGAGAAAATATATATTAGCAGGTTTATTAAAAATTAAAAATTACTGAATCAAAGAAATGAAATAGCTATTCTTTGCCATCATTGCCAAAACTTTTCTTTAAATAATATTTAAAATAAAAGAAAAATTAAAAAATGGGAGTTGGTAATATACATACATATATTTGATAGGAAAAAATAATTTTTAAATAATTTAAGTAATTCTATTATATTTACTTGATATAAAACATTTAAAAAGAAATATAGTCTACTGGTAATTAAAAGTAAAAATAATATTTTAAAACTGTTGTTAAATATACCGTATTCTAACCCAAACACTCCTTTTAGAAAGAATATTTAAGTATACAAGTACCAATTTAACGACAAAAAATGCCGAAAAACTTTTTGTCGTTAATAATAAAAAAAACAGACGACATGTGTTTAACGGATGTCAGAATTCGTTGAAAAATGCAACCTACCTTCCCTAAACTTAACCTCTTTTTCGAACGTTATTCATAATTGATACAACAATAGTTAATAAAAATGAACACGCTACCCCCCTGTCTAAATTAAATGATTGGATTTCTCTGTATCCCTGGAAACAGGAAAATATGAATTTATATATGCGTTTACAACTCAGTAAAATTAAGGATAAGTTATTCCAAAATTTGCTTGAAGATGAAACAGAACAAATGCTTTTAATTTAATTATATAGTTAAATTTGAAGTTTTTAGCTGCGGTATTGAAACATGGTTATTACTGTGTAGCAAAGATACCATATTTTAAATCAGTTAATTTATAATATTTATACTCTGTAAATTTACATTGAGCATTGTTTTGTAAGAATAAAAAATATCAATAAGAACAACGGATTACATATCTTACTGTTCTTTTTATTATAATATATATATATATATATATATATATATATATATATATATATATATATATATATATATATATAAATATATGAGTTAAAGATTTTAAGTAGTTAACATTAAATCAAAGTAACCCACACTCAACGAAATTAAATTTCAAACTAGTCACAACACATGACATCTAGGCTTATTGTTCTGGTGTACATATTACTGCCCCTCACGTGGCAAGACGTCATATAACCGCATAAGGAATTTGCGACCAGCGGCACGACAGGTATCGTCGCATAGCATTCTTCCATGTCAACATAAGAGAATATCGTTTTTGATGGTGAATATCTTTGTTTAAATGTCCATATAACCAGGCTGAAAATGGACCATGTGAGCTGAAAGCTTAGAACAAGCAGCAGGTTAATAAAAAATATCCAAATATTTGACAATGTTTGTCTTTATTTTCACCCGAAATTAAAGCAACAGCAGGAAGTTACATGATCAAACGTAATAGACATTTAAGGAAGGGGAGAGTTGGTAGGGCCTGAAATTGATTTGTGTATTAGGTTGATTGACCAAGGTCACTGGCAGTGATGTTGTCAGCTTGCCATTTCGCCATGACTGCCTACAGTAATGTGAGTGGGGTTCTTAAAAGTAGATTGGGTGGATCATGACTTGTCATATTTTTGCTTTAATGGCAACTTTCATGATTGACTCTTTTATATTGTGTTTTTTTTTTGTTTTTTTTAGGGGATTTCTTTTGTGAGATGATGTGATACTTGGAGCCCCCCCCCGTGCAGAGTGCGACTTTTTATTTTTTATTTTTGCTTTCTTAGCATCCACATCTCGTTGATAGGTTTTGATGTAGAGTGAATCAGAAAGAGATCTAGTTTCAGCAGAGTATAACACCTATATCTTAACAGTATTCTAGACAAAGATAAAATAATTTAAATTCTTTTGAAATTACATCCTTATAATAAAAACAAACAAAGATGTATACGTATACATATATATGTATAAGTTAGTATATATGAAACATTTTAGCTGGTTATGCTTTTAATCAAACTCTCATGTTGCAAAAATTTGAAATTTTAAAGTTACGTTTATCGTTTGTTTCAAGGAGTATAAATATGAGATCTGATAATTTCAATAGATGAGTATTTCAATGCAAAGCTTTAGAGTTTGGCAATCAGACATGTCCATTGAATATACTCTGTATACTAAAAATAGCTTTTCTGGTCAAAGAAAAATCAATTACAAATCTTTAAAAATTACATCTTTACTATACACTATCATCATATACTCTAAATATCTTTTAAGCTATACCAGCAAGTAAATGTTTTCTTTTTATATGATCAAAGTATTATTTTTCACGTTTTTTAATTTATATATTTAAATTAAAGTAGATGATATATCAAAAAGTCCCAGAAAAATAAGGATCATATATTTCATGAAATGAAAAAAAGAAAATTAAAACTTTGCAGACATAATAGAAAACAGATTATGAGAAATAAGAATTTTCAACTAATTGCCATTTTGGTTTGAATAAATATATATCTTATATATATATATATATATATATATATATATATATAATTAATTAATTCACTGAGTCTGAAATAAACCTCAACAGAATGCAGAAAGCACTGGATGGCCATTTCGTCCTATATTTGTGACTAATTAGCAGTGCGCATCCACTACCGAGAATTGAAACCCTGACTGCTGATGAATCCCAAATATAGGACGAAACGGCCGTCCAGGGCTTTCTGCATTCTGTTGAGGTTTCTTTCAGACTCAATGAATTACTTAATTGTAATTATCAAATCCTCCTAATAATTTCTATCATTTGTATAGCATTACTTGAACCGGGTTTCTAATGCTCCAGTTGGCGCGGCTTGGTGATAGTAGTCGTGCCTCCGGGGGCACAGTCTTATGGGTGTAAAAGGAAACTCAGTTGAATTCCACCACGGAATATGTGAGCGAGCGGCGCTATATTGAGTCTGATTTGCTATCTTTGCGAAACCGAGGCCCAGTGAAACAGTTGGTATGATGTTTGCATCACAAACTAACTGTCAGGGTTTCAATTTTCGGTAGTGATTGCGCACTGCTGATGAGTCTCAAATATAGGACGAAACGGCGGTCCAGTGCTTTCTGCATTCTGCTGAGGTTTCTTTCAGACTCAATGAATTACTTAATTATAATTATCAAATCCTCCTCATAATTGCTATTATATATATGTATTTTATAGCCAAAAAACAAAAATTACCTCAACATCTGAATAGACAATTTCAAACCGCTCCTCAACGGCTTTCATCAGCCACTAGTTAGTGGCTGACGAAATGCCGATGTTGAGGTAATCTTTGTTTTGTTTTTTGTTGTAAAAATTGCATATGCTTTGTTGAAATAAAAACATCGAGCTCTCTGTGGATCGGTTTTAATATTTAATATGACTAGGATCCACCCAGATTATATAACAACGAATAGATTACCTGTACTATATATATATACATATATATATATATATATATATATATATATATATATATATATATATATATATATATATACACTTACACACACACGCATATATATATATATATATATATATATATATATATATATATATATATATATATTAAAGTTCAAATGCAGGTGAAATATGGATCGAAATCTGACAGGATGATAAAATAAAAAAAAAACAAATAGGAAAGTTACATCAATCTAACATCTTTGAAATTTATTAAATCTTCGTCAGATATTGAGAGAAAAGAGGAAATGACAGGAAACATTGCTATTTTGAATTATGCTTGGGGGAGTTCTCATTGGTCTTACGTGTCACGTGTATTAAACCCGTGGATAATTCTATGTGTATGCAGGTTTGTGAAAATACGTGTATATCTAAGTGGGCAACGCATGGTAATGTGTATTTTAATTGTGCGTGAGTGGGTTTGTGTTTGTCTAGAATTTTCACAAACCTACATACACCTAGTATTATCAACAGTTTTAATACATGTGTCTGTCTAATAGAATCGACCCAAACATAACTGAAAATACCAGTGGTGTCTGTCTTTTTGTCTGTTTTCTCTCAATCTCTGATGAAGCTTTAATAAATGTGTAACATTTTAGATTGATATGCGTTTCCTATTTTTATTTTATTTTATTACATATATATGTTTGTGGGGGCTATATAATATGGACACTCTGCATTACTTTACAAAAATTAAAATAATATATATATTTATATTTTTTTGAAAATAAAAGATAACATTTCACTAACTACATTCTGTTTGCTTTTATTTTCCAGCCATTCTCCACGTTCCACTTACTACCAAAAAAATTCAAATTTGTTTTCGTCTGCCCACAATGCATTTGACTAAATTATGAATATTTTTATGAGGAAAATGACATTTTTATGAGAAACATTACATTTTATTTTCACCATTAACCCCCTCAATAGTCATTTGAAATAAACAAAATGTTCTAGATTTGATTCCGGTCAAGGGAATCATAAAAAGAAAAGACATTGTATATCATCTGGTTTAAGCATAACTGAAAAAAAAACATTCATATTTCAACAGGAGAAGAATACAAAACTCTTCTAAATTATGTCAAACTTACCTCGAATAAAAATATGACACTTAATTCTGGAAATTCTGACATGACAACATCAATATCCTGACCTCTCTCCAATTGAACTAGTATGTGATGAATTTAATTGGAGAGTTCGAGCGAAGAGAACACTCAAAGAGTGAGCGTGACCTTATTCAGCAGTTAAAGAATACTTGGGAAGGTTTGCCAAGCACTTTCTTTTAAAAAACAATTGGAAAGAAAGCCAATAAGTTTTAATGCAGTAATTAAGTTAGGTGGTGACTTTATTTACGGAAACAAAATATGACGGTATGTATATTTTATTTATAGTTAAGTGCTTACGTTTTGTCAAACTAAAACACCAAAACATTGTAGTTACTTAAACTTTATATTTTAAAAATTAAAAATATATCTCATTTTAAGGTGTTGTTGGCAAAGTGAATCCAAATGTTGCCTGTAGTGCATATATATATATATATATATATATATATATATATATATATATATATATATATATATATATATATATATATCACATGGAGAAAACAACTGAAAACTTGCAAATTAAAAAAAAATTGAATGTTTTTTTGTGAAAGTATTTATTTATATTTTTTATATATATATTTGATATTTCATCAGAAATAGCTGTATTCAGAAGTTTGTTTACAAGTAGCGTCCGTCGGGAGACGCGGACGTCACGTGATGTGGAATGCAACCGTGTTTGAATATTTCTAACGTAAATCTAACGATAATAATATTTTAGATGTTGTTTAAAAAGGTTTTTTTAACTATATCTAAAAAAAATTTTTTACCTATTGAAATATTTATACAGATTTAAAATTCCCAAGTCTTTGTTTATATATGTTTAATTTTAAAATCCAGTATTTATCTTTTTTTCTGCATGTGTATGTGGAACTGAAATCGGAATCTATCAATAAACATTTACAGTTGTCTAATGAGTGTCTTGATTGATTAAAGTGTTCAGCTATGGGGGAATAAGGATTGTTTTGACGTATAGTTAGTGTATGATTGTTGAAGCGAAATCTAAAATTATTTCCAGATTCACCAATATATCCACTATTGGGACATATTGTGTAGAACAAATAGTAGATTATGTTATGGCTATCACAGGTGAGGCGAGATGGCTTCTCATTATGCTATATATATATATATATATATATATATATATATATATATATATATATATATATATATATATATACAAACACAGATATTTTCACACACATACACACTACTAACACGCGCACTTTCACACACACACACACACACACACACACACACACACACATATATATATATATATATATATATATATATATATATATATATATATATATATATATATATATATACATATGTAATCGCCGTAATAGAAACCAATCCAATGTATTCCTAAGTGACAAACGCGTAAAAACGTTTTCTACTTTGTCATACATCTTACCTCCAAAACTGTTCTTGATATATAAAAATTATACAGTGTTATCGCTTTTATATATTTGTGTGTATGTGTGTCTTTGCGTGTGTATGTATGTATATATTTATCTATTGTTATCTATTTTTTTTAATTAAGTCACTAAATTACTCAACAGAATTCACCTGTATTTGCAAACCTTTTTGAATGCTGAGATAAATTATTCCTTTTTTTATATTTATTAACTGCTGCATTATTTCTTTCTTAATCAAAAAAAATTCTACCCCTATAATGTAAATGATAGTACATAAGCACTGAGAGAAGGTGTATAAATATAATTGCATTTCTTCGACCGAAAGGAAATCTACGGTTACCGTAAATGTTATCAGCACGTAAAATGGAATCGGCAAAACAACTTGCCTATCGCATTACCTTCTCATTAAAGCCCTTGGGAAAGACATGGCTACTTCTTCCCTTCCATTATCTACACATTAATTATGTCCTTCCCCGTTGGTTGATAACCAGTTTAAGGGAACGAAAATTCTGAATTCCAAGCTGATGGCATTTCAACGGGAGACTACATTAGTATCTTTCCTCAAAATCATGGCAATTTATAGATAATAAAAAAAAATATGTAGGTAGCCATTATAACCTAAGCTCTAAAAGCAAAGGCCATGTAAAAAAAACAAAAAAAACAATGAACTCTGGGAAATAAAAATTACGAATGCAGATATCATGAGTTAATACTGAAGAAAATTTAATGTTATAATTATTAATAATCTATTCTGTTTTCCATATCATACGATTTTATAATTGTATTTCTTTTAAAGGGAGCGTAGTTATCAATGTGACATAGATGGCACTTGATTTAGAATAACATATCTTGGGGAAATACCTCAAAATCAAAAAGCGAGATCGGGACGGATTTATATCACTTCTCACTGGATACGAGTTACAGACCGGCGACAAAATTCCTTAAACTAGCAGATGTGCAAGAAGACATTCAGGAATCTTCAACGAACTTTTTCCTATTTTGGTGGAAATTACCCATTATTTTTTTTGCAATATCGAGCATTGTTCTGTCTTTTACAAAATCTAGGATGTGCGGGTGGTATAATAGATGGCTGCTCCAATGTGAAATCGGCGAACCAGGTTCAAATTGTTGTCGTGTAGGTTACATTCCCTTACACGCAAATCCCCTAGGGAACGGAATAAATCTCCTTCCCATCTGTGGTTTAAATAGTACGACTTGTATCGTCAAAGAATCTTTATCCTCAAAAATCGTTAATGCTATATTAACTCCTTAAAAAAAACAATTTTTACATTCCAAAATATATTTCGCCTTTAAATAACCGACATAGGGTTGATAAGCAGTAAAAACAATTTGTCAATTTTAAAAACGCTGAAGTTATTAAGCATTTACCATTATCCTTCACATCCTGCTTTCCCTCTTCTATTTTCATAGAAAATCTTCTGTCGACCTACATTCCTTATTTCCACTAAGAACAGACTACGGATGAGGATATTTCCAGATCACTGAAATCTTGAACGTTTTATATTAAGCATTAAACATTACGTTTCCTACATACCCACAAAAACTGTCTTTCTTAATTTCTCTTTTTAGGTTGGTACAACAGCCTCGTTCATTATCCCACTACTCTGGGTGGCTTTTGCAAAGTGATCTTAAACGTCTTATGAATGCTAGCCAATCTCTTAACAGATAAGTCAAAAATAAAAGCAAACGGTTCTGTGCTTCTACAGAAGGATATTGAGATTTCCAACAAGGAAATCTTAATGAAAATGACAACAACAAAAAAACACATACACAGAATCGGGAAAATAAATTCCTCACTAGCACTAGGAAGGTTTTTGATAATTAAAACCTTACGGCATCATAATAAGGGCAAAATAGATAGGGGAAGGCAGCGAGCCACTTACCTGACGAGCTTGTACGAATAGATGGCGGATCGTGGAGGAAAGCGATAAAAACACGTAATTCCGCCTATGCCTTGAAGGTAGGCGGCACAAAGGAGAAGAATTGTGTGAAAAGTAGTAAAAAAATATATCAACATTACAAATCCTTTTAAAAATTCAGATTTGCGACTAACATCGCAGTAGTTTTTGAGACTCCGAAATTCAAATACTATATTAAATATAACTGCTGTTGGTTTACAGAGTAGAGCAAACCGGATTTCACCGAAAATACACAGAGAATTGTTCCCATCGTTCAGCAAATAATCGCTTAGAATTCAATATATATTTAGATTAACGGGAGAGACTTCTTTACTATTCGTGTACACAAAGCAGATACATTACTGATAGTCAAATAATATCAATGTATTTCATATTTTGCTAACTGATTAAAATAAACATATTTTTTTATGAAAAATATATTCGTATTTCCAATCATTGTAAACGGAATTATATTCAGAGACATAACATAATTCGCAACAGGATTCAAAGTAGGATTCTGCATTTCGACTAGTGTTATTAAATATCTCATTAATTCGCACAGGTTCCAACATATATCGAATTTTCTCGCTAGTTTCATTAGCATGAGCATGAAATCTTATAAGGCCTCTTGTGTCGAATCGCTGATGTTGTTCACAGACTGAAAGCAAAAGACAAAATTTGATGTTGGCTCTCATGATGTTCCGAGAATTTCGGATATAGGTTGCCACAAGGGAAGTTTTGATCAATATAATCATTCTTATTTCCAGTCGCACGCATTTGTCCTTTCATTCTAATTCTTTCATTCTCCCAGGATTTCTTTAAACTGTATCTTGATATATAACGCTGAACGAATTATCCCAGTTTCCAATTCTTTAATATTATAATTCTATCTATCTATCTATCTATCTATCTATCTATATATATATATATATATATATATATATATATATATATATATATATACATATATCAGGCAATTCAATATTAATTAATCTATATATCGATCAGGCCCTATTTATCTCATGATATTCATATCCATTTATCTACCAATCGATCTTTATCTCAAGCTCTATCTATCTATCTATCTATCTATCTATCTATCTATCTATCTATCTATCTATCTATTTGTCCCACTTTATTTATCACTCTATGCCTGTACATTCATTTTATATATTTCAAACTACGCCAAAAAATACACATCCACATTCACAAACATTTATCCATCTCTCTCTCCCGTATCTATCTATCTATCTCTCTCTCTCTCGATATATATATATATATATATATATATATATATATATATATATATATATATATATATATATATATATATATATATATATATAATCTCTATCCCATTCTATTTTTATTCTCCCATACATTTTTATCAACGAACTTTTCTCTACATCTGCAAATTTTATTGCCGAAATTTTATTTAAAATTTTTAGTATGACGAAGACACTTTCGCTTCCTCTCTCTCTATCTCTCTCACTCTCTATATATACACATATATATGTGTGTGTGTGCGTATATATATATATATAGATAAAATATAGTGATAGATCAGTAGTGAGATAGATAGATATCGTATGAATGTATAATATATATATACTATTTACATATATCGATACAATATATATGTATGATGTAATACGAATACTAGAAAGAGGAATGATTTTATTTATATATACACAATATCTAAGATTAATTGTACAACACCGAGTTTCATGCAGAAGCAATTTTCAAGAGATGGAAAATGCTGTACAGACTAGGGGCAAAGAATGACTACAAATTATTGAGGATAGGGAAACGAATATTGATGTATGTTTAATATAAATTATAATCACACGCACACACAAATAAAAATTGGGACAATAAAATTTATGGGTACATTTTTTTAAATTTCTTAACACTTACAAAACAGAAAATTGTCATATATATACATACACACATATATATATATATACATATATATATATATATATATATATATATATTTGTATCAGGCTATTCAGTATTAATTAATCTATATATCGATCGGGCCCTATTTATCTCATGATATTCCTACATATATATATATATATATATATATATATATATATATATATATATATATATATATATATATATATACTAGTTTAAATGTGTTTGAGATTATCTGAATATGTACAATCAAATATGTATCTGCGTATCTATCTATCTATCTATCTATCTATCTATATATATATATATATATATATATATATATATATATATATATATATATATATATATATATATACACTCACACACACTCTGTAATGTTCGCCTTCGAGCTTCTGATTCGTATGCCAACCAGTGTAGCAAACCGTTTACAAATTTCTGTCGGATTGAAATGCGTCAGGGTGCTCTTTTTCTATATACGTTACCCAACTGACACTACTATACATTGCAGTTTACAAAATCAGAATCAAAAAGTGCGCATGCGCGCAATTAAATGTATAAAATATATATAGAAAACGTGAGCGAATACACAAATTTACACGCGCAATACACACACTCACACACACGCACACACATACACACGCACCCATATATATATATATGTATATTCATATATATATATATATATATATATATATATATATATGTATATATATATATATACATATATATATATATATATATATATATATATATATATATATATATATATATATATATATATATATGCGTTTCCGGAGCCCCGTCATCACTTATTTTGCCCTTACCATTCAGACAGCTTTCAATTTCCTTTGGACAACTTTCTTTTAATCATCAACACTGGCTAGATTTACTTGATGTAATTATACGAATTTGCATTGTCGGAAGGAGAGTTGTGCCAATGACTTAAAAAAGGGGGAAAAACACAATTTCACCTTCAAATCAATAGCACCTCTGTTGTTGCTGTTGTTGATACCCAACCCTGACTTCGTATCCCCAAGTAAAGTGTGGGGGAAAAAAAAACACATGAAATAACAAAAGAATATACTTATATTGTCTCCACACAGGATAATATGAGCTGTAATCAGAAACCGAAAATTAACCCTTCTGCAGCGCAAGCGAAGTAATTTCTAACAGAGTAGACGCTGTTATTTCGATAAAAATTCACCACAATATCAGAACAGGAGCATCAACTATTTTTACCGTTTTTTCTTATTATCTGTTACAAAACATCGAAAGAAATTCAAAACTACACGTATAGTCCGCAAAAATTCAATTCAAAGATGAAACCATTAGAACATATCCCAATTGTCATCTATCTATTTTTTTTTTTAACCCAAGCAAGGCAGAAGTGCCACCAGCACGCAAGGGGTTACCGAGAGCCGGAGCAAGAGTAAAGAGGTGTGAAAGAGGAAGCGATGCGGAGAACGACGTTGAATAGGTCAAGGCATCTGGAGATGTCAATTGACATTGCATTTGAATAGTTGGAGATTATAGCTTTAAGGGAAGCAAGTAAGAGGAAGGGTGTTCCACAGACGGGAAGTGCGATACACGAAGCAACTGGAGTAGAAGAGACGGCTACATTTAACCGTTTCGACAGTGAAAGAGTGGGACTGAAATTCCGACTTAGTGGCACGTTTAAGTTCATGAAGTTGGGTAACTAGCCAAAATAGCTCGTCGGAGCAGTTACCGTGAAGGTATTTTTAGAAAAGACAGAGGGAGGTGACGGCATGTCTGTGAGATAACGACTGTAAACGAGATGCCAGATCAGAGCCTGCAACATTGTATATCCGTCTCTGGATTTTCTCGAGAACCCTAAGACGAACAGCGGGGGCTCCAGGTCATATATGATAGCAGTATTCCATGCAAGAGCGAATGGTTGATTTATCAAATATATTATTTTAAAAAAAAAATGATGTTCGTCCTGTACAATCCCAAGTGCCACACAATGTAGAGGATTGCAGAATAAAAGGCATAATATATTAGGATATGTGAGGAAAATAACAGTTAACATTAGACTTGAACATGTTCAGACTGAAGTCATCCTCTAAGATTCCTCTCTGGAATTAGTTCCACAAAGAAACGGTTCATCAGAAGTTGCTGCTCGAGTGCAACTTACATCTCACTTTTGGTGGTTTGCTAAAATGGCGTGGATGGTCATAGTTATGAATGTTAGAACTGGTGGAACTAAGGAAAATGTTTCGTCTGAACACTTTACATGGAAAGAGCGCGAGAGTGGAGAGATGCTTTCGATGTTTGTTTGTTTGTTTGGGCTTTTATGCCATATCAACCACTATGGCTTATTTAATGCCAGATCCAGTATTTACTAAATATATCAAAAACGTATAGCTGGCAACATCATTGTTTCAAAAACGTATCCCTGGCAACATCATTGTTTCAAAAACGTATAGCTGGCAACATCATTGTTTCAAAAACGTATAGTTGGCAACATCAATGTTTCAAAAACGTATAGTTGGCAACATCATTGTTTCAAAAACGTATAGCTGGTAACATCAATGTTTCAAAAACGTATAGCTGGTAACATCAATGTTTCAAAAAGGTATAGCTGGCAACATCATTGTTTCAAAAACGTATAGTTGGCAACATCAATGTTTCAAAAACGTATAGCTGGCAACATCATTGTTTCAAAAACTTATAGCTGGTAACATCATTGTTTCAAAAAAGTATAGTTGGCAACATCATTGTTTCAATGTGCTGGAAAAGACCTGGAAGTTCACTATTTTCCCATAGCTGGGACCCCAACAGGTGCTACCACCCCGGGTCAGGGTGGACTTGGGAACAACAGCAATTAAGAGGCGGTTCCACGCTTCCTCAAAACCTCCTGATCAGAGTCCTTGCTGCTGGATGCAGTTTAACGTCGTACCCAGGACGTTCCCGATCAGAGGCCTTATTGCCGGATGTAGTTTATTGTCATACCCAGGACGATTCGACGTTTAGTCTATGGGAAAGTGGTTGTATGGTGGGAGATAATTCATCTAACACAAGGACGCAGATTCGCTTTTTGACACACTTGAGACAGGGAAGTGAATCATGGCAGCTCTTCTCCATATATAAAAGCCGTACAGTAGGCTGACCATTTTGTCAATATCTTTAGCGATGAATTATGTGTATGCAGCATGTTTACTTTAAGACATGCCTCATTAAATACTTTAGACAAGTTTTCTCTACTTATTTTTAATAGGATCCATTCCACGGACAAGTTTCTTTGTTTCCCTATCAAAGGAACAAAGGAAATTACCATGTTGATGTATACTCATCTTATTCCGAGTACTTTCAACATAAGGACAATATCGTCATCGTGGTCTTGGTTTTTCTTAGACAAAATTGTTGTGTTCATCTGAAAATTATTTTTTACATGTGAACTGAAAAAGCTAAGTTCATGTATTGTACAATTTTACATTTTATCATATATCAAAACAAGTATCAATTGTACCAAAAATAAGACAACGATGACGACATTGTGCTAATGTCGAAAAGATTATCTATCTATCTATCTATCTATCTATCTATCTATCTATGATGAAAAATGTAGAAAAGACAAAGCAAAATCCGAATATGTAAGTTTACATTTGTCATCATACCGTCGGATCTACATCCACATATTTGCTTACTATCTATCTATCTATCTATCTATCTATCTATCTATATATATATATATATATATATATATATATATATATATATATATATATATATATCGAAGTGTGTGTGTGTGTTTGTGTGTGTATGTGTGTGTATGTTTTGTACAGAATACGATAGAAATACCTCCCACTTATTGCTTTTACTTAACAGAAATCATATATATATATATATATATATATATACATACATATATCAAACTATTTATCTCCCTCCTATCTTCTCTGTCTCTCTCTCTCTCTCACTCTCTCTCTCTCTCTCTACATATATATATATATATATATATATATATATATATATATATATATATCAACCTCGGGCTCTTCCTTGTCTTTCGCATGATCTTCGACAGGTAAGCGGTGTCAAAAAACAAAATTAAACCATAAAACCATTATTGCCATTATTCTAACCATATTCCACCTCTCCTTCGTTGCTAATTGAATCTGATAAAATCATGACATTCTCCGAATCCATGTGACAATACGATAATCCTTTTCGATAGATATCTGAAATTCCCCAGCGAGATATCAGTGGAATCATCTCTTTATCTCTGAGTGAGACTTTGCTTTTCATGTCGAATCGGGTTATAAAATACCGTGACGATCTAATATCAAGGGATTCCTTTTAAATTCATCTAACAGAAATCCCTCGATTTGCAGCTAACGTAATAAGTATCCACGTGTAATAGTGTATCGTTGAACTGAGTTCCAGTTCCTGATTACTTTGCTCACTAATGCCTTTGTGAAAGGCATAAATACACCTCAGCACGTTCTCTCTCTCTCTCTCTCTCTCTATATATATATATATATATATATATACATATATATATATATATGTGTGTGTGTGTGTGTGTGTGTGTGTGTGTGTGTGTGTGTGTGTGTGTGTGTGTGTGTGTGTGTGTGCAGATGTGCAGAAAAATAGGAAAGAACACGTTAGGTAAATAATCCGGAGTTCTTTAGTATTTTTGCTTTTATTTTTAAAAAGACAGTGCTCCATACAGAAGTAGAGCTTATATTTTAAAAGATTTTTTTCATAAAAATATGATTCCATCGCTACATAAGAGTTCTCATGTTTCAAAAGCGAGAGCCGAGACCTTCAATACAATCTCTGAAACTAAGTTGAATTAAGCTGCCCGGCCTCGCCTCATCATCAAGCGAGAATTTGGGAATAACCCAGATTATTCTCAAATTCTCGCTTGACGATGAAGCGAGACCAGACACCCGGGGGCGAAGGCCGAGACCCTCAATGTGATTATCGAAATTGGGTTGAATTGGGGGTATCTGGTGATAAAATAAATGTTTTCTAGACCCTCCTCAAACTGATGAGTGAGCAGGTTTTTCATGACAAGGGGTGCTCAGATTATAAAGAATCCGCCGCAGGATGCTTCTGTTCAACGAGCAAAACAGCGACGTTAGATAATCCCCAAAACCTATGTGCAACCAGACTTGTGCAACCAGACCGTCAAGCCTGCAGACGTCGCCTCTCTTCAATCGCCATGGGACTTTGTAGAGATCTGCACATTACGATGGCAATACAACATGCTTGTCAGTCACATGGTACCCTCTGTACCACTTTTAAGAATTGACCAGTGACAAGCATACGCGAGATGACTGGACACCTAATTGGGCTGCATGTTTTTTTGTTTTTTTTTATCACTGAGTTTAACCTCGCTGTTGCCTGACATATATTTCTTTTGTTATTAAATATCCTACATTGTGATAATGGAATCTAATCGATCTAGGGTTAACGCACATTCCTTTATTCTTCGTCTAAGTAAATTGTTTTTACAAATTAGTACATTTAGTTTGTTGTTTTGGAAAATATTCTTTTTTCTAAGGCATTTCACCAGAAGCAAGGCGAATGAAATCTTGGAACGATTCCCAATCTGCTCATGGATAATAGAAAGAAGTTCTGCTGGCAGGGGGCTTCTTTACTGGGGAGGAGTAGAAGGAGATGAAAACAGACACGACGTTATAATCAGAGTTGCGGGAAGGCACGGCTGCGTGGCACGACAGGACTCGAGGATGGGAAGCCTTACCATCATTGTTGCTGGGGACACGCGTAGGAAAGTCAACCACTTGTGTGAGAGATTGAGAGATTGAAAAGTGATTTTTTTTTGTGCCAGGAAGGCCAGTTACAGAGTTTTTAAGCTATTTGGTATGGTGGGCATTGACGTCACCAAACACAAATATGTTTGCAGCTTTTGTGTTCGTATATTATTTATTTAAATTCCTCGTGGCTTCTCTCATATATTTGTTGTTACAATTATTAGAGATAATAGAGTAACTTCATCAGGATTTTTCTTATTATTGTGTTTGAGATTTATTAATTTTTTAATAAGTTTATGTATAAGAAATACAAAAGACAATACTCAAATATTTCACGTGGACTACTTGTTTGGTAATCTGACCTCTCACAATCTTCAGGCGCTTCAACGGAAAAGACAATCTTTTCCATATTAAGATTTATAGGTATATAGAATTGCGTATATTTTCCCGTGAATCACCTGAAGATTGTGAACGTGGCATAGAACAAACCGGAAGTCGAAATGAAACCTGTACGTCGTGAAATGTCATAATATTTGTGTATTATTTTAATATATATTTGTTAACTCCGTTGAAATATTCTTTTTTTATTTTTGACATCGAGTAATGTTACTATATGTTTCTTACTTGCTTTACATATATATATTGTCACTCTAAATAAATAAACTTATATACTTCAGTTGCATTTTAGACATCTTACATACATATATGTATGTGTTTGTATGTGTGTTTGTATATATGTATGTATATATGTATATGTATGCATTAATATATGTGTGTGTGTACACTATTTACATTATTCGGACTATTGTTCTCATCGTTGTCGCCATATTTATTACAACCTGGTTAAGGCGGTGGAGAACTTGATAGGAAACAGGAAATAACTGATAACTGACATCCATTAGACATGGCACATGGAACTAGAACAGTCTACCCTTCTGAGTGAAATAAAGGGTTCAGTTCGGCATTCCAACCACCTGAAGATGGCTGGAGGGGTACAACGGCCGAAACATTGTAATAAATATGGCGACAAAGATGAGGACAATGGTCCGAATAATGTAAATATTGTACATAATATCTCATCTCAGAATATATATATATATATATATATATATATATATATATATATATATATATATATATATATATATATGGACTGTTACAGAGATTCGATGTGGCATATACTACAAAATCTTTACAAATATTAGTATTTTCCAATTAAATGCGAAGGAAATTCTGCTTACTTATGTCGTATATTTGCTCTTTTCGAAGGGGAAATAAATTATTGCGAATCACTGAGACCAATTACAAGTAATTAATATCCGAATATACAGAGAGTATCTGCCTCAGTTGAATGACACATAAAATGTGCAACTTTGCTTCCCTAACTAGATGCAAATTACGGGTTTATAGCTGCCAGAATTTTCTTCAATGTCCAATTTTTAAAAGTGTGACTATAATTTCAACTGACTAAATAAAGTTTCAAGATTGCGGCTCGGATTGAGGAATCAGCGAACCCAGTTCGAATTTCAGTAGAGTTCATTACATTCATTTACGTCCTAACACCCTTCAGAAAAGTATGAATCCTTTTCTTCTCACACCAACTATGGATAATATCAATACAAACTAGGTTCTATATCCTTGGTTGGCAACCAGTCAAGGAGAAGGAAAACTCTGAATTCAAATCGGTATGTACTGTGGAAACACATATTATGAAGCTAAAAAAAAGAACGTTCGTATTGAGTCTATTGGTGTCGATTCTTTAAATAAAGTTTAGATTAAATGATAATGTTATTTAGGCTCAATCTCTCTCTATATATATATTAAGTCAAATTTCAAGTGTGATGCCAGTTTCAAGCAATCATCATTTTGCGGCTGTAGTTTGTAAAATAGGAACCCTTATGCCACTAGTTGAGTCCATGATGGTAAGCCAACAAACCTCGCCTGCGGGAGTGTAACCTATTCCCCCTAGATCAAGATCGACGTAAACCAAATGAAAATTTGAAAAACATCCAAAATTCCACCAGAAAAGGCTTTCCTGTGTGGCGATAAAGTGCTCATGCCATAGGGGAAAAAAGCACCCTAGTATATATATATATATATATATATATATATATATATATATATATATATATATATATATATATATATATATATATATATATATAGAGAGAGAGAGAGAGAGAGAGAGAGAGAGAATTTATGTATTATTCCTGCTGAATAACTTTTAGAATGTTTTCAAATATATCCGTTACTGCTTACCCAATAACCGTTAGGGTAATACCACAAAGCAGAAATACCTGACCTTCCTACCCGTAATGGCACATTGGTCACCATATATAAATAAGCGAGTAATCACACAACACACATAGCCGGAAGTTTGCCATCAATTATCTAACACTTTCACCACTTGTGTTGACTTCAAAGTCCACATACCCCCCCATATATATATATATATATATATATATATATATATATATATATATATATATATATATATATATATATATATATGTTCAGGGTGTATCAAAATACTTGTGAGGGGGTTCCTCACAACAAATGATGTGCTTTGTTGCCATGAACACTAAGTTACATTTGACATTCGTGTACATTTATGGCTAGTCTGTCTTCAACAATGACAGGATATTCATATCGTGAGCAGGCAGATATGATTTTTACCTACGGCCGCATGTATATTAATCGACGTGAGACTGCAGGGATGTATCAGATTGCGTTTCTAAACCGAAAGCAGCCGAGTCATCGAAACTTTGCTACTGTTTATCGTCGCGATGCTAAGAGAGGGTCCGTGGCAACAAAAACTATGCATCGAGGAAGATCGAGTTCCGCTCGTACGACTGAACAAGTTCCACAGGCTGTCGGATATCTACGTATGAGCACACGTCAAGTCGTACATCTCATAGTACCACATGGAGAGTACTTGAAGAGCAGCTCCTGTATCCGTATCATTTGCCATACGTGCATTATGGTAGTATTTGAAAAGGCCCGCCAATCAATGATTCGGCGGGTGCATGCGTGTGTAGATGCAAGCGGGGGACATTTTGAAAGTTTTGTATGAGTTGTTGTGTTGAGGCACAACGGTGAGCTTTTGGGTATATGTCTATATGGACATTGTACCTTGTTTTAGTGTCAGGAAGCTGCCTCCATACTCTGTAAAAGTAATTTTGGATTGTACATTTAATAGTGTCTACCGTAAACATCAAACATAATAATTAAAACAAAACGAAGAATTTGCGGACATATATTCATGCGAAATTTAAAGTTTGCAAAAGTAATTTTGATATACCCTATATATATATATATATATATATATATATATATATATATATATATATATATACTAGCGAGAAAGATAGATACTCATAATACATTTCAGAAATTATTCTTCAGTGCAGTTTGATTATTTATATTACACGGAAAAAATAGGCGAAAACAAAATTAACCGTATGTTTAATCTAATAATCTAGCCATGTAATTTATTGGCTAATAACTTTACGTAAACATTTTCTATATTTCGTAACTATCAACAGCAATTTTTCTAGCATATTTCTACATTCTTCGAAAGCGTACTGCTCAAACTGTTTTAAATTGAAAGATTGACATGAACAAATCCTAACGTCATAGTCTCTATGATTACCTACAGTATAATTATTCTGCCATAAGTTTATTTACAAACGATATATCACAAATAAGGAGAACTTTTTCACGTAAATATAACAAGTTTTAACGAATATAATAAAATGTAACTTCGCTTTAAGTTTTCTATAAATATTTTAATGGTAATATTCTTGCTGAGCTTTTCAATTTGCTGCCAAGAATCTACGAATTAAAGATTAGTACTGGACTTACAGCGAGATTTCATTTTTAGTTGAAATTTCTAGATGTAACCGTATGTTCGCTGTTAAATCTTTCTTCTCTGGCACTTCAGTCTTGTGGGACTCTGCCAGTTTATTGTTTTCTAGTCAAATTTCATCTTCAAAAATGTAAATGGGCCGATGGTTAAGGACAAAGCTAGCTAGCTAACTAGATAGATAGATAGATAGATGGATGGTCTTCATCATCTTTTCTCAAATAATATTATGTATTTAAAGTCAACACTTAAAACAAGGAGAAGTTGTAAGCTTGTTGGTAAATATTTACCAATAGTGCGCACTAGCTTAGGCAAGGGCACTATATGTTGCACACTGTATATCTATTTAGCTTGAACCCCGATAAATTCCGTCGATACTCTAAAGATCCTAATTCTCGTATTGATAAAATATACAAGCAGACATTCCGATAAAAAAAGAAAGCCGATCAGAGTTATTGCTTGTTGAAGAGTATCGATCAACATGGATTTCCTGCCAACGGATTTACGCCGAATATTAAGAAGCGAAGTTAGTGAGATTCTTTTATTATGTTAATATTCCGTATCTGTGTAATGATAAAATATAGGAAATATTTATCTGGACAATAAGCCTCTTAGCCGATTTTACAGGATCGTTAATATCGTGATTACATCGTGCCAATCCTGTATGCTTATTTTCACAGCTCTTCTCTTTTCATCATGTCAAGGCTCAGATATTAGCACCGTTTTATTCTTGGTTCGTTACCTTACCATTATGGCCCTCCCTGATTAGCTGCTTTGAGCATATTCCGACCGTTTCATTTAATCACTAATGCTTTCCTTTTAGTCAATCAAAGATTTGTGGAACGAAATCGGGTACTCAGATGCAATTGATTATCTTTCTCTGCACAGACGTTTCTGTCGATTATTGAGTAGACGCTAATTCCGTCATCTCCTTCGAATTGAGGCAATGTATTTGGTGAGTGTATAAATGAAGAACAGTATTCAGAATTTACTTTTTATAAGATATGTAGAATATGGCGTATTTTCACTTGTGTTTTGAAAGCATTATTCGATTTCCAACTAGAAGTAAATATTTGCCTTATAAAATGTCATGTTCTGTATTTTTTGTCAGAGAACAAGGAATAGCATGTCCCGTATGTACAATCGTGGTTTTGCATATAGGCTTGTAAAAAATGAAATATACATTAATTTTAAATATTGTGTCATTTAGATAATATATAGAATCTTATTTTTTTTATTTCTGTAAGGACAGATTATTTATAAAGGGGTGTTGTTCGATATATCAAAAAGCGTACAGCAGTTTGGCGTTAACTGAAATGCTGTAAGCAGATGTAGGTGATGTCTAACGGAGTAGAGTGTGGGATTAATATTGTATAAGAGAACTGGTGCATTATAAGCAGAGTTAAGATATCAGTGTGATTAATATTTTAATAATATTTTCCAGTCAACTTTCACGTTGGAATTGAAAGAAAAGACGCGATTTTTCAGAATAGATAACAGAGCAGTTATTTTAAATTGTCGTTTTTTTCACTTCTGTGCACTAAAACAAATACGTCTGCATAGGATACATTTATCTATCATGATGCATTGAAAATACTATATCATAATTCAGATAATATGTTTTGAGGATGCTAAATCTTTGATCAAGTTATTTAGAAAATATTACCATCAGCGTGTGAAAACAAGATTGCTCGTTTGCCTTTTTTGTAATATATATATATATATATATATATATATATATATATATATATATATATATATATATATATATATATATATATATATATATGAATGACAAGGCGTTTGGAGGCTAGAATTAAACAACACGTGCCTGCGAAAATATCGAATAAAAATTTTTCGTTGGGAGATTCCATTCGAAATACGTATGGGTCGTCGTTTGCGGATCATTTCATAAATAATCCAACTTGTGCGTTGGATTTCAGTGTGACCTGGTTTTCTGTTTTTGCCAGGGCACACTCAGTATTCCATCTCAGGGTGTTGGAGACGCTGTACATCAAGTCCAGGCGGCCGTCTCTTTGCAAACAAAGGGGCTGTTTGCTTGGGTTTGCTGTGTTGAGTCTCTAGCATCTTTGGTGGTATTACTTTTATTATATATATATATATATATATATATATACACTTTTTTTCTTCCCTGCCCATTTATTCATGTCATCCATTACAGACAATTTGTTCTTCATAATTTCTATTCCCCGTTAACAGTTCTG
The DNA here is from genome assembly GCA_964036315.1 of Acanthosepion esculentum. NCBI lineage: Eukaryota > Metazoa > Mollusca > Cephalopoda > Sepiida > Sepiidae > Acanthosepion > Acanthosepion esculentum. The sequence continues at coordinate 43,522,626 of OZ038495.1, read as the reverse complement.
ATGAGAGGGGACGAAACCGTGTTTTTATTTTAAATTTATCATGGCCTAAAATAAAATATTTGGTTTTTATCCCTTAATACGCTTTTGTAACGTTGCAAATATATTTAAACACACACACACACACACACACACACACACACACACACACACACACACACACACACATACATATATATATATATATATATATATATATATATATATATATATATATATATATATATATATATATTCATGAATTTTTCTTAATTGATGAAATATTCAAATACGGCAAATTACCAACCAATAAAATAAGGCTTAATAATGATCTTAAATATTAAGTTAATTTTATTTAAAATTGTAAAAATCTAAATCAATTAGGATGTGTTCTTTGTGATAATACATTAATCTATTATCCCAGTATTTATTTAAATAAAAATTCATTTAAAACTACGGGTTATTCAGACCATTTCCTTCCAATCAATTGTGACTGTTCTTAATACAGTTTGCACGATTCTATCCGGATATTGAGGCTATCAATACAATATCTGATTAACGTGAACCTAATTAAGTGTTCAGACCTTCACTGATTTACATTTCTTGTTAATTACGAGCCATCGCAAATCAAAAACCTGCATTTTAAATGACTATATTCAATGCACACAGGTCGTTAACTTTAAGAATACTGACATAAGCTATTCGGTTTTCACATTTGTTTGTTAACCGTTATGCCCCCACCTTGGAAATTGTAATTATTGGCGGATGGTGATTTGAAGAAGAGAATCATTATTAGAGACCCTCTAACAATAAACGTTCTATCGTTGACATCCGCCAGCATGTCTCATATTTTAACCATCTTAGCGGATGTTGCTTCATCCACTAATGCCCTCCATACCAGATATGTAGAAAAATCGTGAATTAATCAGTGCTCTGTTAAAAATCCTTATGATTTCTATATCTTCGAAATATCCAGATGTTTTATGTTTATACAAATGTAGTATTAATCATAGTTTTTTTGTTTTTTTTTATTGTTTTTTTTACATGCACCCATCGTCCCATTTTTGAGTCGAAATATATATATAGATATAAGCTGCATATTAAGCCTTAAAATTTCTAATAGAGTGTAACCCGGATATAAGAGAGTTGTCGGGACCGGATAAGAAGTCTCTTATATCCGGGTTTCTCTTATATCCGGATTTGGTCTATTATATATACATTAACACAGGCTCTAATTTGGGACCAGATAAAATCTCTCTTATATCCGGGTTCCTCTTATATCCGGGTCTGTTATATCCGGGTTACACTGTAATATATAACTGTTTTGATATTCAATTACAATTTATTTTGTGTGCGTTATAAATAAGCAATTAATTTATTCATGGATTTACAGCTGAATGATGTATTTGCTGAATAAGTTTTCCAGTCTTTAAAGATCTTAGCATTTAAATAATTGCTTGAAACTAAAATGGCCTGAACAAAGTCGCAGTGGAATAAGTAATGATAAACTTTTCACCAATACAATGTCTCAGAATTATGTACATTGTTTAGGTAAACTATTTAGGAAAGAAAAATATAAGAGACACTTAATTTTAGGGTATTGTCAATGCAATGTAACATGATATCTAGGAAAGATAAACTATTACTTGTTTCCGTTTTATAAGAAAATTCTGTTGTATATTCGACTTTGTTTAGTAAATCTGAAAGGTAGAGATATATTAAGACAGCGTCAGAAATTTGTTCATTGTTTAGTTTAAATATTTTGGAAAGGATGAAATTCAAGTAATTCTAAGGAAATGCATGATAATTTTTCCACTTTGTCATAGATGTCCCTAATTTTTTGTTTTCATTTTCTCATTGTTATAAAAATGTATAATGCGATGTGCAAATTGTCGCTATTTCATATTTTATATTTCGCGCAAGCGCGTTGTTTATTTTTGATTTTGTTAACTGCACAGTATAGTAGACTCAGTTAGACAGCCTCTGTGGAAAAAAGCACCATGACGGAGTTCACGCCGCCAGAACTTGTAAGCCATATGCTGAACTGCTTGACACGTTCATCGGAAGCTCCAATACGATCATTTCAGTTTGTTTGTGTGTCAATTTGAGGAGAGTGCAGGGGATTCGGAAAGAGTTGGATGAGTCTAATGGGGATTACGAAGGTGTTTGTAGTGTTCACTAGTGATGGCGGTGTTATGCTACCATTCATCTTCCCACAGCACCTCTGACTCAACACTACGGAAAACACCGGGCTTTGAGGCGATAATTCTACTCTGGGAGGTTGCTTGAAGACGCTACGTCTGGCAACAGGACTCAGCACCATGCAACACAGGAGCAGGAGATCCTATTTGTGGCTGTCAGATAATTTCTTTGACCACATCACCTCTTATATATGGCCACCTAACTCCCCAGACTGCGGTCCCTTATTATGGGTGATCCGAATTTGAGCTAAAAGCCAACAAAATTCATTGTAGCACCAAAGCTGAACTGAAGGCAAGTATTATGACAACATTCACCAACTAAAATTAGGAGACCGTCCAGAAAAAATGCAGGAAATGTCGATATCGTTTGGTGGCCGTGGTTTAAGCCAATGGCGATTTTATTGAATAGATTTACTTTTTGTGTGCAAATTTTAAAAATGTATCTGTTAAAATGAAATGTAAGCGTTATTTTCATTTTTGCGTAATTCAAACGAAAATTTCTCTATTACAGTCATCGTCATGAAAATGCAACTTAGATGGGCAGGAAATTTTTCTCGAATGAGACATAACAGACGTCCAAAACAACTCGTCTTTGTCCAGCTTTAAAACAAGCATGTAATTTGGAAAACCAAACTTGCGTTTGAAAAAGTTCTCAATGACAATCTAAAGCGATTCAGTATCTCGTTTTCTTTCTGCCAAAACAAAGCGAATGAGGTGTCACCTGTCCAGTTTCTCATCTCTACAAGTGTTTAAGCGAAGCCAACTTGAACATCGGGATCAACTGCGTTCAGATTTTAATGCAAGATAGCAGCATGCTGCTCCTCTCAATAAAAGCCTTACATACCACCATGGCTTTGTCGCAAGCAGTAAAGCAGGCCTTGCTCTCCATTCCCGGAAACATGTAGCAGTTGATCTTCAGTAAACTCTTGGTCATCCTCATATACTTTAAAACCTACATAGATATTGATTACTATGTATCTTATTGTGTATGAAATAACTAGCGATCAATATTTTTAAAGCATTTTATTGGAAAAAAATTGCAAATACCATTTCTTCGACATGAAGAAATCTCTGAATGTTTCTTTTCTGTATCAACTACTTTCAAGGCTTGTGCGACCATCACTCTTCACAACTTCATTTTTATTGTTGCAATAATGTAAATAATGTTTGCCTTTTACCCCCCTCTTAATCCTTCTTTCCCCATCCATGCGAACTAATTAAATAGGAAACTCCTTGTTTCCGCCAGTTTATGATGTCTTATAAATGTAAGATTGTCTAGGTCCTCTTTACTCATTATATATATACTATAATGCCTTCTGTCGCATGTGTCTCGCGTGTGGAATTCCCTTCCGGCTCCAGGCTTTACAGCCAACTTTAATCTGCAAAAATTTAAATGCAATGTCAATCGCTATCTACTTTCCTCCTGATCACTCTCTTCCCTTTCTGGTCCTCATTATTGTTTCCGTTCGTAATTCTTCCACACCCTGTAACCCCTTGAGTTTTATTGGCATTACTTCCTTGCTTGGGGGGATAGCGATTTACAAAATGAAGAAATTTCAACTGCTTCCTTCTGATTGAAAGACTTTTCTGTCCATTTATTTCATTATAATCACCTTTCTGTTTTTTCTTGTCAGAACATTGTCCACTAGTCAATTTCATATATTTCAGAAGCTCATGTTATTCTTTCCAACAAATTTCTCCGATGCCTTAATGTTGCTTCGTTTCTGGAAGTAAGTAGAAATCGGAGAGCCGTTTGAATTCCAGTTACGCTTATCGCATTCTTTTACACGTCAAAAACCTTTTGAAATGTATGAATCTCTCTCTCTCCGGATATGGGTTAAATAGTAGCGCATCCATCTGGAAAATATATTTGTTATTCTCAAAAAAACTGTTAATATAATATCCACTCGTAAAAAAATATTCTTACAATCCAAAATATGTGTCGACTTTAAATAATCTAAAAAGCTATTACATTATTTACATCGTTAAATATCTCAGTCTATTCGATACTGATGTCTACAATTAATTTCTCACGCCTATTTACAGGGATGGACTCAGTGCATTTATATTTAAATTATAACTAATTTTGTTTAAAATGAAGAATGTCGTAAACAAACTTCCCGGAAACCATTAAATCACTTGTCTCAATAATCTATTTCCTTTATAAATACTATCTCTATTTGAAGTTAGGATTCAATATTATTGAAGTGATGAGAGTTGTGTTAATTGTTGCCGTTCATCACTTTCCCAATCCTCATGCAATCAGCGTAAATGCCTTCCTTATTGTTAATAGCAGATTGTGTCCATTGTTTGTTAACTGGAGGATAACCCACAATATCAAACAACATTTACTACCATGATGACGATCAGTGGAACATGGAGACTACAACTTATAATGGGTTTAAACTAAACTAAGATACATGATTTGTTTTGTGCGATTTCTTTCCTTGATAATATATTAAACAGAATATTATAATCCTAATATTCCTCGAATGCTAAGGATATTTCGAATGCTAAAGATATTTCACTTCCTTCAATATGGTTACGTCTTCGGCGCACACAGCAAGCACACTATTAAAACTGGAAGCTTCTTAAATAAATAAAAAAGCTTCAAGCATTTTTTTCCTTTGATAAAACATAAAAAGAACAGCATTTGATAACAAAAATCTCAACTTTCTAAAACTTGGTTTTTCTTAAAAAAATAGCGGTATAAACTTTTCGATAGAACTTTATATTTTCGACGTAGATAGTTTTCGACTTTATAATTACGTTTACAGTTATGTAAAAGCTGTGCCATATTCAAAAAGATTGTTTCTATGATTGCGATAAACATTCAAACTATACTAAATTTTGAGCAGTTTCATTCCAAAAAGTAGATACGTTAAAAATTACCATATTATCTTACATATGGATGCATATACTAATTTATAGATATATGTCCCTTGAGTTAAGTATATTTAGTGCTGTGTAAAAATCTCAGCAAATCCTGATATTTTATTTAAAAAACCTTTAAAATTATTTCATTAGCTTAATCCGAACGATATATGGTACGAATATACTCATATCAAATGTAAAACAAAAGTGCCGTCTTTTAAAACCCATGTCCTTTCTGGACGTGCGGAATCATGGAGTTCTAGTGTTTATTTTATCTATTATCTCCTTATTGTCTTGGATTCTTGGGTTATATCACTCAGTTGTTTCCAGATGCCTTCTCCACAGTTTTGAATTCAAAGTAATTATTTTTTAGGCTAAAGAGCACAAAAGGTTAGAGAATCCAATCGACATTGCTATTTAACGCATAGCCGAGTTTAGTAGAAAAGATGGATGTATACCTTTTTCCAGGATAATTATGCAAATTGGTCATCACCCTGCCAGCGACTCCATCTTCCACAATGAAAAAGATTACGCTACCAATATAGTCATAACAGGATTAAAATGGTTGTTTTCCTTTTTTATTATTATTAAGATTGTTATTATTATTAAGATTCGATAAATAGAGCAAATAATGCCCAGTAAAATTAGACAAGATGTTTGGGTAATAACAATGGTTGTCGCCGCAGATTTTATAACGTTGTTGTAACCTCGTTAATTAGAAATAATCCGAGACAGGAGTGTCAAACAATCAATGTGTCACAAATTATGTTCAATGTGTCCAGAAATACGCTAATGCAGTTGATACGGATAAATACACACATATGCACAAACACACGCACACAAACACACACAAATCTGTCTATATTTCTGAGATGAGGTATTGTAACTATTTTCACTATTTACATTGTTCAGACTGTTTTCCTCATGTTTACGGTCATATTCACGATGTTTCGGCCGTTGTACGATCTGATCGTCTTCAGCTGATAGTTGTTGGAATTCCAAATCGAACCCTCTATTTAACCTGCGGGTGTAGATTCAGGAAACAGGTTTTTCAAGTACAGTAGTCGTGATTGCACTCTCCAGGGGCTTCCTTCCTTTAAGTTATTATTTTCTCTAGGAGTTATATGTGAAATCCATTTTAGCTGTTGCTACTGTTGGAAATCCCCAGGTTATATGGATTCTGATAGCTGATATAATTCTTTGTGATCCTGTGTAATAATAAAAAATAATGTCAGATTAAAATATATATATATATATATAATTTGCTATATATATGCATACACACATACACACACACGCGCACACACATATACATATATATATATATATGTATATATATATGTGTGTGTGTGTATATATATATATATATGTGTGTGTGTGTGTGTATATATATATATGTGTACATACATATATATATATATATATATATATATATATATATATATATATATATATATATATATATAAATAAACATTAAATATAACAGACAATGAATGTCTATTATATCAGATCATGAGCCTTTCTAATGTTCCAATGATTGCTTTAATTACTGGTGAAATTAAATAAAAAATTGTCCAACATATGAATATTTTTTTAGCAATTTGGACGTAACTTCTCTGCTCACATGATCATCAGAGTGGTTATACATATATGAAACAAACATATTCACCGTTACAGCTGATATTTTGTTATTTTGACGTACAAAATTTATGTATATATATATATATATATATTATAAATTAATAGATTTAAAATATGGTTTTACCGCTACACAGTGATGACCATGTTTCAGAAATGGAAGCTAAAGCCCCTGAATTTAATTTTGTTATTAAACCAAAGACATTAGTTCCATTTCCTCATCAAGCGAATTTTGGAGTAACTTACTTTTTAAAATTTACGGTTGTTAACGGCACAGGAAAGATTCATAGTTTGAGGGTTTCCAAGGTTACCGATAAATCCATTCATCTAGACAAGGGGTGGTAGAGGTAAAACCATATTTTAAATCTATTAATTTATAATATTAATGCTCTGTAAATTTAAATTTACATAGAGCACTATTGTGTAAAAATAAAAATATCTATAAGAACACCGGATTTTATATCTTACTGTTCTTTCCTTTTTATTTATATATACATATATATATATATATATATATATATATATAGAGAGAGAGAGAGAGAGAGAGAGAGAGAGAGAGAGTGAGTGAGACAGACAGACATTATATTAACTGTTTCAATACGTCTTATGCAAACAAACTGAGTAGATATATCTTCCAAATTTATTAACATATTCATTACAATATTTACATTGGGTATCACATTTCTTTGGAACGCAAATGTTACAGAATGCGCAATTCAGAAGAAGATGCAAAATTACTGGTCAGAATATCTTGTCGTCATGGAATTCTAGCCGTGACGGATATCAAAGTTTTAAAATTAAGAAATAAGCCAAAGGAAGGAAAAAGATGGTCCCTAGAATTTTGAATATTCAATGTCTCCCACACCCAGATTTTTTAGAAAGATTAGGCAACACGTGGTGAAATGCTAAGTCAAGGATTCGGCATGTGTTGCCCTGAATGACTTTCCTTCCGCTACCTCCTCGAATCGATGTTACTATCACTGTGCCTCTAATATTCTTTCTTTCCATGTTTCATGTTCTTTCAGGGCGTAGGCGATCATGGCTTTCCCCCTCACTCTATCCCTTGCAGTTCTCAACAATTTCCTTCTCTCTGCCACCCCCCCCCCCAGACCACGATTTCTTATTCACTTGATTAAGGCTGCTAGGTATATCATGCTTTGTTTTCTATTCTCTCCCTTTCTCTCTATTCGACCCCTGAGCATTAGATTCTCCAGTTCGTCCTTCCTCATTATGGGTCCCTGGAACTTCAGCTGCCTCTTCGTGATGTTAATTATAAGCCTCCTCCTTGATTGCATCCTCTCTGAGACCTCATAGTTGCTTACACGATCGCTCCATGATATCCTTAGCATCCTTCTGTAGAACCACATCTCCGTTGCCTCAAGTCGTAAAGAAGGACAAGTGCCACGTAACAGCTCAGTATTTCTTCTTCTTTTTTTGTTACTAAATAAATCCTCCTGCTTCGTAATACTCTGCCCATCTTTTGAAATGCCTCCTTGGTCATCCCAATACGTCTTCGGATCACAGGTCTCGCATTTACAGTCCTCTTTCGTTCCTAGATATTTAAACTTCCGCGTCTGCTTGATTCTAGTGTTCCCGACCTGCAAATCGCATTTCGGACGCACCCTTTTACTGATGACCTTACATTCTGGTTTCCTCTAATATGATAAAAGCAAATATGAAAAAGAAGCCCTCCTTCTTTGTCCATGATGTGGCATTGGTGACAGAGAAGGGAATCAGCGGCGACACAAAATGCTGCACACATTCAGCGTCTATTTTTTATTTTATACGCACAAATCGAAATCCCATTTTAAATCCCACTCATACGATTATATTTTAGACAAAAGAAGTGAAAGTCATATCTTAACAAACCTAAACCAACTCATTTTAAATACATCTGTCGAGAACAATAATCTTCAGGACATATGTGATCAGCACTATCCATAAATTCTTTTATTCCATGTGGATTTCTACGGATTCTGAGAATGATACGGTTGTGCTTTCCCTTTGCCTTCTTCACAGGTTTTAATAATTCAGACTCGTGATGGTTTCGGACAGGCTGTCACTCAATATATGCAAGGTAGAAGCTTCAACGAAAATAGCCCTGGTTAGGTATAGTAGGGTTACAATCAGAAAGCGACAGATGAATTTTCTTGAACATAAAATGAGACTAGAGCTTTTAACGCTACCGGGATATAATGAATGCAGCAGGGAAAATGCGATTAACCTACTTAACAGATTTGTGTGTATGGACAGCATAACAGCGATAAAAAAGAATAGCAAAAAGTAGACATTTTTAGCAAAACAGAAAACAGGAAAATGTAAAGATATATCGTCATCCCATGTCCTGAAAGGAATTAGCCCATATAAGGAAAAAGAGATTTTTTCAGATTGATTTTTAGCTTACATACGTGCCTTGTATCAGGATTTATTTTTAAAACAAGAAAAAATATCGTCCTAATTTTTAACTGCCGTCCCAATACGATGAAGAATGATTGCTAAGTTCAGAGAACTTCCTTTTCTTTCTCAACCTGTACAGTCAATTCTCGGATTGTTTAAATTGCTTTCAAATCCACAATGCGCAGTGATTTGCCACCGAATACTAAAAAGCTGAGATTATTTTTCTCCGGGGGATTTGCTGTCCAATCCATCAATCTTGATTGATAGGTGCGAGTTCAGTATCGTCACTTAATTCTATGACACTGTCATTTATCGGTGTAGATTCTGATTTACGGATATGCCTTCAGTTAGGACGAAATTTTAAATAGGCAAATTCTTTAAGGAAATCTCTGGATCATGCCTCGAAAGGGTCAACGAGAAAACATATCTTCACTCTTCCCAGAGAGAAAAGAATAGAAAAGAGAAATCAAAACGCTTTTCGTGTTTCACAACAATCTTATTTTTTCTTGGGATTTTCTCTGATATCAATTAACAACTGAAATTGGCGAGATCAGCTGATACTCAAATGGCATTTGTCTTACGAGCTTATAAGAGAACCGTCAGTGTTCACAAAATAATAAACCAATAAGCATAAGGTTATTGGCATGAAATTGAATATAACGAACCCAACTGGAATTGTAACTTCACTCTGCGGTTAACAATTATGAGACATTAACAATTTCCCACAACCAAGCTTTACAGCATCTGGAATTTCCAAGCGGAATCGATAGATAGATAAATAGACTGATAGACGGAATATTATCGGCGAGGTTTTCTAATTAATATATTCGTCGCTTGAATTATTATCATTATTATTATTATCAGTATTACTCTTAAAAAGACATGCACCAATTCGGCAAGGGAATTCCTAAAACATTAATTTTTTTTCTTTTATTTATACTAACGGGTCTGATTTTCTAATTTTTGGGGGTTAATTTATTTTACATATTTTATTGTTATTTTGTTTATTTATTTATTTTATTTTATTTTGTATTTTATTTTTTCTCAGTTTTCAATTAAATTACCAAATCATACCCGTTAGAATAGACGAAATAGAATAAATAAATAAAAAATAAACAACAAAATCAATGAACCCAAATAAATAAAGTAAATAATAAAAAAATTAAAAAAACCACTATGGCCAAAATATTAGACTATATAAATAAAACCAAAAATCGGACGAAACACATAGCTGTAACTGTTATATAACGATAAAAAATAACTACGTTACTTAAAAATCGAAACAGAAAAGAGTAAATAAAATATACACTAGAGTAAATAAAATATATAGTATAATATATAAATAATAAAAAACAAGTAAAATAAATTAATCTAAATTAATCCAAATAAATAAACAACCTAACAAACCGATCCCGATAAATTAACCGTTAGAAAAACAAGTAAAGATAATCAAACCAAATAAATAAATGATGTAATAAACAAATTAAAAACTGCTCCCGCCAAAATAATTGTTAGAATAAACTACAGCAATCAAAACCTAAATTGAATAAATAGCTTTAATTATTTTCCCAAACGAAAACAAAACGATTAAATAAACGATATAAATAAACGATATAAACAATTTTTTACTGCGTTAATAAAACACCGATTAAAATAAAAATAAATAAATACATACTTAAGATAAGAAATAAAAATAAAAAATAAAAATTAAAAATAAAATAAATAAAAACAAGCAAAATAAATTAACCCAAATAAATAAATACACAAATAAACGACTTCCGGCAAAATAACCGCCAAAATAGACTACCCACAATGCACCACTGACCCGTATATATATATATAGCCGAGAAAAAAACAACACACGTGGCCTGACGATTGCGTCTAACATGAAACAGCCTGTTGCCTCTAAGTGTTGACTTCAATGCTCACTTTTATATATATATATATATATATATATATATGTATATATATATATATATATATATATTGCTAGCATCTATCGCCTGACGATATATTAATGGTTGGCACTATGGTAGCGGGTGTGTCAGTTATTCCTATTTTTATATCTAATATTTAAAGATTGTCACTTTCAATTTTGTTGGGTTGTGTATAGAGCACTTTTTAATATAACAGTCCCCTGGTCGGAACCAATTCTGACCAAGGATCGGTTATATATATATATATATATATATATATATATATATATATATATATATATATATATATATATGTTTTGAACAATAAAAAATACTAAAAAATTTAAATCTTCAGACACACTGTATTGTATATTAATATTTTTTTTGTTTTTATTATTTCAGTTAGATTCCTTGACTAGTTTCGCCCAACATCAGGAGAAAAAATTCTACTTTCTATGTATATATATATATACAGCCAGGACACTCGGATGGGGTTATAGCCTCCTTAATAGAAAACATGATGCAAGTTCTCTAGATTTTACGAAAGAACTACGCCATACTTGCAAATACAAAAATATACCAAACGGACGAGTTATAAATTTAAGTAACAGTAAAATTTCACTCAACACATTCAGGTCATTAAATGACTGAACCAAAAGCCGAGGTCATAACACCAACAGAACCGATAAACACCGAATTATAGGCTATCCGTGTGAATAGAACAACCAACAAATTAGCCAGGTATGAATCACACCTGGAACGTATAAGGATATACCTGAAGAATTAACTAATACCGACCAATTTCAGGATTGATTTGGAACTATCAATAGGTAAGCATAATGATGCGTTTCTAGCATCATGTTACCGTAAAATACAAGAATGCAGGGTACCATATAGTTCTGCCAGGTAACCTTAACGTCAACAACAGCGGACATTAACCTGCTCGATGAGCAAATAAAGAAACAAAGAGACTCGGAGGAATATGCTAACAAAAAGAATGTTATAAAAGCTCACAGAGACCAAACAGTCAGGGAACTACAAAAAACAAAATTTGAAAAACAAAGAAAACTAAAACGAAATATTTCCTCCAGATAGAAGAACAAAAGAGTAAGCAGGCCAAACTCATTAAAAAAGTGAACGACCATACCACAAAAGAAAACAATAAAACACCGCAACCACACTGACCACCACACAACCGATGCAAACACAAAAGAGACCAAATAAATACACCAACAGACAACCACCAGCACCACAACCAAAATTCACAACACCGCCACCATCATCGATAGCTACAACCTCAAAACAAACACACACACAAATCAAACCACTAACTTACGCGGATAGCCTTAGGCTGCCGTACAAACATACACAAGCCAAAACACAGCAGCCCTTCTAGAGAACTCATAACCCCAATAGATCTCCCAGACCACACATATTAGCCCCTAGTAGACAATCAACAATAAACACCTTCAACCTTCACGCGCGGCTACTTTGTAAAGTGCCTGAACACCATACCACGTTTTGACCAAAGCCTTGTGAGTGAAATTGGGTAGAAGCCACAAGTCATCGGGACCGAGGTTTTGCGTGTGCTGGACTTGTTCAGACTGTTGATCACGCTAGATAATACGCGCAGTCCCAGAAAACTGCAAGTAAGGTATGCTCAGCATAGTTACAGTATAAACCACTGGTCGCCTCTGTAGGTGTTGAAGAAACCCAAATGTGCCTGAACGTGCGTCTGAAATAGGGATTGGCTAGCCGCTCTAATAGACAGGTATCCTTCAATACGAGTGGCCAGATATTATATTATATTTTATTTTATACACACACACACACACACACACACACACACACACACACACACACACATATATATATATATATATATATATATATATATGTATGTATGTATATATATATATAAAATAAAATATAATATAAAATATATATAATATAAAATATATATATATAATATATATATATATATATATATAATATAATATAATATATATATATATATATATATATATATATATATATATATATATATATATATATTTATTTATATATATATATATATTATTTTACCTGTACTAATGATATCGATATCACAGACCCCGAACAGGATGATCACTAACATGTTAAAGTTGTCTCCGAAAAAGTGCTTGCTTAGTGCACATACAAAGATAAGATTTTTACAGATGAATCGGATGACAATGTGGGTTGTAAATAATAGGTGTCATTTTGAGGTACTCAATTAAGATTTTTTAAGCATTCCTGAGCAGTGACTTCCAAAAAAACAAGAAAAAGGAAGGCAGCTTCCTGATGGTGAATCTAATTTTGTAAGACCCATTCTGAGACAAAAAAATGAAAAATTCTTAAAGGTCAATTAGATTATCGTAAGAATTGACTCAATGGCTGAAAAAAAGCACTTGAGTGAATCGATACAAATGCACAAAAATAATGATTAAAAAAAAATATTTGCAATATACCTGGATTATTTTGCGAGAACCACGCGCGCTTGATATCACATAATGGATACAAATACAAAGAAATGTAATGAAAATATTGAGAAATTGACCACGAACTATGATTTGGAAACAGCGGGAGAGTCTATATTATGAAATGTGTATACTAATTATGAGAGATAGTACCGTTGCAGATATAGATAGGGTAGATTATATGGTGATTATCACTTTCATACCTTAAGCGTTTTTTAGAAAATATATAGACAAACTCAGTAAGATAAAGAGAACAGGAAGTTGATATTAAAATCAATATCCACAATTGCGCCGACTTGCAAACTAAAATACAATAATAGTTTTGCTATGGGTTTTGGGTCTTGTGTCTGAAAGAAGACTGCTATTCTCCTTTGAATAATCAAAAATTAATTTGATCATAGGAAAATAAACCGAGCATAATTATACCACGAAAAGCAATAGAAATATGTCACAAATAAATACGTAAATCTTTGGAATGCAAACAAAACATGACAGAGTTACTTAATACCGCCAAGTTTTAGAAAATATAATGAGATATAGTATATTAGTGCCGAAGTTAAAACGATTTACGTAGAAATAACTAGCTATTGAACCGCTATACACGTATCAAATGTTCTGACCAATTGTATTCGTTAGATTCACGCGTTCAGCGATGAGCAGTCATAACATGTACACTGGGAGAAATTATTTATATTCCACTCGTTTGTCCACTGGTAAAAATGATGTTATCGTACATTTTCATTTATAAGAAATCCTCTTTCCCGGACATATTTCTGAGATACTACCTGACGACCTACAATCTCGACTCTTATCTTTCCTAAATATATTACTTCTGAGTTCGTAAAACGACTACACTCACTAACAATTTACTTTGGTTTTGTATTCGGTGAAATTTTGGAAACAAAAATGTTTCTAAAGTTCTTAATGTCAACTTACCAGTATGTGAGCACAGAGACAGATACGTATTATGCTTATATATATATATATATATGTATATATATATATATATATATATATATATATATATATATATATATATATAAACACCGATCAAAATAAAAAAAATAATAATAAATAAATAAATATGTAAGATAAAAAATTAAAATTAAAATGAATAAAAACAAGCAAAACAATTTGACCCAAATAAATAAGAAAATAAACGACTTCCGGTAAAATAACCGCCATAATAGACTACCCACAATAAGCTATATAAACAAATTTTTACTACGTTAATAAAAATACCGATCAAAATAAAACATAAATGTATAAATATATAAGATTAAAAAAATAAAATAAAATAAAATGAAAACAAGCAAAATAATTTGACAAAAATAAATAAATAAACAAATAAACGGCTAGTAACCGACAAAATAGACTACCCACAATGCACCACTGACCCGTATATATAAATTGCCGAGAAAAATAACAGCACTAGTTGCATGACGATTGCATCTAATATGAAACTGACTGTCACCTCTAAGTGTTGACTTCTATGTTCATTTTTATATTTACACACGCTCTATCTCTGATATTGAGCACTTTATCCCATAAATATAGCACACTTTAAGACTATATTTCTTCATTCATATATATATATATATATATATATATATATATATATATATATATATATATATATATAATGATTTTGTTTCTGGGCGTTTGTTTCTGCAAGATGAGCTGATTTCCGACCAGTTTTCTTATATTTGGAAGTAGGTCACTTCAAGAAATTTTCAACAACTACTCTATCTTTCACACACACACACACACACACACACACACACACACACACACACACACACACACACACACACATATATATATATATATTTATATATATATACATATATATATATATATATTTATATATATATACATATATATATATATATATATTTATATATATATACATATATATATAAAGAGAGCGAAAGATAGTGAACCTAGTAATCAAAACTGTATGATGACTGTCGGTTGATTAAGCTTCTCAAAAGATAATGCCTTATCTTCGATTAGATATAATGAAAAACACTAATAATGATAAAATAATTAAAAAAATACAATATTGATCATTTATTAAAAAATGTTGACTAACAGAAATAAGGTTCAGTTTACATATAAATGGTCAAATATTAACCTTTTGGCATCAGTCATAAAACAGAAGAAGTTCTGTATAAGAATACGATTACTTAGAACATGTAATAACATTAAACAGATAACACAATGAGGTAATAAAACCACATATAACGTTAGTTTAGAAAGCATTTCATAAAAATAGTGATATAATATATATGATATAATATATAGCGATATAAGAAAAGATAGTGACAATAAGCTTAAAACGGAAAATGTAAAAGCAATATATAATGGTAATTATGACATACCAGTACAAAACATAAAATGTACAAAATATTTTAAAACAATATCACATTTTCTCAAATATCAACAGAAAAACGTATAGCAGGGATAACATGAAAGCATTTCAACATAGATCTGAGTTCAAGATAAGAGACATGTGCTATGGTAATTGTAATTATAATATTAGCTGTTTCCTTAGAAAGAAACATTCAGCATTAGTTGACCGAACGACCAATACAATTTTCTGTTGAAATTTATAATTTTTTTTCTGTTAAAGTTTTTTTCAGGTAAATGTTTTTCTCAAGTCCAGTAGCTGTTATGACTCTGTCCAATATTGCTTGAAGTTTTCTTCCTAAACTTTTGTTGGTGTTAGGGTAGAATGTCGATATCTTCGTTTTTCATTTTGTTTCTCTTTGAATTATATGTGATATCCATTTTAAATATTGCTGCTGTTGAAAGTCTTCAGGCAATGCGGTTTCTGTTATTGGGTACAGTTCTTTGTGATTTTGTGGCGTCATTCCATAACGTTTGAAAAATAATGTTCTTCTCGAAGAGCAACTGGCATCACTCATTCAAAGCCATTTATCTGAGACAACGATTTTATACGCTTGACAGTTTAGAAATCTTTTAAGGTGTTTGGTGCTATGTATGACGTCAATATGAAAGCCTGTATCTGATTAGGCTGTTTAAGAACGCTATTTTAAACCACTCCCCAATAAGTTATATTTTTGTACTTGTTGGATTTGGGCATCCCTAATTTGTAATTCGCAAGTTGTTTTTTTTCTTTCACTGACAAACGTACAGTCTGTTTCTTGTAATAAAACTACTATTTCTTAATATTAGTTTCCACAGATCTTGCAATGTTATCACCATACATTTCTTTACACCAGTCATATGCTCCTAGCGCCATTACATCTTATATTTTCTCATATTATTTTCTTGCATGTTGATAAAAATATTTAATATTTGCAGGATTCCTTTCCCGACTGGCAGGTTTCATTTTTCTCTAAAACAATATTGCATGGGATTGAAACTTATCATTACAGGACCTTTTTAAACACTCCCTTTCTTATGGTTTGTGCTTGGCTTTAGGTATTTTTTCTGTACTGAAAAACGTATGGCGTAGATTTATTACAACGAATAATACATTTCACTCTAGAATACATTTCTAAGGCTCCGATTAAATGACAATTCCCGTAACGTTTGCAATTTTTCCTGTGCCTGTGGCAGAAAAGGTGCATCACCATATCATAGACCATACAGGAGGTTTATAACAACTGGCAAAACGTATACGTTTATTTTTATCTAGTGATTAGAAATTCCTTCGCTGTCACAAAAAGAGATAGTTTAGTTTGCAGTGTAGTTCTTCCAGGTTAATCGTCAAGTTGACGGACGAATCTTTTTTTTTCACTCTTAGTTCATTCAATACAAGGTCGTAAGGTCACTCAAGGTAGAGTGTTACCTGATAGAAATTTGTAAGGGAGTGGGGAGAGTAAGTTTTATGAGGACGAGTATAATAGATATCAGTTGATACTCGACTTAGAAACACTAGCCGTGTTTTTCTTGTTTATTTTTTTTAATTTTTTTTTTTAAGCTTTTCACCCCAGGCAAGGCTGAAAGCCACTAGCACGCAAAGGGTTACAGAGGATTTGGAGCAAGAGCAGATAGGAGTGATAGAGGAAAGGATGTGAAGAAAGTAGATAGATCAATGCAACTGGAGATGTCGATTGACGTTACATTTGAATAGTTGGAGATTATAGTTGTCAGGGAAACGTTTTAAATTTTTTCTCACACATTTCACACACTCCTGATATGCATTGTAGCTCGTGAAAGTTGCATGCTTAGAAAAATCTTTTAATGAAATTTCAGTCCATTAACACTGAAAAATCAATTTCTTTGGTGATATCTTTATACATGTTAGATATCATGTGTTTGGTGATATCTTTATACATATTAGATATCATGTGTTTGGTGATATCTTTATACATGTTAGATATCATGTGATTGGTGATATCGTTATACATGTTAGATATAATGTGTTTGGTGAAATCTTTATACATGTTAGATATCAAGTGTTTGGTGATATCTTTATACATGTTAGATATCATGTGTTTGGTGATATCTTTATACATGTTAGATATCATGTGTTTGGTGATATCTTTATATATGTTAGATATCATGTGTTTGGTGATATCTTCATACATGTTAGATATCATGTGATTGGTGATATCTTTATACATGTTAGATATCATGTGTTTGGTGATATCTTTATACATGTTAGATATCATGTGTCTGGTGATAAAGGCTTTTCAAATTACATAAACAAATCACTTGTCTTCACAAAGAATATTTTCTTGCAAACCTTCTTCACCAAAACCGTTAAAATCCAATATTCACTTTGTGGAATGGTTTATTCTGTTGCCATTAACGATGACAAGAATAGAGTCAAAATATGCCTTACGACAGAGTTTGACATATCATTTTAGTTACAATGGTGCACTTTTATGCGGACCTTTCTAAATATTCATTTAAATTGAGTGATTTGATTTTTTTACGGTTTATTAACCTTTTTCAGATTATTTAAAGCCAGAAAATATTGTTATATTGATAGAATTACTTGATACAAGTACTGCAAATTGAACCTTCTGGTGAAGAAGTGGAATCATACCATTCTCAGAATATTACGTACCTGACTGGAATTAGAACCCGTCCTAAGATCTTTGCCAACATTTTTAACTCTGTATTTAACATATTTATAGGGCGAAAATTACCTACCCCACCCCCACCGTTCTTGTCCTTGCGCAGCAACTTGATCATACCCCTGGTGAAGCGTTGAGGTATAGACCCTGCTTCATTCAGTTGTTGTCGATCAGTTCCAGCAAAGGAACAAAACCGGCCGACTGCCTCAAGAAAACTTCGTACGGAAGATCATCAAAACCCGGAGATTTATCCAGGCCAACCTGTTTCAGCGCTTCCCAGTTTTCCGACTATTTAATGGGACCCTTGCACCCAGCCGCTTCAGCTGCCACAAGACAGGCGAAATCGGCTAAATAGGCATCGAACTGAGCAGGATTCAGACCAGACTCCCTGGTGAAACGTTCCTGAAAGTAATCACGAAAAGCCTCACACATGCCCGCGTTTGTAGTCACGGTCCACTTATCCGGCAATGTGACGCATGCAATATATCACCGAGATGCATTCCAAGACTCGTTTACGCGCAATTCAGCGGCCATATTCATCGCCTCAGAGGCCATTCTTTTAACCTAACCCTAACTACCAGAGCTTGATCCTTCTTGGTAAGCAAGGAGGACAAATCTGCCTTAGCTAAGTCTATTTCCCCACTATCACGGAATTTCACTGCCCGATCGACTCTAGATAGAGTCGACGACTAAAATCAGCAGCAAAGGTGGAACAACAAACGAATATCCAAACATGACAGAAAAGCGGCCGCTTTATGTCTGATAATTCTCGCAGGTTAGTATTTAGTTAGTCTTAGGAAGTCTCGCAGGTTAATATTTATGAAGGAGGAAGAGGTCATTCTAATGTAGATATGTCACCATAACAATAATATATATGCTACATCAGCCATTTGTACAAATAAATGCTGACTTAATTCTCAAATGACACACATTCAAAGTTCCTGCAAAGGGTTAAAAATGACAACGGCAAGACCCAGCAGCAGAATAATTTAATCAACGACTAGTTACCGATCTCTCCAATGATGTAATAAGATGGCGTAAACGGGAATATTAATCGAATATTTAATATTTAATATTTGTGAAACCTTTACAGACCTTAAGCCAACTAAAGTGACAATAAACTTTAATGTCGGAAAAATTGTGCTTATCTTATAATGTCCTTGGGAAAATGAATCTCAGTTTCGATAATAATGTAATTTTGAATTTAAGAAGTGATTATATTGATGTGTCAATAAAATCTCTGTGTGTATGTCATGATTATTCAATCGTGTTTCTTCCAGCCAACACTCACTGTTTAAAGTGACATTTGATTTATTTTTATAACTTTCGGAGTGAAGAATTCGACTGCCCCATGTTGATCTACGAGTCATTGCTCAGTTTTATATCAACCATTATTTCTATACTTATCTCTCTAATAGAAATAATATTCCTATTTCAAATGTATCGCTTTGGTTTGGCTTAGATAATGTCGGGTGGGTAGAATTTGCCTTTTCAGTGGATAGGAACTTATTTAAATCAGATGCGTTAACGATAACTATATCCTGGTCGCTAAACCCGTCATTTTATAGTGAAAATATCCCTTCGGCCGAGCATTTTGAGCGTTGATACCAGGTTGTAATGTCGTTAATTATCGGCGATTGTTATCGGAATAGTTAAATGCTTCAGAGTATAAAGAATATACCCTACTACCAGAATTGCAATGAATCGCAGAACTGGATATCTTTGTGAATGCTGGTGTAGTTACGAAATTATTAATCAATTTGCATTCTTGTAAGTCTGGATGATTTATCGAATTGTCTAACGTATTAATCGTATATCAGCCTTCCGTTGAAATAACAAATGACATAAAGCGTTAAATTGTAGGTGCTAAAAACCCTTGCCGAGTGAGTAGACCCTTCTGATAACTATTCGTTCCCAAGGAACGGAGAGCCGAGTTCGAATCCCAGTCGAATCCGTTACATTCACTTACGTACTATTACCCTTGGGGAAGGTATTAATACTTTTCTTCTCCCCCCTCACCAGCTATGTGTAAATAACAGAACAGACCGGGTTCTATAGCCTTGGATAGCAATCGGTCAACCGCAGAGAGAAATGGCAAACTACCGCGGAAAATAATCTGCCTCGTCAGTCATGTATCAAAAGACACATGATCGCTTAAGCGTGTATCATGCATAGCACATAACTGACTGACCCAACACACAAATATATTGCATCTTTGTGAATGGTAACATCTGCAATGTTGAAGTTTATTCTGCTAACTTCAAAAATGCAGACCTCATCTAATTATTCAACTTTCAATAGGTTATTTGGTTTCTTCTTTATTCATATGTTTCTCCTGATACTCACGCTAAATCTGTCTGATATTCTGGGATGCAGCATCGATATTAAGTTTTGAATTGTTCCTTGTTTTGATTGCTACCAGAAACACCAATGCTATGAAATGAATCATGTTCCTTATTCCCTGTAGGAATGGATCGAGTGCGTCGATGTCATAATAACATAACATTTTAGTGGCTACGCAACA
This sequence comes from Acanthosepion esculentum, assembly GCA_964036315.1. Taxonomy (NCBI): domain Eukaryota; kingdom Metazoa; phylum Mollusca; class Cephalopoda; order Sepiida; family Sepiidae; genus Acanthosepion; species Acanthosepion esculentum. Next base: position 43,501,544 of record OZ038495.1, on the reverse strand, counting down.
CTTACTAGTAATTTTCTAAGCTATCACTTCATTTAGAAAAATAAACTTAGCTTTGTTACGGGTAAGCATCGTATAAACCCGTTGCTTGTTATCGCAACGGAAGGAACTTCATTTCAAATAATTGAAATTAAGTACCTATCCGTATTTGTGTCTTTCTTTCTTTTTTTCTTTCTTTCTATCTTTCTTTCATTCTAACCACTTTTTCATCGTGTACATGAGGATGAATGGGGATAGTGAGTAGATAGGCTTCTCTACACCATCAGCGGCATCCGTGGACAAACGCTAGACCCTTGATTTTCATACAAGTCAACCCCGTGGCGGATCACGTGACAAATGAGAGACGCCGAGGTGCCAAAATTCAAGATTAGGCAGTTGAAGAACAGCAACCGAATTAGACGGATGACAACTTCTGTTTAACGTCTATCCAAAAGACCGAATAATGTAGTAATCCAAAATAAAACTGTTGATTCAACCAGTTTTATCATATCCAGGAATTACAGATATGTTTCGAGTATCTACCACGACGATTGTTAACATCTGCTTGACCTAAACTGAACTCTGAAGTTATCCTTGGGCTCGGACGTTCTGACCTTATCAACTTAACCTTCAGATTCAACCTTTTTATAAGAACTGTCGATATATTTATTGACACCAAAACACAATTAAGTAATACGTGGATTATTTTGACATGATTGAAATTTGTGTTATATAAACAAACCCAAACGAATTCCTTCTTGTTATCTTCTCTTTTCTGTTATCACGTTCATGTTATTAAAGTGTTTATGTTAAATTGACTCCACGTGTTCGCTGTCGTATTTTTTTTTTTGTTACTGGTTATTGTAATTTACGTGTATTGTTCCTATCCTGTAGATATCCCTTACTCAAAGTAATCCATGTAATTTTATCCCAAGCCAAATCTCGCATCCCTGCTTAAATACAAATTTTATTTATGTCTGTGACCTAGGCCATGACAGCTTATATCCATCAGTCTCTCTGCATCACACATTAAGTACAAAGAAGATTTACAAACTAATCGAAAAAATATCGGCCTTAGGAAAAATTCTTTTAATTCATTCAACCATGTCTCATCTCCATTTGTTGTTTTGTCACTAATATTTTTGCAAAGGTAATTCTGCGTTATAAGGTAAAATAAAACTTGTTTTTATCATTAAACGATTAAGTTCATGTACATTGCTGCAGCTAGTTAGATCAAAGAGAAAGGGACTGAGCTTTTTAGATTTGAGCGAAAACCAGAAGAGAAGATCGTTACTTGTAATATTTAACACCTCTAGAGCTAAGCTAGTCACAATGCATAGTCACCGAGCGGGTCGGGAATTTACGTTTATCCTGATAAACACTTGTTCTATCACGGAGGCTTCTTGCTTTGAACACCTACTGGGACTCAAGGGGAACTAATATATACGGTACACGCTAAAGCTGCTGGCAAATGGCCCGGTTCTGTGTATTGCTGCAGTTAGCTGATTCTACATGCTCTGCTTTAACCTCAGACAGATCAGACCAAAAAGAGAGTACTATGGCTATATCCGGCTTATAGCCACTCACTCCTCACGTTTCAGTCTTGAATATGGCTTGATTAAATTCAGATGCTTCTTCGCATCCTTGTGGGAAATACATGATTTTCCACTCCCACAACTCAATCACTATTTCTATATCAGTGACACTCGACGTTCGTTAGTTTCGCCATTTCAGACCTTCACAGTTTAAACACAACATTGGATGAACCAGCCCCATTCTCTTCGTAATCCGTTAATAAGACGAACATTGCATGCGGACAGCATCTTCGCGAGTACTAACATTTTGTGGAAGAGACGCCAATTAGGATGCTTCCCCGATCACTCCTATCTTAGCCTCTTCATGTCTACGGTCAACCACTACTAATCCTACATATACTCATAACATTAACTCCCTCACACTTCCACCTACATTCATAAAACACAGTAACTCTCTACTTAGATTGCTTATTAAGCCTTTTATTTGGTGAAAATCTAGTAAAAGAAAAGATAAAGATTGACGTCTAGGATAGAGAAAGATGTTTGAGAAGGCCCACCTCATAAAATACAGTATACTACTGAAACCGCTGGACGATCGCCTCAGGTATTGCTTGATTGCGAACATGTTCTTTAGCTGAAGACTAAAAGGAACAAATAAAAAAAATAAATAGATTAAAATAAAGGATGAACGCACAGTGGCGTAGTGGATATTTGCGTACTGGACAATTTCGTACCAGACTAATTTGTCTCTAGACAAATGAATCCTTTGATAATTGAGTACCGCTGATAATTTTCTGAAGTTACCATTCTGTTCTTAAAGAGGTGTTTAATATAGAGGTTTGCACACCAATACCTTTAATTATTCTAAACAAGCAGAAAGGTAGTTACCATAAAAAAGAGAAAAACTTATTTTTTTAAAGCAAGAGAAAATTAAGCTAACTCTTTCAGTTCACTCCGGCAGTGCGTACCACAAAACATCAAATAGATTCTGGATTTTATAGATTACATTTTAGTGAAATCCATGGCTAAATTCCGAAAATCAAATACTGTAGGAAAAATATTTGTGGACAAGGAAGATTACCGCCACCATTATCATAAGAAAAACGTCGATGAAACAAAACATACTGGTGATGTGTTGAGAGATTTTGCAATACTGTTAAGACGTTGCATTTTAAACAAAAATAAACTTTGAATTCTTTTTTTATTTTCTTCTTTTTTAACATTTTTTGATTACTACATATGCTTTTTTCAAAAGTTATATTAATTGTTTTTAAAAAAATATCAGTGTTACGTAATTATCTAGAGATGCAAATGTCCAGGGACGAAATTGTCTGGTACACAAATGTCCAATACGCAACTGTCAAAGTAAAGTATGTAACATTTAATAAGAACTATTTCTCAGCTAAATGTGGGAAATAAACAATGACGTCATATAAAAAGTAAATTAATATTTTCTGGTTATGTAAAAACACAGTTAATGAAATCTCTTTCACTGCGTCAATACATGCAAAAAGTGAATGATATATTATAGTATATAAGTATACGACCTTCACATTTTTTTTACTTTAATAAAATCGCATGTACTAAGAGATTTAGTAATATTAAGCCAATTCAGGAAAGCACCAGAAACGTTTACCATAATGCATGACATTATTTCAATTCCCCCACTCTGATTTTCAAACTCTCACTCACCTCCTCCTTTGCCAATAATCTCTCCTTTCCTTTTGCCTTTTTCCTCTACTCTATGTCTTCCTTCTACATCTTCCCCTTCTCTCCCAAACATATATTGATCACTCTACTCTCCCCGACCATACACCTTTTTACAACGTCCCCACCGAACCTTTCTTCATTGCCTCAAATCTTCTACTCGATCTGTTCACCTTACTCTCTCTATATATCCTTCTAGTTTTCCGGTTTCCCCTCCTGTAACTACCGCTTCCCTTTCCTCCTCCTTCCTGATATAGGTCCAACCCTTCCATTTTCAATTGTGCACCGGTTTCGATCAATCAAAGGCGTATGATACAACTCAGTCTAATTGCGCACACGGGCCTCGGGCTTCATAGCAATTTTCAAAGGCTGCCTCCCTATTACGAGTTGGCGAAGAGCCAGGCACGCACACGCACAATACTTTACTCCAGATTATAATAGCCGGGAGGAGAAGGTCGGCTGTCTGGCTGGCTGGCGATTTTGTTCTATACAATTCACCCTCTTCTATCTTATCGAGTTTTTCTCAATATCTTATCACTCATAAACTTAGCAATATTTCTCCCATGTTCGATTTCTCGGTTACCGAAAATTTCATGCTTCTCATTGTGTATGTGGTTCACACTTCTATGGCAGAACTAGCCTCACAAGAAAGAGTTACAAACATGACCATTTATAATTACATTAACTCTCTGTCTATCTCTCTCTCTATCTATCTTAATATATATATATATATATATATATATATATATATATATATATATATATATATATATATATATAATGTGTGTGTGTGTCTGAATCTGTAGATATATATGCAAATTTTAAACATGTATATAGATAGATAGATAGATAGATAGATAGATAGACAGATAGATAATTATAATCATAATATTTGGTAATCATTATGGTAATAAGAAGGAATATGAATACAGAGAGGTTAATGTCAAAAACATAGTCAATAATATCCTTTTTTGGAGTTCGTTTTGATTAGAAAAATCATAAATACAAACACACATACACACACACATTTTATATGTATATATATATATATATATATATATATATATATATATATATATATATATATATATATATATATGATCTTTATAATTTCATTATAAAATTATATATATATATATATATATGTATATATATTTATATGCACATTTCATTAAAAACGACTGACAAGGTGCTTTTATTTAGTTTTTTATATAATTTCTCGTGCGATCTAATAAAGTTTTTCTTTTCAGAGGATAAATTATATAAAAACTGTCCGGTGTATAAAAATAATTCAATTCCACCTCCATCAATCCAACCCAATATTTTAAGAAAACTACTGCTTGCTTGCACCACTACAGTACCTTTTTATAGCCATAATGGTACTATTTACACACAAACTAATGGAGTAAGTATGGGAAACCATCTCGGGCCGTGCTTCTCTAATTATTATATGTCCTATGTTGAAAACAAGATTTTTACTAAAGTTATTCAACCCAAAATATGTGTTCGTTATGTTGAAGATATTTTTATTTTGGCTGAAAACGAGAAACAAATAGAAAATCTAAAAACTACATTTCAACAAAATTCTAAATCATACATATAACAAACTATTTCTAATTTTAACAGTTCAAATATAATCCTTGAAAATGGCTAAATGTATAGCCGAAAGCGCCCGGATAAAAAGAACATTCGGACAGTTTTTATATAATTTATCCTCTGAAAAGAAAAACTTTATTAGATCGCACGAGAAATTATATAAAAAACTAAATAAAAAGCACCTTGTCAGTCGTTTTAATGAAATGTGCATGAAAGAAGGATTGCTGCCTAAATACACAAATATATATATATATATATATATATATATATATATATATATAATGAAAACGAACTCCAAAAGATATTATTTTTACATATATATATATATATATATATATATATATATATATATATATATATATATATATATATATATATATATATATATATATATATATTACACAATACTGAAAAGCTCTCAGCAATATTTAAAAGAAGAAGTCTAACCAAAGATAAAGTGATTTTAAATTTTTTTCTTGGTCTGGCACAGAAGCCAGGAACATTGTCTCTTACACACAGATAAACGCTTTGTGCGTGCATAGATACTGACACAGGCATACATAAACACACGCAGAGTCTTATATATATATATATATATACATATATATATATATATATATATATATATATATATATATATATATATCAGTAGTGATAATATTTGAATTTTTTACAACGTTGACAGAAAATACAAACACATTTTACAAATGTTCAAAATTGTTCATGTACAGATCTCTAGCATTTTTTAAAATTACAATTTTCTATAACTTCGACAAACACGCATAATAATGCACACACACGAACATGTCTGCATGTATACATATATATATATATATATATATATATATATATATATATATATATATATATATATATATGACGACTTCATATATAGAAAAAAACATGTGATGCTTTGGATCTTCCTAAAATTACAAACTTAAAAAGTTTAATAAGTTGTTTTGTCAATTCGATAATATTTACTAGTACGGACACACAGACACACACACACGTGTGTCTGTGTGTGTGGGTATGCGGGTGTGGTGTGAGTGTTACGATTTAAAATACAAATAACACCAATGGCTCTAATTTACATTATATATATATATATATATATATATATATATATATATATATATATATATATATATATATATATATATATATATATATATATATATATATATATATATATATATTCGACAGAAATGAGTCACTCTCAGTCACTGTGTGTTTATCTGAATCTAAAAATAAACACGCTAAATTTACCCTCATCCCGTACCGAACGCTGATGGCTTAGTGGGAGAAGTTCGGACTGACGCAAATTCAGTCAGTTTTCGATCCTAGTTAGAGGCAACCGGACGTCTACCCACACTGATGTGCTGTGAAACAATCTGTCTGTGAATGCCATATATATATATATATATATATATATATATATATATATATATATATATATATATATATATATATATATATAAACTTCACAATTCAACCTTACGTATCCTCAGGCGATTTTTAGCAAATGACCTCTTAACGCTTTATTTAAAAAATCTATTGAAGGCTATATTATCGCTTTTTAAAGAATTTTTTAATGTGTATGCAAGGACTCAAAATACAAAGTCTTGAGTCCTTGCATACACATTAAGAAATTCCTCTCATCCACATATGAGGCCGGATGATAAATAAAAGTATTTCAATTAACGTATCACCGATTATTTTATAATACTTTAGTCTTCTTCTTCTTCTTCTTCTTCTTCTTCTTCTTCTTCTTCTTCTTCTTCTTCTTCTTCTTCTTCTTCTTCTTCTTTCTTCACATCCGCTTCCTCGCTAACTATTACACGCAAATTCGTGTATTTGTTTATTTTATTAAAAAAATAATATCACGTTCATTAGTTATTTTTAATAAATAAAGCGTTAAAAGGCCACTTGATAAAAGTCGCCTGAGGTTACTATAAGTTTGAAACTCAAGATAGCGGATTCAACTGATCTCCTGATTTTAAAAGTTAAAAGCACTACATGTTATTTTTCATTTATTTTTTTCACACGTGTATTGATCACTTTTTAATACCAGCTGCTTTTCCTGGCCTGTTTCAACTCTGACAAACTTTTATGTATTATATATATATATATTTATATATATATATATATATATATATATATATATATATATATATATATATATATATATATATATATAAGTATTTGGTCTCTGATCTGACAAGTTAATTTCATTTATTGCCCATATTACCCTAACAAATTACAACGAATTTTCATTACATAGAGTTTTGTCCTTCATTCCGAACTGAAGATTCTGAAACTGACAAATGTCAGCGAAACGTGCTGTTAAGATGTTTTCCACTTTATCCTATCATCTCAGTACAGACATATACATATATATTCTTTCACGCTCAGTAACCCCTTGTTTTTAAGTGGTCTCATCTCCTTACTTGGGGTGATATGATTAAACACGTTCTAAAACATTAGGTACAATAAAACTCATTTTTTATATACTGTGTCATTATCGTACATTTTACAAATTATTCGAGTATATTAGCTTTTTGTTCATCAAATATTAAGGCATTTTACAATATTCGAACAGACATATATATGCATATATATATATATATATATATATATATATATATATATATATGTATGTATGTGTGTGTGTATGTATGTATGTATGTATATATATATGTGTGTGTGTGTGTGTGTGTGTGTATATACACATGTATCTTTTTACATATATATATATATATATAGAGAGAGAGAGAGAGAGAGAGAGAGTCATGGAGAGAGAGCAAGTTTTGGACATATTTTACTTCTTACTGATTTCTAAAATACTATATATTGATATTCTATGACTTTTGAGTGAATCAGTCTGGCAAGTCTACTAACTAACGCTTCATACCTGCATACGAATAGATACCTATTAGCTTAGTTTTGTCTAGTACAATAGCTGTGCACCGACTGAATATCAATTCGATCTCCTTGGTATGCACGACCAACTAGTGCACCATTGTTCAGATAATCTCATATATGGACACAAAAGTAGAGACAGATTTCGTATCCAGATCATTAACTAGCGAAATTCTTTCACGTTACTATGCTGACTGACGCTTTCATGCAATCGACTGACTTCTAACTCATTCCTTGGTGTGTCTAAAGAATTCATATGTACATAAAAATAAGTAATACGCACCAGCATCGATATTTCCATTATTTCCTGTTTGTTTCTTTCATCTTTTAAATGTAGAGGGCTGAAGCTATCGCCCCAACCCAATTCTCGAAGTCAGCAACGGTAACATATCACAGTATTACGAAAAGTTAAAATAACTTAAGAAGATCTTAAAGCATAAAATAACTCTATAACTATATTGCAATTCTCCCTGTTCTTGTATTAGTTATTTGGATAGATAGATAGATAGATAGATAGATAGATAGATAGATAGATAGATAGATAGATGAAGAGACTATGATAGATAGATAGATAGATAGATAGATAGATGAAGAGACTAAGATAGATAGATAGATAGATAGATAGATAGATAGATAGATAGATAGATAGATAGATGAAGAGACTAAGATAGATAGATAGATAGATAGATAGATAGATAGATAGATAGATAGATAGATGAGACTAAGATAGATAGATAGATAGATAGATAGATAGATGAAGAGACTAAGATAGATATATAGATAGATGAAGAGACTAAGATAGATAGATAGATAGATAGATAGATAGATGAAGAGACTAAGATAGATAGATAGATAGACAAATAGATAGATCGATAGATGAAGAGACTATGATAGATAGATAGACAGATAGATAGATGAAGAGACTATGATAGATAGATAGATAGATAGATAGATGAAGAGACTATGATAGATAGATAGATAGATAGATAGATAGATAGATAGATAGATAGATGAAGAGACATAGATAGATAGATAGATAGCTAGATAGATAGATAGATAGATAGATAGATAGATAGATAGCACAACGTTAGGCCCTGTCAATACGTCGTAAATAAGGGACTATTCAGTGTTGATTACAGGGAAAGAGGGACACAATATCAAGAGACGTTGATTGGTTTCAGTGATAAAAAGATCGTAAGAGAAAAGAAAGAAAATATAGAGGAAGCGATAACACTCTTACATGTTTAACGTTCCCTTCACTGAAATGGAAAGCGTTGTTAATCTCAATCTTATCAATTGTACCCACTTCCTTTATTAAATAGTGGCCCGCATTGACACCCAATATCTGCAATATTTTGTTTTAAACTCAGATATTTACCAACGTGATAGGAAAGTTTCCGAAATATTTCTAGTTGTAGAATTCACAAGGAGCTTATCCCGTAATTAAGTATTATGATTTATCACAAAATCCAAATAGGAAAACAATGAAATTTTGTCGTGTATTTCTAATATATATAAATTACTATCGTCACTTACGTGCCGGATGCCAGAGAATAGCAGTAGGCAAACTTAATGGTAAGTGACACAATTGTAACTTGGCAATCGTCCTGGGTATGACGATAAACTACATCCACGTCCTGGGTAAGACGATAAACTACCTCCAACAGCAAAGCCTTTGATCAGGAGGTTTTGAGTATCATGGAACCACCTCTTAACTGCTGGTGTTCTCAGGTCCACCTGACCCGAGTTTATACAACCTGTTAGGGTATGGGTAAATAGTTAACCCTTAAAATGGAGTCAAACCACTATGAAAGTGTAAAAATAGGTTTTAATGTCTGAAATACTTTGCGAAGATTATTACCAGCAATAAATTTTTGAAAAAAATATTTCCAGCCACACATTTTTGAAAAAAATATTTAGTAGTGATATATATTTGAAGTAAAATTATTACCAGAAATAGATTTTTGAAGAAAAAATATTTCCAGAAATAAATTTTTGAAAAAATATTATTACCACAAATAAAATTGTTGTCTGCATTAAATAACCCATTGAGGTTGTTATGCCGTAAAACAAAACAAACCAAACCAAACACTAACTTGACAACATCCAATGCTTATACCTATATCAGTGGCGTTCTGACATCTACTGTGGCAAGTAAACTGATGTGGTTATCTGAGATATGAAGTCAGGCCTTTGAAACTTTTGAAATCGTGGCGGCAATTGATATCCATTGCTATAATCAGTCAATTGTGTACAGGGTGATTGGGCGAAGGTTTTACGGTCCACTATGGATAGCGGCGTGGCTGAACATGTGTACTTAACGATCGTGACCAGATGCACATGGCTAAAATTGTATGAAAGAAAGTGACATTGAGTCAAATCATTTTCCCATTAACTGCAGCGGTAATGATCTGTTTCTCAGAAGCTCCAGCTTACATTATTTAGCTTTTTTGGTATTTGGGAGCTGAAGACACATGGGAGCCCTACTTAATATCACAGATCCAAAGCAGGATACACCTGAATTTGGGAACAGTGACACATTAGCGCGCACCTCTTCACGCTAAGACACCAAACAGAACCTCTGAACTGGGATTGTTACTTCACTGGAGCCTGGTATCATGTGATATGGTTCGATGTATTTGTCCATTTGTTACAATGATTGAGCAAACTATATAAGGCCATGACACAAGTCAGCATTAAGGTAGTTCTGTAATATAGTAGGGACATTACAAGTCATGTATTTGGTCTTCGTTGAAATGCTTCATAAGAAATGGTACTAATTTTATAGGCACAATGTGGGTTGAAGGGTATGCCGGTGAATTTCGATAAAGCTTCGCTCAGTTTCAGCCCAATCGAGAACTGACGGTACGTCTTGGAGAGGTACGCAATATTCTACGCGTAGAAATATCCGGAAGTTGGGAACAATTAGTAAGATGGAATAATTCAGAATCTCGAAATGATCTGGGCGGGAGAATGTGCATATTTCATAACAGGTAATTGAACCTTGCTGGCTGTGACGTTCTCTACAGTTTAAAGCACACCGACTCAGGTGTTGTACCCTAATAAAGAGGACGCCAGTTCGAATCTGACCGGGGACAACTTAAACTTTATTAAATATCTAGAATGTGCAGTCCAGTAGACGTAATTCACAGTTTCAAAATTGTCGGTGTCTACTCAAACATGAGCGTCACCTAAAGAACGATCGTAGTTGTGTGAAATAATATCGGTTCAAATATTCATTGATTCCTTAGAAATACTTACCCTCTCTCCCTCTCTCTCCCCCCCACACACACACACTTCTCCGTCAACTAGTGTTAGGGAAAACCTGTCAGTTTAAATGTTCTTGGAAGATTGTATCTCTGATAAAAAAGTAAGTACCTGTGTTGGCTTGACCCCCACGGTATTATCAAGACGTCTTACACTTCATTTTCTCGGCTACAAGTTCTATTGCACAACATCTAAAAACATATTCCTGTCCATCTTCTTATTACAAGAAAATACTTGTCGACAACACCTATATATTACACCAAGAAAATAATTAAACAAAAACTTCAAATTCTCGACGAGATCTACATCAAATTGAACCAACCAACATTCAACAATATCTATTACGAATATAACAACAACATATTAAAATGCACATAACACACACAGATATATATATATATATATATATATATATATATATGTGTGTATATATATATATATATATATATATATATATATATATATATATATATATATATGTGTGTATATATATGTATATATATATATATATATATATATATATATATATATATATATATATATATATTAAATAAAAACAAACAACTTTAAGGTTCCATATAATTAATTATTTCACCACAGCCCTTTTCAAGGACCGCGGATCATCAGATTTTACTTCCAAAGGTCCGATGATCCGCGGTCCTTTAAAAGGGCTGTGGTGAAATAATTTATTATATGGAACCTTAAAGTGGTCTGTTTTTATTTAAATTATTAGGTCTGATTTACATTGAGCTCTCTGGATTTTATCCTCCTTGGGTCTACCCATACAGATTACCTAGTTTTTCTTAAACTAAATATATATATATATATATATATATATATATATATATATATATATATATATATATATATATATATATATGAGCAGTCATCTGAGAAAACACTGGCAGTGATGGCGGCACCATCTCTGCGCAAATGAAGAAGAATCGTGAAGTTTTAGATATGTAGTCCTATAGAAGTATGTTGAGATACCATGGACAGAACATGTGAGCAAAGACGACGTTTTAGAAAAAATGCAAATAAGAGTGACACTATATGCTTAACATCAGAAAGAGACTGCTGAAATATCTTGAGACTTAATGAGGAAGAATGACTTTGGAAATTTGACACTCCCAAGATATATTGAAAACAAGAGGGACGGATAAAAAAGGCACATAACCTATCTAACCAACTTGTGGCAGAAAAAGGTTTAGGAAAGATAAGAAAAATACAAAAATCACAAAGGCCTACAAAGAAAAGGAAATTGTGGAGAGCTATTTTCGCCAACGTCCTGATGGGACGCGGTATGTAGAAGAAGAAACGAAGAGTTCTAAATAGACAACAAACATACTGAATGCATTTGGCAAATTTTATCAACACTTTCATTTTTTTCACACATATCGATGTCAATAATATGGTAGCTTCCAGTCTGAAATAGGAAGAGAAAAGATTTTAAGCGGTGGCATGTCTAAGAATGGCGGAGTTCATCTAACAGGACAATGAAATTATCTAACCTTTTCCCAGTAAATCAGTGTAGGATATCACGTAGAGTATCAAGGTGTTGGTGTCCAATCTCAGCCGTATATTGCATGATAAATTTATATCATATTTGATACGTTCAGTTATCTACATTTTATATGCCATGCCGTTTCCTTACGTCGGTGATAATGTGCCTCCATAGATTACTTTGATTTAATATTTGTAAATAACTATGGATTTTGGGGATAAATAACGTTTCTTCTCGCCTTCTTCATAGTTTTCAATTCTGACCAGCCCTTCTAAGAGACGTGCTACTCTCAAGATTCGAAATTTCAATGTGTCCTACGATTTACTACAAAGATCTACAATGTCGTCCCCAAAATGCATGTTTGGCGTTGAGTTCACCGTTCATATTTTCAAAATTCAGGAATGGTAATAAAAATATCACACACAAAGTATTATTATTATTATTTTATTATTATTATTATTATTATTATTATTATTATTATTATTATTATTATGCCTGCGTCTGTTAATATAGGTTTTTTTAAATTTTTTAAATGCTCAATGGAAAATGTCATGATGCCTTTTCTGACCCTAGGTTTCTTGTCAGGATCCTGAAAGAAATATGTATACACCTGAAAACAAAGGAAAACAACAACAACAACAACAACAATAATAATAATAATAATAATAATAATAATAATAATAATAATAATAATATGCCGAAAGTGTGGATAATTCTATTTCCTTTTCAGTTTAAAGAATCGATAGATAAAAAGACATTGACGAATTTATTAGATGAAACTTTATCTAAAATGATTACTGAATAAAATATTTAACAAATGAATGATTCGAATGTGTTATAAATACAAAATTATACCGCCTCTATACGGATAAAAAATGAACTAAGTAAATACACAAAAATAGAAAACTGAGTGAGACAAGGATGTGTCTCCTCGACGGATTTACTCGACCATTACAATGGTGATTCCGAAAGAATTAGAATTTCTCCCAGGATTTATTACTGCTGGAAACAATCTTAGTAAGAGAAAGTATGCAGCTCACTAACACACACACACACACACACACACACACACACACACACACACACACACACACACACACCAAAACTTAGATAGACAGGAAGATAGATACGTGAGTCTGTTTAAGTCAGTGCGTGTCTGTGAGCCTGATTCAGTGCGTGTTGGCTTCCTACTCGCTGAAAGAGAACGGTAACCAAACAGGCCAAGACGGACGAGGTGATTTCCTCAATAACCTCCGGAAACCCGATGGCATCCGGCGACCGTTTATATTCTTACATAACTTGTACAATACTATGTGGACTTTCAGCATCAGACAGCCTTGATCGATTGACAAGAAATTGTCAAGATTTTGGGAGAATACCTATGCTACATATGATCCGTGTAAGACACAGGTGAGTCGTTAATGAGTGAAGCTTATCAAATATGTAGGGTGCGATGGATACATTGTTGTCTAAATGACACAAAAATGCAAATAACACTGACATCTCATTTTAACAGATTTATTTACCTAAATTTTAAAAAAATATATTAAAATACTAAAGACTACATTTATTCAATAAACGTTTTATTGACTTCAACCACGGCCTCCAAACGACTTCGGAATCTCCTGCAACTCTTCTGGACCGTTTCCTTGTTTCAGTTGGTGATTGTTGCAATAATCCTTGTCTTCAGTTCATCTTTGGTGTTACAACGAGTTTTTTTGGACTCTCGCACATCTGCGTCCCACACATAATAATCAAGGGGCTGTGGTCTGAGTAGTTAAGCTGCCAGATGGAAGGGGTGATGTGGTCACAGGAA
>OZ038495.1:43467224-43482224 GCA_964036315.1 Acanthosepion esculentum | reverse complement strand
TAACCTTAGGTCCCTGGGCGGGACCCGGAAAGAAATGTGTAAACGGCAGATATCAAAGAAAATAAAAATAATAATAAAAATAATAATAATAATAAACACTCAATAATAGAATGTGCTTTCGTATTGACATATCACTTCCTACAGATTTTAATCTATCTTTGAAGAACTTCAGAAGTCTATGAAAATAGAAAGATCTCGGAATGGGAATTATCCAAAATGTAGCACATGAGTACATCAATAATTCCAGGTGTAGTTGGAGCATTCGGACTGATTGGAAAAATTTCCGAGAGACTTTCTGAAGGGATTCTTGGTATCCCCTGCCTTAAAAAATAAAAAAAAATGTACTCACAAGTACACCTCACACATTCCGAAGAGCATTGTTTTTAAAAAAGAAATGCTCAGTGGAACAATTTGGGACTTAGCTCTCTGGTTGGGAGCCTGAAGGAAATGAGTATACGACAGAAATCGAAGAAACAATAACAATGTGTGTTAAAAATGTGGACAATTCTATCCATATCTTTAGTGCTCTGGACTGCTTGCCTGTAGTCTCTCATCTGAATTGTTGTCTATGTATAAACAGTTGACATGAAATGGACGAAAAATTATTCTGCCACCATAAACCAGTGGAAGTGATCGAGAAAAACCAGGTCGAGAACTTTTGTGATTTCAACATCCAAACGGACAGCGTCCTTGATGCGAACAAACGACACATCACCATCAATGACATAGAAACACGAAAATGCTACTTCATTTATTTAATTGTACTGACTCACAATAACTGACAAACTTTATGCTACCAAAATGCGTCACGTTAAGTATACTACTGTTTCACTCATCATTAATGCCTTGAAGTTTCTATCATCGAATATAAAAGCATTTATCGTGAAAATCATTATAAACTTTAGTATTACATCGCTTCTCATGTCGTCATTGTTTGGTACAGCAAATGCTTTGTAAAAAGTGATGTTTAATGTCAAATAATCTGCTGAAGCGCACTCTTTCTTTAATTTGATGAGCTGTACTTGTGAGTGCACATTTACTCTCTACTCGAACATTAAGAACGTGCAAAATTTGGTTTGGTTTGGTTTGTTTGGGTTTGTTTTACGGCATACCAACCTCAATGGGTTATTTAATGCCGACAAAATTTTTATTGCTGGTAATAATTTTTTTCAAAAAATGTATAGCTGGTAATAATTTTTTACTAAGTATTTATGGTATTAAAACCTATTTTTTACACTTTCATAGAGTTTTGACTTCAGTTTGGGAGTTAACTATTTGCACATATCTGGGATCCTCACAGGTGCTAGCATCCAGAGTCAGGGTGGACCTAGGAAAACCAGCAATTAAGAGGTGGCTCCACGCTCCTCAAAACCTTCTCATCCGAGGCCTTGCCAGGACGCGGATATAGTTTATCGTCATACCCAGGACGGACGCGCATAATAATAATAATAATAATAATAATAATAATAATAATAATAATAATAATAATGAGGACGATAAAGTCATTGAAGGGATTCGTGACAGCCCATACCTTAAAGAATCACAAAAAATTCCACTAAGGAAATGCTTTATCTATTTATGTAACATGTGTGTGATCTTAGGATTTTTTACTGTTGTTTTTTTTTTACAAAAATTATCAGTGGTAGCCATTACCGACCTTAGGTCTCTCTTTGGTCGCAATGTAAGCTACTACGTGTTGTATATCCTGAAATATTACCATCTTCTGGAATATTAGAGTAAAATCTGATAGTGAAATTCAAGTCATAATTACGAAAAATCATTTTGAAAATCACATGTCTTCTAATAATCGTTGCACCCGCATATAATGATGAGATTCCAAATTGACTCATGAACAATGATGCTCATATTATTATTATTATTGTTATTATTATTATTATTATTGTTGTTGTTGTTGTTGTTGTTGTTGTTGTTGTTGTTGTTGTTATTTTCCAGTTGCCTTGATTTCTTGTCTGATACAATTCTTGATAATATCTTCGGCTAAAGAGTGTATTTTCTTAGAATGTTATTAAGCAAAATATATTTAAAGAGTTTTTTTAACTGTGTATGTGAGCAATGTTCACAAACACAATACTTTTTCATCTACAACAGTGAACGTCTTCTTAATATAGTAGGAATAGTGTTAGTATTAATTGATGAATATATATTGTCAGATTGATTGACGCCTTTTCTACGACTTATCAACCGTTTGTAATTTATTTGAAGCCAGAAATATGTCTAGATTGTATTATTTTTGAAAATGATAATGGTTTAGTGATACAAGTCTGACTAATACACTTATAGAAGAGATGGATTCGTACCATTCTAAAAGGTATCTGCGTGTAATTTAATATAAGGAATCTAATGGAAATTGTTACGCCACTCTCGTATTAACAACTCCAAACAATATTATCCATTACAGCAGCCGCACATCCAACCTTAGAGCACGTAATCTAGTTACCGATCAGGCTCGACGTTGCTTAACGTCAGTGATTGTATGGGAACATGTGTATCAACGTGATGTGCCCATAAGCCTATATAGTCAGAGAATTGTTTCCTTAAATGTTTAGATGGATCTACAAATTATAGTAGATATCATTATTCCGTTGGGGATGGTATAAAAAATTTTAAGAATTTTCAAATTATTCGAGCTTCATCGTAATAAATCTGATACAATTCCAAAGAATCCTTGTCACAATGCAACTTTTCCCGTTGGATCCCGTTCTTAATTTTTACGAGCTTAAAAAACTCGTTATCGAGCAGCATTTAAGTTAGCTCTTGCGAAGTGTTCTTCATTGTGCCTTCGGCTTGTTCAAAAGTTTGACAGTCCTTTAGACTTTCCACGTTGCTAGCACTCGATACTTTCTTAGCTGTCATTTGATACGTCTGTTTTTTTTTTCGCAAGGAACTTTCGTTTCCTTGTTGCAGCCTATTTTATTTATTATTGCAATCTGTTTCTCGGTTGGCGGAGATTAATTTTTGCGCGGCATTTGCTGCCGTGTGCAATAGGCAACAATAAACTACAGAAGTACTCAAAATTGATATCTGCATTTAAGTATTGCAGTAATTCTTAACCTTACCTTTTAAATGTTCTGCCGCCACTTAATTTAAAGACAATTTAATGTATGTAAGTCCTTACTTTGCGTACAAACAATTATTTTTATTTCATGGATGACATTCTCTGGATTTCCTAATTACTTTCACTTATTCCCAAATTTATTTTATCGTCCAAGAAAATTCCTCGCAAAAAATCACTTAAAAATTTCCACAAACAATCGCAGTAATGAAAAGTTGGGTATCCAAAATTTCAGGATTGCGGGTTGAGATCCGTCCCGGAATATTTTTAATTTGTTCACCGATTGGGCCTAGTTACGGAATGGTATGATATGATGGGCTACGGCCTCTAAGAGAAAAATTGAAAAAGTGTGGCACTCTGAAAGACAGACATTCACATTTATTTATATAGACTACCATTTTTTGTATTGTTTTCAACTTTTCGTTTCTTTGTGGGCTGCAGTACTACTTCGGCTGTGGGAATTCAAGCAATAATTACATTGGACGAAAGAAGTGCAACCCTATTGCAAATCTTAGGGAAATAGTTACATGTGCCGTGTCCATTAAAGAACATTGGCGATCATGGCTCTCCACTGTTTCCTTTTAAAAACTTTTTTGACCTCTCCCCCAAAATGTGCTCTGCCATCCATTCACTCAAGCTCAGCATATAGGTATTGTCTTGCTTTCCTTTGTCTCCATTACCTACAAAATCTGTCTTATATCAAATTTCCCAAGATCTCTTTACTTATTATGTGCTGGAAAAATTCCATCTGTCTTTTCCTGATGTTAAGTGATCTTTTTTGTTTCCGTTGTCTTTAGAACAAGGGAGACACGGTAAAGTAACGGATAGCGGCTCGAATTCCAATCAAATCCATTACATTCGCATGTGCTAATACCCATGGGAAAATTCTCTTCTTCTCCCCCGATCGATAAATAGCAGGGAAGACCTGGTTCTATAGCCTTGGATGGAAACTGGTCTACCACAGAAAGAAATGGCAACCTACTACTGGAAAAATCTGCCTCGTTAGTTATGTATCGAAAGATACATGATCGCCTAAACGTGTATCACGTATGGCACATAACTGACTGTTTTCAAATGTCATCGTCGCTCCCATGTCCAGTCTATGCATTCTCAGCTTCCTTCTGTAGAACCATATTTCTCTTGCTTCCTATTTATTCTTCAGTTCCCTACTCTTTTTTTTTTTCTGTTTCCAATTATATGTTTTTTTCTGGCTCATCCTTTGGACTTCTGTATCGCACTTTCCGTCCCCTGATAATACGCATATCAGATAATCTTAATTCTGTATCTCTAATCTGTAATTTGCATGCTTGGGTTGTTCCCTTTGTCAATGACCATGCATTCAGTCTTTGTGCTATCGACGGTTGATCCTTTCTTTTTCATTTCTTTCGCTACCTTTTGTAGGAATTCGAGTTACTTCCCTTGTCTGCTATCAACACAGTGCCATCTGCATATTTAATGTTGTTAAGATTGTAACCGCCAATAACGAATCCTGGTCAAACTTCAATTTCTCCCACAATAGCATCTTCTATTGGTTGAAAAGTTCTGATGAAAAGACGCAGTTACAGTTTTGTATACTTACTGAATTCATTTCCTATCCGCATGGATGGCGATTTGCTGCCAGTATATGTTCTGAATTATTCTAGATTCTATCCCACATATATCATAATTCCCTAGAAGTTCCATCATTTATTTTGGGCGTGCTTTATCAAATGCTTTTGCATAATCTATAATGCATATATCTACATACGTTTACGTGTGTATTGCTCTTTCTGATACATTTCTGATCATTAATATTGCATTACTCGTTCTACTTTCTTTAACGAACCCGCACTGTTCTTGTCCTATTTCCGGTCTGATTCTGCTGCGCGCTCTGTTCCTCAAGATTCGGATGATTAGTTTTGTTACATGGCTCATTAGTCTGATTGTCCGATTTATTTCACATTCGTTTGCACCTTACTTTTTGGCAGTGCTATTAATATGGATCTACTTATCTCTTCCTGTATATCGCCATTGTTCTATATTTTATTTATTATATATTTAATATATTAGTAATATATGTAATATATATATATATATATATATATATATATATTACTTATACGTATATAACTATATATATGTAATTATGGAAAATGTAATTATGTAGATAAGTAATTATGTAATTATGTAATATGTAATATATATGTAATTATATATATGTAATTTGTAATTATATATATTTAATATACTTCTAAATATATAATATATTTGTTCTATATTTTATTTATTTATTAGGCTTATTGTTGGACGGATTTAACATTTGTTTGAACCTTGCTTATTTGGCAGTGATATTAATATGAATCTACTTATCACTTCCTGTACATCGTCATTATTCCATATTTTTTTAATTATATATGTAATATTGTCAATGCCGAAATCGTCTCAGGCTGCCAGCATATCCATTACGATTCAATCCGGCCCTTCTGTTTTGCTTCTATTCAAATTGGTCATTGCTGATTCCACTTCAGATTACAATATTTCTGGTCCTGAGACAATTCTGTGTATTACTCGCTGTTCTCTTTCGTCGCGGAAGAGTTCTTCGATATATCCGTTCAATCTTCTTTCTCTAATATCATTGTCCCTTCTTTGTTTTGTATGCATCCTGTTGATGACCATGTCTTTTGTCGTTTTAGTTCTCCTACTTTTTTATGTATGTCTGGTTTTATCTGTTACTAGCAGCCATACCCAACTGGTCGATCAGATAAAGCGTTCAATTAGAATGGAGCAAAAACAGCATCATGTTTAGATATAACAGTCTTTCCTTTTCAATTACTTTAAAATACTTTCATTAAAATACATTTTGAATTAATGCAGTTACTGATATAACAGAAGTAGTCTGTATTTATTCAATCGAAGTTAGCCAAGGTCATGAAGGAGGAAAAAAGGCATTATGAAGACCCACTTCAGACCACAATTACTTTGGAATTTTTTAAATTCAATTTGTTAGTGTGCTACCAGGGATGTAAAGGCTACATTTATAAAACAATTGTTATGTTTGATGAGGACTGTTTAAAAAAGCAACGAAAAATAAGAAAGATACTAGTAAAAATCGCCATTTTCGCTATTTAAGTGGGTTTTCACTATATGGGTGGGCTCAATTATCAATTTAAATGTCTGTTAAACAATCAACATATTGTTGGCTACAATTGACTGAAGTCTGTATTAGATTGCTTGAAAATTGAGGGAGATTTTTCCTAAACGCTGTGGTGTAGAAATAAAAATATGTTATCATTGAGCTCATCATGATGTAAGTAACCGACATACCGAGTTTGAACGAAATCAGAGGAAAAAAGTTGAATTTATCGATTTTTGATCGACTTTATCGATTATTGATTTTAAAATATCGACTTGTTACGCTAAGAACCTATCTCTTACAATGTACAATCTATGTACCAGGTTTGGTCAAAATCGGTTGGATGGATCTCGAGTGAAAAGGTATCAGACACACACACACATACGTCCTCTGTTATATATAGAGAGAGATAATTATTTTTTTATCTAGCACATTGCCTGGATTTTTTCTTAATTTCTCTGTGCAGACTTCTATATTCTCTGCTGTACCTCGGCACTGGTTTTTTTTTCCTCATTTTTATCTTGCCGAGAATTACATCTGTCATCCATTTTCTTTTTCCTTCGTCTTTTTTTATTACTTTTGGATGATCTTGATTGCTGATATTACTAAAGATTTTCTGAATGTGTCAAAGACCACAAAATACAAAAATAAAAACATGGCTTTTATTTTATATTTCGTTTGCATTTACTTTCCAGTGTGAAGTAATTAACCAGCTATTAAATAGCTTACAAGAGCTAGAATTCCATTGGATTAAATCTCGATTCATTGATATGACACAATACACGGACTACTCAATTACAATTTAACGATTGATCCTATAATTAGATCCGCTCTTTTCTAACAATTACAAATATAATTCCTACCTGAATTCCGAAACTGAATTGTTTTCATTATTCCAAGATTTTCTGCGACAAATAAACATTTTAAGGTGTACATATAAGTGGGAACGTTCTGAAACTCTGACTATAGACAAGGAACGAAGCGAGTAAACCAATCCAGAAAGGAGGATGTAATTTTTTCTTCTCAGCAGAAATAGTCTCACGTGACATACCGTAATGGCCTGGAATTAATGCCCTCCATAAAATCTTATTAATGTAAAGAATTTAAAATAAATATTAATTAAATTCAAGACGTGACAGATGAAATTTCCAGGAAATATAATGAGAAATAAAACGGCTTGGAAAATTTGATACTCACAGGACAGCATGAAGGCAACATATACCGAGGAAATAAACGCATAACCTACCTAGTTGACATGACAAATGAATAGTGGAGATAACAGAAATACAAAATTAAGAGCTACAAATGAAATGGCACCATCGAGAGGCATGATGGTCAATATCTTGAATGGACATGGTTCGTAGAAGAAGAAGAAGAAGAAGAAGAAGAAGAAGAAGAAGAAGAAGAAGAAGAAGAAGAAGAAGAAGAAGAAGAAGAAGAAATTAAAATAAAAAATATAATATTAATTATAAGAAATAAATTGCCAGTATTAATTCTACCTTTCTAATAATATACCGTTTTTAAAGATTTAACAGAAGAAGAAGAAGAAGAAGAAGAAGAAGAAGAAGAAGAAGAAGAAGAAGAAGAAGAAATTAAAATAAAAAATATAATATTAATTATAAGAAATAAATTGCCAGTATTAATTCTACCTTTCTAATAATATACCGTTTTTAAAGATTTAACAGAAGAAGAAGAAGAAGAAGAAGAAGAAGAAGAAGAAGAAGAAGAAGAAGAAGAAGAAGAAGAAATTAAAATAAAAAATATAATATTAATTATAAGAAATAAATTGCCAGTATTAATTCTACCTTTCTAATAATATACCGTTTTTAAAGATTTAACAGAAGATGAAGAAGAAAAAGAAGAAGAAGAAATTAAAATTAAAATTAAAATATAATATTAATTATAAGAAATAAATTGCCATTATTAATTCTACCTTTCTAATAATATACCGTTTTTAAAGATTTAACAAAATACAATATCAATTCTAGGTTTCCACTCATACTCAAACCAACCCCAAAATCAAACGGTCGGCATTAACAAGTTAGATAAATATGGCCCATACTTTACGTTGTGTTTACAAAGCTGAAGCAATTTTGCCCGCTGGCCTCGTTCATGAGGCACCCATTGGGAATTGAACCGAGTAATGATGATTTGTAAGACAAGCTTCCTCACAACTACGACATGACGAGGAGGTAGCAGATGAGGCTATGGCGATGGCAGTTTCAGAAGTAATACTAAGATAACAACCAACCTAAGTAGACGACGAAAACAAAAACAAAGAGTGGCTGTTAATCACACACCTTCACAAGAATGCCGTGCTAATTAGGATATTTATTGCATATATCTTTCTTTTTTCCTGCTAACCGCTTGCTTGAGAGTAACGATGTTACAGTAAATATTCACCAGTTCACGATAACGAATATTTTCACCCAGAAAAACGATAAAGTTTGGTTCAGTTGATTTTATGACATGCCAAATTTTGTTGAGTTATTTAATATGGAAATAAGTATTTTTGTATTTACGCGTGTGTCCATAAATATTTATTTGGTTTCGATATGGGTAAATGTTATTTATATTCGAGTCTATATGTATTTACTTGATTCGGGATGTGTAAATAAGGTAGTGAATTGTATTGGCGTCTATATAAATTTATTTGGTCGTGGTCGCATTTACTGGAGTCTGTAGGTATTTACTTGTTTACTGAAAATATAAATATTAGTCCTTTGTATTTGTGTCTATAAGTATTTACTTGTTTTAAGTACTGGCCGTTTGCATTTCAGTCTATGAGCACTTACGCAGTTCAAAAATACTTAAATATTAATCGTTCGGGAATTATAGTTTCTTCACCTTTCCAAATTTCTCGAGATAATCCGATATTGTTGAATTGCTAAAACCCATTATCAGAAAGATTTCTCTGATATATGGACGTGAGTGAAAGAAAGTGACATGATTCCGTTCGATACCCGAAGGTTCCAATATCCACCCGGAAAATAAATCCTTTTGAAGGTGATTCCTTTTTTCGTGTGGGCCTCAGTATCAACATGGAGGCCTACTACAATTGCCTTGGGGAGATCATTTTGTCCCTATTTCTGACAACATGACTTTGAACCATACCAGAGAAGCAGGAGAACCCAGTTATTGCTCTCAGACAATTTCTGCGACTACATCAGCCGTTATATCTGGGTACCTAACTATACCTACTGCAATCTCCTTTGCTAATACCTGTGGAGCGCAGTTGAGCGAGAGGCAAAAAAACTCCTTGTATCTACAAAGCAAGAATTATGGCAGGATTCATCAACTTAAACAAAGAGACCTCCAGAAGTTTTGAAGGAGATTTCGAAGTTGTCTGGAGGCTGTGGTTATTTTCATTTTTGCGTAATTTAAACGGAAATTTGTCCATTTCACCCTGTATTTGCAACACCTAAATTGATGCGGTTGATACTAAGAAAAAAAGATACATATAAGTCCTGTTTACTGTAAAATATGTAGGTTTGCTTTCCATGAGAATCAAGAAGTTAGTCTCAGGTAGATTTTAGATTAATGTCAGAAAGACAGGCACATGTCTGTTGTGCATTAGATCAAGAAGCTAGGCCCAAGTCCAGTTTTAACTAAAAGAGTAAGGTTTAGTTTGAATCAGAGTCAAGAAGTTAGACTCATTTAGTTAGGCATGAAACACAAAGGCGGTCACTGCTCTGGTTTGCACTAGAGTCAAAAAAGGTAGACTCAGGTCCAGTTTTGATTAGTGTCCGAAAGGCAGACAGCAGTCTGTTTATATTTAGATTCAGAAACAAAGAATCAGGTTTGTATAATTGTCAAAAGTGTTGGCAAAGGTTATCGATACAATCTGTATTCCTATTCCTATACAACACTCGTATCACTACTGTGAAACTTCAGAAAGCAGGGCTGTACTGTTCGATGTAAGGAGGATTCTTGGCCCCATTTTCGGTTAATTTCGGCAGCAGTTTGAGAATAATTATGACAAGGATGGCACTTATACTAAAGATGAAAACGTATATCTTCTTTTTTATATTGTCGAACAGGGGTATATAATAATTTAAGTTAAATCCTGAAAAATATTGATATAAAAATTAACAATGAGGACATATTAAACTTAAGGAATGAGTAATATATTTCTGCGTAACTATTATTATAATATATTATAACAAAATTTAAAGGTTGATTCTGCGATCAAACATTATTTTACGAATAACCTACTATTTGAATATATAATCATTTTCTTCGTGTGGGCATAGATATTGGCCGTTCATATTTTAGTCTGTAAGCATTTAGTACGCATTTATTTGTTTTGTGGCCCAATTTGTGTGGGGTCTGCTGGGGATAATGTCAGTGTATTCTAGACATTGCCGACAAGGCCAGATAAGGTTATGTAGCAATTGGTTTCAAAATGATAACGGCAGTTTACAAAGTTATTGGAAAGAAATATCGGATCTCTATTTTTTGACACTGCCAATTTTTCTTCACTGTTCCCCGCAATTTCAATCGATTCTGTAAACGTGATTTATTTATATACATATTTATTTACGTATCTTTTCACTTCATTAATTTGGTGCGGTCTCGTTGGAGAGAGTCAGGGGAGATAGATTAATACGGTACGTGTGTAGATGGTGCGGGAAATGAAATATGAATAACAGGAGAAAACCTGACAGGTGTTAATGCAAGAGAAACGTCGTAAAGAAAGAAAGATATTTAGAGGAAAAATATTGCATACTGATTAACACGGATTTGATCTAAATAAAATACAGACAAATATAGGTTTTAAAACTATTATACAGAATAAAGAAAAATATCCTCAGAAATTAATGAAGGGAAAAGAAAAAATCATCTGAAGATTAACAATGATATTGACAAATACATAGAGGGCGCGATGGGTAAATTGTCGCCATTATATATTTTTTTAAAAATTTAACGCAAACTCGTTGTTTGTTTTTGATTTTATCGACTGCACATTACAGTAGGGTCAGTTGGGCATTATAGTCTAATAATAGCAATCTTTGTATAGTAAAGATAGCAAAAAAAAATATAGTAAAATATAACGAAAATATTAATAAAAATAAATAATCTCAATACTAGTAGTTGTGGTCCCCGCGCCAGGTTAGACTATATTAATCTGGGTCAACGTGTTTGAGTAAAAATTTAGTTCTAAGTAGGTAGGTGCTCATTAACTCCTTTTGTTTAAGAGACTAGGATTGTCCACATTGTTCAGGATAATTAATTTTTCAGAAAGACATGAGTTACATATGTTGCTTTTCCCGGTTCTAGGGTATCAGTAAAAGTTATGGGTCTTTACCTATAACTACACAATGAACTCTTCCTAACACTATGTATACTACGCCTATCAAGAAAGAGGGACGAATAGAGTCGAGCCAATAGTAGTTCACTCCAAACCAGACTGACAGTCATACTAACATCTTCCACATCTTGTATTATTATTCCGTGTAATATATATTCGTTATTTCTACTCTTGTGTCCGTGTTGTTCTTCCTTTGTCCTAACATGGACCATAACCATATGTGAGAAAAAGAGCACCATGACGTCATGCACTCCTCCAGAAATTTGAAAACGGCATGTACTGCTTGGCATTCGCACTGGAAGCTCCAATACGAACATTTCAGAGTGTTTGTGTGTCAATCTGAGCACAGTGCTGAGCATTCGAAAATAGTTGGATAAGTCTAATGGGGATTACGTAGGTACGACTGCACGGAAAACGTACTCCCGAATTTGTTGGTGTGGGCATCAGTATCAACATGGAGGCCTACATCAATTGCCTTGGGGGGATCATTCTGTCCTGGGTTAAAAGAGTGGCTGCTGGAAGACCCTATTTCTGGTAATATGACTTTGAACCATACCAGAGAAGCAGGAGAACCCAGTTATTGCTCTCAGACAATTTCTGCGACCACATCAGCCCTTATATCTGGGTACCTAACTATACATACTGCAACCTCCTTTATTAATACATGTGGAGCGCAGTTGAGCAAGAGGCAAAAAAAACTCCTTGTAACACCAAATAAAGAATTATGGCAGGATTCATCAACTTAAACAAAGAGACCTCCAGAAGCTTTGAAGGAGATTTCGAAGTTGTTTGGAGGCTGTGGTTATTTTCATTTTTGCGTAATATAAACGGAAATTTGTCCATCTCACCCTGTATTTGCAACACCTAAATTGATGCGGTTGATACTAAGAAAAACGGTACATATAAGTCCTGTTTACTGTAGAATATGTAGGTTTGGTTTGCATGAGAATCAAGAAGCTAGTCCCAGGTAGAGTTTAGATTAATGTCAGAAAGACAGGCGCATGTCTGTTTTGCATTAGATCAAGAAGCTAGGCCCAAGTCTAGTTTTAACTATTAGAGTGAGGTTTAGTTTGCATCAGAGTCAAGAAGTTAGACTCATTTCCAGATAGGCATGAAACACAAAGGCAGTCACCGCTCTGGTTTGCACTAGAGTAAAAAAAGGTAGACTCAGGTCGAGTTTTGACTAGTGTCCGAAAGGCAGACAGCAGTCTGTTTATAGTTAGATTCAGAAACAAAGAATCCGGTTTGTATAATTGTCAAAAGTGTTGGCATAGGTTCGATTTCCGACACAGTGAAAGAAAGTGACATGATTCCGTTCGATACCCGAATGTTCGAATGTCCACAAGGAAAGTGAATCTTTTTAAGGTGATTCCTTTCAAAAATCTAAGATGACTCTTATAAGTAATATTTAATCCAAATCCAAATGCCGACAATGCATTCCTCCCCCACTCAACCACCAACCTTCGATGTAGTTTGATATTGGTCTCCCAGTTTATTCTGTTCGATCTACTTTCTCTTAACGTTTGTATAAAGGTCAGATATGTAATTTCAAATATTCACCGAACAAGTCATGTGGAATCACAAAATAAAAATGTCAACTTCTAAAATAGGAAGAAATTGTTGGATGCATAAAAGGAAAGTACCATTAACGGACAATGTATCAAGATAACATTGGCTATAATCATCTTTCCCGTCTGCCTTGTCGTCAAGAAAACGCTTAAGCAGTAAGTATATTTATATCTATAGTAAGTAGATTTGCATACCGTATAAACGACAAAGTATGTTTCCAATACATGCCTGTCTCTCTCTATTTGGGATGGGTCGCAGGAAATACGTAAATATTAGTCGTTCGGAAATTATAGTTTCTTCACCTTTCCAAATTTCTCGAGATAATCCGATATTGTTGAATTGCTAGCATCCATTATCAGAGAGATTTCTCTGATATATGAGCGTGAGTCTTGTTCGACTAATGTTTCACAGATGTTGTTTGTAAATTGCAGATGGTCTATCGATACAATCTGTACTTCCTATTCCTATACAACACTCGTATCACTACTGTGAAACTTCAGAGTGCAGCGCTGTACTGTTCGATCTAAGGAGGATTCTTGGCCCCATTTTTGGTTAATTTCGTCAGCAGTTTGAGAATAATTATGACAAGGATGGCACTTATACTAAAGATGAAAACTTATATCTCCTTTTTTCATATTCAAGAATAGGGGTATATAATATTTTTAATATTCTGTCAATAATTTTGCTTCATAATAATAATAATAATAATAATAATGTATCGTTAAAAATACTATCAAATTAAATGGATCTTGAAATGGAAGGCTAAAAAATGTGTCACATGAGGATATTAGTATTTCCAGTTGCAGTGGGAGTCCTTAGATTGATTGGGAATGGTTTCGATAGACAAATTTAAGGGTTTTCGTGTTCTCCATGCCTTAAAGAAATACATAAAATTCTACTCACAATTACAGCCCACACATTCCGAAATCCTTTATGTGTGTTAAATGTGTGTGATCTTAGGTTGCTTTTAAAAAAAAACGAAAAAACAAAAAACAAATGAATAGTGGAAAATCTGATGATGCCATTTATGATGTTAGGTCTCTGGTTGGGTGCTGGAAAGAAATGTGCATACAACAGAAAACAAAGGAAATAATAATAATAATAATAATAATAATAATAATAATAATAATAATATATCCACAGATGATGTTAGGCAAGCTCTAACGAAATCGCAAAAATGGAAATCCCCAGGAAATGACAAGGTTCCCAATTTCTGGCTTTATCATCTCTCGTCTATCCACAAAAAACTTGCGGAAACATTATCAACGCTTGTAAATAATCCCAATAAAATCCCGGAATGGATTACTGAAGGTATTACATACCTCATACCAAAAACAAATGAAACAGATGACCCGAAAAATTATCGACCGATAACATGTCTCTCCACAACGTATAAGTTGATCACGTCTGTCCTGACGAACCGTGCTTACTCCTTTTTAGAAACAAACAGCATTCTTCCACTGGAACAGAAGGGATGCAGGAGGGGTTCATATGGCTGCAAAGACCAATTACTAATAAATAAAATGATTCTGGAAAATTGCAGGAGCAGACGTAGAAATCTCAGTGCAGCGTGGATTGATTATCGCAAAGCTTTTGACAGTGTTCCACATTCTTGGATCCTTAAGACTTTGGAAATGTACAAAGTCTCCTCTGTGGTATTAAATTTCCTTAAGCACAGCATGGGAATGTGGAACACCAAACTATACCTTAGTCACACCAGGGGCACTGCCATATCCAACAGACTAAATATCCGACGTGGAATCTTTCAAGGAGAATCTTTGTCTCCCCTTCTGTTTTGTTTGTCCTTACTCCCCCTTACGCATGAACTGAAGAACAGTAGCTATGGCTACAAAATAAATAACAACATATTCAATCACCTACTCTACATGGATGATCTCAAACTCTTTGCCAAAGACGACAATGAGTTGAAGGGCC
>OZ038495.1:43452224-43462224 GCA_964036315.1 Acanthosepion esculentum | reverse complement strand
TTAACAAAAAGAACGAATAGAGAAGTGTTGCACGCCCGACTGACGTCTAATTACAGTAGTCAACTCGTCAACAGTATTTACTGTCCCTCCCACGAGGGATAGATGTGGCACAAGGCCGGGTTTAAAGTGGGGTATTCCCGAGTCCGTAGGCTCGACCAGAATATGCCCGTAGAAACTGTAAAAAAAGAATCGGGTTGGTCAACCACCCCGAACGAGACTCTGCCCTTCGGCGGGGCCTCGTCCGGGTTCCTCTCTGCTCAGAGGCAGAGAGTTCGGCCGTTAACTCGTCAACTGTAGTCAACTCGTCAACGGTATTTAGTGTCCTCCCCACGAGGGACAGATGTGGCACAAGGCCGGGTTTAAAGTGGGGTTTCCCGAACCCGTAGGCTCGGCCAAAAATAGCCCGTAGATCCCGTATAAACGGGATCGGGTTGGTCAACCACCCCGAACGAGGCTCTGCCCTTCGGCGGAACCTCATCCGGGTTCCTCTCTGCTCAGAGGCAGAGAGTTCGACCATTGACTCCTCAACCGTAGTCAACTCGTCAACTGTCTACAGTCCTCTTGCGAGTCATAATATAGTCATAAGACGAGTCCATGAAAATAGGTCCCCATAACAGTAGTAAAGTTGGATCAGTATGGACTGCCTCAGATAATATACTGTATGACTCTGAAAAACCACTCAGGTATAATTCAGCGAAAACATCAAGATTGGTTTGATTCAAACGATCCTGCAATTAAATCTCTCCTTGAAAACATGCATATATATCATCATTCTGGATGGCAGACAAAACACGACTATCAAAGAAACGGACCTTTAAATCAGTCATGGAAAAGTCTCAAGGAAAATTGAGGGAGATCAAGAAGACCTGGTGGACAACAAAAGCTAAAGCTTTGCAGGAAGCTGATGACAGCTGTGACTTCAAATCATTTTACCAGGGTGATTTTGGTCCCTTTTCCAGCGGTCTATCACCAATCTTTTCTTCCAATAACACTCTTTTGGCAGACAAAACCCACATTATCAAACGCTAGGTAGAAGATTTCTCTACGATCCTAAATGAGGATTCGTCTGCTTATGCTGAAGTACTAAAAAAATCTTCCTCAGAGACCTTTCTGATAACTTTCAACTTTGTTGCTCAAAAAAGGCATCAAACAGCTTTCGAATGGAAAAGCCCCAGCTGAAGTATACAAATGTGGAACCAATCTTTTGATACGCAAAATTTGTGAATTTTTCAACCTTGTGTGGAAAAAAGGACAAGTACCAGAGCAAGATAAGGATGCTTCAACTGTCCATTTGTATAAGCGCAAAGGGTACGGGTGTGAATGTGACAACCATAGCGGAATATCTCTTCTTTGGGTTGCTGGCAAAATCTTTGCTCGTATCATCCAGAATAGGCTTAAGGAATTTGGCTCAGAATCGGCATTCCCAGAAAGCCAGTGCGGTTTTCGATCCGGTAGAAGAACTGTAGATATGATCTTTTGTCTCCGGCAGGATCAGAAGGCACGAGAATAATAAAAAGGATATATTTGTTGCTTTTGTAGACTTCGCAAAGGCTTTCGATATTGTATCTCGAACTGCTCTTTGCAATGTTTTGCCAAAATTAGGTGATCCAGAAAAAAATGGTCCATATTATTTCCTTTTACGAATGAATGAAAGGTTTGGTAATGTCGGTAAGTGAGCAATCGTACCCGTTTTTCGTCTCCAACGGTAGAAAGCAAGGTTCGTTCTTGCTCCTCTTCTCTTTGCTCTTTTCTTTTCTGCTACGCTTGAAAGTGCATTCTCTGACTTAAGCGGAGGAGTCAATGTTGAATTCCGAACAAGTTACGGTCTGTACAATAAGCAACGTTTTAAAGCACAATCGAAACTTGGTCTGCAGCTGATATTCGATCTTTTCTTTGCAGATGATGCGGTTCTATTAGCAGATAGTCTAGAAGACATTCAAACTATCCTTGATAAATTCTCTGAAGTAGCGAAAGCATTTTGACTCAAAATCAACATAAAGAAGACTGAACTAATGTACCAGCCAGTACCAGGCAATCCATCTCTCACAAATCCTTCCGCATTCATTGATGGTACGACATTAAAAAACTGTTTGAGGCGTTCACATATCTTGGATCAACAGTTTAATGTACTTGAAACTCTACCAACAAAAAATGAAGCGAATATCTACGCCAAAAGGGTAAATAGAAAGCAAAACAACTGAGCCAAATTAAATTACAAAACAACTGGAAGAACGAAGCTTTGCATGGCAAATACCTAAATAGAACGAAAGAAGCAGACGTGGTACAACAGAAAACACATCAGTGGCTGAGGATCCGATTTGAAACCTACGACAGAAGGTATAATTATTGCAACTCAGGACCAAATCCTCGCAACCAGATCTTATCACTGTCACATGATCACGAATGGAACTCACTCGAAACGCACGATCTGTAGAAAATATGATTAAAGTGTAGACCATATTATCACAGGATATCCGGAACCAGCAAAAAATGAATATACCCACAGACATAACATGGTAGCGACATATGTGCATTGGAATATATGCAAGAAGCACAAAATTAAAACGACTGTAAGATAGTATGAGCACCAAGCTGACACAGTTACCGAAAATAACGATGTAACTATCCTCTCGGACATGCCAAACGTACAGCGACATAAATACCAGCAGACATGATATTATAGTAAAAGACTAGAAATTCAGCAAATGTATTCTTATTGATATAGCAGTACCATCTGAGAGAAACACCCCCATGAAAATTATCGTGAAATTTTCCAAATGCAAGCACCAGGAGATCGAGATTAACAGGATTGGGGAATAAAGACTGGGACAGTATCAATAGTAATCGGAGCGCTGGGCTTCGTGCGAAAAGAAATGGGCAATTTTACTATGTCACAGGGTAACATCAATATAAATTTGCACAGGATATCGCCCTACTAGGAACATCACCTATACTAAGGAAAGCGCTATCAATCAAAAGACAGTTCTCCTGTAGGGCCTAAGGACCATAGTTTGAACCCGGCTCTACCGGATAAAATGCAGAAAACAAATAATAATAATAATAATAATAATAATAATAATAATAATAACAGATACAGAAACAATGGCAAGATAAACCGCTTCATGGCCAATACTCTGCCCGTACCAAACAAGCTGACGTAGACAAAAACGATACCCATCCGTGGTTACGTAGTGCAGGGTTGAAAGCTGAAACTGAAGGTTTTATCCTTGCTGCACAATGCTTGTTAACTAGGAATTATCAAGCACATATACTAAAATACTGTGTTAGCCCAAAATGCAGGTTCTGTGATAAATATCCAGAAACGATTGATCATTTTGTATCAAGTTGTACGATATTGGCACCCACTGAATATAAAACCCGACACGACAGTATGGGCCAATATCTGCACTGGAAAATTTGCAACTTCTACGGGAAGGAAACTGAAAGAAACTGGTATGAACACCACCCAGACCCGGTTACGGAGATAGGACCTGTTACAATTCTATGGAACTACACAATACACACTGACAGAACAATCAAAGCCAACCGCCCAGATTGTTATTAAAGACCACAAACAAAAAAGTGTCTCCTTATTGAAAAGGCAGTGCCTGCAGACTGCAATGTATCTTTGAAGATATTCAAAAAGCTGTCAAAATACAAGGAGCTTGAAATAGGAATCTCAAGAATGTGGCACATCAACAATCCCTGTTGTAGTCGGAGCCCTAGTATTGGTTTGAAAAGATTTCAGGAGACTAATTGAAGGGATTCCTGGAAGTCCATGCCTCAAAGAGATACAAAAATTATTCTGACAAGTACAGGCCACACTTTACGAAGGGCTTTATCTATGTAATTATTATTTTATTTTATTAGTGGAAAGTGTCATGATACCATTTCTAACATTAGGTCCCTGGGCGGGACCCGGAAAGAAATATGTAAACGCCAGATACCAAAGGAAATAAAAATAATAATAATGATAATATGCACCAGTCTCTGAAATTCCACCGAAGGATTCCATATACGAGCAATTATTCATCCCTGTATGTTCTAGCCACCATTATCACACATTATATTGTATTAAAGGCTCTGACGATGATGTATGAGATCTGGATCTTTGTTTGTTTCAGTAGATAGAACTACATTCTTCATTTAAATTTAGCAGAAACGACTGCACTTTCGTGGAGAATAGTGCTATTTGAATCGAGTCAATCAGATAATTGCCAAGTAGCATGGGATAATTTGTTATACCTGCCAAGCACCGTATTCCCAATTAAGAAAACCAGACATGTCTCGAACGAACACTTGACTAGCCAATTATTTATTTCTCTATCTATCTTTCGGTGCTTGCGTGTTTCTCGCGTGCAATCTATCACAATTCTGTTTTTATTTCTACGGGCCTATCGCTATTGATGTCTGTGCTTATCTCTCTCCCTCTCTTTCACTTGACTGTGGATTTCATATGAACCAATTTCTATGCACAAGTATTATCTATACCAAATCACCAATTTCGATTCGTACCAACATCTTTCATATCAACTCTTCATATGAGATTATTTCTACATCCATGTGTCTCTTGTTAACATTCTGATCATATCTATATATATATCATCCGTCATCCGGTTTCACTTTCCCGTCCCTCCAAAACACGCACAGCGACACACACTAATATATATATACTCTTCGACAGAATTCGACTCTCAGTCACTGTGTGTTTATCTGAATCTAAAAATAAACACGCTAAAATTCACCCTCATCCCGCACCGTACGCTGGCGGCTCAGTGGGAGAAGTTCGGACTGACGCAAAGTCAGTCGGGTTTCGATCCTAGCTAGAGGCAACCGGACGTCTAGCCACACTGATGAGCTGTAGAACAGCGAAACAGTCTGTCTGTGGATGACAAAAAAAAAATATATATATATATACATTTTTGAATTGGACATAGTCCGACAATTTATTAAAGACATTTTTTATATGTTTAACGTTCTTTTTATAGATACAAGTATTTAAGCAAAAGCTTTGTTTATCATAAACAGTATTAAATAATATTTACCGGCCTGAATGTCCGAGAAATTTTCATAGAACATTTTCGTTCTCCGACAGGAATCGAACCTGTATGGTACCGTCATTTCACGTGACGTGCCTTAACCTTTCGGCCACAGAGAAGCGTCTGGTTAGGAAGGTTGATTTTACTATCTTTAAATTTAAATCTTCCATGAATCTCTTTTATTCATATCTGCTCTTAGTGTATCAAATGTAAACAAATGACGTCATAGATTTTTTAATTGGACATTGTCGGACAATTTATTCATGCTGTGTTGACTTCTATGTTCACTTTTAGATTTACATATATATATATACATATATATATATATATATATATATATATATATATATATATATATATATATACATATATATATATGTATGTGTGTGTGTGTGTTGGGGATATAGAGATATAGAGAATATATATATATATATATATATATATATATATATATATATATATATATATATATATTATTGTGTCATCCACAGACAGATTGTTTCGCTCTATCACAGCTTATCAATGTCGCTAGACATCCGGTTAACTCTAATTAGGATCAAAACCCGGCTGAATTGGCGTCTCTCGAAAACACTACCTCTACGCCTTTGGCTCACGGCAGGGATGAAGGTGAATTTAAGCGTATTTAGTTTTTAGATATACACGTCAGTCACCGAGAGAACTCTATTCGTTTTATCGAAGAATAGCTGGCTACTCGTATTCGAGGATACCCTTCTAATAGGGCGTCTAGCCAATCCCTGTTGCAGGCGCTCACTCAGACTTATCTGTGTTTTCTCAACCAGCGTGACCAACAATTTGAACAAGGCCAGCACGCTCAAGCCCTCGGCCAGAGTAAGTTGTGGCTTCATGCTAGCTCAGCTATCGACGGCCCACAAGGGTTACGTCTACCCATTTTCACTGACATGGCTTGGGTCAACACGTGTATGGTTTTCAGGCAATATCCAAAGGTGCCGCACGCTGGGATCGACCTCGATCTAGTTCTATAACATAAGTAAGTCACCTTCCTGACAAATCGACCATGGTGAGATTCGAACCCGCGTCTCATGGTCAGAAAACGAACGTTCTAACCACCCGTACGCGCAGAGAGAGAGGGAGATAAATAGAGAGGGAGAAATGTAGAAAGTCAGAGACAGATAGATATAGATACAAGTACATACATATATATATATATATATATATATATTATAAATTAACTGATTTGAAATATGTTTTTTCGCTACATAGTAATAACCATGTTTCAAAACTGGAAGCTAAAAGCTTCGAATTAATTTGTTATTAAATTAAAGACATTGATTCCATTTCCTCGTCAAGCGAATTTTGGAGTAACTTTTTTTAAAAATTTACAGTTTTAAAGGCACGGCAAAGATTCCTAATTGAGTGTTTCCAAGGATACATAGAAATCCCCTCATCTATACAAGGGGTGCTAGCTTGTTCAATTTCAAATTTTCGTTGTATCAGTTAATAGTTACATTCGAAAGCGGGGTTATCTTACTGTTCTTTCTTTATATATATATATATATATATATAGATATATATATATAAAATGAAGAGGTTATAATGGTTCCAACGAGAGAAAAGTGTGTATATTAAAAAGAAGAGAGGTACCCCAAACTTTTTTGGTTGTAATGTGGGTTTTTAAAAAAATATTATTCTTTATTTTTCATAGTTTTACATAGTTTTACAACACGTATTTCTGGTCTCACGACCGTCTTCAGGTAAAGGTTGGAGATTTCCACATATTATTAAAAATAATTATTAAAATTAATTAATTTTTTCCCTTTATGTTTTTCAATGTTGAATATTCTCTATATGAGACATTCTCTGTTTTTGTGTTGGTCATTTGAATGTCTTTCTTTAAATGGTAGTGAAGAGTTCTGAGCGAAGGGTCATAAAACAATTAAGGTTGGTTTGAGAAGTGATGAATCGGGTTGTCTTATCTTTTAATGTTTTAATAACCCCTGTGTGTTCTTAGATCTCTTGGATCTATTTCCATTTTCGTGTGTTTCTGTCAGCATGAGTGTATATATGTGCGTGTACATTCCCCCTGAATACATACACTGTCTCACTACGAAGAATTAGTAAACACATTTGTACACATACACACACACAAACATACACATATACACACGTACACACGTACATTGTCCCACCACAAGGAATCCGTACACACGCACACACACTCACACACAAACACACACATTTTTCCCAAGTTACATGGAACCAGCACGCACACACACACATATATATACACATACATACGCATATACATACACACGTATTTCCTAAGTTGTGTGGTGTTTGTGTGAGTAGCTCCCCTGCTTTCGCCAATATGCGTGCATATACACGCATACATACATATATACACACACACACATATACACACACATACACACATATATATATATATACATATATATATTGATCACTGTATTTGGTCACC
This sequence comes from Acanthosepion esculentum, assembly GCA_964036315.1. Lineage (NCBI taxonomy): Eukaryota > Metazoa > Mollusca > Cephalopoda > Sepiida > Sepiidae > Acanthosepion > Acanthosepion esculentum. The sequence goes on along the minus strand of OZ038495.1, from coordinate 43,454,727 downwards.
ATGTGTGCATGTTGTGTGCTTTTGTGTGTGGGGTCATGATCTATTTAGTTCCGGTTTGAATTTATTTATGAAGTTTTTTTCTTGTATTTGTAGGTAGGAATAATTGTCTGTTTGATATATCGACATGATATTAAATTTACCCTGGTTACATTCAAAGATATGTTGTGAAACAAAAAGTTTTCTGTTGTCTGGCAACTTTATGTTGCTTTTGTGTAGGGAGACCCTGTTGTTCAGTTGTTGGCTGATGCCTATATATGACTTCCTGCATTTTGTGCATTTAAGTACATAAATCACATTTTTGGAGTTGCAGTTTAAGTTTTTGTTTATTGTGAACGTTGTTTTGGGGTTTTCAAAAGTGTAGGAGTTTCCTTCTATAATGATGTCACAAACCCCACACCTTTTTTTGTTGCATTTTGTGACTCCCTGTATTGTGTGTTGGGTAAATTTAGATGAGGTTAATATGTGTTTTAGGATTTTAGATTGGCGTTTGCTTTTAATTATTTTGGTTGTTTTTAGTATATTATTCAGTTTATTATTCTTGCTAAGTCGGTCTAGATTTTTGGTAATTTTTGTGAATATTTCTGGATTGTTTTTGTTGTATGTTGAGACATATGCTAGAGTTGGCTCGACGTTACGTTTCTTTTTATTTCTAAGTTGGTCTAGAGGGCAATCAAGAAAAAATAGTAATTAGTAAAATTAGAAAAGTATTAGTAAATGCTATAGCCTCGGCTATATTTATGAGGTATTATTTTGGTTACACAAGCAATGTTTACAATTAAACGAAAGATAATGGGAAAAAAAGAACACACGCTTATAAAAACTTTATTATATCCTTTATATGATCTGTACAACCTGGATCTTGTAAACGTCTTATTAGGATTTTAAAATTATGATTGGAATTATAGCAATGAAACTGGAAGTTATCGCAAGAAAAATATTAATGAAACAAATATATTTTAAAAATATATAATTTTAATTTATTGCATATAATTTTAGTGAAACAAAGTACTAATATGAAGCGTGATGAAATTAATATAATGAATATTATTATGAATGATAACACTTTTAATCTTTTATTAGCTTTAATAGTCACTGTTTACAAACCCACACATCAAACCAAAGAGCTCAACCGAAATTAATTTTTCCAGGAACCAATATTTTTGTCATCCACAGACAGACTGTTTCGCTGTTTCATAGCTCATCAGTGTGTCTAGACGTCCGGTTGCCTCTATCTAGGATCGAAACCCGACTGAATTGGCGTCAGTCGGAACTCCTATATATGCGTGTTTGTTGGGTTCTTCGACATGGCGTAATGGTTAACAATCTTGTATCGCTAGATCAATTATGACTGAGCAACAAGTAAAATCCTCATTGGTTACTGCAACACTTTCGGGATTTTGCCGCATCTGAAGTACGCTTTGTAATCACTGTATATGGCTGTGTGTGTGCGCGCGCTCTCTCCAGTGCGTGTCTTTAAGTAGTATGTTAAGATGACATACATTTTACATCCATTACGTCTTTTATTAATTTTTTTCTGCGTGTGCAAGAAAGAAGTTTATTTTGGGGAGTTAGGGAATGTAGATATTGATTAAAAGATTGTTCGTTCCAAACGCTTGGGGCTAATCTGTTACAAGTAAACGCTGTATAATTTAGAGTAAGGTTGATATATTCTAATACCCCGATTACAGCCAGCATATTGCGGCTGTCTTTCAGAGATGATGCTGTCAATATTGATGATTTTTTGTTTATTTTTATGATAAGGTGTCCAATTGTTTTAGACGCTGTTTCCAGCTCATCTGGACAATTACCAGGAAGTGTATATGTAAAAGGCACGGAGAGGCAAACTCTCGCCGGTGGGCAAGTCACTGAAGCCGTCAGATCAGAACCAATAATATTGCTAAGTTTTCTTTAGATCCTATCAAAGAGTTCCAGGTAAATAGCAAGGCCACAGGACAATATATGACAACAACATAGTAAGCATGGACAAATAGTAGATATAGATATACAAGATAGATTCCGGGGAGAATCGCCTGATAAAGCGAACCGACTTTCTTAGCAGCTGATCTAGCAATGGATTCAATATTCAATAGCAGAGCATAATGTGGTCTCAGGGTTACACACTGAAAATACATACTGGGACACCTACCATGCGCGACATGGCACTACAGGTACTCCGATGTTTTGCGACTGTTGGTTGGAGCAGCCTCTCTAAACGCTACCAAAGTGTTCCGGCTCTTAAGAAGCAATCGGAAGCAGCAGCCAGCAAATTGCCAACCCGTTACCCTCAAAAGACATAGCAAGTGGTTAATCTGATCACCTAAGAGTTAAATCATTGTGGCCCTGGTAAGAGAAAGAGAACTGGTAAACTATATCCTGAGCAAGAAAAAAGGGATGAAACTCTTCTTCTTTTCGATAGACATGGATGGAATGTACCACAGACAATAAGTAAGACTATCTACTGCTATGAACCTGTACAAAACAATTGTAAAAGAATTCATATTAA
>OZ038495.1:43264724-43449724 GCA_964036315.1 Acanthosepion esculentum | reverse complement strand
ATTTTTCAGCCGCATAATTCAAGAAAAGTCGCTGTAATAACTTTCAACAAAATTATTTACATTTATTATGAAACCATCATCAAATCTGGTGAGATTTCAAATTTTAATATCTATATTTCCTTCTTTAGGTACTAAACGAGACACGCTTGCGAGATAATGTATCTTTTCGATCCATCAATTTGCAAAAGATTTCCTGCGTAAGAATTTCGTTGCTTTCTGTGGTAGACTGGAAGTCAACCAACGCCATAGGGCTCATCCTACTATTTAACACCCTGTTTCCTACGCTGCTAACGACAAATATTACTGCACTTGTTTATATCATTCGTTCCTTATAATTCAATGTCTTTATCACAGCAGTCACATCCATCTAATATAGTTCTTCCCTAATTTACTTTTATATTCCATTAGGAAGAAGTACAACACTTGAAATGATTCATCCCACGTACCTCTTCATTATGCAAATGACTCCCAAGACGATGCTTTCCCGATCACTACAAACTTCACCTTTTCAAGTCTAGGGTTAACTGTTACTTTTCCAACGTATCTTTCTACATCTTATTCCTAACGCTCGCAAACGAAAATGTTTCAGTAACCCTCTAGATCGAGTGGTTCTTTGGCCTTCAAATGGCTGTGCCCTAGTACAAAAACGTAGTACAGTCAATGTACATTTTAGTCGCTAGAAATAGCATTCTACATCATTCTTACAGTTTATGTAATGTAAAGTAATGCTTGAAAAATGCATACATATTTTCCAATGCGAACTTAACACTGATTTTTTTATAATGTTCACATATCTACATGTCTATATAAAGCAAAATTCCAAGCGCACGACTATATGGAGCAACAACACTCACTCCTATAAGTACGTAGTCGAATAAACAGACGAAGAAGTATTCATTTATAAGAAACGTTAATGGGGAAGTAAGAATTTATATCACAACACAGATGTCCATTTTTATCATAATTTCCGCTCATCAATGCATTTAATTCGATATTGAATATTAATCACATACATTAAACAGGATAGATTGAAAATTCCAAGGTAACATTCTGCTAATACGTATATGCTATGCTACATATACGTTGAAGCATATTAGTTCATGTATAAATATATAAGTCCCGAGATGAAAAAAAACCCTATCTTACAGTGATTAATAGTTACACGTGCAAACTTATATATATATATATATATATATATATATATATATATATATATATATATATATATATATATATATATATATATATATGTATATATATATATGTATATATATATATATATATTATATATATATATGTGTGTGTATGTGTATGTGTGTATGTATATGATAGAAAGCGAAATAGATAGATAGATAGATAGATAGATAGATAGATAGATAGATATACACCAGGCAGGAATATTGAAACAGCGAATATTTATAAACTATTAGTAGCATTTATTTAAAAGTTAGTGCAGATTTTATTGAGAATTTTTCAGCCATTTTAACGAAGTGAGTTTCTTTCTCTTGGTCTGGTTTAAGATTTTTATGTATGCATGTATGTATGTATGTATGTATGTATGTATGTATGAATGAATGAATGAATGGGGCGCGTAGTCGAGTGGCTCGCTTTCTGACCATGAGACGCGGGTTCGAATCTCACCATGGTCGATTTGTCAGAAAGGAGACTTCCTGATGTTATTGGACTGGATCGAGTTCAATCCCAGCGTGCGGTACCTTTGGCAAGTGACTGAAAACTATACTATGTGCTCACCCAAGACTTGTGAATGAAATTGAGTAAACGGAACACTTGGGTGCCGTCGATAGCTGTGCTAGCACGAAGCCACGATTCATTGGCCGAGGGCTTGAACGTGCCGCCTATGTTCAAATTGTTGACAACGATAGATAACACGCTCTCCCGGAAACTGTAACTAAGGTCTACTCAGCATAGTTGCAGTATAAACCACAGGTGGGGTCTGTGGGTGCTGTTGATCAAAGATGTAAAAATCTATATTTTTATTTATGCATAAATGCATGTATGCATATTAGGCTGAATAAAAGACGGGATAAAAACAATACTAATTACGAGAGCAATAATAATAATAATGGTAGAGAACGGGTTGACTAGGAGATTGTGAGCGTACAGCGATGAAGACGGCACGAGCGCCGCCGCCCAACCACACGCCCCTCACCTCGACTCGAAGACCGCTTTCTTCTTTCAGACTTCAATGTATCTTTGAAGGTTTTCAAAAACTATCAAAATACAAGGACTGTGAAATCGAAATCTCAAAATAGTGGCACATGAGAGCATCAACAATACCAATTGTAGTTGGCGCCCTCGGATTAATTGGAGAAGATTACAACTGTCACAGTGAAGGGATTACTGGCAATACAAAAACAAATATGATCTCACGAGTACATACCGCACCTTACGAAGGGCTTTATCTATGTAAATATATGGGATTTTTTTAAATTACTTAGTGGAAAATGTCATGATGCTTTTGATGACCTTAGGTCTCTGGTCGGGACACAAAAAGAAATGAAAAATCAAAGGAAATAAAATAATAATAATAATAATAATAATAATAAGTCCCATAGAATTGTAACAGGTCCTATCTCCGTAACCGGGTCTGGCTGGTGTTCGTACCAACTGAAAGAAACTGGTACGAACACCACCCAGACCCGGTTACCACATTTTTGAGATTTCGATTTCAAGGTGCTTTTATTGCTTCTTCTTCTTCTTCTTCTTCTTCTTCTTCTTCTTCTTCTTCTTCTTCTTCTTCTTCTTCTTATTATTATTATTATTATTATTATTATTATTATTATTATTATTATTATTTCTTTCGATTTTATACACTGGCGCTATAGAATAATACAAAACACATTGAAGAATTTCAACAGCAACAACAGCCCAAATAAATAATCCATGTAAATCAAAGGGTACATAATAATTTAATCAAAATATAAGCTCTCCACACTAACTTAAACTAAACTTTAGGGAGGTCACATATTAAATATTATAAAGATCGATAAGTATTAGTGCTCTTGAGAAACATGTTTGTCTTAAAAACTTTTTTAAGGGAAAGTATTTATAAATTTCAAAGGGGAGTAATACTGTTTTTTCAATGAATGCTTAATGTTTCTTGTATGGAAAAGATTATTCTCACAATTACAGTCAGATTCTGAGCTTGCTTGAAAAAGGTACGTCAAAGTTGATATTAAGTTTAGTAAATACCCATATATACTAAACGTAATATTTTAAGACACGGTGGAGTACTGGATAGCGGCTCGGATTGAGAAATCGGTAGAGCCGAGTTCGAATTCCAGTCAGATCCATTACATTCACTTATGTGCTAATGCCCATAGGAAAAGCAAATAGCAGCGCAGACCGGGTTCTGTAGCCTTGGATGGCAATTGGTCTACCGCAGAAAGAAATGACCACCTACTCCGGGAAAAAATCTGCCTCGTTAGTCATGTATCGTGATAAATGATCACCTAACTTACCAAGTATTTTAAATAAAAATAATAAATTTTAATAATTGAAATAAAATAATTAAAATGAATATTTACCCATACATTCTATTAATATATCGTAGATGCATATAAACCGGGTGTAACAGCAAAATAGTCCAAATCGTGTAACAGCATAATTTTACATCCCACAAAATGTTTAATATCTAAAAAAAAGACAAAAAACAACACTACGCTAATCGAGTTTTTTTCCATGTTTTCAGATAAGGCATTTAGCAATCTTGACATCATTATTCGTAAGAATAATTAAAAAACCTTTTGGGTTATTCAGTTAGAAATAGAACAGTTTAAAATCGTTTTGTGTCAGCTCAACTGTCCTCCCATCTGAGCAATGGAGGGAGGAAAATATCATTCAAGACTTCGGTAGTGGTACGGACATTCATACTCCAGCTTCCATCTTCAAGGTCCTTCAATAACCATCAAGAGAACGGTGAATAAGTTTAAAATACAGGGAGCAGTAGAGAGAAAAAAAACTGGATCAGATCACTAAACAAGAGGGATCATCATTTCAAGGTAAAGAGATCAATTAGAAAATATCCAACTCAATCCATAAGATGTTTGGTACCTGAGAGAGGGGTTTCAGCTATGACATCCCAAAGAACAGTGAAAAAAGACTTGAAAATGAAACCGTTTATGAAATGTATGAAGCACCTTGTTACTTCAGGACAGAAGGTTATAAGGTTAGAGAGAGCGAAGATCATCTTGAATAAGTTGGGAAATGAACCAGGAATAATATATATATATATATATATATATATATATATATATATATATATATATATATATATTTATATTTATCATTAATTAATCATAGCTGAGTATCAGAAGCTCATGAATAATTGATGAGAAGTTCAAGTATATATATATATATATATATATATACATGAACTTCATATCAATCAGAAGCTCATGGATGATTGATATGAAGTTCATGTATATATATATATATATATATATATATATATATATATATATATATATACTTGAAGTTCATATCAATCAGAAGCTCATGGATGATTGATATGAAGTTCATGCATATATATATATATATATATATATATATACATATATATATATATATATATATATATATACACACACTGATACTCAGCTATGATTAATTAATGATGAACATGTCATTTTCGTTTATGATCCATTTCATCATGATTCTTTTGTTAAGCTTGGAGACTAATTATACATTCTTATTGCTCAAAGTAGAGTCTAATAGTGTTATAAAAAACTAGAGAAATTCCAGTAAGTTATCTTTAATCATTTCGAAGATACAACGGTTCAGAAATAAATAGGTCTGCTGAGACGTTCTCATCCCGAACAAAAAGACTCTTACATGTGTTGATATTTCATTATTGGTCAGATACTGTGAGGTGTATTGGGATACAACATTCCAATATCCCTTTGTAATTTACTTTTTGAGAGTCTATTTGACATATAACATCCTCACAGGGCAAAGCATAACCATTAACCTTATCTTCTGTTCCTTTGAGAAAGTCGAAGAAAATAAATGAACATATATTGTGATCGGTTATATTATTGAAAATTTACTTCTACGTCATCATATATGATATATTTCGTTAAGAGGCACACTTTAACGTAACTATGTTAATGGATTAAAAATGCTGTGCATTCAAACAGGTAGAAAGCTACACATAATTGCTGTCTTTCTTTGTTGATGCTCGAAGACACAGACAAGAATAATGCCGTCTTATGAAAAGTGCGTCCTGATTTCATTAGAAGAGGCAAATGATATAACCTAAACAAAATAAAATCGCGTCTTGGCCTTTTGCAAATATTTCCAATATGTATTTATCTATTATAATTTTTTTAGCTTCCAATCTTTTGTAGCTCTCAATCTCCCATTCAGTCTCTTTCCATTCTGAATATAAAGGGTGTCTCATTAAGACGGATCAAAGTCAATGGTAAATAAATTAGTGTTATTGGTGAAAAGTTATTTATTTCTCTACTGGATCATGTTATTTGAGTCATGGCAATTAGGTGTGAAAGATAATATTGCCCAAATGTCCGCCAAGGCTTCGGAGCCACACACGATGGTCAAACTTTTTTATGACGTCTCTCAATAGATGTTACTCGATCTCCTAAATATGTCTTATTATTTCATCCTTCAGCTGTTGAATTGTTGTTGACTTGTTGGCATAGACCTCACTTTTGAGATGTCTCCAAAGGAAGAAATCTAAAGTCGTACTATCTTGGTGGCCAACAGACTTCGCTGTTTCGAGAGATGATGCAACCTGGGAATTTTTCATCTAAATTCTGTTTGAACGTCCATTTTCGATAACTTTAACACGTGGTTTGATTGTTAATCTTTCCATGGTTGAAATTTCCAAAGACTTAAGTTGTTAAATCTGAATGAAAAAAAAAACAAACTATTAGACGCTTAAATTTAATTCATATTTAAAATCGGTCCAAGTTATATTGGAACAACCTTTATTAGTCGTTAGCCTTTCTTTGGTTCCTCTTCACTTTTTATTGTCGCCGTTTATGCTATAATTCTAAATATTTCTAACGAATGCTTAGTACGACAATATACCAGGGCAACAGACCCCAGACAAAATCGAACTCAGTGATATTAGAATTGTATGTGACTTATTTCCTTGACTATCTATCTACTTTTCTTGTCTATATTTTCCGTTCTTTCCCTTTCTACACTTTTTCGTTTCTCTCTTCATACGCTATTATTACGATAATAAACGCACAAGAAATCGAACTCATTCGTCTTGAAATGTTGTGTGATACTATATTGGTATAATGATGAATATTTATAAAGTTAAATACTGAACATTTGTAGCGAGAAAATGTCATTACATTTTAAAAAGGAAAATCATGCATTTTATTGTCATTTCTCATCTATTAAATCAATATCTCAATAAATTCCTTATTATTTGAAAGAAAGAAATTCTAAATACAGTTATAACAAGTGGTGTAAGTAAATAAATTATAACACTGTTAGGAACGGGTCAAATAGGAAGAATGGTAAACAACTGACTCTACTTTTCCTGGAGCTTATAACTGGTCGACGGGGACGTATGGCTACACTGAAGACACCCTGAAAAAGATTTTCATTTATTATTGATTCTATCCTTTTTCAATGAGTAATAGAATCAAATAATAATGCGTAATATTAGTGTAATTCTAACATGCATCCTTTATTGCTAAGTCAATCTTAAGAACACAAATGGAGAGAAAATATGCAAATGGGACAAGCCCGGTTCTACTACCGTCTGTTACGTCCTCTTCTGCATTCAAATTGGAGAACATGCCTCCCAGTTATTTTAACATCTTCAAATTTAAGATTAACCATTATCTATCCTACAAAAACTTACTTCCTCCTTTTATGTTCTAAATGTAGAACTGGTGAGTTGGATAATATTTTCCGTCCTATCTAGTTATGACGATAAACTACATCCGGCAGCAAGGCCTCTGATCGGGAGGTTCTGAGAAGCGGGGAACCACCTCGTAATTACTGTTGTTCCCAGGGCTACCCTGCCCTGGAGTGGTAGCACTTGTTAGGTTCCCAACAATGGAAAAATAGTGAACTTCCAAACAAAAACAAAACAAAATGAAAGTATTAAAATACATTTTTACAGTAGAAATACCAGCAATTCACTTTCATTGTAAAAACAGTAACATCAATATAGTTTTGTGAAAAATATAATAAATAACCAGCAATATATTTTTGAAATACCAAAAAATTACAGCAATAGATTTTTGTAAAAAAAAATGCTAATGCTCCCAAGAAAATTAGATTTCGGCATTAAATGACCCACAACGAGTTGATATGACGCTAAACAAACAAACATTTTCCGTTCCATTCTGTTTCGTTCATTTCGCTGTAATCAACTTTAAATATTTGGATCTTCTTTCAGCTATCGGTTAAATATTAATTTTATCATGTCTTGGATGGAATCAAATCCAGGAGAAAGAAAAAAATCTGAATTAAAATACCGCCTTTTCGAGGGTAAGTACATGTACTTACCTTGGACGTTGATATTACTCTGTAAAGATTAAACTCTGTAACAGTAAAGGATATAGAAGAATGTTCACATATTTCCTGGAAGACTCTCTATAATTTTCCGCTATTAGATTTTCTGATTCGCTGATTCTAGAAGCGATCACTTCTATAATCAAATCATCACTTTGTTTTGTTGAGTAATTCAGTTCAGTTCTAAATATATTTACATTTTTAATGGGGGAATGTCTCCGGATATAACATTCGATTCTAATTTTTGATGCCTTTCTGAAATAAGACAAATATTTCTAGAAATAATGAAAACTGAGGGTCCCACTGGAGTAATAATCCTTGGATACTCCAATGTGACTTCGGATTTCTGTGCGATTATCTGTCGTCCGTTATAACACTACAAAGCTGGTTAAATTTACAAATCTTAGCTTGTACATATATATATATATATATATATACCGTGGCATTTCTCTTCTTTCTATAGCTGGTAAGATCTTGGCCAGATTGATTTTGAACCGGATCATAGAGCATATGGTTGATAATATCTACCCTGAGTCACATTGTGGCTTTCGTGCAGGTCGGGGCGCCATAGACATGATTTTCTCCATGAGACAGGTTGCTGAGAAAGTTAGTGAAAAGAATCAGGAGATATCTATGGTGTTTGTAGATCTCACTAAGGCATATGACACTGTGAACCGGGCTGCTTTGTGGAAGGTTTTGCGAAAGCTCGGTATACCCGAGAACATTTTGCAAGTCATAATATCATTCCATGAGGGAATGAAGGCTAATGTTGTTTCAAATGGTGAAACCTCTGATTCCTTTGGTGTCACAAATGGCACAAAGAAAGGATGTGTTATGGCCCCTGTACTGTTTGCCTTCTACTTTTCCGTAATGCTGAAACACGCATTTGCTGAAACCGAGGATGGTGTCAAAATTCAATTTAGGATAAGTGTTGGCCTTTTCATCCATCGGAGGTTTAAAGCCAAAACTCGAATTCGAACCAGTATAATTCGTGTCTTACTGTTTGCCGATGTTGCTGCGCTTGTGGCTACTTCTTTTGACGAAGCTCAGCGCCTGATGGACAGATTCTCTGCCGATAGCAATGCATTCGGCTTAACAAGAAGCATTACAAAAACTGAAGTTGTTCACCAGCCAGCTCCCGCACCAAAGCAAATAAGAGGCGTCAAGCAAAACCCACCCGTTCACGTTTTTCCCGAAATACCAATTCAAGTTGATGGACATAATCTGAAGTTTGTAAAGAACTTTAATTATCTTGGCAGCAAAGTTAACTCAAGTGGAACACTGGATGATGAGACAGACAATAGAATAGCAAAAGCCTCTAGTGTCTTTGGAAAACTTCGTCACCGACTCTGAAAACCCCGGGGCATTAGGCTTGAGACCAAGATACAGGTCTACAAGAACAACGCAGCATCAAACATCACCAAGCTTCATCAAACTAGAGAAAGGATTAAAATATCTGCTGCTGTCCCGGCCATACACTCCACCAATCTACACTCTTGCACAATCTGTGGACTTCTTTGCAAATCACTAGCAGGACTGAAATGCTACTTGCGACTTACACACAGGGTTAAATAGACACAATCGTCGAAACCTCATACGGCAAAACCGACCAGAGAGTCCATCATATATATATATATATATATATATATATATATATATATATATATATATATATATATATATATATATATATATATATATATATATATACACATAAATATATATATGTATATATATATATATATATATATATATAACCAGACACATTTATGGTAAATATATAAGGAAAGATTTACAAAAGAATTGTAGCCGCTTTTTATTTTATTTGTTCTTACACTATATATATATATATATATATATATATATATATATATATATATATATATATATATATATATATATATATATAAGGTTACATCGATAAATCTATCTTTAGTCTGAAAACGTCCTTTCCAGGAACGAAATGTGTAATAAAGGAGTGCCTTTTTGTCTTTTCATTTTGCCATTCATTATTATTGTTTCCTAAGGCGAGAAGGATATAATAAAAGACAACTTCTACAAATGAAGATTTACACAACTTGAACAAAATCATCAAAAAGCAAAATGGCGTACAAGTTTGGGTTAATTTTACCTCGTACAGAACGTTGTCTAGGATTTTTGTAGTCATAATAATTTGCAATGTAACGTTTCGTTGGAAGAATGAGCAAACTGATGAGATCGAACTTTGCTATTTTACACTTGGACAACTTACATGCCTCCTTAATTTCCTGAATTTGATGTCCATTGTCAGTGTAACGCTTTGCCCAATATAAAATCTTCGTTCGATCTTATCTGCGGTTATCGCTTTCCCTTTCCTTACTTGCCTCAACTTCGAACTTGATCATGAAAATGTTGAACGGAAAAGAGAAATTCTGACATGCAGAAGTATTGATTGATTAATTCTATGACCCTACGAGTCAAAAGACGTTCAGTTTATAATTGAATGACATCTTCCCCATGGTACAAATCGTTTCAGACTTCCGACACAGCCGGGAGCCGGAAATTTGATGTTTTTTTTTTGTTTGTTTTTATTTTTTTTACTTTTTTTATCCATTATTTTTTTTCACAGGGACATAGGCCCTCGATAAGTGGATAATTGGCGCACTACAATCTTCGTTCATTCCCTTTCTATCATGTGACCTACGATACGAAAATTGTCTACCAAATATTCATTTTAGAAATATATGCAAGAAGCGAGGAGTTCGCATATGTTCACTTATGTACACACACACTCACGCGGGTGTGCCTTCACAGACATATATATGCACGTTTACAAACACACGTGCAACAGCACACGCGTGTACACACTTTGTTAATGTTCTAAAATAGCCTCGTCAATTCTAGATGCTATTTTACGAAAAAACGCGCACACACACACATACACAGACACACACATACACACAAACGCACACACATAATTTATTCGAAAATTATAATATAAATATGTTATAAAATCACTACAAAAATAGCCATTTTGTTTCAACACTTCTGGTGTCTTATCAAGTGATAAGATACCAGAAGTGTTGGGATAAAATGGCTATTTTTGTAGTGATTTTATAACATATTGTTGAGTCTTGACTCATTGTTGAATCTCGCCTAATGCATGGAATAATAATGCAACACAAAATGTACTTAGAACAAGAATGTATTATAACAAGAAAGTGTACACAATAAGTACATATAGTATTTCTGTATATTTCTGGAAAGACGTTCCTGGAGAATGGGTTGACTAGTCGCAGTCGATCAGAGTCTCTTGTTGGATCTCGTAATTCCTCTTCCCTCGTCTTCCGGAACCAACCATTATTTATATAGTTGGTAGTCACCTATGCAGATTAGGTGGATCCACCACAACATATATTTATGCTATAGTTTTCGAATAAATTAAACTTGCTCTACTCTGTATTGAGCACTCTTTAAAGAATATTATTGATACACACACCCACACACACACACACACACATATATATATATATATATATATATATATATATATATATATATATAAATATAATGACAATTTTTATGTTTATATCTTCTTTCTAAAGATACAAATATTTAAGTAAATCGACAGTTTATAATAACCAGTATTAACGACATTTACCGGTCTGAATGTTGGAGAAATTCTCATAGAAAATGTCTTAACAGAATTGTCGCACTTTATTCATATATATATATATATATATATATATATATATATATATATATATATATATGTATATATATATTAAGTCAAACTGTAGGTGATCAGTTACCGACCACGACTGTTAGTTTTATGCGTTTCCACGCAATCATCAGGCTGTCTGTAGTAGCAATTCGTAAAATAGACACCGTTATACCATCAGGCGAGACCAAGATGGTGAACCAACCAAACACGGTCGAGGAGATTAAAGCTTCAAGCCAAAAAGGGACCTACAATAAAGGGGTCTCTAAAGTTGCCCGCGTCAGAATATTTTAATTAGAGATAATGATGAACATATCACAAAAAACTCTATGATTGCACACTGGTGAAAAGAGTTCTCAGTGCCATAAGAAATTACAGAGTTTTAATATATTATAAGCAAAATCCATGGGTGTAGTGACCTACCGCAACGGCTAGTTATATGCTGTTTCACGCAATCATCTGACATGCTATGACCTGAAGTTCTTTGTGGCTGAACGGTCATAGCACATCAGGCTAAATGACTGTTCTGTTTAGCATACAGGTTCGATTACTCTTGTCGAATACATATTTTTTACGAAGCTTCTCGAACATCCAAGCCGATAAATGTAATTTAAGAACAGAGCATCTCGATAAATAAAAAGAAACGTATAAAGAGAAAATATATTAAATTATTTGTCGGATTAATCCATTTCATATAATATGTTGTCATTGTTCACGTTAGGCTACAATTTCAGAGCAGATATGATAGCTCGAGAAAAATTGGGGAAGGTGTGTGTTTAAAAACAGTAAATTGAGATTTGCTAAACCGTAAGTTCTCTGTGGCTGAAAGCGCATAGCAGGTCAGCTAAAATGACGGTTCCGTATAGGATAGATTCGATTCCTATCGGAGGACGGATATTTTCTACTAATTTTCCCGACCATCCAGGCCGTTAAATGTAATAAATACTGTTTAATTAAAAGCAGAGTATTTACGCAAATAAGCGCATCCCTAAGTAAACAGATAAGCAGAATATATATATATATATATATATATATATATATATATATATATATATATATATATATATATAGGTAAATGATTGTGTACAAAGTTTTATTGTATAGACTAAAATAATATTAGAAAAATGCACCTAATATTTAATATAGTGATATTTATTTATAATATATGAATTTTTACAAAGAATTAAAACTTGTTACTTACAATTGGATTTTCAGTGTTTCTTCTTAGAAAAATAATTTGTTGTTTTGCTGAATTTTTTTTTTTACATTAACCGTTAACTGTTTCTATCTCCACGTGTTGATGCTTATGTTTTATGTCAATGAAAGAAAATGAAAAAAAAATCATCAACAAGTTCAAACCCATATGAATCCATTGCCTAAATATATTCTACCAAAAATAGATAAAATATATTGCAAGTGTGTTCGTGTCCCATTAGTTCTAGAATGGATTCTACTTCTCCCTTTGTATTGGCACGATATTTGTTGGAATACTCAATTCTCTTCTGTTCAAAATTGTTGAAGGGTTCCCAAATCAACGTTCCATGTCCAGATATAACTCCAACAACAGATTTCTAGTTTTCAATATTAACGCCAAAAGTTTTAAATTATATTTAACGAGTTCCTTGGAGCATTTTTTGGCTCATGAGTGGGTCGATTACCTTGTACAAGCTCAGGATAAAAATGTATTTGAGGTAATCCTTGATAATGGTTAAAAGAATAGCCGAAAATCCTAGTACTTTTTCAGTCGTCTTTAATTAAACTGATATATATATATATATATATATATATATATATATATATATATATATATATATATATATAATTTTTATATTAATATATATATATATATATATATATATATATATATATATATATATTACTTATATATTATATATGCGCGGTATTTATTGGAAAGCGCTCAATATCAGTGATAGAGCTAACATATTTAGTTGGATTGATACCACCGCATAAATACTAATAAGTATTACAAATTGGAGTTTCTATCATTTACATATATGCAATCGCCAAAATCAAGCAAATAACCGGCTTTAAAATAATAACAAAACAGCATTAAAAAAATTGATATAATAGCAATTTTACCCACCATAGTCTTACACAGACTTTGTCATACGTATATACGTGTGTACGAGAAAACATTATTCAGCGTATAAAATAGACGAACGATCTGCGTATTGACACTGCAACTGAAAAAAGATATTCGCTACACAATCCAACATTGAATACAGCGACTAAATGCGTACGTACGTACGTACTTACGCAACGACACATGGATGCGCATATATGCCAAGTCCCACACTGTTCACATATGCTTATGTTTGTGTGAGCTCCAATGAGTGAGCGTGCGTGTATGTATGTATGTATGCGCACGTCAATGAGTGAACGTGCGTGCATGTATGTTTGCGTAAGTATGAGTGGGTTTCAACGACAATTTTTCCTTCCACTACCATAAAAACAGATATACGCAATCATATATAAATCCAAAATTTAAAAATTAATCAGTTTGTCTGACGATCGTAAATAGCGTGAAACCCAGGGTCAAAAACTCACATCAATCCAACTAATCCTATATATATATATATATATATATATATATATATATATATATATATATATATATATATATATATATTTGTTTACGAAAAACTAGGTAATCCGTATGGGTAGACCCAAGGAGGATAAAATCCAGAAAGCTCAATGTAAATCAGAGCTAATAATTTAAATAAAAACAGACCACTTTAAGGTTCCATATAATAAATTATTTCACCACAGCCCTTTCAAAGGACAGCGGATCATCAGATTTTATTTCCAAAGGTTGAAACGAAAAATGAATCCTTTTTCATTTCAACCTTTAAAAGGGCTGTGGTGAAATAATTTATTATATGGAACCTTAAAGTGGTATGTTTTTATTTTATATATATATATATATATATATATATATATATATATATATATATATATATATATATATATATATATATATATAATGTGTGTGTTTACATACAGGATTAGTTGCAAAATATCCCAGGAAAAGGAGAGGCAAATCTAATTTTCAACAAAATATAACCTTCAATTATAAATTACAAACTGTTGGAAACTTGTCCTTATGAAAACAGTTTGTTACTGGAGTTCATTTTGTAGTGGCGTTGTTTCCTCTGTTCATCAAGAATATTTTCCTTCGTTGAATAGTGGCATATCTTTATGTGATACAAGCTTTTTATTGTGGTCGCATGTTGCTTTTTTACAGAAGATATTTTACTGTGTTAGATGCGATACTTGTCACTACCGCATCCTTTAGTTCAAGAGAGACAGAAGTGAAAAGGATTGCCTCATTTCCCTTGAAACTGCTTTATACACTGCCATCTATTATCCGTCAGTAAATCTGCTCACTCGAACTAGCGCTTAACAGCGACTGGATAACATAAAAATCATATATTTTATAACACAGTGTAAAACATTTACTTCACCTTCACATTGAAATAAACCGACAGTGTAATTAATTTAAATTTTAAAATCATTTACAAAAATCACGACCTTCTTTTTTATTATATCACGCCAAGTAAGAGGAGTATTTGAACATCTTCCTATTTTATTCACTCACGTCGATATTTGGATTAAAATTAGCCTACATAAAATATATATTCTTGGGAAAGCAGTAATATAAACTTTTCAGTTCCTTTAAGAAGTCAAAACATTCATTTTGCCGTCAAATAAAAAATATTAAGACAGATTTCGTTAACCTTAACAAAGATGCACTTTCTTGAAACACTATTTTGGTGGCAATGTTCGTTTATACTACATTGAAGCTCTATGGGTTTTACTTCAATACCTGTTTCCAGGCGAAAAGCGCTCATGAAGTGTTATTGTGGTCTAATCAAAAATGACTAGTCAAAGAGCCGACAGTCATAAAGGTGAAAGTTCAAAGCCGCGAACGGCGTTATCTTCGTGTCTGACTTCCCCAAATATCTGAAGATAGCACATTGCAGATATCACTTTACGCTGGATTAAGCCGACGCCTTTGTTTAATGTAGAATAAACGCCAATGCCGTGCCCTCACTTTGACTATAGTAGTCAAGATGTTTGCATCAAATCCGTCCGTAGTGGTGGCTGGAGACTCTTAAAATGTCTCCGTTCAGTTTACGACCTGAAAAGCAAATGTGAACAAAATAACTTCTTATAATTCTTTTCATTTCATTGTCGAGTAAATGAGACTGTTTCTATTTAGGTTAGCACCGTAATAATGTCTTCCCTTATTTCTGTATGGATTTATTCGAGCTGTTGATAATTACATTATTTGCATTCTGACTAATGTTCTCATCTTTGTTGTTATTATCACAATATTTCGGTCGCTGAGACCTCAGGCCTTCTTCAGTCGTCTGTCGACCCAGGTAATCTTCAGGGTATTTCCAACTGAACAATTTAATTAACTTACCGGGGGTTTATACAGGCAGAAAATCAGTGGCAAAATGGAAAACTATAACCGAGGAGTATAATTAAATTAAAACAAGATATCCGAAGACATTGACAAGGGTATGAGAACAACCTTCGAATTAATTAAATAAAGGGATCAATAACTAAAGTTCACTCCATATTTCAAGCGTGGTTCGTATATACGACACATCGCTAAAGATGCTTGGTAAATAGTACCCTCCTAGTAATGATTTAAAAAAGTACCCGGCTTCTGCTACTATGCTTTATCTCTACAAGAACCAGATTAAACCAAAAATGAAGTACTGCTGCTGGAGCTGCCAAACAATTCGTCTCCAATTTCCATAGAAATCTAAATCGTTTACGCCGTCTTGTAGGGAATGTTTTATTTTCCACTTCACAGCCTCTCTCCCACCATATGCAACGTTAGCATCCTATCCCTTCCCGATGGCAAATGTTCAGATGAGTTTCACTCTTTATTACCCATCTTTTAGTTTTTTACAGCTTGGATTCGCCAGTCTGCTTCCACGTAGTCTAATCACCCACATTTCCACCGTATGCCATTTTGAATTGGTAAGTTTCACTCAGCGCCCCACACCCGAAAAGTGCTAATTTGTGAAACAAATTTATTTAGTTCAGTTATTTTTCGAAGTTTAATTTTCGTCTTCAGGAATAATATAGCTATTATTTATTAAATCTGCTAATTATCATAGATTTCTTAAAAGTATATTTTTTCGTCAAAGCAGGCATAACACATTAATGAATAGTGCAAAAGAAAGAATCAAGTTTATCGGATTAAAATACATTTAAAATCAAAATGACCTTTTACAGCACATGAAACCGAACCCAGTTTTTTGGCATTTATGTCAATTATGTGCCATGCGTGAAACTCTTAGGCAATCATGTATCTTTTGATACATGACTGAGGAGGTATATTTCTTACAGCAGTAGGTTGTCATTCCTTTCTGCGTTAGACCATTTGTCATCCAAGGTAATAGAATCCTCTCTGTCCTGCTATTTACCCATAGTTGGGTGGAGAAGGGGAGGATTCATAACTTTCCCAAGCAAGTAAGTGAATATAATGGATTCGACTGAAATTCGAACTCGGCTCTCAATCCGAGCCGCTATCCTTTACTCCACTGTACCTCCTTATTTGGCATTACCCAAGGTAAATAAATGGTGTAGTAATTTTAAATGGTCACAAACAATAATTGGACCATAATGTGTAATGGTTTCTCATACTTTTACGCAATACAAAAGTTTATTTCAACTTATATTAATGTTGTATTGTCGAGGTGAATGATACACAGAGAATGAGTGCTTAATATATTTATTCAGCACCAGTATCCGGTGCTAATGGATACATACAAAAAACACAGAACAATATGTTACAAAACAATTAACAAGAAAATTACAAGGAATAGAGGAGGGTCAGATGCTGTATAGCCAAAGGAAGTAAGACCAGTCCGAATATTAATCATAGTTTCAACTTATTACTCAACTGCTGAAGTCCTTAAACGTAAACTATTTAAGTCTATGATCCACGTCATATGGTAGAGTACAGAAGGGGTGCCAGCTACTCTACAACAATTAGGAGCGTACTTTTTCTGGTCCTTCTACCTCTACAATTCTCAGCATTCATCCATAGAATCACATTTCTGTTGTCTACACTTGTCTCTTTATCTGTTAGGAAACTGTCCAGCATTCACATCCATAAAGGGAGATTGACTAATAAGATGCAAGGGGTTACTGAACGTGAAAGAAAATTAGAAAACGTTAGTGAGGAGAAAGGTCAATAGAAGAACAGGTTTCAGAAAGACAGAAGATGCCGATTGATGTTGCATTTAAATTTTTAATCCTCGCCGTTCAAAGGATAGCCAGAAGTCAGCAGGAATTTACCGATGCGCGAAGTGTGAGTGGAGAAAATATTGAATTTAAATCTGGCCAAGTTCAGCAATGAAATGATGAGTTCTAGTGGCTAAATGAATACTACGCTTAAATTTATGCGGTCTCGGTAGTACAAATGAAAAGCTCATTAGAACAATCTCTATGCTGTCTGAGTTTATTCTCAGTTACCAGTTTTAAAAAAATCATTTAATTTTGATATCGAGTGAAAGCAAAAGCATGTCAGTCACTTCGGTATAGACATCCAACATCACGCATGAATTAATGGTTTGTGCGAGAGTCTTCTTGACCTTATTTTAGATTAATAGCAAATATTATCCTTTCTCGATGCCCTAAGAAATTTTTGACGGTGCTTCACAATAGTGTAATGATTATTTGATTATTGAGACTAGTCTAGATAACCGTTACTAATGAGTAGTGAGTTTGGTTTCCACTGGATACTCCGTAACTGTTTTTCTTATGACAAACGTAAGTATACTAACATCTCATCATATGTTATAGATTCAGTAGAGAAACAACTGAAACAATTATGTGATAGTAATAATCTGAAAACAAAGAGGTATTTTGTATATGCAATAAAAAATTGGCAATTGTAATTGGAAAGTTAATTAAATAGCAATAGTTGTCTTCTTTGTGCCATGTTCCTTTGACCTAAAATATTCTATCCTTTATAAAAAAAAATATCCCTGTTCTGCCATCAATTCCCACAGGAATTCCCCACTGATCTTCTTGCGTCAGTATATCCTATCATAATCAAATTTTAGCTATTTCTTTAATATTCTAATCATAAGCATACTTTTTTGTTTCCATTCTCCTTAAGACTTGTTTCAAGTTTCGTCCATACAATTCTCAACATCCATCCATAGAATCACATTTATGTTGCCTACACTTTTCTCTTTAGCTCTTAGGAAACTGTCCAGCATTCACTTCCATAAAGGGAGATTGACTAATATAAATCCCCCTTAATGGCAGTGAATGCGAGACAATTTCAGTACTTTTTTCTTGTTTCTAACGGACATTCTCATGTTTCTTTGTAATTTGCTTAGGTTTTGGAAGGCATCTTTTACTATATCAACACGAGTTCGAATAGCAGTGCTACACATTTCATCACCAGTTAAAACACTTCCCAGGTATGTAAACTTATGTGCTTGTTTGGTTTTGATATCCCCATTTCGTGTTTCGCATTAGGGGTGGGGGTCCCTAATATTTTATTGATGTTGATAGTTAGGCCCTTTTTCTCGCTTTTTATTGCTGCACTGTCCAGAAGGTGCCACAGTTTTCTTTCCGTGTCAGCCATCAATAACCTCACATCTTGCTACATTATATCGTTCAAATTAGGCCCAATGATAGGGTCTCCAGTTCCCTTAGCATAGCCTTATATTGGTTGAATAAATCCGGTAAGACACATCCTTGAAAAAAATCGTATCCTCTTTCATTAAGGGCCGTTAGCGCATATGGCTCTCGACATCACATCTCTTCTAGCGCTGAGAAACCCCACAACCATATTTGCTATTCATTCACATAAGCCTCATTAACCCCACCTCCAACTCTCGACTTTGCCTAAGGGTGTTTCATTAAGACAAATCAGATCAATGTTATTGGTGAAAATTTAATATTTTTTTTTATTGGATCATGTTCTTTAGGTCATGAAATCGCGCAAATGTCTACCAAATCTGAAAGAAAAAGAAAAAAAATCATTAGATGCTTAAACTTAATTCACATTAAAGTCGATCAAAGTTATTAGAACACCCGTATATGTTCTGTGAGTGTCAAATCCTCCAAACTTTCGCTCTATCCGCATTATGTCTCCTAGAAATGTCATGTCTCTTGTGGATACTGAATATAAGTGTGCTATCTGCTTCTATAGGGTGTTGTAATAACTTGGACCGATTTTTAATGTGAATTAAGTTTAAGCATCTAATGATTTTTTTCTTTTTCTTTCAGATTTAACAACTTAGGTATTTGGCAATTTCAACCATGGAAAGATTAACAATCAAACAACGTATTAAAGTTATCTAAGACTATTACGAAAATGGACGAATTTATTTATAATTATACGGACCAATGATTCCGATAGCAAAAAATGCACACCGAACCTTTTGTGGATGCAGTGGCTTTTCATCAGCCCAAATGCGACAATTCTGTTTATTAACGAATCCACCAAGATGAAAATGAGCTTCATAACTAGAGAGGATTTTGGGCGAAAAATCTTCATTGGTTTGTCTTTGCTCGTGCACCCAAGTGACGAATGTACGGCGCTCCAAATGGTCAACACGTATCAGTTCTTGTGTCGATTGAATTTCGTAAGCGTGTAGAAACAAATCTTTTGTCAAAATTCGATGTAACGTTGTTGTGGAGAGGCTCAATTCCTGCGCGCTATGACAAATTTCTGTTTGAACGTCCATTTTTGTAATAGACTTCGATAGTTAAAACCCGTTGTTTGATTGTTAATCATTCCATGGTTGACATTGCCAAATACTTAAATTGTTAAATCTGAAAACAAAAACAAAAAATAATTAGACGCTTAAACTTAATTCACATTTAAAATGGGTCCAATTATTGGAATATCCTATATTTTTTAAGACTTCTCCTTTTTTTACACGCTATGTCACTGGTATTTGCAGCAGCCTTTTGTAGCACCACATCTATATAGAGTATATTCATATCTTCATGCGTGAGGAAATAGTCCAGTATCTAATGCTATAAAGGATAATTGATAATTCATAGAACTTCAGCACTCCTCATCTTTGATTCCATAATGAAATTTTCCTTTTTCTTAATACCTTATTTAGAAATTGGATGGGCTATCACGTAATTCCAATGCAGCCTTGTCATATATTCCACCATATGAATAATGTTGTTGACGTTATCTGGTGACAAACATTAGTCTTAGATAAGGACTAAATATCTATATATATATTTTTATATATTGTCAATGACATCATAATCTTAAGTAATTAAAAAATCTGCTCTCAATCTAAATCATTTATAGATTACTGAAAACCTGTTTCACTATCTTCCCAAAGATTGTCTCAAGAGACAGTGGAATCTACTAGGATTTATCTTTAATAATTTTAAAATAATTCAATATATTACATTATATGTTTATCCACCCCAATTAGTGAAATTAAAGCATTTTCACAAGAAACGCCTTAATTTGGTTGACAGATATTATATCATTTCCCGGGATAATTAAGAATGACAATTTTTAGCCAAATAGAATCGTAAAGTCAAATTGCAATGTTCCGAGACCCTATATCTTAACAATCCACTAAAATCCTCGATTTTCCCTTTCAATTATTGTAAGGCTTATTTTTGCCGCAAAGACCTTATAGGAAAGATACAGCACAAAAATGTTGTTCATTCAGAATCAAAAAACTCTTTCCAGAATTCACTATGGATTTTGCCATTAATAATAGCATTCGTGAAAAATATATTAAAATTCTTAACATTTGAATCGATTATATTACTTCCTCAACAACACAATATTACATTCCAAACAACGTAGTCTTACCAATCATCTTAAAAGGATTTCGTGAAAAGATGGCTGGTTCATGTGGAGCTTGTTGCTTTTCATGTGAATAAACCGACAATAGCATTCTCAAGTTTTCACAGTTATATTTACTTCTTGATATACGAGTGACTGTTTAGAATCATTCATATATTTTCTTTATTTCGATTTTGCTTTCTTCATGACCCCAAGTAGAGTGGAGTATCCGGAAGTAAACAACGCAGGGGAATCTCTCAGCACAATATCATTATATATATATATATATATATATATATATATATATATATATATATATATATATATATATATATATATATATATATATATATATATTACGATGAATCATTCATACAAAATGTAAATTGATAAAGTTAATGATATAAATGACGAAATTCCTTCGTTAATAAATTTTTTAAGATATATTAACCTATTAATCACTCGATGAATGTTATGATCCTTGTTTTTTTTAATTATAAGCTGTATAATGTCTTTCTTGAATACGCAAGTACTTTCGACTGAACATTCAGTCATCTTCAATCATGTAAATTATTTTACACACCTTATAATTTAAAAAAAACAAGGATCATAATTTTCATCCTGCGATTAGTAGGTTAATGCATCTTTAAACATTTTGTTAGCGAAGGGATTTTGCCATTTTATATCATTAACTTTACTTTTTGTATGAATGATTAATTGTAATATAAATTGAACTGCACCACATATTTGATATATTGATTATTATTACTTTAAACTATATTTGTAGGGGAATACCCCTAATTGAGTCGATGCTCCGTTTACTTCAAACAGTATTATTTCGTCCACCGGCCGGTATATCAAATTCGAAAAATCTTATTTAAGAGAATGCACCCGCCGACAGAATTCGAACCAGCACCTTCCTTTGCAGATAAAAGCACTTTTTGACCCACATACTTTGAATACTCGGCTACGAAAACCTTCAAAATTATTTATACATCTTCATTGTCCATTTGGTTTTGCTTTCTTCATAAACCCAAATATAGTGGACTTTTACATAGGTTCCATTGAAGACGAATGACAAGCTGCTGTGATTAAGCTTTTTATTATAATTTCTTGCATGCGTAGAAAATAATTCTTTTGAGACATGGATAGTGTTAGAACTGCTCAAATTATCTTTGGATGCGAGCGCTTTCGAGAATGATTTTGTCTGTCTGAATATGTAGGTTTTTATAGCAATAGAAATGTTTTAATTCTCAAACACAGCAAATAAAATCATGAATACGGCCACAATTTTCTGAATATCTTGTGGAATTAAGACATTTCTATTGCTACAATTTGAAGCATCGCTTAAAGAATTCTAATGATGTTTTGGAGGTGGCAATAAACTCAAAATATTAGTTTGTCCAGAAATTATTTTAACAGAAATAAGATGATAAAAATATATTTAATCAAAATATGGTTCGGATAATTCAGCCATAAATTCTCAGCGACCCATTTCGAAGAGGCTGTCATCAATGGGTTATAAGCCGATAATAATTAATGAATTTATAAATTTATAATTAAAACCGCATATTTTACAAACCTATAATTAATACCAGATTTTTATTATTATTTTTAATTAATACTGAATTTTTATTTTTATAATTAGTACCAGATTTTTATTTTTCTCCTTAATATCACAATGTTATTTAAGCCATTAATACCAGGATTTTACTTTTATAAGTAATGCAGGCTTTTTGATTTAAATTCTATAATTAATACAGATCCATTTTTTTCTATTTTAAACGATGAATATTGTAGATTTATTTATTATATATTTAATGCCGGATTTTGCTATATTTTCTATGATTAATACCGAAATTTTATCTTCAATTCTATGAATAATACCGGATTTTGTTTTAATATATAGAATTAATACAGAAATTTTATCTTCAATTTTCTGGAATATATAACTTCTAGAAATTCTCAGGTAGCATGTTTATGATTTTTTTCATATTCAGAAGATTTTCAAGGTGCCTGAAATGTATATTTATGGTAAATGTTATGGAAGGTAAGGAGGATGAACTATTTCTTGTTTTGTCGTTGGTAAGAATCTATTTTAAACGCTATTCAACTTATAAGAAAGATACCATTTTGATTTCGCATCAACAAGGAAGACAAATTTTCACGTGCCGATTTTGTTGGGATTCTGTTCATTTAAATGAGTTTACATTTATTTTAACTTTTTTCCGACTGAAAGCGAAAAGATTATCATATTCAACTTTTTAATCATTTTACTAGATTTCATGGGATTTAAATATTTTTCTTTGCACCAAAACAATCACTAATCCAAAAATTAAAATTATGTAAGCTACATTCAAAAGAGGACACATTCAGAAACTGCGTAGACTACTGCGCGCACAAAAGGTATAAAAATGCGATAAATATAGTCAGTCAGTTCTCTGCCACGCGTGATACACGCTTGAGAGATCTTTCGATACATGACTGACTTGACAGAATTTTTTCCCCGCATTAGTTTGTCATTTATTTCTGCTGTAGACCAGTTGAGATCCAAGGATACAGAACCCGATCTATCGTGCTATTTACCCATAGCCGGGGGAGAAGAAGAGGATTCATACCTTTCCCAAGAGTATTAGCACGTAAGTGAATGTAATGGATTCGACAGGAATTCGAACTTGGCTCTCCGATTCCTCAATCTGTCCCGCTATCCATTATTCCACCGTGTCTCCGATATAAATATAAGGGATTGTAAAAGAGGTGCATAACAGCAGAGGCATTCACAAAACTATAAACATCTTTAATTGTTGACTAAATCTGTAGCGTTAATAAATGTAAACAATACACCTGCTATAAACATTTGCTTCGGCAGTATTCCTTGATATATTTCACACATTTTTCGTGAATCATCATCATTATCATCAGTCGTCTGAACGGGTGTGTTTGTAGTGCCACTTCGCAGCTGAACACCTGACCACCTGACCAGTTTCCTCGTCATATCTGGTTTCAAATCAAGAGAGGTATCCTTCAAAGCTTAAATAAAATATCACATTAAATTGACTTAGCAGAATAAGTGGTAACTCACCAACTATTTCCATTGTTACGTTCCCACAGAAAAGCATTCCGTTCGAACAGCTACGACGGAGAAACAGTGTAGAGAGATTTAATAATATCACATTCGCCAATCCCGTGAGCCACCAGGGTCGTTGTGGCACCACATGTACTGCAGCCGCAGATGTTCTCTTTTTTGAGCAACCCTCTCCCGATTCAGAGTTTCCTCCTCCTAGATCGGTTGCCAACAAAGGCTATAGAATCCAGTCTGTCCTGCTGTTTATCCAAAGCTGAGGGTGGGGAAAAGAAAAGGATTCATACTTTTCCCAAGCATGTAAATGAATGTAATGGATTCGACTGGAATTCGAACTTGGCTCTCCAGTTCCTCAATCCGAGCTATTATCGATCATTATTATTATTATTATTATTATTATTATTATTATTATTATTATTAATAATGATCATGATCATCATCAATTTCCACGGCATGGCTGTGTTGAAAGCCTGACAGACATTGATTCATTCGTGCCTAGCATGTTTTGGACAAGTAAGCCGAGAGGAACCCATACTTCTCTACATCAAACTTCAGCCAACGTGAAGACTCGTCTTGGGCAGGGACACGTGATGGTTCATTCCATCTAGTTCCTCTGCGGTTTGTATTAACATGTTTAATCCTACCATTTTGTCATTTGGACGTTTGATTTCTTTGTTGCGACCAATTGAAAAGCTAACCTTAAATTACACTAATCCTTAAGTCAGGTATCAACAGCAATGCCAAATAATTCTCTATTAGCGGAATATAACTCTTAAGCGTCCTGTTTTAATGCATTTACTGCCAAGAATCGGCGATTCTTTACTCAATTCTCTGTCGATTCCATTTTGCATGCACGATTCCAAACTTTTCCGCAATCTCTGTCGATTTGCAACATTTAGAACCAATCCCTAGTGGAACGGTAATCGGGTTCGTTGTAACCGCTTGTCAACTTTAGAGTGGAAGAAGTTCCACTCAAAACGGAGAATATAACAAAAGAGAGAACGGAAAGAAATTGCCGGCAGGGCCGAGTTGATTCTACGCCAAGACTGCAAGGAAACGGATCGTTAAGTGTGACAGGACGCATGTTTGATTAGGAGTGGGAAAGAAAGGATTTTGGACGCATATACAAGGAATCAGAGGATGCTGACATTCACAAACATGGCTTTATTGTTGTCAGTTTCCGCCTGTTTTACAAAACTTGGGCAAAGCGCGATTTCCCTGAACAACGGATTTGGCGCAATGTAAAGGTCGTATGAAGAACTCGGAGACTCCCACCGGTATCCCTATCTTGAATAGTGACTGCTAAAAGTCGAAGCAGAAAATTTTAAACGAATTACAACTGATTTCTTATTAACCGATGTTTGCATTTAAGAACCTCTTTGTCTTTATAGTTACTATTATTTAAAAGTATTTTGAGAGTAATTAATTTTATTTTACATAAAAGATTTAATTGCTTAAATTATTCAATTTCTCAGCATTATTAAAAATTTCTCTCCTCGAGCCATTCAACGAAATTAGAATTTTTAATAACGAAACTTTAGAATAATAATTCTGGAAATTCAGTCAGCACGAAATTTATTCACCACACGATTTATATAAGACAGTTTGTGTCAGAAATCCCTCCCACCTTTGTAATAGTCATCTTTAGGGTGATAGTGGACTTAGGCAAATGGTAATGGTATCGTCACCTAGCTAATGCCTTACTTTTTTTCAGATACCGCCAATTACTATTATGGTGTACAATCAGCGTTTACTGCAGAAACTTTTTTTTAAGACTGGTGAATCTGTAATTGCAGAACACTTTTTTCGTGCCCATTATATGTTACATCGGAATGATACTGTTTAGTATAGAAATCGATACTTTAATGGGCTGAAAATTTCAGGGCCACGGAAACACTCCGAAGCGCTCGAATTCCAAAAAGTGTATAGGCGCTGGAAATTTTCTTCAACAATGTATGGCGAATAGAGGACAATATTTAGAGTATGTCATTTTTAAACCAAATGAATGAAAATTGTAGCTGTTTGTTTAAACAGCATTGAATTTTTTTTAATAGCATTTACTTTGGTCTTTTTCGTCAAACTTTAAAATGTGGGCGGTATTTCTGCCGCAATCTGTACAAATGATAATAATAAAACAAATCTCCTATATTTTTGTAGGACTCAAGTGTGCTTGTATTAATATATCTGATCGAATATTTTTAATTCGTTACAATTCATTTTCTATGTGGCGTGTTACTCCCCAGCGTGGATGATCATTGTTCTTGAAAACCATCTTTCGTTTTTCATTCTTAATAAAGTTGCCACCATTTCTGAAAACTGATTACTCTCTGCATTCCCTTGTCCCTATTGCTTTCAATATAACCTGCGGGTATCAGATTTACCAAGTTTATGTCCTTAAATATGTTTAATAGAAAATGCAATATATTTTACCGATCCTAATTTTAAGCGACCATTTTACTTATATTTTACTTTAAAATTATTAATTACTCACATGGAGAGCGCACGTTATTCTCAGCATCCTTCTGTAGAAGCATAATTTTGTTGCTTCAATTTTCTTCATCTGTGAGGAGAATGCCAAGCATTCAATGTTGAAAGACTTCGCATATATTCAAACTTTCATTACTGGCTTGAATTGAATATATCCACTTTATTGTTAGAATCATGAGCTATTCCTACCTATTGCTATGCTTCCTAATTCCTTATAATTGAAGTTTAGTCCTTTTTTCGGTTTCCTTTACAATATCCTCAATGATTTACTGTAGTTTCTTTCTATATCAGTCATGCATATCTTGTTATAATTATTACTCCAAAACCTTACTCCACTTCTCCTGATCGTCCTTTAAAATCGTGCTGTTTGGAATTTTCCATGAATAACTCAAATTCTGTTAATTCCGTCCGGTCAATTTAATGTAGATATATATTAATTACTATTAAAAATTACTGTTTTCATGTACTTCTTCATATATATCTTTTTTTTTCAATGTTAACTAAAACGCATTGCTTCGTCTACTTAGAAAACTGACCCTTTCTGTCCTAATCCTTAAGTCAAATGTCAGTTCTATTATTCACCCGTATTTATTTTATATCAGTTAATTTCCTAGCTACTTTTTATTGATACCTTTTTGTCGCTTTTACAGAATATATATATATATATATATATATATATATATATATATATATATATATATATATATATATATATATATATATATATAATCACCTAACACAAGGATTTAAGTTATCGCCACTACGAATATAATCAATTCGTTTTTCGCCACACACACACACATATATATACATTTTTTTGTCATCCACAGACGTATGGCTAGACGTCCGGTTGCCTCTAGCTAGGATCGAAACCCGACTGAATTGGCGTCAGTCGGAACTTCTACCATTAAGCCGTCGATGAAGGTGAATTTTAGCGTGTTTATTTTTAGATTTAGATAAACACATAGTGACTGACAGTGACTCAATTCTGCCGAAGAGTCACGCTATATTAGCTTTAATAGTCACTGTTTTCAAACGCGCACTTCAAAGCCACAGAGCTCAACCGAAATTAATTTTCAGGAGCCTCTCTCTCTCTCTCTGTCTATATATATATATATATATATATATATATATATATATATATATATATATATATATATATATATATATATATATATATATATATATATATATATAGTTGTTTATTTCGGCAGCAATTCCTCTTTTATACAAGTTTCATTAAAAACGACTGAGAACGTTAGGCGTTTTTTTTTAATTTCTCATGTGTTTTCATATTTACATCCAGTAATTTACGCCCGGAAAAGAAGCAAATTTTAAGAACAATTAAAAAAAATGAAATAAAAACTTAACCGTAATTATAAGCTATTTCGAATGAAGCTTACATTTGCAAAGTATGCAACCTAGTATTACACGTCACTTTGTCTTATGTATCCTGCTAGTAAGATACACAAATACACCAACATCGTAAATTAACATTTAATTAACGCTAAGTTTACAAGAACAATACAACGCCAGAGACGGGCCGCCCACACAACAAAATTGTTTCCTTCATACACACATAGTTCGCCATGAAATGAAAACCCAACGTCTAACCAACCAATGAATAGAAAACATCTTCGGAATATAAATATCGAAATATTTCCGTATTCTAACACTTCCAGAAAAATTACTGTTGAAGCTAAACAAATATCTTGCATTTATGACTTATTTTATAGATATTTTCCAGCCGTTATTTCTTTAATCCATGTCTTCATTTCATTTCATTATATATATATATATATATATATATATATATATATATATATATATATATATATATAGTATTTACATTATTCGGACTATTGTCCTCATCTTTGTCGCCATATTTATTACAACGTTTCGGCCGTTGTACGCTCCGGTCATCTTCAGTTGGTTGGAATGTCGAACTGAGCCCTTTATTTCGCTTACTGTTCTATTTCCACGGGCTATGTTTTAATGGATCTCAGTTATCTCCTGTTAATTATCCTCTCCAAGTTCTCCACTGCCTTAACCGGGTATTGAACCCACACACTTTGGGTCCTGTCACTAAATCTAACTAACGCCTTTATCCACTCTGCCATGTGTCCTCTAATTTAAAGTATGCTATATTTATGGAATAAAGTATCAGAGATCGAGCGTACGTAAATATAAAAGTGAAAATTGAAATCAACACGTGGCTTGATGACTGCGTTTAACATGGAACAGTCTGTTACGTCTGAGAGTTGACTTCAATGTTACCTGTTTTATATATATATATATATATATATATATATATATATATATATATATATATATATATATATATATATATATATATATATATATATATATATATATATATATATATATATATATCGGGTGATTGAAAAGAAACTCTCAGTTTTAAAATATTTATAATTTATTTATTGACTATAATATTTACAAAGAATATATAAGCGATTAGCATGAGATTTTATTTAAAATTCGATATGCGCACCCGATTGCGCGACCAAATTCTCGAGCCGCCCAGCGATCGCGTCAACTGATCTCACCTCTTGTTGTATGGAAGAAATAACTTCTTCTATTCACCCTTTAGTTTTTCCAAAGACTTGGTTAGGTATAGTAGACTTGCTACTTTAACCAACCTCAAAGAAAAAAGTCAAAGGGTTTTAAGTCAGGACTACTGGCTTTATATATACATACATACATACATATATATATATATATATATATATATATATATATATATATATCTGTGTGTGTGTATTAGCTTTTGCATACCTACAAGAAGTATTTATTAATCAAATACATAGATCCCATTGCTATTTACATCTTTCTCCCATCGTTCTACAAGCATTTAAAAGCTATTTTCTTAGAAAATCCTTGTTTTTTTAAGAAGGAACTTGTAATGTAGTTTTTGCCTGAGGATACAGAGTCGAACTTTTAGTCATTTAAATTCTTCTCTATAGACCGGAGCAATTTAAAATCTGAATGAGTCTAGTCAGGAAAATACGATGGGTACTGGAGAGTTTCCCATTTCAAGTCTTTACGCTTCTGCAAAGTCTGTTTTTCAACAGGCGGCTTGCCTTGTCTGGTGGAAAATGCAATCTCTTCAATATGCTAAAATTGACCTTTTTTTTTAATAGCCACATTTAGATTAGTGTGTTTGTCATAATATTTATCTTTAATTATTGCTTCACTGTCTGGGAGAAGCGCGAAGTGAATTATCCCCTTGCTATCCCATCAAACGGACAGCCACACCTTCGTTGGGTCCAAGCCCACGTGGTTTTGCAAATTCACAAGTTCTATCTGCATCGAAAGATACATAAACGGTCTATTTTCATTGCCTGTGACAATTCATATTTATGCAAGACCAATTTTTTGTGGCTAAGAACTCGCTTCAGAATTCCCGATCAAACTTATTATCTTCCAGAAGAGAATGGGCACCCACATTTCGAGCTTGCAAACAAACCTAAGTCTCTTCACATAGTGAAATGCAGTTGAAATATGCATTTTCAAACTCTTAGCAATCTCTTCCATCAAAATCATTGGTAGATTCTCCACGATGGGAAGTAAAGCAACTTCATCGATATCGGAATTTTGCCTGGGGTGTGGTTGATTTTTTAGTTTAAAGAAATACTCCAAACCACTTTTTGACCATCCTATGAGCTGGAGTACGATCCAAACAAAATTAAAGTTTCTTCGCAGTTTTAACACTTGCACCTTTCTGAATTTTAAAGAATATCAGTTGGCATCAATGCGACATTTCGTTTAAAATGGGAGCACGTAAAACTTCAAGGAATATTTATTTCGCAACATAACGTTGCAAGGGTTAAATGTAAAACAACCCACAAGTCGACACCAAAACAAACACCAGTGTCAAGTTGCGGTCACTTTATATTAATAAGGAATTTCGGTCACGGGCTTTTGCAATAATTTGACATATATAAACCAGCGAATCAGTATAAATTATTCTTCTTCTAAAACTTTAAATGGCTTTATTAATACAAAACAAAATAATAAGCTAAAACTTAAAGTATGAATTTACTTTACCAACTGTAATAATTAAATATATATATATGGCAATTGGAAAACAATTCTTAGTTCTTGCCGACGTATTTCGTCTTCCGCCTTTATCAAGGCAAGCAATGAAAGTGAAATCTCTCTATTTTTTTTTAAGTTTAGGATTTGATGTAACTATGGCTACAAGACATTTTGCCTTCAATGCTTGCCTTGAAAACGTAGGATGACGAAACGCGTCGGCCAGAAATAAGATTTTTTTTAAATCATCATTTTTAAACAAATTTGTCTTATCTTCAAAATTATTCTGGGAAATTTAATTTTATATATATAAAATATAATTGACATAAATATATATATATATATATATATCTTTCGCAGGTAGTACTGATTCGCTGTATCACAGCTCCTCAGTGCGAGTAGACGTCCTAAAGCCTAAGGCCAGGATCAAAGCCCGACCGATTTGGTGTCAGTCAGAATTTCTACCCCTAAGCGATCAGCACTCGGTATATATATATATATATATATATATATATATATATATATATATATATATATATAGATAGATAGATAGATAGATAGATAGATAGATATATAGATAGATAGATATAGATATAGATATGTTTGTGTGTGTGTATTTATACATATGATAATGTTTCAATTACATCGCATATAACCAAACAACACAGCGTAAAACACAATAACTGCTGACTAATACTTAACTGCAAGACAAATATTATATAACATAAACTTTATATAAAGACTATAAATACAAGGAACATTAAGCATTAGAAACTGTCCAACGTGAGCAAAACTTTACGACATTGTGGAAGCGGCATCTGAAAATGTCAGTAAATGCACGAAGATGATCAAACGAACAAGATAAAAAAAATATCTTACGTGAAGAAACAAGAATACAATGTCTAAAGCATTGTTTTCTTGACGGAACTGAAAATAGCACAGCAAGCAATATCTCTTTCATCTGTCACTTACGGACAGAACAAGTTGAAACACATGTCCCCATACGATCAGCTAAGTTAAGAAAAGTTAGTTTCTAGATGGTTGACTGCTTGGGAATGCTAGATACTGTAAGCTTAGGTGTGCGGTTGGTGTAGTGGAAGTTGGCTCGAAGTTCTTAAACTGGGAGCCGAGTTCCAATTCCAGTTGCATTTGTAAAATTCCCTCCCGCGCAAATACACTTTGGAAAAGTATGACTGCCACTCTTTTCCTCCTGCAAAGACTTATATCAGTAAATTATTATTATTTGAAAAACGTTCTTACAATCTAAAAATATTCTCTCTCTCTAAATAACCTGTAAAGGTTTGAAAATGAATGTATCAATCAACATTTTATATGACATGGAACAATAGTATATACTCAAACATTGAAGAATTTATATATAAATATATACCGGGAACTAGGAAAATGCTTCGAATTATATAAAGAATTGTTTTTATTTATTTAACAAAGCTTAATTTTTTTTTAAATAATTAAAAAATGAAATTAAAATTACAAAATTATTTTCATAATATTAAAAAGTAATTAAATAAAATTTATTAAATTAAATAATTAATTAATTAAAATAAATCAAATGGATTAAAAATGAAATTATTCTTAAATAAAAATTTAAATTTTTTAAATATTAAAAAAAAAATCACTTAATTATTAGATTTACCTGTTATTCGATGAGGAATAAACAATCTACACAAATATGCTTGTGTGATGGGAAAAAAATGTGAAGTATCTCCCTAGCAGAAAGTAAATACATACGTAATGTAAAATGTTTTCGAACATTTCAGAGTTGATAAAATTCCATCTTTATGCGTGGCTTTCTTTTTCGTTAACGAAAGTGATGCCCCCCTCCTATTATTGCGAGTTCGTTTGGCGTGTATCATTCCGGGATTATTGTGTGGGATTCACACTTTCCGGTACATAATCAACAAAAGAAAACTAAGGAACCTGTTTAGGTCTACTAAAGAGGTTTACAAGCACCAGGTGCGGCTTTCCATTGGATACAGAATCTTCTAAAATTGTTTCGCTTAGAAAGCACAAGTCTGTAAAAGAATAGCAGAAAACCGAGGATAGAGAGGAAGAAAGAAAGAAATTCAAAGATACCCAGAGAAAAAAAGAATCGATATCTAATAGACAAGAAAGAAATGAACCTCGAATGGAATGAGAGAATAAATAAAGAAAGAAAGAAAGAAACTACAAACAAATCAGATAAAAATTTAAATTTATTAACAAAAATAATATTGGAAGAAACAGAACGATAGCATTAACAAATCGGATTTTAGAAGCTCGCTATAAAAAGATGGCTTGTCAATATTCAATGTACAAAAGAAAATTGTCATTTTTAAATTTTTTTTTTTTTTTTGTAAAACACCTTTTCAGCTGGACTTATCTTTACGGTTCTGCAGGTGTAAGGGGCTTCCGAGGAATCGATAACAGTTACTCAAATCTAATTGTGAAAAATCTAGTATGAGTTCAAATAAAACTTTCTGATAAAAATGCATTCCTGTGCATAGCCTGGGGAATAAATATTTTACACGTTTATTAAAGCAATGATTTGAAATATTATGTATCGTTGCGGATGTTCAATTTCTGAGCGTCTACTTTGATACAGATTGTCGGGCGAATGTAATCGTTATTAGATGCCGTAAAATAAAACTGATCATTATAAGAATCAGACAAAAAAACTAAAACTAAAAAATACTACAATATCAATGTAATGATTTCAATGAAAATATATGAAGATCTTGTTGTAAAAATCTACACTGTAAATGCTTTAATCTTCTAGAAAATGAATTCGATAAAGCAGAAATAGGCTACAATGTTTAAAGTGTCGCGGGGTCGTTTAACATTAAACATTATTTTTGTTACTTACATTATTTACATTAATCGGACTGTTCTGCTCTTTTTCATTGCCATATTCACAACGTTTCAGTCGTTGGACGATCCGGCCTCTTTCAGGTGATTTGAATTTCGAAGCGAACCCTTTATTTCGCCCACTGGTGTAGAGGTCCTCAAGAACGCATAGCCCTGTGGATAAAGGCCTTGGTTAGATCCAGTGGCTAGACCCAAAGAGTTGTCAGTTCAGTACCTGACTACAGTAGTGATGAACCAAAATTTGGAGAGTTGAGTTAAAGGGAAGTAAGTGAAACATCCGGAAGAGTGATGGCACGTGGAACCAGAACAATCAACTCCAGTGGACAAAATAAAGTTTCGAAATTCCGATCAGCTGAAGAAGGTCGAAGCGTACAATGGCAGAAACGTTGAGAATATGACAATGAATAATATAAATAATCATAATACTTCATTTCAGAGATATAGACAGATGTTATTTTTTATATTATAAAAATGTTTAAAAAATTTAAAAATAGGTCGGTACAATGGGATGAATATCTATTTATAGTATATATATATGTATATATATATATATAGGTAAAGTAATCCAAGTAGATCCTATTAATATAAAATATTAAAACTGATTCACAAAAGTGACCTCAATATAATTTTTATTATAGAGCATATAAGTAAATTACAATTAATTAGATCCAAACAATTTGCCTCATACAGATGACCATTTCACTCATGGGAAAGACGTTTTTCCATGGACATATCAATGCAAATGGTTTCCAATGTATTTGCATTGATAAGTCTAGAGAAAAACTTATTTCGTATGGTCGAAATTGTCATCTGTATGAGGTAAGTAGTTTGCATTATATATATATATATATATATATATATATATATATATATATATATATGTATGTATATATATATATATATATATATATATATATATATATGTATATGTATATGTATATATATATATATAAATATATATATTAAAAAGAAGAAAAGAAATATAATATTAACAATAAATCAAAGTGTAAACGACACTGGTGATAGACCGTAAAACCTAAGTAGATTTATTTTCATAGTGCTGCATAAGAAGCCAGGTGCCAGTGAATACGTACTCATTCGGATAATCAGACTAACGAGTCACGCAACATATTATACAAATTCCGATGAGCATCGCGATTTCGTTATAGACACTGGATCAAGTAATGCTATTTTTATACACACAGATATATCAGAAAGAGTCTACAAGTGCAAATGATTTTAGACTTGTTTTATTGATTAAGAAAAAGCGTTTGATAAGGTACGACACAAAGAACTGTTAGAAATGAAAGGAAAACTTCATTTCTTTTACAAGGATATTAGAATTGTGAGGATTTATATTGCGAGAAAATAACTTACATCGAGACAGAAAATAATTTCATTAAATACACCGAAACAGGCAGGCGTTAAAACAGGGATGAGTTTTCTCAAGAGACATATCCATCCTTTATTAGGATGCAATCTCGAGAAATTCAGAACTTCTATCAGGTCGCATTATTTTTGGCTACACTCTCAGCAACGTTAGATATGCAGATGAGACGCGTAGCGGACAAAAAAGAAAACTACGGGAAATCCTTCAAACGTTATTCAAGGAATGGGAGAATAAAGAACGAAACATAATTTGTACGAAGACAGAATGTCTAGATGTAAACAGGAGGAACAGCTCAATATGTTTATATCAAAATCTGAAAGCGCCTGCGGATAGCGAAACATACAAACCAAAGGTATTAAGTAACAGAAAAACTTCGTTTGAAACAAAGAAAAATTACTTCTTTGTTTTGCAATAATAGTCCTCCATGACAGTGAATACTGGTTCATCTCATTAGAGATAAAGAAGAGACGTGAGTCAACAGAAATATGGTTCTCCACTTATATGCTGAGAATACCGGTTTTGTTTACTTTGGTTTGTTTCACGGCATATCAACCTCAATGGGTTAATACCGGCAAGATTTTTATTTTCCAAAAATATATTGCTGCTAATATTTTTTTCTTCTAAAACGCATTACTGATAATATTTTTTCAAAAATGTACTGCTGTTTTTTTTTGTTTTTTTTTCAAAAATGCATTGCTGGTAAAAGAATTTTACGAAAATATAATGCTGGTATTAAAATCTATTTTTACACTTTCATGGTGTTTTGAGCCCAGTTTGGGTCAAATATTTGCCCATAGCTGGGGTCAGATATTTGCTCGTTAGCTGGGACCTAAACAGATGCTACCACCCCGGGCCAGGATGGACCTGGGAACACCAGAAATTAAGAAGTGGCTCCACACTCCTCAAAACATCCTGATCAGAGGCATTTCTGTCGATTGTATTTCATCGTCTTACCTAGAACGCGGATGAAGTTTATCGTCACAACCAGGACGGCGAGAATAAAGTGTTGTAACCACACGATTAACAACGAAACCTTGGGTGACCAAAAAAGCATTCTTGATTTATTAGAAAAAATTATACAACAAATTTGACATACCGTTAGTTCTCAAAGTAATCCACAACGGCAACCAACATCTGCGTATTGCCCTGGTGGTAAAAATCAGGTGTCATGGACGCAAAAATCCTGCCGAAGTCTGATTCATTTACATAGGATTTTCTACGAAGGTTGTGTTCGATCCAGGGAAAGGAAAAGGTGGTAATCTATTGACGCCAGATCCTTGGAGTAAGAATTATCGCCCATTGTATCTCAGCCAGATCCTTGTATGCTATTCCTGGACACCCGCACCATTTGAGGTCTAGCATTGACATGGAGGAAGTACATTCTTTCGGTTACCCAAAAGCTGGCTCTTACTGCTTCCGTGCTGGCTTCACATATTCCACCTACAGCGAGTACAGGTCTGCAGTGATGTTTTGGCCCGTTAGTAGTAGCTAATAGTACACATTTGTTGACTAGTTCATCAAATACAGTCCAGGATCTTTCGTGGGTGTAGAGGTGGCATTGCGGTTTCAGGCACACGATCCTGTTGTGAATCTAGCATGCATGCGAGTGTCATACAAGACCCACTTTTCGTCACAGGTGAACACTCAATCAAATATCCGCACGTTCCAATACAGAGAAAGGAACGGGAAACAGGCTGTTACTCGTCATTGCTTTTTGTCTTCCGGCTGTGTGCGGTACCTGTTTTTACACCTTCTTTACGAGGTTCAGGTTAAATTTGACTTGTTTCATCAGAAACCGGGAAGTGTTCGGTAAGCTCTCCACCGTCTTGGTTGTTGTCCGCCTCTGTTGCTGCCTTCAGTTCCTCATCATCCAGGACCTGTTCCCGGTCATTGCAAAAGGCCAACTCAAACGGACCGAAATTCTGGAAACTATGATTGTCGTTGTTCTCCACCACAGGCTAGACGTATTCGTCTTCATGATACGGCTGTGGACAAGCCCGCCTTAATGTCATAAAGCAGAGAAATTCGAACGATCTACTTGGACAGCACCATGTTTCCTCGCCATTGCTCTTGCTATGACTGATGCGCGTGCTCAAGTCACCTGCATTGGTCAAGAGCAATACTCTCCACATAGCTCAAGTAAGACACATTTAAACTCATACAAATACCTACCCAACACCATCCGAAACATACTAGAAAAAAATCCAAGTATAATAACCTCATTCACATTTTCTTTTTAAGCTTTTCACCCCAAGTAAGGCTGGAAGCCACTAGCACGCAAGGGGTTACAGAAGGTTTGGAGGAAGAGCAGATAGGAGTGGTAAAGGAGAGGATGTGGAGAAAGATAGTGGATCGATCAAGGCAAGGGGGTTACAGAAGATTTGGAGCGAGAGCAGATAGGAATGAAAGGGGAAAGGATGTGGAGAAGGAAAGAGGATAGATCAAGGCAATTGGAGATGACGATTGACGTTACACTTAAATAGTTGGAGATTATATTTGTCAGGGAAACAGGAATAAGGAAGGGAGTTCCACAGACGAGATGTGCGAGACATGAAACTATTGGAGTAGAAGAGACGTCTACATCTAACAGTTTCAACAGTGAAGGGGCGGGAACGGGATGCCAGCTTCGTAGGACGCTTAAATTCATGAGGCCTGTGAACCAGCGAAAGCAGCTCATCGGAGCAATTACCGTGAAAGTATTTGTAAAAAAGACAGAGCGAGGCAACGGCGCATCCGTGAGAGAGCGACTGCAGACGAGATGACAGATCAGGGCCAATTACATTGCATATCCGTCTCTGGATCTTATCAAGAACCCTTGGGCAAACAGCAGGGGCTCCAGACCATATATGGAGCAATACTCCATGCAAGGGCGAATGTTTGATTTATAGATTTGGAGGATCGATTCCGGGGAGAAAAATTTCCTGGCTCGGCACAGGGAGCCAACTTTCCTTGCGGTGGATGAAGTAATTGACTCGATGTATTTGTTCCATCTCAGGTCAGCGGACAGCATGAGACCGAGCAGCCGCAGAGAGGAGAAAAATATAAAAATAATGGAAGCCCTAATAATAAAAATGAAAAATCCGATTCTCAGTAATATTAACACCAAACACATCCACAATGAGCTGGCCGTATTTGGAAAATAAAACATTCCTACATTTACATTATTTACGTTATTCGGACTTTTGTCCTCATCTTTGTCGCCATATTTATTACAACTTTTCGGCCGTTGTACACTTCGGCCATCTTCAGTTGGTTGGAATGTCGAACTGAATCCTTTATTTCGCTTACTGAGATAGACTGTTCTAGTTCCACGTGCCATGTTTAATGGATGTCAGTTATCAGTTATCTCCTGTTAATTTCCCTCTGAAGGTTCTCCACTGCCTTAACCGGGTATTGAACTCACACTCTTTGGGTCCAGTCATTGGATCTAACTAACGCCTTTATCCACTGTGCTATGTGTCCTTTAGTATGGCGACAAAGATGAGGACAATAGCCTGAATAATGTAAATAATGTGCATAATACCAAAATATAGACACATTCCTACATTTAGTAGTATGACCAATGTAATTATTTATGAATTTGGTCTGACCATGATGGTCGTTCCTTAAGAGGCATTTAAACTCGTAAATAATGTTGACCTTTTTTAGTTTTGATTTTGCGAGTGTATTGTTATTTTTTATAAGATTATTTGTTTTAAATTTTTTAGTAGAAAATTTCCTTTTTTTTGTTCAGGTCGACTGGGCTTTGATATTTCGAAGGGAAAACTAGTCTTGCTTATAACTGACATGTATTTGGCTTTTGTAAGTGTTAATGATATTGCTTTTTATGTATATTCAGTATCCCTATTAATTACTTTGGAACGAAATAGTCCAATCTTGTGGTCAATGATGTAGTTAGAAAAACCATTATTAATTTGCGTCAGTTTTTACATTATTGAGTTCTTTAAGGAAAATGGGATAAGAGGATAATTTCTCGTGTACTACCTTTAGGAAATCTTTATAAGAACTATTTTCTATCTAAGTGGACATTCACTCATAAAATAACAAGCGTTTCTGTGAGTGGGTATTGTATAATAAAATCTTAAAAGTGTTATTACCGAATTCTACGAGAACGTCTGAAAATGAGTATTTATTTTTTTTACTAAGTTCGTGGGTAAAGTTAAGGACATATTTCTTTTCGAATGTGGTTTTGAGTCCGTCAGTTTCTTCGTCAACGTAGCGGATATATATTTTGGGGTAGTGATTTTAATATCGTGTTTTCTATGTAGGACATGTAGTAACTGGAGAAGCACGAACCGAGAGGATTTCCCATACTCATACTATTAGATTGGGTGTAGTTATTGCAATTATGGTCGTAGAAAAGAGCTGTAGTTGTGTAGGCATGCACTAATTTTTGAGTGGATTTATTTTGATGGATGGAGGTGGAATGAAATTATTTTTATAAATGGAGTTAAGTATCATACCGATAGTTGTAACAACGGAGGCGTTTGTAAACTCATTTTCAACGTCGAGTGATGCTAACATACCTCGTTATGGCTGTATCGTTTTTAGGAATTGAAGGAAATCATGAGGTGACCTGATGCTAGAATTGGTAGGTATATATGCAGTAATGATATCGTTAAGGAATTTTGAAATTTCGTGCACAGATTTTACACACTTTTGGTTCCAGAAAAGAAAACACATGTACGAACACAAGAAAAATTAAAGAAAAATCTTAATCGCAGTAATTTGTCAGTCATTTTTAAATAAACACACACACATATACTTTTCTTTACAATCAGAGTTAAGATACCTTTAGTTAATGTGCATTTTCACCTACGATTTTTAATTTTAACATTAGCAGGAGTTTTCATTCTGTCGACGGTAACAGTTTGTAGTGGGATACTGGCTAGTTGGAGAGAAAAGAGAGTGGGACCTTAAAAGGTACATAATTGGGGATATTGCAGAAGAAGGCCGTTGCAGATTAAATTCTATATTGTGTTAATAGGTTTCGCCTTGAATATACCAACGGATTACTACTTATATATATATATATATACATATATATATATATACATATATACATATATATATATATATATATATATATATATATATATATATATATATATATATATATATAAGAAATATAGTTTTAAAAAGTGCTATATATCAGAGATAGAGCGTATGTAAATATAAAAATGAGTATCGAACTCAACACTCAGAGGCGACAGGCTGTTTCATGCAAGGCCTGACGATTGCGTCTAGCATGAAACAGCTTGTCGCCTCTGAGTGTTGAATTCAATGTTCACGTTTATATATATATATATATATATATATATATATATATATATATATATATATGATTGATATATAGTTTACAGTTATGCTATATTTATGAGTAAAAGTGCTCAATATTAGAGATAGAGCATGTGAAAATATATAATTTTACGTAACGCAATCTTCAGGCCTTCAACTTGAAACTGCCAGGCCCTGATCGCTACAAATACAAAGACAGAAACACACACAGACACTCACAAACACAGACACATTTATATTTAAAAGTTATTTAGTGGATACCCGTATATATATATATATATATATATATATATATATATATATATATATATATATATATATATATGCTAAGCAATCAATGATTTACGAATATTAGTATTATAATATGCACAATATTGTACTTTGTTTCTAACTTTTTATATATACAATGCTAATATTTCTTTTTGCATAAAATGCCTAGAATTTGATTACAATCTTTATTTCCGCAGTTAGCGCTACTGTAAGACTCAATTCCGAAACATATCGCCAGAAATTGGTGCTTCCTTCTTTTACGTATCGATCACCAACTGATATCTTTGCACCATACAGCTCACTAATCGCAAAATATCGTTGTTTTTTTTATATTAATGCTTTCCCTGCTTCAACCGCGACAACACGCAATTAACAGAAGACATGTGGTTGAGTATTCTGAGAAGAAACATTTAGCTCCTCCCCGAATCTTCTAATGGGTCGGGAAGCGGCGACGTCGTTGGAAAATTTTGGAAGTACGCGGTAATGATGCGAACAAAATGAGTCATGGCATTATCACCCATAAACATGACTGATGCAACTATGGGAAGAGAAGGAGGCAATAATCTCCGGCATTTATACCTAACTGGTGATGCTTCCATATACATTCACTATTATCTGTCTAAATTTCTGAGATGAGGTATTATGTACACTATTTACATAATTCAGACTATTGTCCTCATCTTTGTCCTCAAGGACACATGGCACAGTGGATAAAGATTTTAGTTAGATCCAGTGACAGGACCCAAAGAGTGTGCGTTCAATATCTGGTTAAGGTGGTGGAGAACTTGGAGAGGGGATTTAACAGGAGATAACTAATAACTGGCATCCATTAGACATGGCACGTGGAACTAGAACAGTCTACCCCAGTGAGCGAAATAAAGGGTCCAGTTCGACATTCCCGCCACCTGATGAAGGTCGGAGTGTACAACGGCCGAAACGTTGTAATAAATATGGCGACAAAGATGAGGACAATAGTCTGAATAATGTAAATAATGTACATTCCCATTATAGCTGATTACTCTTCCATTTCTACATCAACTTTAAGACCAGGTTCACCACGGTATATCTTTCACTTTTCTATCTGCATACCCGTAGGAACCATCCCTTTACTAGTAAGTGATCCTATATACATCAATAAACAATACGGCCGATCGTTGTTGCAATGTCCACTGAATACCGTTTTATTAGTGATGCTTCATCGTTATGCAGATCGAATACAACGGATGCCTATCATTCAATTAAAAATAGAGAAACCGATTGCCTATTTTCGGAGATGTTACTACTCCCGCTTTAACATCATGTAGACATGGGCTACAGTTACGTGTGTTATTGCGTAGGGTATGTGTATAGAGGTACTGAGTGTCAGTGCTACATATCAGTGCTATTGATAGGATGTAACACAGTATTACTTGCCACAATTTCGGACTATCGGTTCACTGATCACCTACCAGGAGTTTTGGGGGAAGAGAGTGGCTAGACCCAAACAGGATTTTAAAAAAGAGGTGGCGAACCTTCTCGTAGGATTAACGGTCTTCAAGCACAATGAAGTAGACTGGATTACCTAGATATGTACGTGGCCAGTGTAC
The DNA here is from genome assembly GCA_964036315.1 of Acanthosepion esculentum. NCBI lineage: Eukaryota > Metazoa > Mollusca > Cephalopoda > Sepiida > Sepiidae > Acanthosepion > Acanthosepion esculentum. The sequence goes on along the minus strand of OZ038495.1, from coordinate 43,407,625 downwards.
TGAAGACACGGCACCGTCGCCGTCGCCGATTGGCGTCGGAGACATGACGGAGGAATCAATGGCCACTTGTCCGAACGGAAACTAAATCGAACTTTCAAGCTGTGGAACATCGGCTGTGGTTTGACTCGGAGGGGGAATGGATCCGCCAGGTTTACCTGCTTATGATATGCTACGCATGAAGGAATAACTCTCCAGCTTTCAATTCAGATATATGGAGAGAACTGAGCAGGTTCTCAGCATCTGATCATAGAAGTGATCGTGATGATGATGATGATTTTTCTTCTTGTCCTGATGATGATGATGATTTTTCTTCTTGTTCTGATGATGATGATGATGATGATGATTTTTCTTCTTGTTCTGATGATGATGACGATGATGATGATGATTTTTCTTCTTGTTCTGATGATGATGATGATTTTTCTTCTTGTTCTGATGATGATGATGGTTTTTCTTCTTGTTCTGATGATGATGATGATGATGATGATGGATCTTCTTCATCATCTTAAGATGATGATGATGATTGGTTGTCATTACATTCATTTGCTTCTGGTCACAAACTGTGTTGCACAAATTTTCCCAGCCTACATTAATCTATCAGTGTTGAAACTTAATAAAAGCGTTCTATTTCACCGTATAACATGAACATTAAAATCAGCAATAATGGCTTTAATTATATGCGTGACTTTTTTTAACAGACTAAAAAAACATCTATTTACATTATATTGTTGAATGAATCTCCTTATCCTTATTGTTATTTTAAAAACATTTTCGGACTGAAGCCATTATTTAATCTAACGGTGTAGATAGTAATCTTCCCATTATTGTAATCATTTCACTCCAAATACGGCAATAAAAGCCACTAGGATGCAAGATGTTCTTGAGACTGAAAGAAACGGAGAAGAATATAAAAGAAGAGGATTCTAAGAGACAGAAGATGACGATTGAATATCCTAGTTGAGAGTTTCAGATGTCAGAAGCACGAGAGAAAAAAAACTATTAGCTTAAAACTTATAGTTATATCTACCAATTTCAAAAGTGATACCTAGCGGCAAATTTAATACTGCCTGATGTCGAGGCACCAACGAAGAAGGTGGATCAGAAAAACGACCTTGGAAATACTTATAGAAGAAGCAAATGCAAATTACATTAGATTAGTCGAAACTTGACTGAAGCTACGATACCATGTCAAGTCAGATAAGTCTTGTCCAGAATCTCCAGAGAAGCCCCAGACCTAGCGGGCAGTAATATTCGAGATGCGGAAGAAAAGTAGACTTATAAATAGGCAAAATATATTCTGGCGAGAAACATTATCTAATACGACATATTGAACCGACTTTTCTAGCATCAAACTTGTTAATTGACATGGTGTACTCATTCCACTTCAAAAAAAGGTTATTTTAAGATGACTAATAGAGAGCACGATAGTTTTATAAGCGTTAAATAAGTAAAACACTTTCGCTAGTTCAAAACCGATGTTATTTTCGGGATCAGCTACCAATTTGATTTTATTGAATCTGTAAATAGTTGAGTCATTCGTATAGATGCAGAATCGGGAGCTGATATCATCAGGAAAGTCGCTGGTGAAAATGAAGAACAGAGGGAATCCAAGCATAGTATTCTGTCAGATGTAAACAAAATGATCTCGAGGAATGTCCGTTCTTGAACACTTTCATAACGAAGGTTAAGAAACTTCGAATCATGCGAAAGAAACGACCAGATATGCCATAACCCTACAAATTCTGAAGAAGACCAAGTTAATAAAATCCATCAAACGACTTAGAAAGATCTATGACACGAGTATCAATATTCTTATATAAAATTTGAAAGAATCTTTCGTCAATAAACATCAACAACTGGGGTTAAACTAAAGAAGCGAAAGCCACATTGTATGTCTAATATCTCCTCGTGTTATTTTTTATACATCGGATCAATAATATAATTAATTTTGTGCTATATTTGTTAGGAGTTTAATCCCCGGGAAGGTTAGTTCAAACTAGCAGTATGAATTAAAGTGATACCTAATAAAGGAATACAGTTCGAATTTCTCTAAACATTTCCCTCATCGACAAAGACAAGAAAAAGCCTGGAAAGTATACCAATCGAATCGCCGTAAAAAAACAAAGAAAATGAGAATATTATTCTGACTGTAAATAATTTAAATAATGGTCAATCTTCATGACATACTGAAGATTGTAACATTAACATTCCACTGAACAAAGCTAATATCTATAAACTCTTCCCTGAAACGCAGTGGCGGTAATGTGTAAATAGGCCAAAACTGCACGCCGAAACATTCCGGAAATAATAATACGAAACTAATCAATTATATCCTTAATATCAGATTTTGATTCCTGTTTTGGCAAAGTATTTCAACCTCGGTCCCCGTCCAAAAGTTCGCTTGAAGGAGATCAACATTTCTGACAAAATGTTGGCATCGGTTAAGCCTACTATTTATTCATGATTCACATAGTGATCCAAAAACAAATTTCAGATATGTAATGTGCCAAATGATATTTGATTTTTGTTTACCTAAGGAGAAGGTGTCAATTTACCTATTAAAAAATAATAACATTTCGTTGTGTTACATACAGCGAGACTTATGGGTATGTATTTCTGTTTTACATACTGGCTGCCACAGCAAAATTGTCCAATTCGTGTAACAGTAAGAGATAATTGCCCATCTCAGAAAATGTTAATACACACACACACACACACACACACACACATATACACATACATACATATATATATATATATATATATATATATATATATATATATATATATATATATATATAAGTGAACATTGAAGTCAACACTCGACAGGCTGTTTCATGTCCAGCATGAAACAGCCTGTCGCCTCTGAGTGTTGACTTCAATGTTCACTTTTGTAATTATATTTAAATACGATCTATCTCTGATATTGAGCACTTTATCCCATAAATATAGCACACCTTAAAACTATATGTCTTCATATTTATATATATATATATATATATATATATATATATATATATATATATATATATAGACACTAGTTGCGTTTAATTTTTCCAGGATTTTAGATAAGTCGTTTAGCAATCTTGACACAATTTATTGGAAGAACCGCTGAAAAAACATTTTAACACGTTAAAATCATTGTGTCAACCCCGCTATATCTTCCCAACAAAGCAATGCTGAGACAAAAAAGATCATTCACGCCTTCAGTAATGGTACCAACTCCGGCTTCCATCTTCAAAGTCCATTCAAGAACCATCAAGGGAACGGTGAATAAGTTTGAAAAAGACGGAACAGGATCAGGAGTTCACAAAAGCAAGAGGGATCATCATTTCAACTTAGAGCTAAATACATTATTATTATTCAAAGATTTCCAGTAAGATATCTTTAATCATTATAAGACACAGCGGTTCAAATCGTAATTTACCAATTGGACAGTTTTGCTGTTAAACTATATATATATATATATATATATATATATATATATATATATATATATATATATATATATATAGGGGTGGTTGGTCCTGCACAAAGCTCTCACCACTCATATGTGCTGGTGTCGGTTCCTATTAACTGAGTTGCTGACGCTTATATGTCGAATTCAACGGGAGAGTCAACCACATATATAATTATGCAATTCGTTGAATCTGGAAAAACATCGACAGAATGCACTGGACGGCCGTTTCGTCCTATATCTGGGACACATCAGCAGTGCGCATCCACTACAGAGAATTGAAACCCTGGCAGTTGAGTTAGCAAGCAAACGTCATACCAACTGTTCCAACGGGCCCCAGTGACGAACAGGTAGCAAATCAGACTCAATATAGCGCCGCTCGCTCACATATTCCGTGGTGGAACTCAACTGAAAATTCTCTGTCACCATAGGACTGTGCCCCCCAGCGCAACGACTACTATCACTAAGCCGCCCAAAATGAAGCATTAGAAACCGGATCAAACAATGATATACACATGATAGAAATTGTTAGGATGATTTGATAATTATAATTGAGTAATTCATAATATATATATATATATATATATATATATATATATATATATGTGTGTGTGTGTGTGTGTGTGTGTGTGTGTGTGTGTGTATATGGTACAGTAGGGAAATTGTCATCTAAATGAAACAAAAATAAAAAAAATAACTCTGACACCTCATATTAACAGATATGCTCACCAAAATTACAAAACAAATCTTGAAATAATAAAGAGTAAATTTATTTATTGGCTCCAACCATGAACTCCAGACGACTTCGGAGTCTCCTGCATGTGTTCTGGACGATCTCTTTGTTTAAATTGGTGAATATTCCTATAATCCTTGTTTTCAGATCATCTTTCGTGTTACAAGGAGTTTTACTGTTCACTCGCTCAACTGCGACCCCCCACAGATAATAATCAAGTGCGTTGCAGCATAGGGATTTAAGTCGTCAAAATTGTCTGACACCTATGACTGGGTCCTCCTGCTGCTTGTGGTACATGGTGCAGAATCCTGTTGGCAGACATGGGTTCTTCCAGCAGTCGCCCTCTTGATCCAGCGTAGCATTAACTCATAAAGGCAATTGATGTAGGCCTGTGTTGAGTCTGAGGCCATGTCGGATGATGACTGTAGACGTAACGTCGTCATCACTAGTGATCACTCAAAACACCTTCCAAATCGCCCAACCTTTTTCGAATCCTCTGTAATTACCTCAGGTAGACACCCAAACACCTGAAATCTTCGTATTAGCGCTTCCGGCGCGAATGCCAAGCAGTTCAGCATACCGTTTACAAATTTATGGCGGAGAGAATTGCGCATTGTGCCCATTTTCGCACAGACGGTGTCCAACTGACTCTACTATGCTGTTCATTCGACAAAACCAAAATCAAACCACGCGCCTGCACGAAATTAAAAATATAAAATGGCGACATTTTACCCATCGCACTGTGTGTATGTGTCTGTGTGTATGCATATTATATATATATATTTACCTATTTGTTTTAATATATTGTTATTTGCATATTGCGTTATACATGATTTTTACACCAACTGAGCATAATTATTAACATAATATATATATATATATATATATATATATATATATATATATGTGTGTGTGTGTGTGTGTGTGTATACAGGGAGGGGAATTTCATTTAATATTGCAATATGTTAAACGCATATATAACGATAAACGAACACGCATATAAGTACATAATAAACGTTTGTTTGCCAGTTGGATTAGTTGAACTCTATTTAACTCACGAAGCCCGTGCATTTACTTATTCCCCATATGCTTGCTCGTCGACTGGAAATGCGTAGGAAGATGGCGATTCATGTCACTAGAAGAAAATCTTACCGATCAGACAGTGAGGTAGTATCTTAGTTTCAGCCGAGGCAATGTTGCTAATTCGGTTTAGCTATTCTGTAACGGTGGTCGTCTGGAATTAACTTATTTAGGGACAGAAGAGAAGCGCTAGTTTATACATACGCCGCGCAACCATATACATCGCAGGTTTGAGAACTGTTGAGAATTGTGCTGGCGAATATCATGTACGTTCCCTCATGCGATTTATATTAGAAATTTACAAACAGACATGAAAATCCAGTTTTACAGTGTTATGAGGTACTATTTATTAAGTTGTTCTTTAAGAATCGAATTTGCTGATGACCAATTAGTAGAAAAGAAAGAGGATCGTGGTATTAATAATCAAATCTAAACAGATGTTTCGATGCTGGCGATTTCTCCTGGTTCTTGAGCTGTTGGAAGAGGAAGAATATTTGCAATTATATTGATGTATATCTCGAAAACATTGTATCTATTTTTATAATTAGTATTTCCTATGAGTTTAATTTTAAAATAAATATTTTTTTTAATATCCTTATATCGAAATATGTGTATATATTCGTGCATCAATCTCTATATAGAAGCAATCTCTCTAAAGAACGATGGTCGGTTAAAGAGTTCCTGGGCTAACCAAGATCCAAATGTAAGTAGCCCCTACTATTTCAGGATAACTAGAAATATTAAGAAAAACGGTGTTACCCAAAAAATAACCCCCCAAAATTCGCACCTGACGATTGTAGAAAGTATGAAACTCTGAGTTGTACAATCAATGTAAGCTATTATGTATATTTCTTATATATATATATATATATATATGTGTGTGTGTGTGTGTGTGTGTGTGTGTGTGTGTGTGTGTGTGTGTGTTCGCGCGTTTATGTGTGTGTGTTTGTTAGTGTGAGGTGTATTGCAGCTGCAAGTATTCATCGAAAGAAGTTTTATTAAATTCCTCTCAAAGGTTTGTCTATTCAACATTTTAAAATATATTTTCTATTTGTGAATGAGGTGTTGCAAATCGGGATTAAAGTTATGAATAAATTGTCCAAAATAGATCAATTATGGATATGAAATACACCGAGAAAAAAGGTGATACTGAGTGAACTAATTATATCAGCACAGCTAGTAAACAACATTATACTAAATACCCAAAGTAAAAGGTACATTTCAAAAACCAGAAAAAGTAATAGTAAAAATTCGTTTAAAACGACGAAAAAAGTCGTGAACTGCTATATAACATCAATCCTCATTTCTGACAAGTAATGTTGAAAGATTTCCTTATAAACGAAGAGAAGAATGGAGGAAACAGTAATGAGGTTTTACAGAAGGATGTTGATAATACCATGTAAGAAATGACAACAGTTTTAAATACAACGGAAACAAAAAGGACACGGTGGCCTTTCCTCTGTAGTTCATCGACTTCATGAGATTAAGAGCAGTGCTAGATTGCCAGATAAGTCTCATTTTATTGTTGAAATAACGAGATGTAACGGCAAGTTCTAGTCTAATATATTTTCTCTCGCATTTCTTGTATGTAGAAATTTATTTTCCCTTTGCTTCTTACTTTCCTATCAACTAAGATCTTCAAAAATCCAAATGCTTCTCTCAGTTTCTTTCACTCTCAGTCACCGCTTGCGTCTTAGAGACTTTATCGCCTTTATTAGTTTGAAACGATTAATAAAACAACTTATACTCAGTATCAGAGAGAGACAGCTAAAATTTATAGAATAAGGTAGAATCGTTTGGATAATTTGACACTCATACTCACGAAGGTAAGGGATTGTGAGTTTATGTTTATAGACCTCATGAGGTTGTGTGAATGGATGGCAGAAAGAGCAATACGAGGCATGGTATAAAAGACAAATATTGTTAATTGTTGCATAGGATAGGAGGTTGTGGTGAGCTTTGAATCCTCACGTCCAAAAGAAGCAGAATGATCATCGTCCAATTTTGCGTAACAGTGGGTATTAATGCGTTATAATTAGAAAGCTCTACTGTAATTTTGTTAAACTGAAATTAATTTAATTCTCTTACGTATTTTATTTTCAAATTCATTACATATTATTTTTTATTATCGGAACCATGTCAGTGTAGATTAACGTGTTTGAGTACAGCGTTTTTTTTAATTATTTTAAAGTGTGATTAACGTCTAACCCACCTGAGCACTTGAGAAATATAATAAAGAAAATACAAAATTGAAACTGTTTAAACTAGTTACAAATAAGAGGACATCTATTCAAACAGGTATATCCACAAACATAATGTTTAGAGTAATAAGGAAATTAAATATAAATCAATTACTTCATTAGAAATGCCTTTGTTTATTCTAGATCAGTCACGGCAACCTTAGCAAGGGTAGAATAATTGCTAAGGTCTACAAGGAATATGGACGTTTGGAGAACCATGTTCCCCCAATTAATGGATGGGCGCGAAATATTAAAAAAAAGAGAAGTAGATATGTATTTTGGTAATGTTCTAAACGAAAAATGCATTCTTTGAAAGTGTAATTGAATCTTCCTTTGATGTTACGCTCTATGAGACCGCGTGACCTAAATGACGTCGAGTCAGATTTTTCCCAATAAAGGTGGGTAGCGGTTCGAACCCTTCCAGAGAGCTCAGACTATTTATGACGCCCCTCGAATACGCAAACCGGTACTGAAGTAATTCGCACTTTTTAAAAGTAAATATTGTGTCTATTCAGATACATGTATCCACAAATGCAATATTTATAATAGAAGAAATATAGAGATAACGACATGATTCCTGTTGAATCTTAAAATAACTCTCTCCTGCTTGAAGCAAATTCTTTCCAACCCAATGCCACATGATTACTCTTCTTTGTAAATTATTCATATTTATCCATACTCTCTCCATCTTTCAATTCAAAACGGTAATTCTGTTGTAATGTGGTATCAATTGCTTGACATCTACTTTACTATGACTGGATACGTAATGTGAATAGACCCATTAAAATCTCAACATTTCAAAGTATCTTTATATTATCTAGATTCGTTTTGATAGATTTTTTACTCATTTTACCCTGTACAAGGCAATAAAGCAACGCAAGAGGTTACTGAGTTATTGAGAATATGATAAAAACAACTTCTATTAAGAAGAGGGGACAATAGAAGAATAAGATTTAAGAAGACAGATGATAACGATTGACATTGCATTTAAATTTTTACAGATTAAAGTTGGCTGGGAAGCAAGAAGACGGAAGCGAGTTCCACCAGAGAGATGCGCGATAGAAGAAACTGTTAGCATAGAACTTACAGTTACATCTAGCCATTTCAACTGTAAGTTGATCCCACCAATCTAGTACGGCGCTTAGATTCATAAAGTCTTCAGAACAATTACCATAAACGTATTTATAATAAGAATCACAGGGAAGCTACTTTATGTCGGTGGGAAAGGAACTGACATCGGAATGGCAGTTCAGGAGCAATAACGTTAAAATTTAAATGTTTAAGTTTACCATTTAGTTAGAAATGTCACACCTACTCACAGTATTCAATAGCTCTATCTCTTAGCATAAGTTAAGTATATAGGCCATACATTCGCTAGTTCAGACAGTATTTTATTATTATTTTCTTATTTGTTCTTTATCTTTACATAATTAAGCACTGTAGGTATTTTTTCTCGTGCTTCTTTTCTTAATTGTTTTGTTTGTCTTATTTTTGTACTTTATTTGGATTGCTTAATTGGCTTATATATTTTAATTTGTACACATTAATCCGTTTTATTTTTTTAGTGTTAATACCTGCATTTATTTTTTTTTAAATTGATTCGTTTGACTTTGCATTTCTTTCTTATTAAATCGTTTGCGATATTTGTTTATTTTCCATGCTTTACATTTGAAATTGCTTGCTTCCTTGTTCTAATTCACTTGACTTACATTTTTGCTATATTGTCTTGTTTTAATTTTTGTCTTATTCTTTTTTTAATTTTCTTGCCTTCGATTTAATATGTTGACCTTACGTTATTTTTTAAATTTTGGTTAACTGAATTAATTACACCTTTAAATTCCTTGTCTTAATGGTCTAATTTAGTTGCCTTCCGCTTTTACATTATTTACTTTACTTTTTAACTAGCTTGCCTTATTTTTTTATTTCTGGCCTTACTTTTTTTATTTTCATGTCTTACTATGCTGATTTTACTCTTACAGTTTAATTTCCTTGTTTTTTTATGTATTTTTACCGTTTTCAATTTTATTCATAAACAATTTCTTAATTTCCTTTCAATTTATTTTATTTCCTTCATATTTATTTTCAATCAAAATTAGCCGCTCCATTTATATTTACTCTACTAAAAGCTTCTCTTAAGACATTGGTCCTATTTCTAACATAGATATTACACGGAAAGCAGATGACGTACTGTTTATAGGCGCTTTGCGAGATGCGGCTTATTCTCTGACTTGAAGAATTCAAACTCTCAGATATCTAAAGTCAGTTTAGTGAAGAAAATGTAGAGATGGATATAAATAATGCGAAGCGGATGGTTAATTGCTCATTGAATCACAGGAGGCACAGCTCGTCTCGTGGGCCAATCAGTGATCGTGACCCTGTTTCAGCATACAGATGCTGGCTAATGACCGTGGCATAATTGAAAGTGCCGGTGCTGTGATGAACGATGTTTTATTAACTTAGCCTAAGTACACAAGTGAAGATAAATGCGTCTACGAGATATGTCATCCTACTAAGGGGTTAATTAAACTCGTAATAGAAAGAAAGATAAGGGAGGAAAACTGATGGCATTCAGAATATTATCAAAAGATTAATTGTAAGCTAGCAATATAAAACAAAGGTGAAGTTTATTGATAAAGACAGATGACACAACAATGATACTCTGAAGCGAAGGATATATTTCGGGGAAGGTTTGAAACACATTAGGGATACACACAATTATATATATATATATATATATATATATATATATATATATATATATATATATATAACTTGGACCTATTTTAAATGTGAATTAAGTTTAAGCGTCTAATGTGTTTTTCTCTTTTTCTTTCAGATTTAACAACTTAAATCTTTGGCAGCTTCAACCATGGAAAGATTAACAATCAAGCAACGTGTTAAAGTTATTGGAGCCTGGACATTAAAAATGAAATGCATTTCGCGCACTTCACGATTCTTGTGGTCAACATAATCAACCAATCGAGAGTGCATTTGGAAAAAAGTGTTTGTAAATTCAAACAACCTGGGTTTCGTGGCAAATTTAGTGCTCGTTTACGCCGTTCAGCTGATAATATTGTTGCAGTGCACGGGAATTTGGCCGAAAATCCAGAAACCTCTATTCGTCATCGCGCGCAGGAATTGAACCTCTCCGCAACAAGTTTACACTGAATTTCGACAAAAGATTTGTCTCTACAGACTTACAAAATTCAATTGACACTAGAAATGAAACCTGCTGACCATTTTGAGCGCCGTACATTCGTTAGGTGGGTCAAAGAGTAAAGACAAGCCAATGAGGTTTTTTTCGCAAAAAATCCGCTTTTGTGTTGAAGACATTTTTCATCTTGGTGGATTAATTAATCAGCAGAATTGTCGCATCTGGGCTGACGAAGATTGTTGAAAAGCCACTTCATCCATAAAGATCACTGGTTGGAATTGCATTTTTCGCTAGTGGAAACATTGGGACGTATATTTATAACTTTGAACGGCCTACATATTCAAAAAGAAAACAGAACAGATAACTCCAGGAATAAAAAATAAAATTAAGTGAGAGTGTATGATAGTGGGTTAGGAATGTGAGAGGTAAATGAAAGTTCTAGAGAGTGGTAACAGACGAGAGAAGAAGAGGAAGCCCTAAAAGTGAAGGTGGGGATTAAAATTTAACAGAGTGAAGATTTAAAGAGGGTGGGGTTAAATGACAGTTTAAACCGTGAGAAACAGTTAAATATGAATTATTTTCGGATGTATAATTCTTTACTGAATCGCTGACATGAATTAAATTAAAAACCGACACAGGAAATGGGTGTCTACAGTTGCGGTAACACTACGCAAAATAAAAGACGATATAATCTAAACTTAAAAATCAGAAGATGAGAGAGAGAAAAAAGAAAAGAAAAAAAAGGGAAGAAGCGGGCAACTAAAACCGAAGGGCATTTATAAAAGAGCCGCTGTGTAATCAATAAAATTTGACAAAAGTAATATCAACTACAGGTTACAAATTTAATATAAACATATAAAAATAACGAATATTTAATCTAGCAGGAACCTACTATTTCTATACTCCAAAACAAAAAAATACGTATATACACAAATACACAACAAGATATTTATATTTACATGTAGATACATATACGCGTGTACATATATATATATATATATATATATATATATATGAAGAAATATAGTCTTAAAGTGTGCTATATTTATGGGGTAAAGTGCTCAATATAAGAGATAGAGCGTGTGTAAATATAAAAGTGAACATAGAAGTCAACACTTAGAGCCGGCAGTCAGTTTCATGCAATCGTCAGGCTGCCTGACGATTGCACTAGCATGAAACAGACTGTCGCCTCTAAGTGTTGACTTCTATGTTCACTTATATATATATATATATATATATATATATATATATATATATATATATATATCCATACACATCCACTCCTGCGCATATATACATCTACGCACATATACATACGGTTATACACATACGTGCACATAAACATATATACATAAAACCTTTGATTTCTTTAGGAATTTGTAGGTCTGATGAATTGGATCGTGATTCCGATTCCACTGTAATAAATTATAATCATGGTTTATTAGTGTTTAAGCTTTTTTATTATATTCTTACTCTGTCCTGGACATTGAGTTCTACCTGGATTCTATCCTCTTGGAAATTTTTATATATATATATATATATATATATATATATATATATATATATATATATATATATATATATATATTGTTGTCTATCCATCAATCAAATCAATTATCTTCATTCGGAGCTTCTTTTCAATTTCAACTGTCTTTGCCATGGTGGCAGAACGAATGTATAATCGCGGAAAGTGGCACGCACTTATTGCCTTCTTCATAATCCTTTAGAATGTTATGGAAACAAGTCAATACTAATTCATTTTCAAAGATTGTTTGTATTAAATGTCAAATTGATAAATATATTACAGTTTCTATTGAGCAATATTATTTCAGAATTTCTATAAGGGTGGAGGCGAATAATTTTGGACTGCTACAATTTTGAGAAAGAACAATGGCTATGAATATCATAGATCAAATCTAAAAATTTCATGAATTATTCAAAACTAAATACGGAATCAGCTACCTATGGTAAATTCAGGAAGTACTTGAAAATATACGCATTTCCTTAGAGAATATGCAAATAGTCAGTGGGTACCAATAATTCTGCTCACAACAATATATATATATATGTATGTATATATATATATATGTGTGTGTGTGTGTGTATGTGTGTGTATTACGTAACTCCCAAGGAAGTAGTGATTTTCCAAGCGTAGCTTAGATGTGGCACAAAGCCGACAATAGGAGGCACCCAGTGAGGATCGAACTCACTACACAGTAGCAATTGTTTTAGCGAGACAAGCTTGCTAACCATTACACCGCCTCGAGGTGCCCAATATAGTGATTTTCCCATCTACGCTTGGATGTGGCACAAGGCCGAAAGTAAGGGTCACCCAGTGAGGATCGAACTCACTACTCAGACGTAATTGTTCTAGCGAGACAAGCTTGCTAACCATTACACCACCTCGAGGTGGCCAACTCCGAAGGAAGTATGGTACAATTACACACCGGTCTACCTGGCAACACGACCATATATATATATATATATATATATATATATATATATATATATATATATATATATATATATATATATATATATATATATATATATATATATATATATATATATATATATGTATATATATATATATATATATATATATATATATATATATATATATGTATATTCATATATATATGTGCATATATATATATATAGAATATATTCATATATATATAATATATTCATATATATATATATATTCATATATATATGTGCATATATATATATATAGAATATATTCATATATATATAATATATTCATATATATATATATGTATATATATAAATATAAAGGCGTGCCCATATATAGACACACATACAGGCACGCTTGCACACACACACACACACATATATATATATATATATATATATATATATATATATATGTATGTATGTATATACACACAGTGCTGTGGAAAAGTAAGTGAACCCCTAAGATAATACTTTTTTAAATATTCTCTGTATTCCCGATTATCAACACATCTTAATTAAACTATATATTCATCAAGAAAAACCGTTATTAAATTAATTACAACCATTTTCAAAAAATATTATCAAACTGGAATAAATATATTAATTAAAATTAAGATGTGCAAAACTAAGTTTACCCTTTTATTTAATGTTTGGTGGCTTCTGCCTTTGAGGTTACAATGTCAATAAGTCTTTTCTTTAATTTTGAAGACATTTCTGTCAGTAATGCGTACCGAATGCTGTCCTTCCTTCTGTACAGAATTCTCACAGTTGCTCCATATGGGTTTATTGCATTCACTACCTTCTTTCACTTGAATCACAGATTTCTATTTGGGTTTAGATCAGGACTATGACTAGGCCATTCCAAGACTTGAAATTTCTTTTTACGAATCCATTCTTTTGGGATGTGCTTTGATGCTTCAGGTCATTATTTTGTTTATAAATAATTTGTTGCACGGGTGAAGAAGTGCACTCCAAATAATTTTTTTTTTTTTTTGAGTTTTCTCCATCATTATAGATTTCAGAGTTTTTAAAGCTTTAGGAAGTTCTTTTGACCTTTGCATATATATATATATATATATATATATATATATATATATATATATATATATATATATATATATATATATATGAATAAATATAGTCTTAAAATGTGCTATATTTATGGGATAAAGTGGTCAAAAGATTGAGCGTGTGTAGATACAAAAGTGAACATAGAAGTCAACACTTAGAGGCTAAGTTTTGACTTATATATATATATATATATATATATATATATATATATATATATATATATATATATATATATATATATGACTTTAGTTACTGCATTGTCCCTTTAAAATATCATTCTAAGGAAATATATGTTATGAATTTCAAAAATACCAAAGCGATCTATTCTTTTTTACGTAGAATAATTTTTGAAATTTTCATATCATTATTATATTATCTGTACATTTCACTATCAGGGGTTAAGACCAGGGCAATAACTTTAGTATAGAGGCGTTTATTTTCACATCTCTACCTAAAGTTCACTTGCTAGCCCAAAATTTGGCACAATGCTCCATGACCTTGTCAAACTGTCTTATTCATGTACAAGAGATAAGAGTGAAGGAGCACACATTTCAAAAGATTAGCGTTCATATGAGAATGCATGAAGACCAAAAGTTAGGACAAAAGCATCAGATATGCTTGTATGAATAATTGATGGAAGAAATCTTAGAATCATTTACAGAGAACGCATTCATTTTATTCTTTTATTTCCATACCTTTTGGAGTGATCCATTTGACAGAATTCTTCAGTTGTATTGACCGTATCGAAAAAGAGGCTTTACTTTCGAACGGGGTAAAGTAGAAAATGTTGGAACACACAATATTCAAATCGTTCAGGAGAGAAATTGTGCGAAAAAAAATGAATAGGTTAACTTAGACATATATATAAGTTTGACCGATGTAGATATATTTCATTAAGTTATATATTTCATTATTCTGAAATAATATCATATGAAGATCCCTGCTTTAGTCACTTCCGATTTTCGAAAATGGATAATCTGACGTGTTTCCACACCCCAGTACCAAATGCATATAGTATTACCATATGTAAAATATCCTACTGCTGAAAAAATAATATAACAGACAATCTCCGTTAGAATATACATGAAATATAATTATTCAGTGAAATGAAAATAATAAATTATTTGGTGAAACAAATGTTGGTAATAGTGCGTGAAACACATCAACAGATTAATAGAGAAAAGTTTTATTCATAAAAATTGTCATAATATATTCCTATGAAAAGATATTACATTATTTAAACTCTTAATTCCGGGATTGAAACAATAATAAATATTATATATATATATATATATATATATATATATATATATATATATATATATATATATATATATATATATCGGTTTTGTAGTGTGTATTCAATTTATGTAACGTAAATCATTCAAACGAAAAACAAATACTGAAGCTAGTTATATGGCGAGAATCACTCTCACAAACAATATTTACTAATAAATTACAACCAACTTCGAATCTGTTAATGAATGGTGTGATCCTTGTTCATAAATTCCGGGTTTATCTGGTCTTATTTTTTTGTACGAGCCGGCTTTCAGTCGTTTCGAACGACCATCCTCAGGTAGACATATTAGTGTGTTTTTGTTAAATTCCGAATAGTAATGCGACATCGAAAGATATTGCGGTCCGAAAGAGTTCTTACATTTAACAATATCTCATTACTAAAAAAGCACGTGGTGTTTCATATATATATATATATATATATATATATATATATATATATATATATATATATATATATATATATATATACTAAAACATCTACATTAAACAAAGCAACCTACACTCAACAAAACTTACATTTCAAACAAGCCACAACATTTTACAATGCATTGAAACTTATGGTTCTGTTGATAACATTTCTTTTTCTCATGTGTTCATGTACGACGCCATAGATCCACATAACAAATTTACACCCTGCGCCTGCTATTCCGCGGCCGTTATCGTCATGTAGCAAACTTCTATGTCAACATAACAGGATCTCATCTTTGATGGTGAACGACTCTGTTGTAATGTCCATATAACCACTCTGATGATGGCTCATCTGTGCCAAAAGCTTAAATCGATAATAAAAATATCCAAATGTTGGACAGCTTTTGTCTTTATTTTCTCCCGGAAAAAATCATGATCAAACATAATAGATATTTGTTTCTGTTATATTTAACAATATATTTTGAATAATGATACATACATATATATATAGAGAGATATACATATAGATATACATACATACATATACATACATACATATATATATATATATATATATATATATATATATATATATATATATATATATATATATACATATATATATATATATATATATATATATATATATATATATATATATATATATATATATATATATATATACATTCACATATATATATGGTACATGAGACACCAGAAAGCTCGAAGTAAAATTGCAACTTTTGTAGTTATCTTATATGCATATGTTATATCTTTCTTTTTATGTGCCACGTCTTTTACGGGCGTAGGCGATCATGGCTCTCCCCACACTCTATCTCTTGCAGCTTTCCACAAGTTCGTTCGGTGTGCTACCTCTGCCAGACCACGTTTTGTCATACGCTTGCTTAAGCCCGCTAGGTATGTCATGCGTTGTTTTCCCTTGTCCCTCATTCTCTTTATTGAGTATCAGATTCTCCAGGTCTTCCTTCCTCATATGTGTTCCTGGAAATTCAACTCACTCTTCCTGATGTTAAGTATAAGCCTCCTCCTCTGTAAGACCTCATCGATGCTCCCACGCTCGGTTCATGATATCCTGAGCATCCTTCTGTAGAACCACATCGTCGCCTCGAGTGTCTTCTACATCTTTGAGGAAATCGTCCAACATTCGCTGTCGTATAGAAGGGTAGATGTCACGTAATAGCTCAGTATTCTTTTCTTTGTTACCAACTAAATCCTTCTGCCATAAATTTGAATTAATATTATAAATATATATATATATATATATATATATATATATATATATATATACATATATATATATATATATATATATATATATATATATATATATATATATATATATATATGTGTGTGTGTGTGTGTGTGTGTTTGCGTGTGTGTTGTGTGTGTGTGTGTACCAAATATACATGTTGAAAACATAACTATGTTATTCAGGTGGGGGTGAGATCATACCCCGAAGAGTACAATGTGATGTCTACCTCCTAAGTAGCTACACAGCCTCGCTGAGTCAAGAGAGTAATGGAAAGAAACAAGAGAAACAAACTGGGAATGAGGAATTACGAGTATTAAAAAAAAAAGATTGTAGTAACAAAATATCCCACGTGACCAACTCAGGGTTAACAAAGAAAAGAATCTGATTTCATATCATTACCTGAACATATGGAATAACTATTTAGTGATTGTTAACAGTGGAAAAACCGGTATCACAAACACTGCTAAGAATATTTCCCTGTTAGTTTGCTACCATAACCTGGTAGCAATATCATTAATATAGAGACGTTTCTACACGTCACACCCTAAAGTCCACATACTAGACCGAATATTTGGTATGTGGCTTAAACTGTCATGTTCAACGGGTAAGAATGTGAAGTTTGCATAAATTTCAGGATATTGTACCTAAGAAAATGCATGAAAAGTTGTTCCGCTTCAGGAATAAATCTATTTACATATGAATATTACACACGGAAATTGCTAGTGGTAAAGCCGACCAAACTCTTTATTGATTAATAAAGAAATGTGTTTAATTATCTGAATAATTTTTCTCATAATAATGACTTTTCTAGGATTTATTATCTGTATCATTAACTACTTAAATATTGTTTAGAAAAAACAGACTCAAAGTTGCTGTCCTTTTGCATAATTCCAGTTCCGCCTATTTAATATGCAGCTACCATATAACAGGAAGTTGCTATCCTGCTATATAAGACTCAACGGTGAATGATAATGAAATACTTTTTCGATGAGTTATCTAATTAGAGTTTTGTTTTTACTATTCCACATGAATTCGAATTATACTTCCCAACAGCCCTACTATTTAAAGCGTTGGAACAGGGTCCCATGACAGTTACAAAAGAAAAAATATTGACATTAAGGAAATCGTTCGAAATTGGGTCAAAATTAAAAGATATGGTCGTCAAATCGTAACAAAGTGGAATTTCAAATAGATATTGCAAATAGAAGGGAGAGCCCCACCACAAGAAAATTAGCCGTTATTAGGAAATCATCATCATCAGCAGCATCATCATCATCATCATCATCATCATCATCATCATCATCATCATCATCATCATCATCAGTGTATCGACCTCTTGTCATCAGTGGGATCGATGGGCAAAAAAATAGACTTGGATTAATCTTCATGATCCTTTCAGTGGGCTTTCAGATAGCGTGATGGCGCCCATCTCCTCTACAAGCTCTTGACGACAGCCGCAGTCCATGAAATATGTTTCGAATTCAGAGTTCTGCTTCCTCTAGTCCGGTTGCTGCTCAAGGCTAGATGAACCATTCTTTCCTGCTATTTAAAGATCATAGTTGGCGTCCGTCCGGATTGTTTGCTTTCAACCAACATTGTTCAATCTCATTCTTGAGCACATCATGCGAGAAATCCTTCAAGACTTTCAGTTCACTATTTCCATAGGAAGAATAATCATTAACAACTTACGCTTCAATCATGGAATTGACTTGTTTGGTGGCAGCAACTCCAAATTGCAGGGTCCTAACAACAGATTGACATGGCAGGAGCGTATGGAATGAAAGTGAGCAATGAGAAGAGTAAAGTCCTGGTCAACAGCACAACCGACATCAGAATTCAGATATTCATGAACGGGGAACAACTGAAGAAGTGGATGCCTTTATATACCTTGGCATTACCCTCACCAAACATGGACGTTCTACAACAGCGATCAAGACCAGACTAGATATAGCAACATCAGCAAGGTCGAAACTCAGTAAGATTTGGAAAAGAAAAAAAACATCAGGTTTCCAACAAAGATGAAGATCTACAAGTCCTCGTTGCTGTCCATACTGATCCATGTATGTGAAAGCTGGACTTTGATAGTAGAAACTACCAAGAGAATCGAAACATTTGAAATGAAATGCTTCAGACACCTTTTCGGGATCCCCTGGAGAGAACAAAATAACTTTGTACAGGGCCAAATAACACAACTAGCAAGCCTCCAGGAGTCCCTTTTGGCAACAATAAAGAGGAGAAAGCTATTGTAGCTTGGACATGGCATAGGATACAATACTCTACCCAAAGCGGTCCCTCAAGTTACCTTGGAAGTGGGTAGATGTAGGGTGAGGCATTCCACAGACATCATCAAAGAATGGATCAGGATGGACACTCCATGAGGCAGAAGACAGATCTGGTTGGTGGCGGCTGGTCGCATCATCGTCGCTCATATCTCCTCCACGATCGGCTCGGTCATGAGAAAGTATGGATGGATGGATTGATCGATCGATCGATGGGGGGGGGGGTTGAAAGCATGAATTCATACCTTTTTCAGTGGTATCAGTATGTAAGTGAATGTGATAAAAACGACTGACATTCGAACTCGACTCTCCGATTCCTCAACCCAAGCCACTATCCATTACTCCAACGAGCTTCCAGTCTATAAAAGTGGGTGACAAAAATGAAAAAAAGAAATTTGAAAATTTACATAAATGGACAAGTGATTTATATCTCTTGTTACAATTACCAGAAAAGAATGGAAAATTCTCTGTCTTCCAAGTACACAATTGTAAAGTTGCGGTCGATCGCATTCGGCCAAAATCGGCTGCGCGCACTTTTGCCGATAGAGATTTCTATTGAACCTCACAGGACGTGTTGGAAAAGAATAGAAGCATGAGAAATTCACTTTTGTTCCCATTCATTATGAAAGGAAACTAACTTATGTGCCAGTATCCCAGGAACAGGAAACGGGAAAATTATAGGTGAAAAATAAAGAGCTTTTGTGAAGCAGAAGAGAGAAAGATGCAAAATTCGTTTTAACACACAGGAAAAAGAAAAGTGAAAGCGAAAAGAAGATAGAGGAAACAATGGTTTTCTCAGTCATAAGAGATGGAAATGTAGAAGAGAGAATAAGAAAAAAAAATAATGGAAAAAAAAATAATGGAAAAAAAAAACTAAAAGTAGGAATATATTTATGAAAAGCGGATTGTAAAGAATCCCTAGAATCATCACAATCGGACCGGTGTAAAGAAGGAAATTCAAATATAGAAAATGTAGGAAAAGACAGAGCCAGGAAAAGAAATAATACATCATAGCCTTTTTGGTTTATCTTGAGCATTAGGTGCAAGGGAAAAAGAAGAACGAAGAGCAAAGCGAGCGAGAGGGAGAAAGAGACAGAATAGAAATTGAAAGAAAGAAAGAAAATAAAAGAAAGGGAAAATACTTGCACTTGAATCAACGTGCCCCCGAGAATAATGAAGTTCTCAAATTATCTTCACTAAGCAAATTGTTCTATTTTTAAAATTACCTACCAGACGCGTTTTTTTTTCGTGTTAATTAAGACACATAAGAAAACAACCTTCTCCTTCTGCGAATAAGATATAAGTTTTCGGAGCATTACAACAAGAACTGTTTTATTCTTAAACTATCTTAATGGTCAAATTAGTTGCTGATCTAATGCTGTTGTTAAATGGAGCAAGAAATCTTAATGTCTCCAAAACGAAACGGCTCTATTTTGATCGTCTTGAAGACTCTTTTTTGTTTGTCTTCCATCAGAATGGCTGATGCTAACCTACAGGTGACTAGCTCATAGGGCCTTCTTAGGCTAGCGGTTTCATTTGAGATGAAGTGGAAAGTTTATATTGAATCAATGTCTATGTTTGCTACTAGAAAATTCGATTCAATATATCGTGCTACACAGTCTTTTCTCGGCAGAATATATCATACACATATGTAGGTCTAACATTCACCAATGCATTAAATATTACTGTGTCATCTGACCTAGTACTTCCGCCACGCATTAAGTGATTCTTGATAAAATCCAAATGAGTATTTTCAATGTTATCGGTACCGAACTGGAATCTTGGCTTCAGTCCTTTTAATCTTGGCTTCAGTCCTTTTCCCACCGCCGTAACTTAGTTTCCCTGTGCAATTGTTATGATGAGCTTTCCCCCTTGAAATGTCAACTTTACAAATTTAAGCGCAGTACTAGATTCGCGGATTAGCGTTGTAGTGTGATGGATTGGTTTAGTTTGGTTCCGTTTCGTTTATTTTGTTTTACGGCATGTCAATCTCAATGGGTTATTTGATGCCAACAACATGTTTATTCCTTGTAATATTTTTTTTCAAAAAATTTGTTACTGGTAATAATTTTTCCTTCAAAAAATGTATTGCTGTTATTGAAACCTATTCTTACATTTTCATAGTGTTTTCACCCCCCAGTTTGAGGGTTAACTATTTGCTCATAGCTGGGATCCTAACAGGTGTTACGATCCGAGGTCAGGGTGAACATGGGGACACCATCAATTAAGAGGTTGTTCCACGCTCCTCAAAACCTCCTTCTCAGAGGCCTTGCTGTTGGACGTAGTTTATCGTCTTACTCAGGACGCGGATGTAGTTTATCGTCATGCCCAGGACGCGGATGTAGCTTATCGTATGACACAGTACGCGGATGGAGTTTATCGTTTTATCCGGGACGTGGATGTAGTTTATCGTCATACCCAGGACGCGGATTCATTTTATCGTCTTACCCAAGACGTGGATGTAGGTCATCGTCTTACCCTGGACGGAGTGCGATGGATATCGGCGCGGAATGTAAAATTCGAGCGCCGAGTTCAAATTCCGGTGGGGTTCGTTATATACACTTACACCTCTGGGAAAGGTATGCATCCAATTCTTCTCCCCGCCATCTATGGGTTGAATGGCAGGTCGAGACTTGGTTTTATAGCTTTGGTTGGCAACCAATCCACCGCAGAAGGAAAGGGTAAACTGCTGCGGGAAAAATATTTTAATTAGTCGGTCATGAATCGTAAAAGGCATGACCTTTCAAGGGTGTATCATGTATGTCACTTAACCGACTGACTAGATTGGCAGCTTGTTCTCATCATTTTACACTTGATATATCTCTAGATATAAACTCTAGTTCTATTCTAAACATTTCTTGTCACGCACCTTTCGCTCGAGGAACTCTCTACCGGTTTTTTTTTTCATTTCCAGGCAATCGTTATCTTCTGTATTCCTAATTCCTGTTCTTCGCGCTCCTTAATAAGGTTATTTTTATTCTCATATTCTTTTACATTCAGTAACGTATTCCCTCTTATTGGATTTAGTAACTTGCTTTTTGTTAAAAGATGAGAAAAATAATAATATAAATAAATGTGACTCCGAGCTTATTTTGTCTCTCCATACGATTTTACGTTGGGCGATTTTAATGCACAAAATAGTATCACCTGGTCCTATTATAATCGTAATTATCATCGTCCTACACGAGAAAGAGGTTCATGTGTTATCCTGTGCTATTCGCCTTTCTGTCGCACTCTCTTTACGCGCGCGTGCGCGCGCACACACACACACACACACACACACACAAACATATATATATATATATATATATATATATATATATATATATATATATATATATATATATATATATATATATATATCGAAAGAGAGAGAGACAGAGAGAAGGTGGAAGTTAAATAATTTTATGATTGTGAATAAAAGTAATCTTTCTTTTCTTTCAGTTTGGAAAGAAGTTACAAAGTTCCTCGCAAATATAGTTCAACGAAATATGTTTTATTTTTTTAAATTTTTTTTAATAAATTGTGTTAGTATGAATGAAGAAATGGATGTGACTACTTTATGTGAAATTTCGTATTTACGTTATTTTATGTATGCGCTTTTGTGTTTTTAGACTTTAGCAGCAGACAAGGTTACCAGTTGACTTTCTTGTACTATTGGTACAATTTGGTTTGTTAATATATCACTCTCGTATGTTATTTGAATTGTAATTACTTTAAAAGCAAAAAGACATTATCAAGAAGAGACTTAGAACTCAATAGATAAGTTAATATGAGCATGCGAAAATTTAAATATTCATTATTGTTTGCATCCCCGGTATATTTATACTGAAAATGATACACTTTTTATAAGAACAAATCGGATCACTGGAAGTTAAAAGTAAGATTTATCTCTATTAGAAGTTTTATTAGTTAATAAATATATTTCCAAATTTTAAATACCTATTTTGAGGAGGGAAACCCAGCCCATATATATATATATATATATATATATGTATATATATATATATATATATATATATATATATATATATATATATATATATATATATATGTATGTGTGTGTGTGTGTGTTTGTGTGTGTGTGTGTGTGTGTTTGTGTGTGTGTGTGTGTGTGTGTGTGTGTGTGTGTGTGTGTGTGTTTAAAGATATAGCGTAATAGAATGGCCGAAGGCGCTCGGATATACAGGATATTTGAACTGTTATAAACAATTTATGTAAATAAATATAAGCATTTTACGAATGCAAAGTAATTGAATAGAAAACTTAAATACAGTACCTTACAAGTTGCCTTTATTGAAACTTAGATAAAAATGGTTTGTTGCGCATATACAGAATTTTATATATATGTGTGTGTGTGTGAGCGCGCGTGTCTGTGTGTATGTGCGTGTTAATGCATGCATGAATATTTTGTGTGCATGCATTTAGTACTATTAAAAATGATAGATATAAAATAAATTTTAGAAATCCATATTTTTGGCTTCACTGTACTAGAAGGCAGTTATGAAAAACGCCTTGCAAGATATAACAATTTAGGCGATACAATAAAAGTAATTGACGATATTATAATCAAATATCAATTCCTTGGACGAGTTAAGTATTTTTCCACCCATGTTATCTTCCATTTAATCACTTACGCATTTTTATATGAATGATCGAACATAGGAAAAAATGTAAGAAAAATCAAATATTCAAAGACGCTAGCTAATTCTGTGCATCCAAGTTATCCGTTCTGAATCAGAACCGAAAAATATGCGTAACTAAAAGCTTCAAAAAATTATTAGCAAGCGGAAACGATTTATCACTCGCATTTTGACATTTATACTAAATAAATTACATCGGAAGCTAAATCCTTTTTTACTTTATGAAAAAAAAAATAGCTACTGTGACATATCTACGATCGACTGTTCCCGCTTGCCTGCAGCGAGATCGGGTATGTGTTTTATCAGTTATTGCTTGAAACAACGATAAATCTTTGCGAGTGTTGAAATTCAATCTCGTTATCATGTTTATCTTGTTACCAACGGAACCGATGCAACTTTTTTGGGCAATGGTGAATGATGAATATCGTACGACGGAATTGCCACATGTGGAACATAGTCAACGTTGGTTTTTTAGACACTGAAGTATTTTAAACATTGCAGTAAAATAGATCTTATTCAATATAAATATACTTGCCCCGAACGTTTACACATACTAACTCAAAGATATCAACTTCAATTCTTAAAAAAAAACAAACTATATAAATGGAGACAAAATATCGGTTTGAAAAAATAAATATCACACTTGATGTTTTATTTCGTAAATCCATTAATGGGATCATTTCTCAATAAAATTTAGAAATAAAGGATCATAGGATATCATCCCAGACTTCAATTGATCTAATATATATATATATATATATATATATATATATATATATATATATATATTATATATATATATATATATATATATATATATATATATATATATATATATATATATATATATATATATATATATATGATGGACTCTCCCGTCGGTTTCGACGTATGAGGTTCCGACAACTGGGCTTATTTAACTCCGTGTGTAAGTCGCAGGTGACACTTCAGTCCTGCTAGTGATTTGTAAAGAAGTCTACAGGTTGTGCAAGAGTGTGGATTGTTGGAGTGTATGGCCGGGACAGCAGCAGATATTTTAATCCTTTCCCTAGTTTGACGAAGCTTGGTGATATTTGATGCTGCGTTGTTCTTGATGCCATTGTAGCAAGTAGTCCTCCATTCATTCCGATCAATTGCTGTGTTCTCAAAGGCAGCATGATTTATATTGGCAGCTGAGAGGTTACCTTTCAGTTTGTCCCTGTATCTAAGCAATGGTCGGCACACGCTTCGATGACCACTGTCAAGTTGACTATACATGAGCATTTTTGATATTCTGTTGTCTTGCATACGTAGCACATGACCAACCCAGCGTAATTGTGATTTCATGAGAAAGGGTTCAATACTATCAGTATTGCACATGGTGAAAAGGTCAGCATTGGCCATCCTGTCGCTTAGGTTTATTCTACAAATTTCTCGAAGACAGCCTTTGTGAAATATATCCAACTGCTGAATTTGTTTTCTGTACAGTGTCCAGGACTCTGAACTATACAAAAGAGTTGTAAGAACTACAGCCTTGGAGACCTGTATCTTGGACTCAAGCCTAATGCCCCAGGGTTTTCAGAGTCGGTGACGAAGTTTCCCAAAGGCACTAGAGGCTTTTGCTATTCTATTGACTGTCTCATCATCCAATGTTCCACTTGAGTTAACTTTGCTGCCAAGATAATTAAAGTTCTTTACATACTTCAGATTATGTCCATCAACTTGAATTGGTATTTCGGGAAAAACGTCAACTGGTGGGTTTTGCTTGACGCCTCTTATTTGCTTTGGTGCGGAGGCTGGCTGGTGAGCAACTTCAGTTTTTGTAATACTAATTGTTAAACCGAATGCTTTGCAAGCAGCAGAGAATATGTCCATCAGGCGCTGAGCTTCGTCAAAAGAAGTAGCCACAAGCGCAGTATCATCGGCAAACAGTAAGACACGAATTATACTGGTTCGAGTTCGAGTTTTGGCTTTAAACCACCGATGGTTAAAAAGGCCAGCACTTGTCGTAAATTGAATTTTGACACCATCCTTGGTTTCAGCAAATGCGTGTTTCAGCATTACGGAAAAGTAGAAGGCAAACAGTACAGGGGCCATAACACATCCTTGCTTTATGCCATTTGTGACACCAAAGGAATCAGAGGTTTCACCATTTGAAACAACATTAGCCTTCATTTCCTCATGGAATGATATTATGACTTGCAACATGTTTTCGGGTATACCGAGCTTTCGCAAAACCTTCCACAAAGCAGCCCGGTTCACAGTGTCAAATGCCTTTGTGAGTTGTCTGCGTGTGTGAGCGTGTGTATTTACTTGCAAAACAATATAATATACCAAACAACTGTATATATATATATATATATATATATATATATATATATATATATATATATATATATATATATATATATATATCACCCAAGCAAGGTGATAATGCCATTAAAATGCAAAGGAAAACTACGAATGAAAGGGAAATAGAAGATTTTAGAGAGAATAAAGGACAATAAAATTATATCATTAAGGAAGAAGATAGCGATTGACGCCGCACTTAATGTTTTCTCGAACGTAGGTTGAAGGGGCGCCATGATCTGGATGACAGCCCCACAGGCGAGGAGTACGAGAAAAGAAATTGTTAGAATAGAACATATGGTTCGATTATATAATTGTAAACAATAGTAAAACGGCTCGTTCTATATGTCAGTCTAATAGTACGCTTCATGTAGTCGAGGTATCTTTGATGAGATCTCATTTGAAGAATTTCCATGAAAGTATTCATGGGAAAGGCAGCTTTGGGGAAGTGACTGAAGTCGAGTTGCCATGTTGGGACCGAAAAATTACAGACTGTTCTTGGTCGAAAATCTCCAGATATATACCAGGAGCATAAATAAACATATTAATCAAGGGGGTCGCAGTCTAGGGAGTTAGATGGCGAAATGTAAGGGTGATGAGCAAGCAGAAATTGTCTAACAGCCATGACTGCGTTCGCCTGCTGGTGTGGCATGGTGTAGAATCCTATTGCCGGACATAGACGCAGGCCTTCGTGCTGAGTTCGTGGCCCTCACCAACAAATTCGGGAGTTCTTTTCTTTTCAGAGTGAGTTTTCCTAGCTGCTGTACCTTCGTAACGCCATTGAACTCATCCAATACTCACTCCGAATACTCTGAACTTTCATCAAATTGACACCCAAACACACGTAATATTCGTATTGGACCTTGCGGCGCGAATGACAAATATTACAACATGACGTTTCCAAATTTCTTGCAGTCATTTGTGTCATGGAGATCATTTTCCCACGGACGGTGCCCAACTGCCCTTATAGTAATAAGCAGCCGACCAAATCAAAAACAATCAAAGCGTATGCACGAAATACAAATTAGAAAATGGGGACAATTTATCCATCGCTCACTTCAAATATATATATATATATATAAATATATATATATATGATGGACTTTTTCGTCGTATTCGAAGTATAAGTGTCTTTCAATTCAGTTTTTAATTTTCTACCTGACCCCGTTGCCTTAACTCTCTCGCCAGTGAAGACTATCCACACAAAAGATTTGTTTAGAGTGATGAAGGCATGTGCAGAAGCAGCCACACTTATTGTAAGAGCATATAACAAAAAGTTGGTTCAAATATTTGCCAGGAATACAATGAACAACAACCCTCAGTTTTCATTATCACGGAGTTATACCTCTCCGGTACTTCCAGTGCATAGAAGAGTGCAGCGCCTTTCGATGGTAATTTCCCTTAATTTAGCCTGCCTGCTGAAGCGGTTTACAGGGTTTAGCGAGTGTAGATTTAGGGGATGGGTGAATATATATATATATATATATATATATATATATATATATATATATATATATATATATATATATATACGAGAGTCATTCAATAAATAAGGTGAATTTTTCGGTACAAGTTTTTGGTTGCTAAAGGGTGCAAACCAGTTGACATTCATAGGAGAATATCAACTGTGTATGGTGCCACAGGTTTCAGCCAAAGAAATGTCTACAAGTGGGCTAAATTGTTTAAAGAAGGACGGAACAGTGTGTTGAGGATGAAGACAGGCCTGGGAGGCCTACAGAAGTGAGGTCTTCTGAGGTGATCGAATCAGTCAATGACCTCATTCACTCTGACAGAAGGGTAACAGTGGAAGGACATTGCAAGGACTTATCATAAAGAACAAACGCAAGGGGCATCAGTCAGAAGGAGTCATCTTGCATCATGACAACGCAAGGCCTCACACAGCAGCCCAAATGGTGCAGGGTATCAACGAACTCGGCTGGGAACTGCTCCCTCATTCCCCTTACAGCCCAGGCCTTGCCCCTTCAAACTTTCACCTGTTTGGTCCCTTGAAAGCGTTCACGAGAGTCACGTAGTTTAAAAGTGACGATGAAGTCAAAAGTGTTGTGAGCGACTAGCTGAGATATCAGTCCAAAGATTTTGACGCTGAGGGAATACGGAAGCTTGTGCACAGATAGGAAAAGTGTGTGACAGTGCTGGGAGACTACGTTGAAAAATAATAAAAAGTAGGCTTCTATCTGTATTAGAAATCCTTATACCGAAAAATTCACCTTATTTATTGAATGACCCTCGTATATATATATATATATATATATATATATATATATATATATATATATATATATATATATATATATATATATATATATGTAAGCATTTCACCCCAAGCAAGGCGGGAAGCCACTAGCACGCAAGGGGTTACAGAGGATTTGGAGCGAGAGCAGATAGGAGTGATAGAGGAAAGGATGAGGAGAAGGATAGTGGATAGATCAAGGCAACTGGAGATACCGATTGACATTACATTTGAATAGTTGGGGATTATAGCTATCAAGGAAACAGGAAAAAGGAAGGAATTTCCACAGGCAAGAGGTGCGAGATATGAAGCTATCGGAGTAGAAGAGACGGCTACATTTAACAGTTTCAAAAGTGAATGGGTGAGAGCTGGATGCCTGCCTCGTAGGACGCTTGAATTCATGTAGTCTGGGAACCAGCGAAAGCAGCTCATCGGAGTAATTACCGTGAAAGTATTTGTAAAAAAGACAGAGAGAGGCGACGGCGCGTTTGTCAGATAGTGAATGCAGACAAGATGCCAGATCAGGGCCAATTACATTGCATATCCGTCTCTGGATCTTATCAAGAACCCCGAAGCAAACAGAAGGGTCTCCAGACCATATATCGCAGCAATACACCATGCAAGGGCGAATGCTTGATTTGTAGATTTGAAGGATCGATTCCGGGGAGAAAAGTTTCCTGGCCCGACACAGCGTTCCTTGCGGTGGATGAAGCAATGTATTTGTTCCATCTCAGGTCAGCAGTCAGCGTGTGGCCGAGCAGCCGCAGTGAGTTGCTCTCGAGAAAGTTGAGCGTCAGACATTCTAATGGGATGCAGGGAAGGATCTCCGTGGTGATTAATAGAGAGCAGTTTTGTTTTTGAGGCGTTAAACTTAACCAGCCAATTCCTGTCCCAGTTCACAACTTATTGGAGGTCCTTTTGGAGACGAACGGCCAGGTTAGTTTTGTCAGCGACACTAGATTTGTTTTTGAGAAAGGAGTAAACTGTAGTGTCGTCCGCGTAGATGCTTACTTGGGAATCTATGATGTTTCACAGAAATGATTGTATTAAATCAAAAAATCGATCTGTAATCCCATAACCATGGACCTTGCGAGGAAGGCTGGCATGGCAAACCTTATCAAACGCTTTGGAAGTCTCTAGAGCTACGGCAGGAGCTTCTCCGTTATTTTGAAGAGCTTGGTAGACAAATTCAGTGATAGCCGTCAGCACATCAGCTGTAGATTGGGCAAAGCGGAAACCTATTGCTTGTCTGAGAGCAGATCATGGGATGTAAACTGGTTAACCACTTCGGCGTTGATTAAAGCTTCGAAGACTTTGCCGAAGAGGACTAGCAGACTGATAGGACGGTCATTAGATGGGTCACAGGCGTCGCCAGATTTCTTAAAGACAGGAACAATCGATGAGGTCTTCCAGCAGTCTAGAAAACAAGTTTCCTTGAGGCAGTAGTTACATAATTTAGAGAGGGCGCACATTTATCCAAGACAATGGCTGGTATCCTATCTCCAACACTAGCCTTATGGGGGTCTAAAGTAGAGATAATGCCCAATACCAATGACGTTGTTATGTGCAACCCGCTCAATAGGGCCTCAGTTCTAAGAGGGAAATCGGGTATGGGTACACCGGAAGAGGCGAGCATTGAATTGAATGAAAATTCCCGAGCAAAGCATACAGCCTTGTCAGGAGAGGTGGTCAGGACCTCAAACTGGTTGAACAAAGGAGGTATAGAGGGTTTACTATTGTTAAATACGCTTTTGCAGAGACGCCAATCGTCCAAGGAGCCGAATTTGCGAGATGCAATACGTTCTTTCATTCGAACAGCAAATAGACTTAGCTTCGTTCAGGACACGCTTACACTCGTTAAGGGCAGAGGCAAAGAGACGTCTATTGCAGTCGCTACGATATAGGTGGAAGAAGTGGTTCCACTGGGAAATGGCGTCTGAGCATGCATCGGAGAACCAAGGGGAGGAGCGCGATTTGACCTTATATTTCCTTGAGGGGATGAATGCGTCAATTCCAGCTCTAACCCAGGAGGAGACTTCAGAAGCACATTCTTGAACGGGGAGCGTAAAGACAACATCCCGGGGGACATCGCGGAGGAAATCACGGAACGAATCCCAGTCTGCTCGTTGATAACAGAACGAGGTTCTAGTGGTAGGAGGTTCTTTGCAGATGGTGGAGCCGAAGGAGATGTTGACAGACACTACAGCACGATCGGAGTTACCAAGAGGGAAGAGCTGCGTGGCGCTTCAAGACTCGGGGATAGAGGTAAAAATTAGATCGAGAAGGGAGGCATTACCGTCCACGTTGTAGGCAAAACGTGTGGTGGAGTCAACTATCTGCGTGAGGGATTGAGAAACTGAAAAATTAAGTGTTTAAATGCCTACAAGGTCAGTAATAGAATTCTTAAGCAACTTGATATGATGGGCGTTAAAATCGCCAAACACTAATATGTGAGCAAACGGATAGGGAGAGAGAGCCTTGTCTATGCTGTCAGAAATGCTATCGATTATCCCAGTCTTGAGAGGATGGAGAGCGATAAAGGAAGAAGAGATAGCATTGAGAAGAGATAGCCGGAGACACGTGTACGAATAGTCTGGCGATTTGAGAGACAACTCTCTAGCCAGTGGGAGATGGTCCTTGACGTAAACAACAAAGCGATGCATGTCGGTTTGAGAGTCTTTTCTAGGGAGAGGAGGGTAGCCGGGGATGGAGGGGATAAACGAGTCAAGGTTGGTCTCACACAGAGCCAGTATATCCGGGCAGTTTGCAGTGAAGAAAAATTCCATACTGCAGAAATTGATTCTAATGACACGGATGTTGGAGAATAAAATGTTAAAGGGTTTAGGTGATTTTTGTAGGGCTGGTTTAGGTTTACTTTTTCGATCTTTGTTACTCATCATGTGTAATTATGGTTGGAAGATGAGAATGCCTGAAGTAAAAGAATCAGACGGCTAACAACCGTGACGTGGGCAGAGAGAAGTTGACACAGCCTGCATCATAATGTGGCCTCAGGGTTGCCAACCGGAGATGACTGCAGGAAAGCTTTCCATGCGCGACATGGCACCACAGACACCCCGGCATTATACAACTGTTGATCAGAGCGGCCGCTCAAGACGCTACGCAAGAGTTAGGTCTCCTAAATACAAGTCGGAAACAGTAACCAGGAATCTGTCAACCGTGTACCCTCAGAATGAAAAGGTAATGCCACAGAGGGCACACATCACGAGGGAAATACGGCATCACTAGAGAGAGAGAGAGGGAGAGTTTTGGGAACCCCTTCCTAAACAAGAAACAAGGTGTGAGCCTGTACTATTGCCAAAGAGAAGGGGGAGGAGTACTGACTGGGCGGTAAGAAAGCTTATCTACTCATATTACATACATACATACATACATACAAACAACAACAACAACAACAGCAACAAAAACAACAACAACAACAACAGCAGCAGCAGCAGCAGCAACAACAACAACAACAACAGGAAAGAAGGGGAAGTAGTTGACATAGTGTCCAGACTGAAACTAGGATACGTATGTACTGAGGGATAAGAATGGTATTTTATTTGTATTTTACCCTTTCACTACAATAAGTTTTAACTTAGTACAAGTCTCATTGTCCTATTCTAAAAAAGAAATTTTAAAAAATTTGGTTATCCAGCTTTGTGGATATGGCATAAAAGCCTACTCACGTATGGCAGTAAGTATTCATATTCGTCCGCTTCCATTTTCATGGTCACTTAGTGAAAGTTCAGGCTGGTTTTATTACCAAGCTCTTTGTTTTAATGAACGCAGAGCTGGAGTGGGGCAACGGTTATCTCCCCACCATCGACAATGGGCTTGGGGTACATGCTTTCAATAAAATTAAAAACACCGGGAAGAAAGATACGGCTAAACAATTTCCACGCTAGCCTATTTTATCTAGCAAAATATTCGGCCCACTAGAACATAAAAATACTGACGACGTACGTTCACCTGCTGTCCAAGACTTTTTTTTGTAAGAGAGATTTCCAACTAAACGAACTTACATGGTTACAAATTAGGTTAGAATAATTAGAACACAAATAAATACGTTAAATTAGTCAAACAGACAGAGGGAGAAAAAAACAGACTAATTAGGTTGACAAATACAGAGAGAGAGACAGAGACAGAGCGAGCAACCTTTGAGTAAATTTCGGTAAAGCGAATTCTACTCACTTATGGCAGCAAGTGTTCATATTCGTCCTCTTCCATTCTCATGGTCACTTAGTGAAACGTCAGGCTGGTTTTATCACCAAGCTCTTTGTTTCAATGAACGCATATATATATATATATATATATATATATATATATATATATATATATATATATATATATATATATATATATATATAGTATATTTCGGCAGCAATTTTTCATTAATGCATGTTTCATTAAGTAATATAGATAAGTTTTGTCTATTTATTTTAAGTAAGTTCCTTTCGTATTGTCTGATAAGCTTAATCACATTATCGTTGAAAGACGAAAGGAAAACACCATATTGACACATGTTTGAATCCAATCTAAGCTTTCGGCTTACATAAGCCATTATCAAAGATGACAGTTTTAATAAATCAAACAACACATATATGAAACCACAATAATGGCCCGCGCTTGCTGTTTGAATAAGCTCAAAGTAACGACAAACTCTTATTTACGAGCCAAGGAAGCGAAAAACACGTCCTAGCTCGTGACGTTACACATGACATGGCGAGAGTGAAAACGAGAAGTATTAAGTATGGGAAGCCATTTGTATAAACCAATATCTTCTGCTATAGATTATAGGCATTTAAGAATGTTTGTGGAGATTTCATAGTTTATTTTGTTCAGGTTTTCAACTGTTTTATGTATATAGCTTCAAAGATTTTTAATTTTTGTTTATTATTTTTATGTTTAAGTATAATTGTGTTGTCACCAAGGATTTTCCGGAATTGAGGACGCGGGCAGGCATGTTGTTTTAAATGTCTAAAAATGTTAGAGTTATCAGTTAATTATAGAGTTAAGCGTCTTGAAGACGAGTTTGATATTATTTAATCCATTTGAGATGCATTCTCCCAAATGGCACTTGAATTTGTACACTATGTTAGTTTTTGCCAATAGAATATAATACTATCTATATTTCTGAGATGAGGTATTATGTACAGTATTTACATTATTCGGACTATTGTCCTCATCTTTGTCGCCATATTTGTCACAACGTTTCGGCCGTTGTACGCTCCGGCCTTCTTCAGGTGGTTGGAATTTCGAACCGAACCCTTTATTTCGATCACTGGGGTAGACTGTTCTAGTTCCACGAGCCATGTTTGATGGATGTCAGTTATCAGTTATCTCCTGGTAATTTTTCCCTCTGAAAGTTCTCCACTGCCTGAACCGGGTATTGAACTCACACTCTTTGGGTCTGTTACTGGATCTAACCAACGCCTTTATCCACCGTACCATGTGTCCTTGAGGACATCTGGGTATGAATTTCTGAGTATTATAAACCTAATTTTTCAGCAACCATTTTTTACCAGTACTGATATTGCAATTTTTGCTGTTATCATTGCATGTTCTTTACCAGATCTCATATTGCAACTTTTTGTTATCATTGCTGTTCTCTGGCACTCCTTATTACTGGTTCCCATATTGTATTTATTTCTATGCTTGGCCGACTCAGGAGATTTTTGTGGCCTAGCATATATGCTGATTCCTTAAGTTTACGAATTTTCCAATGGTGTTCCCTGTCTATGATCTCAACCTGATCCGACAGGGGACGGTGATCTCCCTTCTCTCTCCATATGTGGTCAGCCACGCCTGATTTTTCTACTTCCCCTCGCATTACAGCTTTCTGGTGTTCTTGAAGCCTTACCTTGAGGGGGCGGCCTGTTTCTCCTTTATATTCCTTTCCGCAGCTGCACGGGATAGCGTACACACAGTCTTTAGTCCCGTTCTCCTCTATGGGGGGTCTCACTCGAGAGAGATATCTGCGAAGTGTTGTCACGCTTTTGAAGGTTGTCCACTAATTCCATAATCTCCATTATCGTAGTCAAATACATACCAATTATAAAATATATTAAAAAACTAGTTAATTCTAATATAACTACAACAGATCCGAGCCCCAAAAAATTAGGTTAATCATATACCACACTAAATCTGGCATATCCAACAAAACAATTCGGAATAATTCTTCCCCACTCCACTTCACTGTAATAATTTCTAAAATCATTCTTTATTAGGATATCCAATAATCGAAATACAGGAAGTCTTTTGAGAAATATCACACGCTGTCGCCATGTTTTTGACACATCAAAATTAGAAATATTTCAGAAATGGATACCATCTAATTTAAATGCAGTTAAAGTAACACATAACATAACAGCGGGTTCTTTTTAAAGGACATCATTAATATTTGAAAAAGATTCCAAAAATGAAATAAAATGAACGAGTGTAGAAGAAATATGTAAACGCAGAAAATTAGTAGAATTAAACAAGGCCATTCTAGTTAAATTAAAAAGCATAGGGTTGTATACATTCTGCTTTATATAAAATCTTGTGCTTTACAAAAGAGTGAATCTTGACTACGTAATACGCAAACGAAACACGAGGCCGGACACTAAACTGGGTTTTATATATCAAAAACAGGAGGACTCATTTTCACTGAAAATATCTGTGAACCTTTTATAATGATGTTTTAAAAAATACGAAAATGTAACAAATAAACAGAAATGAAAACCTGTTTTGCTTAGAAAACAATTGATAAAATGATGATAAAAATAAACTGTGAGGGATCTACAATGGCAAAGTAAAATGAAAAAAAAAACTTTCCCCGAAAAATTAAGTAGACAAAAACATCGTTAATCAACCGCCATGCACATGTTTCTGTAGAGGATACAAGAAACGCGAAATCTTTTACTTTATCACTAAAGGTTAAAACAAACTAGTATCCTTATCTTGGTCGTTATAGCTACAAATTTTTGGTCGTTGTGCGCACCTGTTTCCTGTATCTGACGTCGTACGCGATAGATTTATTCGAATTTTGAACCTATTTATTTTCACAATCCAATAGTACAGATGATTTCTTTATCAACGAAGTGCCGCATACTTCAAAAGACATTAATTTTTCTCCATTATATATCGGATATGTTGCTGCAAATATATCGTTGTAAAGACAGACCAACATTCCTCACGGGAAAATGATTTACATGCAGGTGCAAAATCTGCAGACACAACACTGAAGAGAAATCATTATGTGAATATGTACAGATTGCAATATATGCATAAAGCACATAAATCGTTTTTATAGCGAATAATGCGGGCTTGCATTTTCAGAAATTCACCGTAAATTATTACGGATTTACTAATTCCCAATTAATCTGATTTAAAACTTTTTTCAATTAATACTGTCCAGTTTATTTATTTTTGTTGTTACTTGTCTTCATTACATTGAGCCAGATTGCACTGTGGTATCTAATGGAACGGAATAACTTTCAATATTATATATATATATATATATATATATATATATATATATATATATATATATATATATATATATATATGTATGTATGTATGTATGTATGTATTTTCATATACGACACCCAAAAATATGAATTTATTAATTTCGCAATTTCTCACCTTTCAAAAGCTTTCGCTACAAGGCTTCTATTATTATACTGAGAAAGATTCTAAAAAAAAAATTCTATTAAAATCTCAAAAACTTTATTAAGCCCATATAAGTTATACAACTTTTCAGCCTATGTGACCCAAAGGGTTAAATGACAACCGTTCGGGGATCGGGTATGTTGAAAGCAACATTTTAATCCATTACGTCATGTATCTCTTTGATAATTCCTTACTGTCATTTTGGCTGCTTCAAAAATTGCCTGCTCACAGTGAGTATACTTACTTCTTATATATATATATATATATATATATATATATATATATATATATATATATATGTGTGTGTGTGTGTGTGTGTGTGTGTGTGTGTGTGTGTGTGTGTGTGTTATAGGTCGGTTTAATTAATTATTGTCCAGTATTCTCAGTTTTCTTTCGTTTTTTCACCTATTATGTTGAGGTCTTTCGAGAGGATTTCCAGGCTACACTTACGCATCCATAGATGCTCACATATACCTGAGTTCAATTTCTAACGTGGACTATGTTGTTTCAATGTTCCTTGATATTTCATTTTAGAGAGCGGCTAGTATCGCCACTGTATATTAACAATAACAACGTTAATAATACTTGTATGAATACAAAAACGAAATCTGACAAAACGTATTAATTCTCTGAATTTCTTTGATGCCGAGTTACTGTTATTTATATTATTGATTCTCAGACAAACCTCTTTCTTGTGTCATCCCATTTTGCCCTGCGGACTTATC
The DNA here is from genome assembly GCA_964036315.1 of Acanthosepion esculentum. NCBI lineage: Eukaryota > Metazoa > Mollusca > Cephalopoda > Sepiida > Sepiidae > Acanthosepion > Acanthosepion esculentum. Next base: position 43,370,556 of record OZ038495.1, on the reverse strand, counting down.
AGGTATTTGTTGATCCAGATAACATTCACGTGATTTTGAAGTGACCCATTTATTTATTCTGCAAGAGTAGATTCTTCCCCTTCTGGTGATCGTGTCTAGAGTTATCTCCTTTTGTTCTTTCTTGAGTACTAATCAGTTATTCGTGGTTCACTTTTTTCTGAATTTGGGAGTTCACTCATTGAGCTGGGTAATACCGCCAGCTTCTCACGGCAAACAAGTAATAACTGACCAATGCCAAAAATGAATAAGACGAAATTTCCCTAGACATGAACAGCGGAGCAAGAATAATCTAATTCCGTTGGTGAAATAAAGTCGACAATTCAAAATTTATTTATTTTTAAGCATATCACCCCAAGCAAGGCGAGAGTGCCACTAGCACGCAAGTGGTTACAGAGAGTGACAACAAGTGTAAAGAGGGTTGTTTGAAAAAAAAAGGATAAAGAGAAGGACGCGGAACAAGCTCAATGCATCAGAAGATGTCGATTGACATTACATTTGATAATTTGAAGATTATAACTATCAGGGAAGCAAGTAAGGGGAAGGGAGATTCAGTGACGAGATGTGAGAGATAAGCTGTTGGAGTAGAAGAGACGGCTACATTTAATCGTTACAACAGTGAAAGTGTTGGACCGAGATACCAACCTAGTAGCTCAATCAAATTCATGTAGTTTGGGAATCAATGGTAGTAGCTCGTCAGAGCAGGTGCCATGAAAATACTTGTAGAAAAGACAAGAAGGAAGCCACAGCACGTCTGCGAGATAGCGACTGCAGACGAGATGCCAGATCACAACTTCTCATATTGCATATCCGTCTCTAGATTTTTTCGAGGACATCGAAATGAACATCAGGAGCACCAGACCATATATGGCAGTAGTATTCAATGCAAGGACGAATGGTTGTTTTTTTAGATTTGAAGGACAGACTCAAGCTAGAAAAACCTTCTGTTGCAACAATAAGAACCTACTTTTCTTGCGGGAGATGAAGCTATTTATTCACTGTAGTTGTTCCACCTCAGGTCAGTGGAAAGCGTGAGGCCAAGCAGGCGCAGAGGGACGATCTCCTGGCGCTGGACATCAGCCACCCTGATAGGAGGTAGGGAGGGTTTTCTGTGGTGGTAACTAAGAGCAATTTCGTCTTGGATGCAAACCATTTCCTGCCCAAGTCAGCTACAGATTGGAGGTCCTTTTCGAAACCAACGGTCAGCTTAGTTTCGTCAGCGATGCCGGATTTACTATTGAGGCAGGAGTAAATGTTAGTGTCAGCTGTGTAGATGCCTATTTGGGAACTGATGACATCAGGTAAATCGTTGATGAAGATCAGAATCAGTGTAGGACCCAGAATAAAGCCTTGGGGAACATCAGCGTCCGTATGAAAGGAACTGGAGTACCCGTTTAGGAAGACCTTCATTTCACGGTTTGACAAAAATAATTTTATTAATGAAATAATCGTCCTGTAATGTCGTATCCCTGAAGGTTACCAGGAAGGCCGATATGCCAAACCCTATCAGACGCTTTAGAGGATCTAGAGCCAAAGCTCGAGCTTCTCCGTTATTGTCAAGTGCTTCTTATATAAGTTCAGTTATGGCCGTGAGCATATCAGCGGTAAATCGGGCAAAGCGGGAACCGTATTGCTTGTCTGATAGCAGTTAATGGGATGTACAACGCCTTACCACTTCGGCGTTGATTAAAGACTTTGCCGAAGAGGGTAGGAGACTGATAGGATGGTAGTTAGATGGGTCAGAAGGGTCACCAGAGTTCTTAAAGACAGGGACAACAGACGAGGACTTCCAGCAGTCTGGAAAGCAAGAGTGAGTGAGGCAATAGTAATATAGTTTGGAGAAGAAATTTCTTCAGGACTACGGCTGGTTACTAGCTTTATGGGAGGCTAATTTAGAGACGGTCCAATACCATCGATTGGGTTATGCTTATCTCGCTCAGTAAAGCCTCTGTTTTAGGGGAAAATCAGGTGTGGGTAATCCGGATGAGTAAATATTGAATTGGATGAGAATTTCCTTATCAGCTGATGAAGTCAGGCCCTCAAATTGTTTAAATAGAGGAGGTATTATGGATTTTCTGTTGTTCAGCACGTTCTTGCAGAGCCGCCAATAACGTTTAGAGCCGAAGTTACAATACGTTGTTTCATTGTTTCAGCCAGTAGTAACTTTGCTTCAATGAGGATACGCTTACACTCATTACAGGCAGAGACAAAGAGACGTCTGTTGCAATCAAACAGGCCGATTCGGAAGTGATTTCTATGGGCAATAACAGCTGACAAACTAGATGATGAGGGCCATTTAACTTTATATTTTGTTGCAGAGATGAAAGCTTCGATGCCAGCTTTTACCCGGAAGGAGACCTCGGACACAAGTTTTTGAACGGGGGAATTAAAATCACATTACAGGGGACGTCGCGAAGGAAACCACAGAAAGAGTCCCAGTCTGCTCGTTGATAACAGAAAGATATTCTGTTAGTCGAAGGTTCTTTGCTGTGGGAGGATAGAAGATATATTAACAGATACTACGACATGATCAGAGTTGCCAAGAGGGCAGAGCTGCGTGGCAAGGCAACATATATGAATGGTCTGGAGAATTAAGAGATGCAGCTGGAGATGATCCCGGACATGTGGAGTATAGAGTCCTTTCTAAGGAGAGGAAGGTAACCGGAAATAGAGTAATCAGAAGGGGGATTGACGTGTTAAGTTTGGTCTAGCAGAGAAAAAGGTAAAGGGTTTAGGTGATTTTTACAGATGGTTTAGGATTACTTTTTTATTGTTTATGGTCATATTGGGTTCTGTTGGTAATGAAAAGTCCTAACGTAATAGTAGCGGAAGTTCATCGTATGTGACATGGACAGAAAAGTGCTGGCGCAAACTGCAAGATAATGTGTACACAGAGTTGCCTAGAGACACCCCTCCATGCGCGAGATGGCACTACAAGAACCCCGATATTATGCAACTGTTGATCAGAACAGCCGCTCAAGACTCTACGCAAGAGTTAGGGTCCTAACTACCTGTCGGAAACAGCAACCAGAGAACTGTCAACCCGGTACCCTCAGAATAAATGGATGTTGCCACAGAACGCACACATCACAACAGATCACGACAGTACTACTACGGAGATCAGAGAAAAGGAAAAAAATCCGGGAAACCCATCCTAATCAGGATAAAAAGGGATGAGCCGCTACTCCTGTTCAAGAGAAGCGGGTGGAGTATTGACCGGGCGACAGGCAAGCCAATCTACTCCTATTACCCACACACACAAAAGAAAAAAATCAACAAAAAAGACAAACAAGTAGCATACAATAAGTCCACGAATATAACGTTCGTGGCACTCAGGGTTGAAACCAAAATATAAAGTTTCAGATTAGTTTAAGTGCCAATATGCACTTCTTGTAGAATGGGAACACTCCTCGTCCGTAGTCTGTAAATTGCCATGCCGTCTACTATTTGCATGAGTTAGCAGAAAAAATAATATTCAAACTATGTTTTCAAAAAGGGGGAATACTAAATTCACTTCAATTTATAAAAAAATGTAAAACAAAATGTAAAGAATTGGTACATACAAATAAAAGGAATAGGCAAATAAAATGATAAGTAAAATTCAAAGAGAAACGTACAAAGAGACAGGCAATGACATTTAGGAAGATTACACGGATATACATATTTTTTAATCACTTCACTCCAAGCACGGCGATAATACCACTATGACACGAGGCGACTGCTGGGAGTGAAGGAAAACGAGAAAAGTTTAGAAAGAACTTGATATCCAACCCTAAACAAGAAACAAAGTGTAAAACTCTGTTACTGTTCAAAAGACATTGAGCGGTGTGGACCGGCGATAGGTGAACCTATCTCCTCTTAGTAAATAGTCCTGCTACTTGAACAAGGCCAAGTGACGAGCAAACAAATGTTTTTAATATTAACAATAAAGATGAGAATATTAATGGAACTGTAAATACAGTGTAACCCGGATATAAGAGAGATTTTCTCTGGTCCCAAATTAGAGCCTGTGTTAATGTATATATAATAGACCAAACCCTGATATAAGAGAAACCCTGATATAAGAGACTTCTTCTCCGGTCCCGACAACTCTCTTATATCCGGGTTACACTGTAATAAGAATATTAATATTACTACGATTACTCTTACGCACAATAAATTATTGCATGAGCAACTTCTTACGTTGACTTCGGCTGCACCTGCTCAATTTTCCTGCTGTAGGTTCTTGTAAAACACGGTGTAACAACTGAGAAATTCATAGAGTAAATTTTAATAGGAATACCACTGTCCTGATCTGAACGTAAATAAGATTAATGAATTAGAAGGTAAATTATACAAAACAAAAACGTTATCTTTGTGAAGAAAAATACGTAACTGTAATCCGTATAAAAATGAATGCAGCGAGCTATTTTAAAGAATCATAAACAAACACATTACAACAGGATGAATGTAGTAAAACATTGGGGACTATACGAAAGATTTTTTTCCATGTAAGAAATTGGAAACAGCACAACCCAGAGGTTATATTCACAAATAAAATAATTTCGAAAAGGGAGATCCGTAATGACCACCTTAAACAAAATTACCAATTTTCAAGTCCCCAACAAATGAATACGTGTTTGACAAAAAGAAACCGTAGCTGTTCTAGCAGGCAAGAGTTTGATAAAAACAAAAAAAATTACCAGGGCTTTAAACGTTAATTGAAGATGTTCTTGAAAATTAAGTATAAACTTAAATCCATAACATGCCATTTTAGAACTATAGCAAATACGAGATAATATATGTATTTGTAGATCTGAGGATAATCTAAGACAATTCAAATGTCGATTGCACTACGGTTTTTAAGGATTTCGGTAAAGTCTCTACAGATCTGGTGAAAATTGCACTAACTCAATGCCGAGAAATAACCTTTATACTTCTCGTGTTAATATTCAACTTCATATAAGTTTAAGTATAAACCGCAAGGAGCACAAAGTGAGAAAATGTTTTCCTATTCATGACTGCCCAGAACATATGTATTGATATTAGTTTTCCCAGCTAATAAGAAACGTAATGCTGCAGATACATCATATTGTAATTGGGCGATATGTGTATCGTGATATCAAAACTGTAACGTTGCTATGTATTATTTACCTGACTCCAAACGGGCCACCCATATCCAATGTGTTAAGACCTTACTCTTTTTACTATTCTTCAACAAATACAAGGCCAAATTGTCATCCAAGTCGGAGGGTTAATAAATGTGACCGTTCTATGTGCGTAAGAGATGCATATATTGAAGATATGTAGAATAAATAACGGTTGACCTTGACTTGATAAGATTATGTTTGCAATGATCGGAGAAGCCTCCTTTCCAGAATCTGTTCATAAAATGACTACTCTGAAGAAAAAGCTGCCTTAGTCGAACTTATTTCTTAGTAATGTTATGGTAACACTAAGAAGCGATGTAGTCTAAAATATTCCACTGTGATCAAACAACGTAAGAATATTTTTTATTTACATTATTTAGCTGTTGAATATTGTCCTCATGTTTGTTGTCACGTTCTGCCCTCCGCCCTTCATCAGGTGTATATCGATCTGAGTCACCTGCTGGAAATCCAGAACTGAAACATTTATTTAATCTAAAACGTTAAAATATTCTCTCTTTCCATTGCCCATAGGAATATCTTTCAAGTCCTTATTCTTAGTATTGCTTAGTTATTAGTCACTCTGTATTTTTTTTCTGAGGCAATGTATACACTACCCGGCTCAGGGATTGATCTCACACTTACTATGTCGCCATATTCACTGGATTAGTTACTGAATTTGGAGATATGTTTAATTGTGAATGATTAATTCAGATGAGAAATCTACGTTTTAATATCTTTACGGAAATTATTATATATATTTTTTGTTAATTTAAATTTACGAGGCAACATATTTGCGATGTTACAATGTAACGTTGCGAGCACGATTGGGGGGCGGGGTTAAAAATATCTGTAACTTCAATGTAACGTTGCCGAAACTTTGTAGCAACGTCATTTTAATTGCCCGGTTTAAGGTTAATATGCACGAGACAATTAGGAGTTTAATGTCTTCGATGCATGAAAGCCGAAGGAAACATTTCATGCACAGTGATCCACATAAAATTGTGTAGTCAACTGTGAATTTACTGTACAAACGAATATTAGATTCAGGAAACGGAAGCTCTCCTATTGAAAACAACTAATTCAAATGCACCGAAATATCGCATTTATTATTATTATTATTATTATTATTATTATTATTATTATTATTATTATTATTTCTTTTCGTTTCTGTTGTATACACATTTACTTCCAGGTCCCAACCAGAGACCTAAGATCAGAAATGGCTTCATAACATTTTTCCATTGATAATTTTTGTAAAAAGATAAACCTAAAATCACACACATTCTACTTAGATAAAACTCTTTGTAATTTGTGAGATGTACTTGTGAGTACAATTTGTTGTATATCTTTAAGGAATCCCTTCAATGAGTCTATCTTTTCCAATCAACCCGAGGGGTCCAACTACAAATGAAATTATTGATGTCTTTGTGTGTCACATTATTTAAATTTCTACTTTAAGATTCTTGTATTTTGATAGTTCTTTGAAGATTTTCAAAAGCACATTAAAATCTCCATAGATTGCAATGCCAATAAGAAAGCACATTCTGTACTTGTAGTCGTTATTATTATTATTATTATTATTATTATTATTATTATTATTATTATGATACAAATAAAATCGGTCCACATTAGATAGAATATATTTTAATACAGGAGAGAGAATAAAATATATCAAATGTGTTGAAAATAATTTTAATTCATATTTGATGCATATAAATTATTATATTCCTTTCCATTGTTGTCAAAACCTTGTAACCTATTCGCTACTTGACGGCAGTTTGTGATTAACCTTTATATTGATCTGAAATATAACGTTCTAAAAATAGATTGATGTAGCTGAAATATCTCAAATATGTAGAAATTAATTTTTAATATTATATTGGTTTCCGGTGTTGTAAAGCCCGGGCAAACCGTTCACCACTTGAGCTCAATTTTGGGATACATTCATATACATTATATATAAAATTACGTTTAAAAAAACTACGTGTATGTAAGAAACAGACACCTGCCTGCAATAAAATATATTTACTTCATGATAGAGGTATTCGAAAAAAGCTGAAAAATATCATTAAACTTTTTCCGGTTTCACAACAATTTTGATACGTATTTGAAACAACTTATTTGAAAAATTGTAAAATACAATAAGAATTAAGTTGATATTGTCAGTTGAACTTGAGTGTTTGGACAAGCAATGCCTTATTAATATTGACGCCTCCAAAATGAAACAACAATCTGTTAATTGTATAAGAGAATAACACATCGCATTTTCGCGATTTCATATTTTTTAATCAGATGACGTGGGACGATTACACCCAATCAATTGCTATGTCTGCAGCTAGGAATACAGATTAATTGTGCTGGGCAAGACATTTTTTCTCGCCAGAATGTATCTTGGACCTTCCTAAGTCTAAAATACATATGTGAAACGAATATTACAGCAACGTATGATCAGATACTTCTGCAATGACAGAATGCAAATAAGAATCTGTAATGTTATAAATTCTGACCTGGTACCTCCAATTCTGTCACTTTTCCACTGTCGTAAGCTTGGTGACATCAGTTTCTTTTCTATGACTTATTTCATGGTGAGTGTTCTGAAGGATTTTCTTCTTTGGTATCTGAACTTCACGAATTTAAGCAATTTACTAGATTGTCAGTTAGGTCCCATTATTTAACTTCTTGAAATTGTAGATATAACCGTAATTGATATGCTTATAGTTTCTCTCACACTTCTCGCTTTTAGAACTGTCTCCCGTTTTCTTGTTCTTTTCTTTTTTTTCTTTACTGTCAACTACGATATTCAACCAACTAGAAATCTGGTCTTTTCAAGTTTTCTCTCTCCTAAAAAATGTAATCAGTCTGTTTCAGTAAACACTTGCGTTGTATTGAATTTATTGCCTTCCAGTGCCATGAAACACACACACACACACACACACATATATATATATATATATATATATATATATATATATATATATATATATATATATATATATATATATATATATATATATATACATATACATATATATATATATATTTATATATATTTATTTATTATAATTTTATCATATAGACAAAACCATTTTTCTCACAACAAAGATGCAACTTGGTTTCAGTGCATTTTCATCGCATCGGATATATATATATATATATATATATATATATATATATATATATATATATATATATATATATATATATATATATATATATCAGTAAATCATGATTATCCACCCAAAATTCTTACCAGTAAAAATCCATTCATCGCTGTCTTCTCCATCATATTTTCTCTCAGCCATCATCTTTTGTTAACATTTATTTCTATTTAATATTGATTGTTTAACAGCTTTATTTTACCCTATTTGAAAAATATAAGTATTCCAAATTTTCCCCTAAATTCTTGCCTGGTGGATTTACAACATTTCCATGCACCAACGGAGGTATTCTTTACTATATTTGTTCTTTTCGACGCACTATTTCTGAAATTCAGTATGTCATCCGGCCAGTTCTCTAGTAAATCTACAATTTAATTTTGTTCAGTTCGTTTCGCTGTCAAATAAGTTTGTTTCCTATCCCAACAAGAGAGAAAGCAAGAAGATAGAAAAATTCTTCGTTGTTGCGATATTAAAGCATATCTTATCTATTCCTATATTTGAACCCAAGTAAAGACAATATTTTCTATATTGATTCCGATGGCAACACGATCCCCCTCTACATGATGTCTTTGCTAAAACATTATCTCTATTACCACTTTGTACTCTTGTGCAGTATGAAGATAAGCTTAATAAATACGTATATTAATAAGCCAGTAAAATAACGACGCGGAAATTGCAATCGGCGGGCTGGGTTCGAAACATACCTTATTCTATTTGGCACAAATACCTTGGAAAAGGCATGTGTCTATCTCATTGACTTCATTCTTTTCTGGGGGAAACCAATCTTGGAGGAAGAAACATTTGAATTACAGACTATATAGAAGTCAGCGTGAAAGCACTATAATATTTCTATGACGTATGATAATTTACAAATAAGTTTTTTGAAAGCCGTGAAGGATCATAGCATTAAAATTAAAAAATGTGTTATTTCCTTACTCGTTAACCACACATCGAGTTGTCCAAAATGAGCTATTTACTAAATCCAATATTTTTATGTGTTCTCTGTAACGTCAGTGCTTGTCATTCAGACCAAAGTAAAACAGTATTTACAATTCTGATTTGAAAGGCGTCGTTCATAACGAAAGATTTATCTCCAAGAGATCGACATTAATCCCAAGGAGATACTCTAGAGTTCTTTGTCCATCAAAAAATCATTTCTTCGCACAAAAAAACAAAAATCTGACGTTTTCTTATTTGTTCAGAAAACATACTGGGAAGATGGTTGGCCCCACTTCTTACCCATCCTTCTATCTTTTACTTTTACGATATCATAAAAAACCCGGAATACCTCCGCCATATATGGACAGGATTTGGCCAGTTTTCCCTTTCCACTCTTGATAGAGTCCAAAAGCGTATCCACGTAGGTGACGAATTCTTTTCCACCCCTGCAACCCCTTTCTCATAGCCGTCGCAAGCCTCTCCCTGCTCTATCGCTATTTCCATGAAAAATGTTCAGATGAACTGCACTCCTTAATACCTCCGTTCCTGACCTTCACGGCTAAGACCCTCTATACCACCACATTGTAGTGAAACACCCTTATTCCCTTCGCATTCTTCTGGTAAGATGTACGTCCCCCTCAAGCAGCTTCTTACCACGAACAATCGCCTTGTTAAACCGACCCCAATGACGTTGCTTTCCTGATTACTACAATCTTAACCTGTTCAACCATTACCTTCTACACATATCCGCGTAAACTGTACCTATCTAACACTCTATCTCAGGGATGGGCAAACTACGGCTCGCGGGCCACATGCGGCCCGCCAAACGATTTCGTGCGGCCCGCTTTAAAATGTTATTTATTAAAACTATATTTTTCCTTTAAAAGCCCTTTATTTTGCGAATTTTAAATATCAATTATTTTGATTTATATATACTATGCGGCCCAGTAAAGCTATACATTTTTAGAATGCGGCCCTTGTACTAAAAAGTTTGCCCACCCCTGCTCTATCTCGAGTGGTTGTCGGGCCTTTTGTTTGGTGACTCCACAGTAAAACTGAGAAGGTACTTTGGGTCAAGTTCAGTACAATCGAAAAGGTGGTCGCTAATTGAGTCAGAAATATTGTACTTCATTTTGACAGCGTACTAAATTCGACTTAGTAAAATCAGTAAATTCAAAATATTATCAACTATCGTTATTCCTGGATATATTATTTGAGTCAGAATTTTAATAGGATATATTTAACGTGGTGCTTGAAATTCAGTTTTCTGATGAAGGTAACGAGCTATAGAAGTGAAAACAGTCATACGAAACGATAACACGAAAAGCTTATTCAGAACCAACCAAAAGATTTATATTTTTAAGTTGAATTTAATTTCCCTTTTATGCTGTCAATATTTTTATACGGTAAACTTGTAAATAAAACATCACACTCAACACCATTTAAATATCTTTTGGCATCATCTGTTTATTTAGCAGTGATCTTTATCACGCCTTTCCTCGGGCAAGTCTCATCTTGAATGAGATGTCATACTTTCAGCAGATTCTTTTAATGTTTTTTCTTTCCGCCCCTCCCATTTTTCTCCTTTTCACTTCATTTTGTCTTCTTTTAATCTTTTCCAGCTTTCAAATCTCAATTTTCATATAAATAACAAATAGAATTTCCGTCAGGGGAAATTTTGTCAAACATTTTTTTTTCTTTCTTATCAATGGTAACAAATATATCTTTACGTGTTTGCAGGTGACACAGAACTGCTTAAAATATTACTAAGAAAAGGCGTCTAAGACGAAAACAGCAAGTTGTTAAAGCCACAGAGGATGAGATCTGGTTAAAACCATACGGGCAAGATCTGCTTAAAAATAACACTCGACAATTCCGTATAATATTCAAATTTTAAATATTTTTAAAATTTTAAATTGGGATGTTATAAGCCAATTGAGACGTCACGCATGTATTATTCAAACTTCTATAATTGAAACAAATTCCTAATTATTTTTAAAGGTTAATGCTCACAAATTTCTACCATTTCTTAATTTTGTTTTAGCACGACCTTTCGACCTAGTACACTCCAGTGTTTCTCTGGTTCGAGAATAGGCGTCGCTTTAATACATGACACATTGTTTCCGTGTTTTTCATTCCTTGGCTTCTCAAATCTGACTTGAACCGATGTCCTTCCAATGAAATAATTCAATTTGGCTAGTGAAATCCACTTCGTGTTTTATGCATTGGAATAATCAGATTCGTCATTGTTACCCTTCTGTTTAATAGAAAAATCCCGTATTCACCGATAAGAAGACCAACCCAAGGAGACGGCTGGGAGAGACGGAGGTGATAAGAGCGCATGCTCCGGAGACAAGGTTAAATACTCCAGAAAATACACGAGATGAACTGGGAAACAATGACTTGGACATAAACAATAATATATACATATATATATAACTATATATATATATAACTATATATATATATATATATATATATATATATATATATACACACATACATATATATATATATGTATGTATGTATGTATATACACACAGAGACACACACACAGACACACATATACACACACACACATATATATGTATGTATATATGCATGTATGTATATACACACAAAGACACACACACACAGAGGCATACAGATACACACACACACAAACACACACACACACACACACACACACACACACACACACACACACACACATATATATATATATATATATATATATATATTTATATGCAAATAATAGAAAGCAAAAATGGAGTAAAAAAGCACGGTTCGCAGCATTTATATCCATCCATGCATTTCTTACTATTAAAAAAAATGTTATTTTGCAGATAACCGTGTTTGGATAGACGCCTACTACTTTTTTTTTCAAACAGTGCGAATTATCTATACCAGGCTGCTCGAGAAAATTAATAGAGAATATGTACTCCCCGACCGAGTTTGGACCTGCGGCCCCCTCTTTAGGAATAAGCAGCGGCTGATTAGGCGTGATTTGTACCGGTTGGTCACCGAATGCACGCCGGAGATCTCTCTCTCTCTCCCTCCTCCTCTCTCTCTCTCTCTCTCTCTCTCTAGATATATATATATATATATATATATATTCAAATAAATAATTATATCTGCTCTACTCTGTATTGAGCACTCTTTAAAGAATATTGATTGTTGGTTATTGGATTTCATTCCGTATATACCAATCCTAAACTTGGGTATATATATATATATATATATATATATATATATATATAAATATATATGTATTTATATATATATATATATGCATTTGTTCATATCTGTCTTCTCTGTAGATTCATTATCTATCTATCTATCTATCTATCTATCTATCTATCTGTCTGTCTATGCAGCCGTGCCTTAGCGTGTGTTCGTTTATGCATTTAGCATTAAAATTTCCAAATAATGTTATTCCGTGGAGTGGAAAAGAAACACTGTGTTGACAACATTTTTCCGCGTACTGATTCTTTTCGAGACAAATAACAAAGCAGACAATTTATAATAACTTCGTGACAGAATCAAAATTGGTTTATTTCCTTCCCCCTCACTTCACCCACACTCATTCACAAATTCAATCAGAAATTTCCAATTCTCTTTTCTTTAATACTCTTTTATTTTCCCGATAAATGGTTTCTGGTTCAAGCATGATCTTTAAAATAACAAAAAAGTAAGATGTTTTTCTTTCAAAAAATAATTTTGAAAAAAAATAACAAAATCTTCAAATTTCGACAGTAATTCAATAAAATTCTATTATTGCAAAATTATTTCTTCGTATTTTCAAATATTTGACAAATGTCGCTGAGCGTAATGTTTAGAAATTAAAACTTAAATTCTTCCTGTTCTTCAGATATTTTAGCCTTGTTATAGCAGTGTATAAATGTGTCAATTTCCCGCCAGCGACATTCTCCATTCATATTTTTCATGGCTAAATGGCGTTGGATGTAAATTACATTTTAAGGAAAGTAACCCATTTCTGTCAAGTGTCTTGGTATTTTGTGCAGAACATTAATTGATATAATCAGTGTAACCGTGAGCGTTTTCTTTACAAAAGGTCATGCCTCGAGCGCCACTCAACGTAGATGATTGCTGAATGTTATGAATGCGAAGTAGAACCGAGTAAAATTCATGAGGATAATAGGATAAATAACTATTGTCACTTGACTTGAAAAGTTTAAGATTGTAGAGTTCAGGAAAGCATCAACGCTGGAGTCACTTTCCCAAATTCGCAGCTTTTTTTGTTTTTGTTTTTGAGAAAATGTTGTTGGAATGAAATAGTTTATCTGACATTAAGGATACGGTGGAAATGTGTGTGATACGACACTTTGCATATGGGCATATGGTATAATATGTAATCGAGGAATCAAAGAGAAAAAAATTGTCTGGACATTTATCAAGAAAAGAGCGATAGACCAGTGATAGACCAGCGATATTGTGTCAGTGGAATAAAGGCTTCATAGGGGAAAATAAGTCGTTCCCTACAAGATTCTATCATGTCTATAAAATTAGGATTGTCCAGTTGTAATGCAGATATGACTACCAATGCCCTATTTTCTCTCCAATCTGACTGTTGTAAATATAAAGCATGACAGAAGATTTAAATCAAGGTTAAAAATACCCCGAGACGCAGAGATAAAAAAAATAGCTAAATATTCTTCTCTTGTTGATAGATTTTTTTTACTCCTATGGCAGTGGGGACTTCAGGGGTTATTGGCCCTCGTTCGATGGCGTTCGGAGGAGGATTGGCACGATTGCGTCTCGATTAAGGAACGAGCCTCGCGAAACGGAGTGGCTCTTGCAGCGTGTCTCACTGGCGACGGTTCAAGGTAATACTTTCTCCATCTTAACGGCTGGTAGAGGATAGAAAAAAATTGTTTATAGTTACGTTGTTCTGGAATTGTCATCATTGGTCGACTGAACTTGCTTTGTCTCAGTGACTTTTGTTTTGTTATTATTAGTTACTTTGTTCAATAAATCTAACAGGTAATTTCTAAGGTAGAGTGAGTTTGCTCTTCATTTTAGGTGAGCGTTCGCAGAGGGGGGGGCAAGAAGCAGATCAGAGTAATGTTTGATCTTCTCTTTTAATTCAACCCCAAATAAAGTAAAGTCACCTATTGCATGTATTGATTTTCTCCAAATAATGAATTTTAAATCAAAGTTTTGTTTTGTTTTGTTTTTTTTTTTAATTTTGGGGTTACGGTAATGTTTACGTTTGGGTTAGGATTATAGTTATGGTCAACTGCCAAACCAATTTGGCTGGTGGCGTGAAACAAAAGAAGGATTCATGTACTGTGACCCAGAGAGAACAGCTTCATATTACTGGACACAATCCGAAGCAGTATTTTAACTTAGACTGAGAGTATGTCTCATTATGTCAGATTAATTCACCACAAAACATTATAAATTTTAAATCTAAATTTTTTTTGCATTAAAGTTTTGGGCTAATTAAGATTTAGGGTTAGGGTTGGGGTTAAGGCTATCTGCCAAACCAAAGGGTATTTGCGAGCAAAGGTCGTGAAACAATTCATGTACTCTGTGCCAGATATAACAGCCTCCACATTATTGGACACAATCCGAAGATATATTTTAATTGGGACTACAATTATGTCCCATTACTGTAAAGCACAGTATGAATTTCGTTGACCCAGAAACACCAGCTAACAATTGAAAATACCTGGCAGAACGCCAAAATGAAGAATGAGTCCGTGATAGACTCTTATTTGTGTCAGTTCCTTTGGAAACGTAAGGCAAAAATAACAAGGAATGCATATTTGAACAAATTCTGAAGGGCATTTTTGAATTTCAGTTTGAAATTTAGTAAATATAAGTACATTTTATTTTGGGGTGAATAAACAGAAACGATTCGTGAAGTTTAATAAATTCCGAAATGATAACTGTGGGGTACCAATTTAAAATCTTGTCTAACAGGATATTATCAATATAGCGTTCATTACCTGTCTAGAATGTCCCACGCTAGTGATATTGTCATTGCCAAAACTCCGTTTTCTTAATTCCTATCATGTCACTTTCCGCACGAATAAGCGAATTGGTATGTGGAATTTTAATATTATTAATATTATTACTTATGAGAGGATATGAACTAAACATTAATCTATAGCAGAACTGTTTTGGGTAATGAACGACAAAATGTAAAAATTATATGTAATGCGTTTCGTTACTTAAAGACAAGAGCAAGAAAAACATAAACAAAAAAGTATTTGGAAACTGAACGAAATCGGCTGAACTGTTGCCTGAACACGTCAAGCGCCAAAAACTATTTAAATTTAGTGTACCTCCACCTTCAGAGGTGTATTGGCTCTGAGGGTGGAGGAAGACTAAATTTAGAGGTTACTTTAAGCAAATTCTTACAATCCGAAAAATATTTTGGTTTTAAAGGGTTGTTACACCGTAAAAAATCGTATCAATCACAAATCTAACACATTTAGCGTTTCCCATCAATTCACATCCCCCATCCGCTACATATATACAATTCCATCAACAAGAACATTGGATTAGTTCAACAAAATAGATTGAGATGGCGAAACGCGTTATACAGAATTGTGTTCCATCTTGTCATTTCACAATATTAATATTTTTCATCCATTCGATGTGAATTTCACGGATGAGGAGTTACAGTTCTTTACAAACTTTACAGCTTTCCTCTTTATTAAGATCACGGTGTTTTGACCGTTGCACTATGTGGCCTTCTTCCGATATCTAACGATCGAAGTGATCCCTTTCATCATTATACTGAGGTAGCTTTATCTCATTTCGCTGTCTATGGCGAGAGATACATAGTCTTGCTTATGCAATCAGTTATCAGCTCGGATTGAGGAATCGGAGAGCCGAGTTCAAATTCCATTCGAATCCATTACATTCACTTACGTGCTAATACCCTCGGGAAATGTATGAATCCTATTCTTCTCCCCCAGCTATGAGTAAACAGAAGGACAGGCCGTGTTTTTTTTGACTTGGGTGGCAACTAGTCTACCGCAGAAAGAAATGGCAAACCGACTGCGGGAAAAAATCCGCCTCGTCAGTCGTGTGTCTTTCGATACATGATCGTCTAAGCATGTATCACGCATGGTACATAACTGACTGACTATCGATAGTGCTATTTCTACAGTACCGTTGTATATCCGTAGTACTCTGTCCAGAGTTTGAACTGGAAACTTCTGCTGCGAAATTCACAAATCAATATTTTTAGCCTCTAGTCCTAGGGACAATCTCAAAGCTAAAACTTCGTTCCTATTGTCTTCCTTGCTGCCTCTACTGCTACGTCAGCTTTGTTGTCCAGTATTGCTTCCTTTGCTGCCGCATCTCACTCACATGAAAGAGTAGACTTTTTGCGATTCTCTAGTGTTATTAGATAATGGTACTTCTAAGGAATGGTGTCCTGTCTTAATTAATGGCTCCAATCAGTGGTTAACTGGGACAGGAAATAGCTTGTAAGTTTTAATGGCTCCAAAACTAAACTGCTCTGATTTAACCACCATAGAGAAACTTCCCTGTCCGCCTTCATTGCGTCACGATTTCAAATGACTTCATGTGGAACAACTACATTGAATGGCTGCATCTATTGCAAGGAAGATTGGGTCACTGTGTCATGCCAGAAGTTTTTTTTTCTCCTCAGAGTCCGTCATGCACATATACAAAATTAACATTCGTCGTGCATTGAATATGGCTACCATATCTGGTATGGTGTTCCTGCTATTCATCTCGAAGTTCTTGACAAAATCCAAAGAAGTATCTGCAATGTAATCAATTTGGCATCTCGACTTCACTCACTTTCTCACTGACATTTCTACTAATATTTTCATGGTATATGCTCTGACGAGCTTCATTTCCTGGTACCCTAGTTACTTGAATTTAAATGCCCTACTAGATTGGCATCTAGGTCCCATTCTTTTATTGTTAAAATAGTTAAATATAACCGCCACTAACACTCATACAATTACTTTTCTCGCACTTCTCACCAGTGAAAATCCCTTCCGTTCACTTGCTTCCCTGAAAATTACAAACTCCATAAATTAAATTTCAACCTCAATCACCATCTTCTGTCTTCTTGAATACGGTTCATTTTTTATCCTTTTCCTCCAATTCCCCTATAAGCAGACTTTTCTCTCACGTTTACTCTCTGTAATCTCCTGCTTACTAGCGGCATCCCCACTTTGCTTGAGATGAAATGATTAAAAATTATGGTATGGCTACATAGAATAAAATATTTCTACGACAGGTCGACGAGTTTAATTTGGTAATGTATGTAATTTACTATGTATATTTAAATAATTTCGATCGAAATCAAACAAGGTTAATTGAATAAATGAAGGCTTAAACAAACTGAACGTTTCAAGTTCCAACTGCAGTCAACGAAAAGTTAAATGTTCTGTATTTGCTTCAAGCTTCTGCTATGAGATAACGTGTTTAAAGAGATTGGCTTGAAGGATTTATCTTAGATGATAACGAATAAAAGGAAACAATGTGATGTCAAATTAGAAGAGTAGAATCAACACTTATTCAGAGAGTTCTAGTTCCAGAAATAAGAAATTTTTATGTTTCTAAGTGAGTATCTTGAACGAAAACAATTAGTGGCATCGAGGTAAGCCTTTGAACGAGCGATGATTAATAAAACCGAGGCCATATTAGAGGTCGAATTAAAATTTGGGATTGAAATACAAACCGGTACACTTAATGCCAAAGTAAACATTTTATCATCGTTCGACGATAGTAATTGTCTGACGATGAAGTGTAAATAGCGTATAATGTAAGCATATTTATCAGTTAATGTATAATAAACTTTGCAGCCTAGAATCGAGTCGAGAAGGATTCATGTAACGTTGTTTATTAGATGAAACTTTTTTTGCAAATACAGTGAGCACAGAACTCATTATATATATTATATATACACACACACACACATATATATATATATATATATACATATGTATATATATACATATATATATATACATACATATATATATATATATATACATACATATATATATATATACATATATATATACATATATATATATATATGTATATATACATATATATATATATATGTATATATATATATTGATGCATGTTTCATTAAATAATATAGACAAATTTTGTTTATTTATTATATGTAAATTCTTTTCATATCGCCTGATAAACTTAATAATATTATCATGGTGATATAATATGAAGATTTTCTTTCGTCTTTTAATGACAATGTTATTAAGCTTTTCAGACGATATGACAATAATTTACGTAAAATAGACAACACTTGTCTATATTATTTAATGAATCAAGCATCAATGAACATATGCTGCCTAAATACAAACAGTATATATATATATATATATATATATATATATATATATATATATATATATATATATATATATATATTATATATATATATATATATAGGTAACTATACTCGTCTCGAAAAACCTTCGAATTCTTGATTTGCCAATAATCAAATCAATCTCGAAGGAAAAAGAGGTTTTAAAAAAGATATAGCCAGGAACATGAAGGTCTCTCGAAAATAATTGCACAGATACAGGTTCAAAGCCCAAAGAAAAAAACCCGATACAAGTAAACAACTAACAAAAAGCGCTCAATACAAACCTAGAGCAGACCTAGTCAAACCTAATGAGCCAGACAAACCTACCAATGTTTCACCTAAGCGGATCGTCAGGGAAAGCTGGCTAAAGAGGCCTCTTTGGTAGGTTTGTCTGGCTCACTAGGTTTGAACTAAATAGGAGGAAGGGAAATCACTGTCCTGTCGCTAACATAGCTAGACGCTATCCCTGCCACATGCAATGGAAAACTTTCACTTTCATGCAAATATCTCATGTATTAGTCATATATGTAGAATTTTTGTGGGTGGGAATGATGATAATAATAACAACCTAAAATGTTTTCCTCGATGATGTGACAATAAAAAAAATGCAATTATTAGAAACAAATGAAAAATTAGCGTTAATCTTAAAAACCGCCACAGTCCTAAATGTGGCAGAAATGACAGTTAACTAGCCGAAAAAGGGAGCCATATGATCAGGACGAAATTCATTATGCACAGTTTTGCTCTGAATCAAGGATAGATGTATGGAGCACTCAGTATGGATCAAAGTCAATTCTAAAACGTAATTGATCTAGTGATCTATTGCCATGAACCGAAACATATCTGGGAAGGAATGCTTAATATGAAAATCCATGAATACTAAATGCGACATATATATATATATATATATATATATATATATATGTATATATAAATAAAAAGGAAAGAACAGTAAGATATAAAATCCGGTGTTCTTATAGATATTTTTATTTTTACACAATAGTGCTCTATGTAAATTTAAATTTACAGAGCATTAATATTATAAATTAATAGATTTAAAATATGGTTTTACCGCTACACAGTGATGACCATGTTTCAGAAATGGAAGCTGTTTGTATTAGGAATGTTTTTCAGAGAAATTCCGAAATTTATTTTCTCCATATTTTCCTGATAAAAATAAAGATTTAAAGATTTTATATCTTACTGTTCTTTCCTTTTTATTTATATATACATACATTGGCTCCTAATCAAAGTCGAGCACTTTAAATCTTTATTTTTATCAGGAAAATATGGAGAAAATAAATTTCGGAATTTCTCTGAAAAACATTCCTAATACAAACAGCTTCCATTTCTGAAACATGGTCATCACTGTGTAGCGGTAAAACCATATTTTAAATCTATTAATTTATATATATATATATATATATATATATATATATATATATATATATATATATATATATATATATATATATCGCATTTAGTATTCATGAATTATATATATATATATATAAATATATATATATATAGCGAAACTTAAGTCGCACACCAACACGTAGGTATTAGTATATGTACTAATTAATATACATACATATATATATACATACATAAATACATATATATATTATATATATATATATATGTGTCTGTGTGTGTGTGTGTGTTTGTGTGTGTGTGTGTGTGTGTATGAAAATAGGTTCAAAGGATAGTGCTGTTAAAAATTCTAAAGTGTATAACTTTTCCTCTTCTGTAAGTTCCCGATGTTTCTAAGCACCTAAAACATCCATGTTTGTAAAATATGAATTCATCACTTCTCCATGACTAAATTAGCAGGGTAGAATAGTCTTTTTAGCGTTTGATGGCTGCCAGTGTTAGATATTTCTAAACTGAAGAAAAGAAGAAAAAGAAAGCTGTGCCGAATGCAATAGGAAATCACTTCAATACTTTAACCTGGAACTGACGGCATTTCACTAACATGAAATGAAATAATTCTGGCGCAATAAGAATTATTTGAAAGATAATAAACGTTGACAATTGGAGGAAATTATTTAATTTTCCCGCCACTTGTATTTAATGGACAAAATCAATTGCTGGATTATTTTATGACCATTTTTGTGTGGGTCAGCCAGTGAGGTCAATGGTCAATAATTAGCCTCGCTGATCATTACTCCAATCAAGGTACTTACTTATGTAGGCTTGTTTTCCATATGTCAGTTTTTGTTGAGTGAATTTATGATTATTTATGGGCAACGCAGAGGGGATTACAGGTTGATAGAACAGGTTCATTTTGTTTGTTCTGAATTCAGTAGACTGAACATTTATGTTTCCGAACAAAAGATAAAAGGCCTACATTGTTTTTCATTTTTAGTAGCAATTTCCTACGCGATGTTAGCCATGTAAACCTCTTGTGTTCAGGTTATTTTTGCTGTTCGTAGTTCAAACCTTAATGTCATACATTTCTTTGATCCCATTATCAAAATCTGCACCTGATTTTATCTGCTATTCCGCAACCAATTTTGTGATAAAATGAACAGAATTCGCTGTTCCATTTTCTGTCCGACCCAATCGCTTCTGAAGGTCGCAACATTTCCGGTTTTGTACAATTTTGACAACTGTTTATTTTTGCTAAGCTTCTCTCATGTAGATATTTTTGCTGCCGGTGTTCTGTTTATGGAAATAAATAACACTTTCCTTGAAATGAGAAGCGTGTTATTTTTTCTATGATACCAAAACTGAATGAAACGTTTGTAAACGGAAAACCATGATTTATAAGAATTATTTTGCTTTTTGTTCATATTTAATTCCTCTATTAAAAATAAATCACTAACGGCTTTAAAAATATACGTCCTATCTGAAATGAAAAATAACGTGTTTGTAGAATTTTACTCATTTTTTGTCTGGAACATACATGTGTTTCGATGGTGTAAAATCTGAAGATCTATTTTGATTGTGTAATGTTTCACTAGGAAACAGGATGGAGTAATGAAGTAAAATATTCGTTCTATCTTAAATAAAAAAAAATGTTCGTAGGATTTTACTTATTGTTTGTCAGGAACATACATGTGTTTCGATGGTGTAAAATCTGAAGATCTATTTTGATTATGTAATGTTTCACTAGGAGGCACTGGAGTAATAGTGGCTCGGATTGGGGAATCGAGTTCGAATTCCAGTCGGATCCATTATATTCCCTTACATGCTAATACCCTTTCTATCTTAAATAAAAAAAAATGTTCGTAGGATTTTACTTATTGTTTGTCAGGAACATACATGTGTTTCGATGGTGTAAAATCTGAAGATCTATTTTGATTATGTAATGTTTCACTAGGAGGCACTGGAGTAATAGTGGCTCGGATTGGGGAATCGAGTTCGAATTCCAGTCGGATCCATTATATTCCCTTACATGCTAATACCCTTGAGAAAGGTATGAATGGCAACTGGTCTACCTACTGCGGGAAAAATCTGCCTAGTCAGTCATGTATCATTCGATACATGATCGCCTAAGCATGTATCGCGCATGTCACATAACTGATGAATGTTTCACTGGAAATAAAAAGAAAATAATGTTTGGTTTTAAAGCATTTGAGACAACACAACATTCTTACAAAAAGAAACGTAGAACTAAAATACGGTAGACTAAATTCTGCAAAAGGACCATAATATTTTACATTTGGCGCATAAATATATGAAGTCTGACTACGAGATAAAATAAGCGAATATAGAATAAAATGGTCTTCGAGATAACGTTTGATCACTTATTCTTTAAATTATTAAAAATGCGAATATTCTATTCTTTTTCTATTGAGAATAAATCCAGAAATACGGAGTAAAAGTTTTATGCTGCTGCAGAGAATGTCCTTTTAAAATGTAATAAATGAAATAAAGTTCAATTTGTGAAACAAAAACAAATAACCATTTACAGCATTTTTTGTTAAGATATCAATCAGAGCTACTTAAATGAAACATTAACCTATCTTGGGGCTGTATGTTCGAAATTCTCTATATATTTGTAATTATGTTTTTAATATCCGAAACACTTACGATGGAAATTGACTAGTCATAGTTTTTGTGTTTTTTTTTAATTTTTTAAATTTTATAATAAATCGGGTTGATATAAAACAAATTGTTATTGGCCAAAACGATCAATTGAGAGAAGTAGAAACATCTTATTGCGTTTGCATCTAATCATTATTTGTTTTTCAATAATCTATTCAGTAACCCTGAATATTTATTTGAATCTTGTGTCCGAAGGAGACAGGACAATTTAATGGCTGAATCTTTATTAATAAACATCCCCAAAGAATAATTGAAGGAATTTCGACTTACAAGTCAACAGAAGGATTACAAAAAGGGACATCTACGAAACCCTGGAGTCGGTCTGCTCAATATAACATCAATAAGCTCAGTGACACGTTTTATTTCTACTAATCATATATATATATATATATATATATATATATATATATATATATATATATATATATATATATATATATATACTAGAAGTAGCTGTTTATATATATATATATATAGTTCAGTTGTGTATATATATATATATATGCAGATAAATTTGTGTTAGCCTGTATATCCAAGATTACAGCACGATTACCGGTGTTTCAACGGGATTAGTCCTTAAGGCCCACATGTATCGAAAACAAGAAAAGCAAAAGAAATGCTGATTAAAGTACCTAATCCTATAAAAAAGAAGTGCAAATCGGAATAGACCCATAGTGAAAAGGATGCTACACATCAGTTTATGAGATAAAGTAATGTTGGGGACATTTATGCATGAGTGGAATTATGAACAACACTAACCTTTAACACATTTTTAGATATAACCGTGTAGAAAGCTATATCACACATCAGCGAAAATGGGACGAGCGAAATAACATTTTTATCACAATATTCATGTTTACAAGTTGTACTGATGGTATAGGTTGAAAAGTGGACTTTATTTACTTTTCTTTATATTTGCGTGGTTTTCTTTCCATGACTGAAGAAGCTTGTCATTTTGAAGTGAGCATCCCAGCCATCGCAAACCAAAGAGCTTAAAAATATCCTATTGTCACTGACATCAAAGTGGTGCAAACAAGGGGAGCGTTCTTTCCTTCCTCTTCTTCTTTGACATAAACTCATAAAATCGCATTGTGACGTTCACCTGGCCCTTTGAGCTCGGTCGGAATAATAATTCGTAGAAGTGGACACCTCTCAGGACAGACAGTATGAAAAGAAAAAGCGTGTTTTTAGCTTTTGGCAAAGATTAGGACTAAGCAATGTCCATTAGGAGTGTTTCTTTTCAACCTTACTTTAAGAGCAAACGTTTGTAATGTGACCCCTGTGAAGTTTCTCGTTGACGACATTCAATGAGGAAAACCAATCTTCGTTAGACATGAAAAAAGATTGAGAATAGACAGAAATTTTTCACGAGGCGCCGAAAGGCTGCTTTCGTCGTTGGTTTCCCGTGGAGATATTTTGAATGATTTCTTCTTGTTGATGCCTTTATAATTGGATTATCAGGAGGCTTATATCTAAATGTTTGATTTTCCAACTGAGAACAACACTACTCCTCTCTCTCTTTCTCTCTATCTCTCCATCTCTCTCTTTTCTTAGATTTCTTATGCCCCCTTTTCTTGTTTGATGGGAGATTAATCAGATATAAAGAAATTTACAAGACAAAGTAAAGTACGCCAGCCCCGTTCTTGGAAACCAAACATATAACACGAATATACAAAAAAAATGTTAAAAATTGGAAATTATCATTTCAATGTTCAGACAAGTTTGAAAACTTTACTGGTAGAATGTGACAACATTTCTCCTCAATAATCCACCGCAATATTCAAAGTATCATTAATTCGTATCTTTCCATTCATGTGTAAACAGCAGGGCACACTGGGATTTCTTGTTATGGAGGAAAACTGCCCGGAAATAATGGTAAAACCGAATTCAAAATATCAGAAAAAGCAACAGGAAATAGCTTATATATATTTTTTATAAACAACTCATGGGTATTCAGTGTTATTAAAATAAGGGAGCTGTGAATATCCATAGCAACAGCCATCCTGATGAGACATATCATTTTAAAACGGCTTTACGAAAAGTGGTAGGACAGATGAAAACGTTTCAATATTCCCACTGTTATTTTTACCATTATCATTTCTAGTATTGATATATCTAAATGTTTAAATTAACGAAATATCAACTCTAGTCGGATTATTTAATATGGAATTGCTGAAGCCTTTGTTTAATCTATTTGAGTATAGATTATCCTCTTCAGGTCTCCATTTATCCAGATATCTTCCTTTATTCTTTCGTGTTACGCAGTTATTTTTGCCTCGTTTATAATGAGTGTAAGTATGTTGTAGTCGAACCAGGATTTATACTTACCCAACCTATTAACCCACATTTAAATCGTTTTCTTGTTTTGTAGGAAAAATTTTAAGCAAAAACATGGCGACAGAAACCTTTGAATTGTTGCTATAACTCTGAGGGAGGCCGACAGGCAAAACCATCTAAACGTCAAAAACAGCACAGATGTGGATATTACTCCAACTGTAAATGACAGAAATAACTGACAAGTTAATGTCTATTGAGTTTTAATATTTGCTTTGATTCTATCAGAATTACATAAGTCATGATGTTACTAGTGAATCGAGTAGTAGGAGTTAGCTAACCGTTCGGTAGCGTTGCTACTATAAGCAGATCCAACAAAGACGAGGCTACATATCTGACAAAACTCTTCCCTTAAGAAAGTAATGCTGTAGGACAAACGCTGATTATGGGGGTCAGGGTGACTTATTTTATAATGTATTGCCTTCATAAATCTGAGGTCATGCTGTTCCTGACACAGGATAACTGCCCACTGTCTCTCGTCATTCATTTCATATTTTATTTTTGGACACAACTAACCCATTTTTTCCCTGCTTAAAAATCTATATTGCCGAGCAGCATTAAAGATGAATAACTGGGATTTCATCTTCGATCTGTAAAAGCTGCCCGAGCGACTTCGTCTATTTGAAGACTCATATATCAATTCCAAAGCTATCCTTGCTCGGTGTGGCACATTAGCATAGGTAAATCATCTTGCTGTTTAAAGCGATGTTAAACATTTTTCACCCCACCGGTTCCAAGTGAATTAAAGAAATCAATTATATTCTTTTTCTATATTCTTTTAAAACACTTTCTCACCGCCACGACGTCCCATCTCTATGTCTTTTTCTATGAATATCCTCATATAATTTCTTCAAATGAGCAGTTTGAGCTTAAGAGGTTAAGAGAGATTGGTATCACTTCTCCGTAAATTGTGTTAAACGTTGCATGGTATCTCCAACTGATGTTCAGGATTTTTCTAAGACGAACCCATAATTTCCAAGTTTATGATTCTTGCAGTAGGACTGGTTCAATCAATTTTCGAAATGTTTAGAATTTTAAGGAGGATGGAAGGTTCAGACGCCAAGTCTTATAAAGTTTGTTACATGCATCCTATGCGAGAGATTTGAGGATTATAAAGTCTTTTTGTGAATCTATTATGTGAGATCCAACATATTTAAAGTCCCAAACTCTTTTGATGGATGTATTATTGAGTGACTTCAACTCGGATAGTTTAGGGGAGTTTGTGATATAGGACAATGAAAGCATCTCATCCTTACATGTCGTCGTTCTGAAAGTGTCTTTCCCAGACAATATAGCTCGGGACTAAGGGTTAGACATCGGGGATCTGGGGACAGCAATGCAGGACCGAACAGTCTGGAAAGGGAATCTGAATGGAGTTCCGAACTACCATAGGGTGGTTGGAGGATGATGAGCTATCCTCTTTGGTGTTTCAAGCGTAATACTAGCTTGGAAACTAGGTCTCATTGTTTTACTTTTGATATATATCTTTTGATATAGCTAGATGCATCCGTATATTCTATTCTAACAGCTTGTTTTTTTTTCTCGCATTTCCCATCCGTGAAAATCAAATTCGATTGCTTATTTCCCTTCCACCTACGATCCTCAAAAAATTAAAAGCACTGTCGATCGCAATCTAGTCTTCCCGAATGTTCTTTCTTCTCAGTTTACTCATTCTCATCCACACCCACTAAACCCTTTCATCTTGGTAGTATTATTTCTTTACTTGCGGTGAAATGATAAAATGCGTTTCATTTTTAGGCTTCGCGATTTTATTAACCTACAGCAGAAATAGTTTTCTAGTGGTTATCTGCTTATTGTAACACATACTATTATAATATATGAGACGCAATAACATGTTCAAAAAGGAAAAAAAAATGTGGGGATTGATTTTAAAAAAATTGTTAAAACGAAATACACCGTATGGAGAGTACGTTAGTGCGTAGCTTCGAGACAATTGTTTGTCGAAATAGAGAAATGCAAAATTATCTCGATGAATACCGAGAAAAATACGAATATAACTTCAAAAGTGAAGTCAGCGTAATTGTGTGCGTGTTTTTTTTGCGCGCTTGTGTGTGTGTGCACGTGCGTGTGTACGTGTGTGTTTGTGTGTGTATGTGTGTGTTAAGGGATGTTTTGATACAAAACCATATAACATTTGGAAGGTTTACATTCTTTCCAGAATCCTATCTTTCCTTAAATGAAATATAATGAGAAAAATGTAAATATATACTAAAAACGTCAGAAAATAAAGAGAAAATACATTTTCGTACATTTAAAACAACGTATTTTCTGTAAAATATTTAGTGGAAATTTAGACTTCAAAAGCCATTTCGAAAAAGTCATTTTAATTTTCAGCAAGGTTATCGTGTTCTCTGTTATGTTAAACCAGTGTAATGATTTATGTTAGCTGATGTTATGGATAAATCTGAGAAAGGAATAAGAATAGTTCAAACATAACATTTATTCCATTGAAAAATAATACACAACATGCAAAACGTTTACTTTCTCTGAGTGAATTATTTTATAGAACGAAATATGTTATGCTTTCAACAATGTACGGCGTGTGGTATCAGGGAAGGAGCAAAGAATCCTTGCTGTCTATCCACGTCCTAGAAGGGAAAACAGACCAAGAACCTCAGATATCTCCCACTGAGACAAATGGACCGCGATTTGACTCACTAATAAAACTTGCTGTCATCTTTGACGGTACAGGTACACTAGTATATAGATATATAGGAGGGGGGACCCAAAAGTAACCGGAATTGCGTCATATAATTTTATTCATTTATTGTTGCATGTTTATATTCTTAACACCTTCAAAATATTCTCCATTTGAAGCAAAGCACCGGTTCAGACGTGTTTTCCAATGTTCAAAGCAGTCCTGGAACTCTTGTGAAGTTATGTTTTTTAATGATTCCATCGTTTTCTTCTGAACCTCTTCCACATCTGCAAAACGTTTTCCTTTGAGGACTTTCTTCATTCGGGGAAACAAAAAAATGTCGCAGCGGCCGAGATCGGGTGAATAAGGAGGGTGGGGAAGTGAGGTCATGTCATTCTTAGTCAGAAACTGTCTCACACAGAAGGCGGTGTGCACTGGCGCAATGTCATGATGCAACCACCACCCTTCACTTTGCCACAGGTCAGGGCGTTTTAGTCTCATCTTGTCTCACAAAGGCTTCAGGACTTACAAGTAAAAAAGCCTGGTTAACAATTTGACCAGGAGGAAAAAATTAATTGTGGAGAATTCCTTTCAAATCAAAAAAACAAATCAGTATCGTATTGACATTGGACTTCACTTGACGTGCTTTTTGGGGTCGTGGTGACGATGGATGCTTCCACTAACTTGATTGTTGCTTCGTTTCCGGGTCGTAGCCATAGCACCAGCTTTCGTCACCAGTGATGACCTTCGAAAAAAGGTCTGGATCAACTTCCAACTGTTCTTTAAGTTTACGACAGGCACCCTTTCAGCCAAAGTAAAAATAGACGAAAAGGCGTGAAGGACTTCAAGACAAATGTGAACCAAGGAGCTGTACGTCTTCCTACGATGACACCAGTGAGCACACTGATTCCTGAGGGATGCCTGAAGTGGCATCTAGCGGTGGAAGCCTGAACTACTACGGGCTTGTCACACAAAAAACAATTCCGGTTACTTTTGGGAACCCCCTCGCATATATATATATATATATATATATATATATATATATATATATATATATATATATATATATATATATAAATATAAAAGTGAACATAGAAGTCAACACTTAGAGGCGACAGTCTGTTTCGTGCTAGATGCAATCGTCAGGCAACGAGTGCTGTTATTTTTCGCGGCTATTTATATATATACGGGTCAGTGTTACATTGTGGGTAGTCTATTTTGGCGGTTATTTTACCGGAAGTCGTTTATTTATTTATTTATTTGGGTTAAATTATTTTGCCTGTTTTTATTTATTTATTTTATTTTGTTTTTATTTCTTATCTTATATATTAATTTATGTTTTATTTTTATTTTGATCAGTGTTATATAGCTTATTTAATAGTTGTGTTTTTGTTTGGGAAGATAATTAAAGCTATTTGTTCAATTTTGTTGTTGATTGTTGTAGTTTGTTTTAACTATTATTTTGGTGGGAACAATTTTAATTTGTTTTGTATTTATTTGTATTGGTTATCTTTATTTGTTTTTTCTAACGGCTCATTTATCGGTATCGGTTGTTAGTTTATTTATATATTTGGATGTATTTAGATCAATTTATTTTAATTGTTATTATTTATTTGTTATACTGTATATTTTCTCTTTTTGGTTTTCGATTTTTAAGTAACGTAGTATATTATTTTTTTATTTGTTATTTATTTTTATTTTATCGTTATATAACAGTTATAGCTATTTTTTTCGTACGATGTTTGGTTTGATTTTTATAGTCTAACTAATATTTTAGTCATAATAGTTTTCTAATTTGTTTCTTATTTACTTTATTTATTGATTTTGTTTCTTATTTTTTATTCTATTTCGTCTATTGGTGTGTTTTGTTAATCTGTATGGATTAATTTATTTTGCTTATTTTATTGTCATTTTATTTATTTATTTATTTTTACCGTTTTCGATTTTTAAGTAACGTAGTAAAAATTTGTTTTCATCTCTGCATTTTGAAATGAGCTCGGATCATTTATTTATGTTATGGTCCAATATCCTCGCACCACGGTTATGGTCCAAGGTAGAACCAAGAAGGAACAACACGAACACAAGAGTAGTAAATAACAAAAGATATATTGCAACAGAAATATAATACAAGTAGTTGAAGGTGTTAGTATTAACTGTCAGTCTGGTTTAGAGTGAACTAATATGTCTTGACTCGTTAGGTC
The DNA here is from genome assembly GCA_964036315.1 of Acanthosepion esculentum. Lineage (NCBI taxonomy): Eukaryota > Metazoa > Mollusca > Cephalopoda > Sepiida > Sepiidae > Acanthosepion > Acanthosepion esculentum. Next base: position 43,340,728 of record OZ038495.1, on the reverse strand, counting down.
TCAACTCATTCTTCCTCTTTGTCTCAGAGAGGCGCAGTATTTACAGAGTCAGGAAAAGTCCATTATCGTTAGAGGTAAGGGTCCCTTAACACCCCCCTTCCAAAGCTTTTGCGTCGCAGGGGTCTTTAGTATTTTTTTTTTCTCTTTGGATTTATTTCCAAAAGCTCTGTGACTTTTCTTTTCCTGGTCGATTTTCGTGGTCCAGACTTTGTTTGCGGCATTTGCATATCAAATTTGTCGAATATTGTATCCATCACTTCTTCCTGAGGTAGACCGTTAGAACCATCTAACAGCCTTTTTCTTATTTGATTTACATGTCTTTTATGTGAGAATTTCGGGCCCTGTATTGTGTAAACCATGTTCCCGTTTCTTTTTTCAATTGTACCTTGCTCCCAGTAGGATGTATTGTTTTTATACGTTTAAAAAAAACTTTCTCTCCTGGGTAGAAATTTATTTTTGGAACGTACGACATTGGTATTTGTTTTGTTTGTTTTGGTAGCAATTTGTCAAATACTGATCTGATTTTTCGGGCGAACATCACTTTCGCGGGTGATAATGCCGATGGCGTAGCCCTGTTTGGAGTAATTCGATATACTTGTAAAAATTGTTGCGACACCTTTTCTGTAGCGACGTCATATGCTTTCCTTAACGCTCTTTTTACTGTGTCTACAAATCTGTCAGCTTTCCCATTTGATCTTGGGTGATATAGCGGGGATTTGATATGTTTAACTTGAAAAGTTTCACAAAATTCTTGAAAGTCCGCAGATGTGAATTGTGTCCCATTATCGGTGACTAGATAATCAACCACTCCAAAACGAGCAAACAGCTCGTGAGGGAAATTTATGGTAGTTTCAGAAGTAGGATTTCTGAAACGAAACACTTCTGCCCATTTACTATAACTCTCTACTATGATCAAATAGTAGAAACCATCTAGTGGACCTGCGAAGTCTACATGGATTCTTGACCATGGTCGGTCTGATTCTGACCAAGGCTTATGGTTGATCGGCGGTGTTTTTGCTGCTAAGGAACAACCCTTACATTTTTCCACCATATGTGTAATGTCTTGATCCATGTTTTGCCAATATATGTAACTACGCATTAACGATTTCATTCTGTTCTTTCCTGGATGGCTCATGTGGAAGTCCTTTCGGATTCGCCTTTGTAATGTTTTTGGAATTACTACCCTTTCGTTATATAGTAGAACGTTGTCATATGAACAAAAACTGTCTGACACCTTTTCATTTTTTTCTGAAATTTTTGTTTTTGTTTCTTTTATGAATTCATAATTTATTGCTTCATTTCTTATTTCTTGTAGTGTGACGTGGAGGTTTGCAACTGAACTATATAGTGATGTCCTGATATCTTCTTCATGTCCTAGGGCTGCAATTATGGAATCTTCCAATGGCCCCGTTTTCTTAGGTATTAGTCTCGAGAGACCATCTGCGTGCCCACTTTTGTTCGTTGGCAGATATTCCAACTTGGAATTGTAGTTCAGTAAAATGGTACCCCATCTTAGCAACCTATTTGCCGTGTAAACGGGTAGACCTTTCATCGATCCATATATTGTTAATAGCGGCTTGTGGTCCGTCTGTAAAGTAAGAAATCTCCCGTAGATATATCTATGAAATCTTGTAACTGCAAAAATAATCTTCAGCACTTCTTTTTCAATTTGTGAGTATGTTTTCTGCTGGTATCATAGTTCTTGAAGCTTGCGCGATGGGTTTTATTGTCCCATCCGGCATTTTATGCAGTATGCATGCCCCGACTCCATAGGCACTCGCGTCACTTGTTACTAATATTTTTAATTTTAGGTCATAGTGCGCTAAAAATAGATCCGCGGTTAGCGTCTTAATTATTTTACCAAACTTTTTCTGGCATTCATCTGTCCACTCCCAAACTTTTTCCTTCTTCAACAGTTCTTTTAGGGGTGTGCGTAATTTATGCATATTTGGAATGAATTCTTGATAATAATTTACTAAGCCTAAGAAGCTTTGTAATTCAGCTATGGTTTTTGGAACTGGCATTTTTTTAATTGCCGTTGCCCTTTCTGGGTCTTGTCGCCTTCCTTCTTCATCGATGATATGGCCTAGATATTTTATTTCCTTCATAAAGAAATCGCATTTGTTTTATTTTACCTTGAAACCATAGTTTTGTATTGTCCGGAAAACCTCTTGAACGTGTTCCCAGTGTTGTTCAATGTTTTTACCATTTATCAATATGTCATCCAAGTATGCAATCGTAAAATCAAGTCAGCCTAGCATAGTATCCATTATTTGTTGAAATATTGCCAGCTCAACCTTATTCCCAAATGGTAAACATTTTCTCCATGTTTGTACGTTAATCATAGTTAAATCCGAACCGGAATCCAATTGTACTTGCACGTATTTTCGTCTGTTTGTCTCGTCCGCTTGGTCAGTCCTAGTGACTCTTATTCTGCTTTTGCTTTCTTTCCTAGTCCAACAATGAGAACATTTATGACCCATTAGTTTTACCTGTTTTTGAGGAGGGGAAATTGGTTTGGCTTGTTTTTAAGGAGGGACAAAGACGTGTTTGTCGTTGTAGTTTACGTATGTGAGGGATGACAGACTCTTCTATATCTTTCAAGTCCTTCTTTTACGCTTATACATCTCTGACAGTCTACAGCCAATTTTTGTAGCGTCAATTCTGGTTCACTCTCCAGTTTTGTAAGAATTCTGCGTCTGATCTCCGCGTCTTTATTCGAAACCAAATATTAAAAATTTGAAATTGTCCAGGTTGAGTTCAGATAACTTAATGTCATCACAATGTTTGTTTAAAATGGAAGCGAATGTTGTATAGTCTTCGCTGTCCTTTTGTGTTAGATTCAGACATTTCCATCTTTTATGGAATAATGAGGTATTTGGGCTAAAAAGTTATGTTAACAGATTTATGGCTTCATTGAAGCTTAACTCATTTGTTTTCCTCGGTAGGATGTAGTCTACGAATTTAGTGTATTCGCATGATCCTAATTTTCTTGGTAGTAGACGTACTTTTCTCGCATCTGACCAATTCCCGCAATCAAACTCATATAAATCTTCGTACCTTCTGAAGTAAGCTGCGAAGGTTTTGTCTTCGTCCGGTGCATACGTGAAGTCTTCGATAGAGCTCCATATAGCATTTTGCGATAGAACTGTTTCATTCTCGGAATTTTGTCCTTTATTTGTTATTACGCGTAGCAATAATTCTTGTAGTTCAAGATGCTTCTGTTCGTTTTTCTGTTGATGCTCAAATTATATTTTCATAAGTTCCAATATTGTTGTCTTAAAGTCTTCCATATTTACCGTAATTATGTGTAAGTATTTTTCTTTTAGTTTAGACTTCAGGTCTTTGTTAGTACGGTAATGTTGGTGTCCAAAAAGAATATTTTTCTATTTTTTTTATGTTCGCGTGTAACTTGTTTTTGTTTGTTTGTTTGTTTTCTTCACTACATACGTCGCCTCTGTTACAGACGACCGATAGTACAAAGGTTTTTGTAGATTATCCACGTAGAACTTGTTTCTTGAGTATACTTTTTTAGGATTTCTCCGCGTAGAGTTTGTTTCTTCAGTCCTCGTCGCCACTGTTATAGTTCAAAATCCTCGCACCATGGTTATGGTGCAAGGTAGAACCAAGAAAGAACAACACGAACACAAGAGTAGTAAATAACTAATATTAAAATAGAAATATAATACAAGAAGTTGAAGATGTTAGTATTAGAGAGGCGCAGTATTTATAGAGTCAGGAAGAGTCCATTATCGTTATAGGTAAGTTCCCATAACAATTTAATAATTTATTTTCGTCTGGGATGGTAATGAGAGCTATTTTTTCCTCCAAGCAAAGTTTGCAAGTTTTTGATTGGTTGTTGTAGGTGGATGATCTTTTCCTTATTTACCAAGATATTTTTGGTGTGGTCTGCGTTTTGTTTTTAATTTCCCAGATATACTTAGAAAGCATTGTGCTGTTCGCATATTTACTATATATATATAGGGGTGGGTATGTGCGCGTGTGTTTATATATATATATATATATATATATATATATATATATATATATATATATATATATATATATATATATATATATGTCTGTGTATATATATATATATATATATATATATATATAGAGAGAGAGAGAGAGAGAGAGATATACACACACACAAACATACACACACATATATATATATATATATATATATATATATATATATATATATATATATATATTGTCATCCAAAGACAGACTGCATCGCTGTATCATACCTCATCAGTGCGTCTAGACGTCCGGTTGTCTCTATCTAGGATCGAAACACGACGTAATTGATGTCAGTCCGGGATTATACCAATAAGCCGTTGGCATACGGCAGGGATGAAGGTGAATTTCAGCGTATTTATTTTTAGATAAACACACAATGACTGAGAGAACTCGATTCGATTTACCGAAGAGTCTTGCATTATTAGCCGTAATAGTCACTTTTTACAAAACCAGACTTCCTCCTCAGAGAGATCAATCGAAATAAATTTTTTCAGGATCATACATATTGTCATAAACAGACAATATATATATATATATATATATATATATATATATATATATATATATATATATATATATATTTCATACTATATAACTTTTTACAAAACCAGACTTCCTCCTCAGAGAGCTTAATCGAAATAAATTTTTCATGATCATATATATTGTCATAAACAGACAATATATATATATATATATATATATATATATATATATATATATATATATATATATATCTCATACCATATAACTTTAATTAGTACTACCTTAAACAGGCATTGGTTTTCATAATAAAATATATTTCGATTCACATTACTGTATAGTGTTGAAATTTATTTTATTAAAAAAAATGATTTATTTACTTATAAAAAATTCATTTTATTATAAAAAACATTTATTTTATTATAAAACAATCAAATTATTTTATTATAAAAAAAATCAATTAATTTTATTATAAAATAAATCAATTTATTTTATTATAAAAAATAGTTTCTTAGCGGCTTTAACAAGACAAATACATGAAAACACATTCATCCAAACTGCTTCCTGATTTCACGAATGCAAATAAAACAAAGAAACACCATACATCTTTTTTTTTCTGAGTTGCGAAAGCAGATCTTTTTGACGTTCCCTTAAGAAACATGGCGTTCATATATTGCTCAAGAAAAACTTAGGCCGATGCAATTGGCAGACAAAATTGATATGTTAAGTGAGATGCGAAGATGATAAATTGGTATGTGTTTGCAGGGGACGCTGGAGTAAGTAAATAACAAAGACTAATGAAATCGTTAAAAAGAATTGGCATAGTTTAAGGACGGTAATCACGTGTAGAACGTAGCATTTGGGTCATGCAGTTTGGCGTGTCAACCCTCGTTTTCGCTGATTGCCTCACGATGTTATGTCGATCGCAATAGAAATAACGATGACGCAAGGTGGATTAATGAAGCCTATTTTATTGCGAAATTCATCGCGAATCGATTCAGGATAAATCATGTTGATGTAATTGTCATCCAACTGGCAAAGAAATAGAGAGAAATAAAGATGGAAGATCGACATTCGTTTTGTCGGATACAGTCGAAGCGAAGAGAATCAGCGACGGTAACCCCAAGGAGCAAAGTCAATAGCAACAAATAAAATGAGAGCGAGCAAGCGAGGAGAAACAATTTAATCAGTGCAAGGAACGAACAATGGATGATCGTTATAATATTTATGATCTGCTACCTATTTCTTTAAACTCATCCTTATATGATTGGGGTTATATGTTTATGAAACTAGAAAGGGAATAATTTCTGCAGAGAATACGAAATCGTTGCGTTAGATTCGGCACATTGAAGCGAATGAAATATAATTTTCACTAGTGAATAAGGGAAAATTTTGCCAGCTCTGAATGCAAAAATATTCATATATAATGATAGATAAGCCGAACAAAATAGGAGAAACATGAACTCATCCTCCACTTTTGGGTGGGGAAATATCAGAATTCTTGGCTGAGCGAGACAATTTCTCCGCAGAATTTATCCTGAATATCTATAAGGATACGATTCGCCTATGCTTAGAATATTGCTTCCACATACGAGCAGGTGCCCTTGCTGTTTGCTTGGTGCTCCTTGATAAAATCCAAAGAAGAATCACCAATATTATCGGTCCTGACCTGAAGGCTTGGCCTCTGTATCTTTCTCTCCGCCGGAAAGTTACCTCCCTTTGTTTTTCTATAAATACTTTCATGGTATTTTTTTCTATAAATACTTTCATGGTAATTTTTCTATAAATACTTTCATGGTAGTTGTTCGGATGTCCTCTTCTCCTCCCATAGACATGAATTGTACATATGTGGACTAGCTAGGAGCATAGAGACATTGAAATGCTATAGTGGATGTTGTAAGAATGGTAAGTAAGAATGCGTTGCTTTGGTGTAAGGAATATTTTGATATGTTTGGGTCAGTGATTGTGGTTAGTTATTGTTGAAACTTGACTAATGCATGGAATAATAATGCAACACAAAATGTACTTAGAACAAAATGTATTGAAACAAGAAAGTGTACACAATATTTACATATAGTCATTTGTATATTCCTGGGAAGACCGTTCCTGGAGAATGTGTTGACTTAGTCGCAGTCGGCCAGAGTCTCTAGTTGAATCTCTTGATTCGCCTCTCCTGTCTTCCCGGTACCAACCATATTTATATAGTCGGTACTCCACTATGCAAATTAGGTGGATCCTACCACAACAGTTATGCCTAAATTTAAGACAGAAGAACGTCTTTTTCCCCATTCCCCTTTTTGGCCTTGCCCCAGATTTCGTGTATATATATATATATATATATATATATATATATATATATATATATATATATATATATGTGTGTGTGTGTGTGTGTGTATGTGTGTGTGTGTGTATGTGTGTGTGTGTGTGTGTGTGTGTGTGTGTGTGTGTGTGTGTGTGTGCACAATTAAATATTTCTCTTCGCTATGATAACTGGACTTTAAGAAATTAAGTGCAGTACGAGAATGGTGTCGAGATCTCATCAAATTCCCGTTGAGCCCGGCTAGATGTAACCATAAATTCTATGCTAACAGTTTCTTTTTTTTTTTTTTTTCAATTCTCGCTTATTGAACACCCTTCCGACCACATGCTCTCCAGCTAACTTTAAACACCAAAAATTAATTGCAAAGTTCTATTTCTGTCGACTGTCCGCCTGATTACTCTTTTCTTTTCCCGTTCATTATCAATGTTTACGTTCCTAATTCTTCCACAGCCAGTAAACCCCTTGTGTCTTAGTTGTTTTAAAAACAAATATGACGGGATGTGGGAATATTCACGAGGAAATCTGTTCACGAAATATCCCTGAATGGTTAAACAGAAGAAGTACTATTTAATCCATAATCGGACCGAGGAATTTGCCGCATCAGCTAGTGTTCACTTTTCAAATATTATGTGTATTAGACAAGGCAGTTACCTTTATCAATGGTATCTAACGATGTTCAAATCTTGTTAAAAGCCATAATTCCGTGGAGTATATAGACTATCAGCAATGTCAACGGTCAAGGTGTGCAGCGTAATTGTTGAAGTAGTATCAGTCACAATTGAAGAAGTGGTAACAAGAGCAGTTGAAGGATTCGAAATAGAAGCGAATAGAGTCGTAGTGTTAGTACCATAGGAAGTAGTAGTATTAGTACTATGGTAAATAGCAGAAATAATACCATGGGAAATAGTAGTATAATTAGTATTAACACTAATATTAACAATAATATTCGGGTTTGAAAGAGTAGTAATAGTAGCATAGGAAATGGTAGTAATTAGAAGCGAAGTAGTATTAACAGTAATATTTTAATTTTTATTATAAGTTTTAAATAGTAGTAATAATAGTTTTCGAAGAATGGGTAATAGCAATTTTAGAAAATGTACTATATGGTGGGACGATTGGTTATAACCTTCGAAAAGTGAACGTTCTAAACACTTGTTATTCGAATCTACGATGGCTGCGTTGTCAGTTAGGTCACCCATTGATGTGATCGATCTAGGGAGGAAATTCTGCGTGGGATCGAACCTGAGAACAATACCACGAATTATGAGGAATTATGAGTGAAATTGGTAAATGAAGCTGTTAGAGAGCTGGCAATTGTTGTGCTAGAATGAGATGACAAGCCATCGTGACCGAGGATGTGAACAATAGACATCTTTTCAAACAGTTGTAGTAGTCGCAGTTGGAGTAGGAGAAAGAGCACCTGTAGAATGAAAATTAATCGATGAAGTTGAAATAGTCGCAGTTGAGACAGGTCAGAAACTTGCAGTTGAAGGTGTAGTGATAATCAAATTTGCCGAAGAAAAACGGGGTGCTAAAACAATTGATTGACTTGCTTTGTTACGGATTATCAATGAAACATTTGCGATCATAAAGTTGGGTTCGAATCTTACTATAAGTCAGATGGGTCAACCCTTGATGTAATCGGTCCGGGGAAACGATTCGGCATGAGCCACCGCTGGAATGTACATGAGAGCAATATTACGGGTTGGTCTACGACTTTTGAGTGAAATTGGTAAACGAAATTATTAGGAAGCTGTCAGTTGATGTGCTAGCATGAGATAACAAGTCATCGTGACTGAGGGTATGAGCAATACTGATATTTTTCAAACTGGTGATCATGCCAGAATGTTCGCTCACTCACAGAAGCTATAAATAATTTCCATTCAGTATACAGTGTAACCCGGATATAAGAGACCCGGATATAATAGAAACCCGGATATAAGATATATTTTCCCTGGTCCCAAATTAGAGCCATACTTACCTAAACAAAATAGACCAAACCCGGATATAAGAGAAACCCGGATATAAGATACTTCTTCTCCGGTCCCGACAACTCTCTTATATCCGGGTTACACTGTATATGCAATATGGACCACAGGTAAACTGCGTGGTTGTTGAACAAAGACGTCTGAAACAGGGACTGGCTTGCCGCTCGGAAAATCTTAGCTGGCCAATAATATTTGAAAAGTAAAATGGAAAAATAATAGCAGTTCAAACATCCGTAAAAGTATTAATAAAATCATTATTTACGTGCGTCAAATAAAGCTTCATTTGAGAATTGTTTCCACATTGCATAACGCCTCAATTAAAGGCTGAATTAGGTGTCGTCAATGGATGTAGATGGTATCAGCTCATTCTCGAGAGGCGTTTATTAGCCCGCTTTTCCCAACATGACCGTTCATTATACCAGCCGAGCGAGCTTCTCTTGGCGCCTGGAATTCATGCAGATGCCTGTTGTTTTCGACCCAAAAGTTCTGATGCTTTGATTCTTATGCAACAATCTTATTCAGTAACTTTCTACCTTGATTGGGCCTTGTACCTGAGGAAAGAAAGCATATGAAAAATGAATATAAAAAAAGTAAATGAAAGTAGTCAAAATATGTTGAAAGTGTGATATATATATATATATATATATATATATATATATATATATATATATATATATATATATATATATATATAAAGATAGTTAGATAGATAGATAGATAGATAGATATAGTCATCCACAAAGAGACTGTTTCGCATAATCACAGTTCTCCAGTGTGGCTAGACATCCGATTACTTCAAGCCGTGATGGAAACTCGACCGATTTGGCACCAGTCAGCCCGCAGTAGAGAGAAAGGGAAATTTTAACGTTTTCTATAAGAAATACGCCAGTAGCCAGAGAGCTCAATTCCTACTTGAAGAGCAATGCATTAATATCAGCTGTCACTCTTTTTAAAATTACCATTTTCTCTGGAGAGCTCCATCGGGTCTCTGAGCACACACACAAACACACACACACACACACACACACACACACACACACACACACACACACACATATATATATATATACATATATATTTATATATATATATATATATACATATATATATATATATATATAGTCATCCACGGACAGACAGTTTCGCTGTATTACAGCTCTTCAGTGTTGGTAGACGTCTGATTGATTCAAGTCTGAATCTAACCTTGAACGATTTGGCATCAGTCAGAAATCCAACCTCAAAGCTGTCGATGCACGGCAGTGAGAAAGGGCAATTTTAACATTTTCTATACGAAATGCGTCAGTAGCCAGGAGAGCTTAATTCGAACTTAATTTTGATATTGTGATATACTTTGTGTAACAGCAAAATTGCCCAATTGTTAGATTAAGTTCTGAACCGTTGTATCTTAGAAATGATTAAGAGATACCTTACTGGAATTATCTGAGGTTTGTATAACATTAATGTACTCTACTTTGAGGAATAAGAAAGTATAATTACTCTCCAAGTTTAAAAGAATCGTGATGAAATGAATCACAAACGAAAATGACATGTTCATCATTAATTAATTATAGCTTAGGATCGAAATCTCATGAAGGACTGAAATAAGTTCTAATTATTATTCCAGTATCATTTGTCAACTTATTCAAGATAATCTCCGCCCTTTCTAACCTTCTAATTTTCTGTCCTAGAGTAACAAGTTGCCTCACAGTTTTCACGTACGATTTCATTTTCAAGTCTTTTTCATTGCTCTTTGGACTGTCTTAGCTGAAACTACTTTCTCACGTGCCAAACGCTTTCTGAATTCATTTGAATCTTTTCTAATTGATCTCTTCACTTCCAATTTGTAATGATGAAACCTCTTCTTGTTATGACCTCCTGATCCAGTTTACCGCTCTACAATTCCCTCTTTTTTTAAACAAATTCACTGTACTCTTGGCGGTTCTTAAATGGACATTGAACCTGTAAGCCAGATTATGAATGTTGGTACCATTACTGAACGCCGGAATGGGCTTTTTTCCTCTGAACATTGCTCTTTTGGGAAGACACTGGGTTTGACACAAACGTATTTTAACTTGTTCAATTTTTAGAAAAACATTCTTACGAAAAATGGTGTCAAGCTGGCTAAACGTTTTATCTGAAAATCTGGAAAAAAAGAAAGTAAGTTAGGTTAGTGGTTTTTTGGGGTCTTTTTTTAAAGATATTAAACATGTTGTGGGATGATTAATTATGCAGTTACACAACTGGGACAATTTTGGTGTTACATCCGGTATATATAGTGGTGAAGGCTTATGCAGAACCCAGTAAACTTTTGGGAAAAACCGAACTGGTTCACAATGTGCCACAATTTCCCCAAATGCTCCTTCACAGGTTTTGAATTCAGAGTTGTCAAATGCACACACACACACACACACACACACACACACACACACACACACACACACACATATATATATATATATATATATATATATATATAATTATTTATTTAAATATTATAACATAAATATGTTATAAAATCACTACAAAAATAGCTATTTTGTTTCAACACCCCCGGTGTCTTATCAAGTGATGATGTTGAATGTAGAATAAATGGTTTTAAAAGTTTCAAATTAATTAACGATCCTTCGCTAGGGGTGAACGCTGTTACATAAGCTAGAATGACCAATCAAAATACAAGTATATGGTAATTCAAAAAACTTGACAACGAAGCAAGGTTATCAATGCGGGGGGTGAAGGGGGTAGAGAGACATGATTGAGTTAGATGTAACATTTCTATTCTTTCAACTTTAAATTGTTGGTTATTGGAATTTATTCCGTATCTACCAATCCCATACTTGCGTATATATATATATATATATATATATATATATATATATATATATATATATATATATATATATATATATACCCAAGTTTAGGATTGGTATATACGGAATGAAATCCAATAACCAACAATTAATATTCTTTAAAGAGTGCTCAATACAGAGTAGAGCAGATATAATTATTTATTTGAATATTATAACATAAATATGTTATAAAATCACGACAAAAGTAGCCATTTTGTTTGAAACAAAATGGCTACTTTTGTCGTGATTTTATAACATATTTATGTTGTAATATTCAAATAAATAATTATATCTGCTCTACTCTGTATTGAGCACTCTTTAAAGAATATTAATTGTTGGTTATTGGATTTCATTCCGTATATACCAATCCTAAACTTGGATATTAGCTCCTATTACTGTCGAGCACTATCTATTATATTCTTAATATGGATAAAATCGATTTCGAATTATCACTGAAGAACATTCCCACCACAAACAAAACGAAAAATGTATACATCTATGTCTGGGATTTTAAATACAACTTTCAACTTAATTTCAATGAAAATATAAATTAAATAGCATATATATCTTTTATTTTTATTTTTATATTTATTTTTTTTTTTTTCTCCTTGGTAATTCTACAATTTAAAACTTAATAGAGATCTGATTTAGATTTCTAAATAGGTAATTTTAATTTTTTACTTTTAATTTTAATTTCAAATTTTATAAATCTTTTAATATCTAGATAACCTTGCTTAGTTGTCAAATTTTTCGAATCATCCTATACTTGTTTTTTAATTGGCCACTCTAGCTTACGTAACAGCGTTTACTCTTAGCTAAGGATCGTTGATTAATTTGAAACTTTTAAAACCATTTATTCTATATTCTATATTATCACTTGACAAGACACAAGAAGTGTTGAAACAAAATGGCTACTTTTGTCGTGATTTTATAACATATTTAGGTTGTAATATTCAAATAAATAATTATATATATATATATATATATATATATATATATATATATATATATATATATATATATATATATATATAAAGTTATGTTACAGTTAATCGTTTTAATCCCGCATGCGATTAACTCAACATAATCTACGCCTTCGCTTTTATGCTGTTCTAATAATTATGCTGTTGTTTCTACCGTTGCCCTTCAGGAGGCGGAATATCATGGTCTTCCATAGTTTACTGTAATTGCATCGTTTATACTCTTTTCATCCCGTCCCATATCGTTGATATTTGTTTTGAAATATATGTGTCCTTTTTCTTCCTTTTTGTTTAAATGTTACACCAATGATATTCACAGAATCGTTCCGTATAACGACATTCTTTTTCTCAAGTTTCTATTTCATATGCGACGAAATTTTCCGTGATTTACAATCCTATAAGAGACGTGATATTACATTGTATTTCAGCCATATTTTCTTTGTTCCCAATCATATTTCACTTTGTTTTTAATATTTTTGTTTTACATTCGCGAATTTACCTTTCTTGGAATTTTTTTTTCACATTAAAATGACAAATGAAAAGGAACAAAAGAAAAGCCGAAAGAAAATATGGTCGGCAGAAATATGGGTAACATCGTAGAAACAAGAAGCAGGGAAAGCGAGAGAATGTTACCATTACGAAAGCTGATTATATTCTAAAGATGAGCGCAATGTCAAGAAATCAATTATAGACAAGGAAAATTGAAGATTCCTTTTTATAAATCAATGCAAAATATTCAGTATAAAATAATAACAAAAGCATGCACAAAACGCGTGTAAACAAAATCAACAAGGTAATAAATAAACTAAAATATCTAAAAAGAAACGCCCGGATCTTCTAACCTGTTCACTTTAAATTAGATTTAATGTCTTAGAATCGCATATCAGTGACGCGGGTGGCTTTGTCTTCCGCCTGTCTCCTCGTGTTCTCAACTCTTATCAGAAATGTCCCCGCTCCATACAAAATCCTAAGCAAGTTGGAGTGAAAACCATTAGAAAGACAAAGGAAATGACGAGAATAACAAAAAAAAAGAAAAGAAAAAGAAAAGCCTTTTATATAACAATTTTTTTCTCTCCGAATTAAATGGATTTAGTTCTTGGAGAGAACACTGCCAAAAAGTCCCTCATTCTGCCATAGATTCCGGAACGAGATTGCCTTGTTGGATGCTGACAATGACAACAAAAGATTCTTGATAACTGAATAAAAATTAATGACAAAACAATCTCACTGAACACTGTGTTCATCCCTAAACTATCAGCTAACGAGCTGATGCCTTGAATCAGAACTGGCGCCTTTTATTATTTTGCGGCCCTTGTCAGGCTCTCCACTGTTATCAGCTGTCCACTGTCTTACCTGAAAAACTGTCGTATTTTTTAAACAATCCGCATCAACATGTGTTCGGAATAAATACTGATATGAAAAAAGAACTTGATAAAAAGCCAGATCAAACCCGTAAACAATGGAAACAATTGTGCAATAAGTATATAAATGAAAGAAAGCTGTGTGAACAATATGAAATAAAGTTGCAATTCGCCCTGATAGTAATAGCTAATGAATTAACGAGGAAGATATGTACGATATATTAGATATCTATCAACTCGAATGAAACATGGTATAAGTTAGATTTTAAAGTAGAAGACGCAGATTGTCATGAGACTAGGATTATAATTATTAAAAACCACCTTAGAATTTTGGCTATTGGTGAGGCTTCAGGCACCGGATACAAGACACAGCCTCGGAGAGACACGGCCTTTTGGTACGTGAGCAAATACTCCCTGATTCTAACAACGTTGGTCTTCCCAGCTGAGACGACACAAGGTAATAACTGTGGTAGTTTAGATATCTATACGAATGTCCTCTTGAGTGAGATGTAAAACAAAAACGTTTATTGTACTAGAAGCGTAATTTTCCCCTTTGAAAGCGTTTTAATGACAAACCACTGCTTTCATCCATAGGAGATGTATTGCTTGTGAAAAGGTCACCATAAAAAAAAACGAAATATCTATATACGAAAACGATTGTCCCGCTTCGTCGAAAGAGATATTGACATAGAGAGTCAAAGAGAAAGAGAGCTAGTAACTTAAATAGAAAAAAAAGAGTGCGATACAGACGGTGAGAGCAAGTGGGTCATCTTAGACAAAGACTTTTCGTAGTGTGGGGGGTTAAATAATTTTTCTTGACCGAACGATCTTTTGAGAATATTTCAGTATTCTTTAAAAGAGATTATGTCACTCTCTTTATAACCTAAATAGGAATGGCGATGGAGTGAATTGTACAACATGCAGCATTAAAAAATAATAGTAAATCTGTGTAATTTATAAAGGTCCTTCTATTTTACTAATGAATATCTTAACGCAAAATGACATGAAACAAATAGACACATTTTTTTTTTGCTTTCCCTATAAACACAACGTGACCCAAGCTGATACACGATTGAAACAAGATATCTTTTTATAATCTATGACATATACTTGCTTTTATTAAGTACAGAAAAATTCGGAAGTTAGCTGAATAGGAAAAAAATAAAGAGTGAAAACGATGTCACCCCAAACATTTCGATTAAACTGTTTTCATTTTTCCACTTTTACATAAGATTGAACGGTGTATCTGGTGGGAAAAAAACAGCCGTGAATCCGGTATTTAGGCACTCGAAAATTGTGCCTACATGGAAAAGTTGTTTTAGGACATAAATCAACATTGGTATTTTGGGCTGAAAGCTAAAATTGGAAAATTGGAGAAAAGTGAATATGTGACGTGAATTACATAAGAATGCTTACCCCGATAATCAGCATTTAAAATCCTGCTGCTCTTTTTCATATGTGAGTTTAAACGCTAGCATTAATGGGAAATACACAATGATCAGAAGCCAGAAACCGTTGCCTTTGCGTTTCAGGAATTAACATCGCTGCAATGTTGACTTAGTACGCGAAAGACATAAATTCTGCTGTCAAAGTAAGCATATAGAAAAAAATAAAATCAGGGTGGTTTGAATTGTAAATAAACAAACGATATTAAATTGTCGATTACAAAATCGAGGATTACAGAGTTTAAAATGATTGATTTAAAGTTGAATCTTGTGCAAAATTGAAAATTGACAAATGGAATTAAAATATGGGAATATTTACAATAGACGGGCTTTTTCAAATAATTGATAAATACATTGAAATGAAGAAAGGGAGCTACAGAAAGCAGAAAAATATTAAAGAAATAATAACTCAATTTATTATGTAAAAATAACGAAAACTCCCAATCAATTTTGCCGTAATTGATTTGATTCGAAACGCAAGGGATTTCTTATCTTCCGTTCCTTAAGGTTTCTAGACATTTAATTTCCATTGGTTTTCTTTTCACTGGTCTGCAATCGGGATTCCACGCATTGTGTGAAAGAAACGATAAAAGATTTAATTTATATGATAATTTCTGAAGTTTCGAATGCGAGAATGAACGCCTTCTGAGGAAAATTAATTATCAATTTCTTATCAGTGACAGAATTCGCATAAAGAATGTTTAGTGGCTTTTAAACAGAGAAAGAGAAACAAAAACACAATATGGAGAAAATAACAGCCAAATGGTATATTGTCAAAGATATTTCAATTAAAAATAGAATGGAAATTGTTCATATATCATTTACGAAATTTCATATTACATAACGTGGCATCTTTCAACCAATTCAGTTAGCGGAAATAAATCAACATAATCAAGCGACTCAATTAATGAATCATCACAGACTTCAAAAGATTTTTGCGAGCCTTGCTGTGGGATAATGCTTAGCCGTTTCGACTGCTATACCATGACTAATGAGTAATAAAACCATGATCTCTGATTGTCATCTTCTTCTTCTTCTTCTTCTTCTTCTTCTTCTTCTTCTTCTTCTTCTTCTTCTTCTTCTTTTTAGTGACAGAATTCGCATAAAGAATATTTAATGGATTTCTTCTTCTTCTTCTTCTTCTTCTTCTTCTTCTT
This sequence comes from Acanthosepion esculentum, assembly GCA_964036315.1. NCBI lineage: Eukaryota > Metazoa > Mollusca > Cephalopoda > Sepiida > Sepiidae > Acanthosepion > Acanthosepion esculentum. The sequence goes on along the minus strand of OZ038495.1, from coordinate 43,324,119 downwards.
CTTCTTCTTCTTCTTCTTCTTCTTCTTCTTCTTTTTAGTGACAGAATTCGCATAAAGAATATTTAGTGGCTTTCTTATTCTTCTTCTTCTGCTTCTTCTCCTTCTTCTTCTTCTTCATCTTTTTAGTGACAGAATTCGCATAAAGAATATTTAGTGGCTTTCTTATTCTTCTTATTCTGCTACTTCTTCTTCTTCTTCTTCTTCTTCTTTTCAGTGACAGAATTCGCATAAAGAATATTTAGTGGCTTTCTTATTCTTCTTCTTTTTCTTTTTCTTCTTTTTCTTCTTCTTCTTTTCAGTGACAGGATTCGCATAAAAATATTTAGTGGCTTTCTTCTTCTTCTTCTTTTTCTCCTCTTCTTCTTCTTTTTCTTCTTCTTCTTCTTCTTTTCAGTGACAGAATTCGCATAAAGAATATTTAGTGGCTTTCTTATTCTTCTTATTCTGCTTCTTCTTCTTCTTCTTCTTCTTCTTCTTCTTCTTCTTTTCAGTGACAGAATTCGCATAAAGAATATTTAGTGGCTTTCTTTTTCTTCTTTTTATTTTTTTTCTTTTTCTTCTTCTTTTTCTTTTTCTTCTTTTTCTTCTTCTTCTTTTCAGTGACAGGATTCGCATAAAAATATTTAGTGGCTTTCTTCTTATTCTTCTTTTTCTCCTCTTCTTCTTCTTTTTCTTCTTCTTCTTCTTCTTCTTTTCAGTGACAGAATTCGCATAAAGAATATGTAGTGGCTTTCTTCTTCTTCTTCTTCTTCTTCTTCTTCTTCTTCTTCTTCTTCTTCAGGACATGGGCGATTGTAGCCTTACACAACATCCTATTTCGAGTGACTCTTAGCATGTTTCTCCTTTTGCTAATCTCATTCATTCACGCAAGCTTGTCAATTAAGTGCATCGCTGCTTTCCCCTATCTCTCTTGCTCGAAGTATGCCGCGCAGTGTTTAAGTTTTCCAAGCCGTCTTTCCTCATTACGTTTCTAAAGCATTTCAGCGGACTTTTATCGATTCTTTCTATCAATGTTCTTTCTGTTGACATTTATTTTGAAACTTCTTTATAGCTTGAAATTTTCAGTATCCTTCTGTAGACCTGCATTTCTGCTCCATCAAGTATTTTTTCTTCATCCCTGGGGAGATTCTTCAACATTCACTGCCATATAAGAGAAGGGATATCACATTGCGATCTAGTACCTTTTCTTTGTTTCTAACTAAATGTTCCTGTTTCTCCGTACTAAATTAATTTTAAGAGTACATAGCGGAATTTAACGATAATTGAGCTGGTCTATTAATTTAATTAGTAAAGTTTAATTTAATTAGTAAAATTTAATTTAATTAGTAAAATTTAATTTAACTAGTAAAATTTAATTTAATTAGTAAAATTTAATTTAATTAGGAATTTTTGGGATTTATTACACTTAGAGAATGAACATTTAGATAGTATATTTAGGAGTTGTTTTCTTCTATGTGCAGGTTCCCTTCATGAATTTGGTTTATCATAGTTCTCCACAGCTTCTTATTTCTAGCACTTACCATTACCACATCCCTGTCCTGCAGTCTATTTTAAAATCTCGTCAGGTAGGTGGCGTACAAAGACGCCAAACTTTTTATTTTATCTAATAGATTAATATGATTTTCAAGAACTAGTAGATATGATGCATTTAAGTGCTCCAGAATTTTGGCTTTGTTTCAAGCTAAGCTAAGCTTAATATATAAAAACTTCAAAGCTGTTCTAAAGTAAGCTATTTTGAAACGCCATGTAGTATATACACACACACACACACACACACGCACATATATATATATATATATATATATATATATATATATATATATATATAGAGAGAGAGAGAGAGAGAGAGAGAGAGAGATATATAAATATATATTCAGTGCAGGCAGAAAATTTACTTTCAGGCAAATATTAAAATATTAAAGACACCAGATATTTTGTGTCGATTAATTTTACTGACCACCTTTCCAAATTACTACTCATCCTGCTTGATTCCAAGTTGTTTGAGTTTATCAACAATTATTTGAGTATAAGGAATTGTGGTAAAAGATAGATATCGAGAAACATCATATAAAAATATTTCGACTATATATATATATATATTACCTATCTATCTCTATACATATCTATCTTAAACTATATACATACATATATATATATATATATATATATATATATATATATATATATATATATATATATATATATATATATATATATATATATATATATATATATAATGCAGGTGCTGGATTAAGACTTAAGACCTGATGACTACTTTGTGTATGAACTCAGAGTTCTGCTACCGGTGCCGAAAGTGTGTATTTATTATTAATATATAAATCCCGTTTTTTACATCAGGTACTATTTTATTAACACCGGATACGATATTATATCTTTATATATTTTACCCACTAAAACAACGTTTGAAATAATTAAAAAAATTTAAAAATTCACATGCAATTATTTTTATATGTGTGTGTGGGTGCGCGTGTGTGCATGTATGTGCGTGTTCATTGAAAACTTCCCAGCTTACCTCGTACAGACTGCTCCTAAAATGGTAATGTTTTTCTTAACGTGATAAGATTCTGCTAGGTAGGATGAAACGTTAATATTACAGCACTTCTTGATAGATAGATAGATAGATAGATAGATAGATAGATAGATAGATAGATAGATAGATAGATAGATAGATAGATAGATAGATAATGAAGATTTTGAGATAGATAGATAGATAGATAATAAAGATGTTGAGATAGATAGATAGATAGATAGATAGATAGATAATGAAGATGTTGAGATAGATAGATAGATAGATAGATAGATAGATAGATAGACAGATAATGAAGATGTTGAGATAGATAGATAGATAATAAAGATGTTGACATAGATAGATAGATAGATAGATAGATAGATAGATAGATAATAAAGATGTTGAAATAGATAGATAGATAGATAGATAGATAGATAGATAGATAATAAAGATGTTGAGATAGATAGATAGATAGATAGATAGATAGATAATAGAGATGTTGAGATAGATAGATAGATAGATAGATAGATAGATAGATAATGAAGATGTTGAGATAGATAGATAGATAGATAGAGATGTTGAGATAGATAGATAGATAATAAAGATGTTGAGATAGATAGATAGATAGATAGATAGATAGATAGATAATGAAGATGTTGAGATAGATAGATAGATAGATAATAAAGATGTTGAGATAGATAGATAGATAGATAGATAGATAGATAGATAGATAGATAATAAAGATGTTGAGATAGATAGATAGATAATAAAGATGTTGAGATAGATAGATAGATAGATAGATAGATAGATAATGAAGATGTTGAGATAGATAGATAGATAGATAGATAGATAGATAGATAGATAGATAGATAGATAATAAAGATGTTGAGATAGATCGATAGATAGATAGATAATAAAGATGTTGAGATAGATAGATAGATAGATAGATAGATAGAGATGTTGAGATAGATAGATAGATAATAAAGATGTTGAGATAGATCGATAGATAGATAGATAGATAGATAGATAGATAGATAGATAGATAGATAGAGATGTTGAGATAGATAGATAGATAATAAAGATGTTGAGATAGATCGATAGATAGATAGATAGATAGATAGATAGATAGATAGATAATGAAGATGTTGAGATAGATAGATAGATAGATAGATACATTTTCAACAAAGGCAAATAAACAAAGATACAGACAGATTTGAAGGTAATAAAATCTATTTTTGTGGACAGACGGAAATAGGACATGACATGCGTATGCGCTGTAAATCACTCGTTATAAATCATTTCCTTATACTTGAACCTTGAAATGTAACACTTACACTAAATAATGAATTGGCAGACTATGAATAATGTAGATTGGTAAAAAGTAAAAATATTTCTTAGAGCCACAAAAGACATGAAGATGTACAGAATTATGAACGCCCACGCCGCGGAAGTACATGTGACGTAAAGAAAGAAAAAGATGGGAAAATATACACGAACATGATCCATGCAAATAAACAAAAACACTTAGGAAATGATTAAAACCATTAATCGCAGATCCTCAGTAACTCTCAGAATATAACATACGTACTTTATGTCCTTTGTCATCTGCCAATATTGACATTTTAGTGCGATTTTTCGTTTCAGCAGGCGTTTCTACCAAAACTTTTTTTCTATGTTAAACATTCAGTAAGGATCATTTATTTTTCGGATTAAAAGCTCTAAATGTGTTTTCACAGCAAGTTAACGGCAGGTAATTTATAACGCTAAATTGATGGACTTGAGCGTTGCTTTTTATTATAGAAACTTGCTGAGTTAATATCAGATGGAAATGTCAGTGAGAATGGTGATCTTGAAAACCAACTTGAAAACACATTTGTATCACGAAAAAAGTTTATGCAGATCATTATTTTTTTTCTAAATAATTTTCGACTTCGATCCCAAGAATGATCAAGGAAAGATGTACGCTACAAAAATATTTACAAGCTGAAAAATTATTCATTTATTAAATATTTTCCGACGAAAATACTGACGACCAGAAAGAGGAGACGTCATGCTTGTAAATGCAGAGTTGAATAGTCAAGCACACACGGATCCTCATAAACCACTTGAAAGGAAATGTGTTCAAATTGTAGTTCTCATTTTGTAGTAATAAGCAGAAATATTCTACAAATAAACTTTTTTTATTCAGATAAGATCGATGGAAAACATTTTAGAACAAGTCTTTATCTCAGACTCATACAACAAAACATCTCTAACGTTGGACGCAAGTTTCATAATATATTAAGCATTTCTGTAAAAAATCTGTTTGAAAGCATTCCATTAATCTAGTAAATATTATCCATTCCAATGCTATCTATAATATTTTCTCTCTCTCTCTCTCTCTCTCTCTCTGTATGTATATATATATATATATATATATATATATATATATATATATATATATATATATATATATAGTTAAATTTATTTCTATGCATGACTAATATATTCAAAAAATGTGGCAGCAGCATTCTAAGCATGGCCGAACGGTAGACATATATATGTAAGATAGATAGAATCTATCTATCTATCTATCGAAGTTTTTTCCTATTTATCGATCAAGTTAACTATCTCAGTCATCTGTCTGTCTGTCTATCTATCTATCTATCTACCTCAGTTTTTTTTCCATCTATCTATCTATCTATCTATCTATTTTTGACACTCAGTAAATCTGAAAAATATATGTCACTTATATAAGCCTAATTCTTCAGAAGTGTTATAAACGATTTACCAACTTTCCCACATAGCGGTTATTTTTTTAAAAAGTGCTACGGCTTGTCAATGTTGGATAAATATGAAGAGCAATGAGAAATATCAAAAAGAAGAAATAAAAGTGGGGGGAACGGTTGTTTTCATCTTAATGTTATTTCTTTTTTTTATTCGCTGGCCTATCCAATCAAATTAGAGTATAACTTTTCTTCAAACACTCTTCGGAAGATACTGCCACTGTAAGGATTCCTTTCATCTAATTACCAACCAGAAACTCACAGCGTACGAGACAAGATTTTATAAGAGACCCTTTTTTGCCTCTCTGGCCACACGGAAATTGACATTAAATAATCCATCTGGATTTACATTTCTCCCATTTAAATCCCACAAACGGGCATAAAAATAAACATTATCTGAATCTAACCCTTTCTGCCCAGGCTGTAAAGTTGGATATGAAAAGAGTTATCTGATGTTAACTTCCTCCAAAAGAACGGCATAAAAAAAGATTTATCCGCATTTGTCTTCTCCCTGTCAAAACTCCAAATATGGAAAGAAGGCAAAAGACTGAAATTATTTAGATAACTCTTCCTCTTCTCAGTGTACAGCGATAAAATATTTTATTTCTTTATCGTTTACTTTTAAAATCTGGAGGGAAACCCGTATAGATACAGTTTAATGCAAACTTAACAAGATGTTTGCTTGGGTGATGCAATTTTAAAAATAAATTTTGCGATATATTACCCAAGATATTTTAAGTAAGAATGAAAGCATGAACGAGTAATTAAATATACTGTAGTCCTGTGACATAGCGGCTTGGAAAGCTTTGTCTCACGCATATAACGTCTGTCAAATCGTATTTTCCTGCCATTGTTAACTAACCTACGTCTTTCCTATCGGTTATACAAAATTTACGTTTAGAGTCTACTCATTGTAAAGCATTGTTTTGCTGGATCAACTACAAATGAGTAGAGAGTTCGATGCTTATTGCGTGTCCCATACATTCGGCATTGCGCTACATCTAAGCTACCCTTAATAAATTGCTATATAAAAAAGCAATGTACGAAAAAGAATGACTTTCCCGTTCTCCTCTTGAATGCCTCATCTTCATTCTGCTGCCTTCAGATTTTTAATATCTATTTGTTTGTTTTTTCGTGAACATCATTCCACTTCTGCCATTAAAGTACTGAAGAAACGATTTCGGCCAACCGGGTGAAAACACTGTCTGTGTTAATTTGCGTTATCATCACGCTAATATTATTAGCTAAAGGAAAGGATTTACCACTTGATATGGGTTTACTCACTTCTGAAGGCAAGATGCATCCAAATACCACATACTTCATTTTACTTGGATAGGAAGTGGGCAATACCAACTAATGTATTGCTACTTGAAATATGATGATAATCCGACTATCTACTACGTCCTGAAATACATTTGTATGATTTGTAACCTAGTGGACGAAACGAACATACTTTGGAAAAAGATTCCATTTCACTAATCATACTCTCTTATGTTAAATATCAGAAAAGTGACTAATCATTGACTGATTCGTTCATTACGATTTATCAACCATTGCAGGTTATTTAAAGTCATGATATATTTGTCCTAGGTAAGACGATAAACAACATCCTCGTCCTGGGTAAGACGATAAACTACGTCCAACAGCAAGGCCTCTGATCAGGAGGTTTTGAGGAGTGTGGAACCACCTCTTAATTACTGGTTTTCCCAGATCCACCGTGACCCGGGGTGGTAGCACCTGTTAGGGTCCCAGCTATGGGAAAATAGTTAAAACCAAAAAAACCGGGGCCAAAACACTATGAAAGTGTAAGAATACGTTGTACTACTAGCAATACTTTTTGTAAAAAAAATATTACCAGCAATGAATTTTTGAAGAAAGAATTATTACCAACAATACATTTTTTTAAAATATATTACCAGCAATACATTTTTTTAAAAATATCACCAGCAATAAAAATCTTGTCGGCATTAAATAACTCATTGAGGTGTTGATATGCCGTAAAACAAATCAAAATAATGTTTTATAATATACCATAAAATATTTTATTATATACCATAAAATATTTTAGAGTGTAAGAATTCTTATATGTTTTTTAGTTAATAATGATTTTAAGGATATAGTCTTACCCATAGCTTGGAAGGCAATACTTGCTTGACGAAGTGAACACGGGCTATACTTCCTAAAACTCGGTGCGAAATTTCCACAATTCATATAAATACACTCCCTGTGTATTTTGCAGTCGAATCTCTTTCACTAACATGTGATTAGTTTGCATAACTTCTGCATATGTTACACTAGGTTACGAACAGTAGATGTTTTTGCTAATGTTCACTCCACACTAGGCCTAAGAGACACTCAAGATAGGGATCACTGTGTTATATTCGATGAACGTAAGAAAGGTAACAAGTGAAGTTCATGAGGTTATCTAGGAAAGATAACGGCTAACGCTAGACGTGGAGAGGTCAGGATTGTATTGAAGCCTGAGAATTTTGAATTATTTTTCTTCTCATTAGTATCTCTACGCGGTAATTTTTAGTAGAATAAGACCATATTTTTCAAGAAAGATATTTCAAAATGTATTTCCTATTACAAATGCCGTCTTGAATAGTAATGCTTGTGTGAATGCTTCAATTTAGGAAGTAAACGGAGAATTTCTTTTTATTACTGAAAAATGTAATCGTGCTTGTTCCTTCAAGCGAGAAGTACGAGAGAATATTGGAACAGAATTGACGGTTACATCTAGATATTTTAGAAATGAAATGATTAGAGATATTTTCCAATCTATGCTTAAATTCGTAAAGTCTAGGTACCATAGTGGAATTCTCATCAGAACAATTGGCATGGAAATAGGAATAGAATATGCAGAGGAAATGTATGCGTTGGAAAAGTGACTGTAGCCGGGATTAGAGGTCAGATGGTTGATTCTTATTTGAACCTCCAACATTTATTATGGCTTGTCAGATTTAGGAAGTAGGCTGGATTGAGAATATTTCAGCACACGCAATAATCTATCATGTATTGTATCTTCAAATACTTAAAGTTCATAATATCTATGTTTTTTTTATATTTTATTTTATGCTTAAAATGTGATTTGATTGATTAAAAATTTAGGCAGGTTTAATTAATCAAAATCTCAAAGTATACCAAAATACAGGACACATGAGAAAAGGAATCATATTTTTCACTTTTTACAAATATCAGCTTGAAATATTAATTTTTGAAATAGTTTTATCTTCATTCCATTTTTTTTACAATCATTAAAACATTCTCCATCGAATACTTAATGATCATTAAATTACGTATTCGGAATTCGTAATAGATTCGACAAGATTTTCATTTTGTATTCGAAATTATTCCACTAAGGTGTTTAACATATCATACTTCTCTATATTTCACTCTAGGTTAAGAATAGTGAATATTTTTGCTAATGTTCACCGAATACAAGGCCTAAGAGCCACTCAAGATAGGGGATACTGTGCTGTGTTGTATGAACAAAAGTAAAGGCAAGAATTGAAGATCATGAGGTTATGCAAGAAAGATAATTGTTCACCCTACTCTTGATTTGGTCAAGATTGTAGTGATCGGGAAAACATCCAGCCAACAGTACCACAAATTAGCAGGCCTTGGAAAGAACTTCTTATTAATAAGATTCATCCTTGTATACGTGGCATGGCGGGTCCCAGCTGAAAAGATCTTGACTGGTGGAGCCAAGGTGTGTAAATTCTCAGGCTACATGCCATAACGATCGAGCAGCGTGAGGCTTGTGACGTTTCATCCGTAGGAAAATTGGTATAGAAGGGTGAGAGGAGAAAAAAGACCTAAAATGAAAAAGAGAGAAGGAAGTCATAAGAGAAGGTGTCACTAACTTTCTTTGGAATAAAAGGCCTGAAATAGACGCTGTCGTTTTGCTTTACTTTGAGAGTGTTATTTTGGGGGTTCATAAATATTATAATGTTTGATATAAATTTGAATGTTTAAACAGTCTATAAGCAATTTAATTTGATGTTTGTTAGCGATTTAAGTTTTTTTTTAAATTTATTACACAAATTTTGGGTATTTAATATGAAATAGTCGATTAGAAAAATGTTCATAGAATGTACATTAAAATACTAAAATTTTATTTTAAAATATAAGTTTACTTCTAGCTGTAATTGATTATTAAGGTGATTTCACTATCAGTTTGAATTTTATTCATGAATTTTAATAAAATTCAAACTGATAGAGTTTTCTCCTCTCCCTCTTCTATATCAATATATAACTTCCGTTAAGTTAACCGATTAAATGTGTCCATGTCTGGACCTCCTCAAATAATATTAAATATGAAAGAATAGAAATTTTAAATTACATCTAACTCAATCATGTCTCTCCCCCCTCACTTGCTCACTTCGTTAATTTACATATGCTTAGTACTGCCCGTCAAAAATGTGTAAATTTCTTTTCATTTTTCGTTTCAACCTTTGGAAGTAAAGTCTGATCATCCGCGGTCCTTTAGAAGGGCTGTAGTGAAATAATTTATTACATGGAACCTTAATGTGGTCTGTTTATATTTTTATTTAGATTATTAGCTCTGATTTACATGGAGATCTCTGGATTTTATCCTCCTTGGGTCTACCCATACGGAATACCTAGTTTTTCGTAAACTAAATATATATATATATATATATATATATGGTACATATATAAATACAACATATATAATTCATTTTGTTGATTCGTTGTTTGAAATGTTTGGAATTGAATGCCAATTCGCGAGCAACATTCTAGTTTCAAAATTTATATCACAGATCATTACTTGATATGTCATAGCTATGCACATATTTCACAAAGTGATGTAACACTTGTTTGAGATGGGGCTTTTATACTGCCAATTTCAGTTTTCTATTTCCACACTTAGTCATAACATGAAGGAGAAAACCTTAATTAAAATCATTTCTTATATATATATATATATATATATATATATATATATATATATATATATATATGAGCGCATTCAACCCCACCCCCTGCAAAGAGCCTCCTACCACTAGAACCTTGTTCTACTATCAACGAGCTTTCCTCCGCGATGTCCCCTGGGATGTTGCCTTTACGCTCCCCGTTCAAGAATGTGCTTCTGACGTCTCATCCTGGGTTAAAGCTGGAATTGACGCTTTCATTCCCTCAAAGAAATTTAAGGTCAAATCGCGCTCCTCCCCCTGGTTCTCCGCTGCTTGCCCAGCCGCCATTGCCCATAGGAACCACTTGTTCCACCTATTTCGTAGCGACATGTCCGACTGCCACAGACGTCTCTTTGCCTCCTCCCGTAACGAGTGTAAGCGTGTCCATAACGAAGCTAAGTCACTGCACGGATGAAGGAACGTATTGCATCTCGCAAATTCGGCTCCAAGGATTTTTGGCGTCTCTTCAAAAGCGTACTGAACAATAGCAAATCCTCTATACCTCCTTTGTTCAACCAGTTTGATGTCCTGACCTCATCTGCCGACAAGGCTGAATGCTTTGCTTGGAATATTTCTTTCAAATCAACGCTTCACTCTTCCGGTGTACCCATACCCGATTTCCCTCTTAGAACTGAGACCCTATTGAGCGTGTTTCACATATCCCTGTCATTGGTATTGGGAATTATCTCTAACTTAGACTCCCACAAGACTAGTGCTGGAGATGGAATACCAGCCATTGTCTTGAAGAAATGCAAGCCTGAACTGGCGCCCGCCCTCTCTAAATTATATAACTACTGCATCAAGGAATATTGTTTTCCTGACTATTGGAAGTCCTCATCCATTGTCCCTGTCTTTAAGAAATCTGGCGACCCCTCTAACCCTTCTAAATACCGCCCTATCAGTCTCCTACCCCTCTTCAGCAAAGTCTTCGAAGCCCTAGTCAACGCCGAAATGGTTAACCAGCTTACATCCCACGATCTGCTCTCAGACAAGCAATATGGTTTCCGCTTTACCCGATCTACAGCTGATGTGCTTACCGCCATCACTGAATTTGACTACCAAGCTCTTCATAATAATAGAGAAGCTCTTGCCGTGGCTCTAGACACCTCCAAAGCGTTTGATAGGGTTTGGCATGACGGCCTTCTTCGCAAGCTCCAAGGTTATGGCATTACATGTCGATTGTTTGACCTAATACAATCATTCCTGTCAAACTGTGAATTGAAGGACGTTCTCAACAGATTCTCCTCCAGCTCCTATCCCACGAACGCAGGTGTTCCTCTAGGCTCCATTCTAGGCCCTACTCTGTTCCTTATCTTCATAAACGATCTTCTTGACGCCATAGATTCCCAAGTTGGCATCTAGCGGACGACACTACAATTTACTCCTGCCTCAAAAGCAAATCTAGTGTCGCTGACAAAATTAACCTGACCGTTCGTCTCAAAAAGGACCTCCAATCCGTCGTGAATTGGGGCAGGATTTGGCTGGTTAACTTTAAAGCCTCAAAAACAAAACTGCTCTCTATTAATCACCACAGAGATCCTTCCCTGCGTCCCATTAGAATGTCTGACGCTCAACTTCTCGAGAGCACCTCTATGCGGCTGCTCAGTCACAAGCTGACTGCTGACGGGAGATGGAACAAATACATTGAGTCAATTGCTTCATCCACCGCAAGGAAAGTTGGTTCCCTGTACCGGGCCAGGAAACTTTTCTCCCCGGAATCGATCCTTCAAATCTACAAATCAACCATTCGCCCTTGCATGGAGTATTTCTGTCATATATGGTCTGGAGACCCTTCTGTTTGCCTCGTGTGTGTGTGTGTGTGTGTGTGTGTGTGTGTGTGTGTTGTGTGTGTGTGTGTGTGTTTGTGTGTGTGTGTGTGTGTGTGTGTGTGTGTGTGTGTGTGTGTGTGTGTGTGTGTGCGTGTGTGTGTGTGTGTGTGTGAAAATCAGATATAACTAAAATATATCTGTTAAATTATATTTTTGTATAAAGACAAAAAAATTTAATTGCCCGACGTGTTTCGTCCTCTGGGGTTTTTATAAAGGCAAGTGTGTGGATTTTATTTTGTGATAACTAATTATACACAAAACTAAAAATTGCACACAAAATAGCAGCTATAATCAATAAAAAACGAGCATGTTCAAATAAATTACCGCGTAATGATATGTTGTATTTCAATAAGTCATGTGTATTAATGTTTTTGATTATTCATACATTTTGCGTTCTTTTTATGTGTCTCCGTGACTGCTTGCAAATACCAGATGCATAAAGTTGGACATGCGGAGGTCATAATGGAGAACATCTCGGAATGAGGTTGAATTCGTTAAAGTAACTTATGCGCAACTAGATTTAGAAACTGTAAACTATCTCTTCTCACTCCAGCTATGGGTTAAATAGCAGGACGCACTGGGCCCTATAGCCTCTGAAAGAAACTAATGCCTATCTACTGCAGGAATTCTGGCAAGTAAATATTGGATCGAAAAAGAGGCATGGTCGAGACAAACGTGTATCACGCGTTGGACATAAGGAAGGAAGGACTGCGGAAATTTGTCCGCATTTTTCTTGTAATTTAGCTTTGAGTTCTTCGGGCCTCATCAGGCACTTGTCCATTCGGGTAACCTTCAGAGAATTTCAGACTGAACTCTTTATTTAATCTATAGGTCAGAGTCTTCTCGATCCGCTGATCATATCTACTGACATCTCGTATAGTTCTCATTTAGTCCTACTCAGTTATTATTCGCCCACGGAGTCCAAGTTTATACTGCTCGGACCACGGATTGAACTCACAACTATGTTACCAAATTCAGAACTAACGCTATAACACACTTAGCCATTATGTATTAATATTTTGTATACTTTTGAAATTCAAATATTTAGAATTATAAATGTGGATATTATTATCAAACAGATCTTAAAATATTTGTAACATTTCATATGAAAACATCATGTACTACCAGGGAGTCCAGAAAAGAAAAGAATCAAAATATAGTTTTATAGTCAAACTTCTCGCAGTATTTAGTAATGTTGAAGTAATCACTAACATATTTTGTCGGTTGAACAAACTCTACTCTCTCTACTACGTTTATATTTACAGTACTTCCACTGTGTTTTATATTTTAGCAGAATTAAAAACATATAAAATATATATTTTTAAAAAAATTTGATAAAAATTTATCGAAAAAAACAATATTACGTATTTGTTATTTTAATGATTAAAGTGTTTTCAAATAAGTGGGAATATTTTGTATGTTAAATAATAAAACTTTTAATTTAAAAAAAAAAAAAATTTATTGTACTAAGCTACGCACCCTTGTAAAACCAAGTGTACTTTGTACCCGCTTATGTGATTTGAACTACTCCCCAAATTTGGTTTCGATCAGTCAATGTATGTCTATTTTAGAGGGTGTGACGGACGGACTAATGAAAGTCACAGAATTTTATATATAGAAGTAACAACAACGCAATTAATACAAATAAAAATAATCGGTAGCTGATCGTTCAGAAAAGTGTAGTTGTCAAAAGTAAAAATATCTTTGAAAGGGGTAGTCAGGTTATTCCTCGAATAAGACAATAGCGAATATTAGTAAGGCCATGTGAATTTATAGACTCGTTAATACGATCGTTACAGACATGTGACTTAACATTTCCAGTAATAAAAAATTCCTTTATCTAAGATCTTTAGACAACATTTATATTAATAGCTTAATAGAATAGGTTACACAGATATTTAACCTTACATTTTTTTAATACTTTGTAAATATAATGATGGTATGTACCAGATTGGATACAAACATTCTGTAAATAGAAATTAAAGAAACATTTTCTTGGACACATTGTTGTCTTTCTTCCCTCGCGTTCTAACCCTCTTAAAGATAGCGTCACGTACACATCAGTTATAAACGTGATATTCTCTTGATTTAAATAAATTGTATTTTTTTCTTCCTTTGTCTTTTTCCTATTCATTGGTTTTGCTTCTTTTCTTTTTATTAGTCTGTTTAAGATAGAATATTTGAATAGGGCATAAGAATTTAAAAAATAAAAACGACATTTAATCCCAGAAACTAGCAACAAGTACCTTTTACAATTTACACAAAGTTTATCCCAACATAAAATAATCGGACAATATGACTGTTTCTAAAATTTATTGGCAAGATGAGAAATCAATACTGATGCGACTTTTTACTTAAGGATAATTTCTTCCATATACAGTGCTCTATCGACAAAAGCTTAACGCTCAATTAGGATCGGTGGTTACAGTTTTTTAGAATTGATTTCGCAAAGGAAACAATTCAGATGAGGAATTTTCATTTTCAATCATAAAGAATAAAAATTGATCTATCAATGTATATATTCGCTAAGCCGATTCCACAATCGATCTGCATATTAAGCGATATTAAATCGGATTTCCCAATTCAACGTAAAGATAGTAATTAAAGTTGGAACTGCGGGGGTAAAATTAATTATCTATGGCCTCAGTCAGTTGATTAATAATCAATTACTTATGAGGAATTGATAGGAACTAGATGGATAAATAGATATTAGGTCTTTTGTTTGGATTTTGACATGTGGGTATGGCCGAGTAATTGTCAGAAGAAGCTTGCCCATATATATATATATATATATATATATATATATATATATATATATATATATATATGAAGGCAAGCTGCTGCTGAAAATTATATATATATATATATATATATATATATATATATATATGTACAATGATAAAAATATAGTTTTAAGCTATGTTATATCCATGGGTTAATCTGCTTAATATCTAGGAGAGAGCCTGCACTTCGAGGTGGTGTAATGGTTAACAAGCTTGTCCCGCTAGAAAATTACGACTGAGTAGTGAGTTCGATGCTCACTGAGTGTTCCATACTTTCGGCCTTGTGCCACATATACGCTACGCTTGGATAATCACTATCTAGGAGAGAGCCTATGTAAATATAAAAGTAGACGTTGATATCAACACCAAGGGGCCATATTCTGTTTCATGCTTAAAAACAATCTTGAGGCTATCGCAATACCCACTTTTATATCGTCATGCCATGTAGATTGCGTTGGCTGCTTGGTGTTCACCTCACTGTTCACACACGCACACACACACACACACACACACACAAATACACACAGACAAACACACACACACACACACACACACACACACACACACACACACACACACACACACACACATATATATATATATATATATATATATATATATATATACACTACAGGTCAAATGTAAAAAAACCCTACCAAAATTAGCATGGGATGAACTTCACAGAAAAGTGAATAAAAAGGAAAACAATCTCCCAGAAGCATTGAAAAAAGAATGGAGTCAGTTATGAAAATTTAATCATAAAATACTTTTTTAAAACTTATTGTCATAAAAAATGTATAAAAAGTCATGTCTCATTTTTTGTAGTAATTTTCCCTTATTAAAAGCACAAAATAACTATTTTTGTGCCAATTCTTTAGACTTACCATGGGACCCCTCAACTTTTAAACTGTAGACCCCCTTTTCTCTCTTTCTCCCTCTCTCCTCTTTCTCTCTCTCTCTCTATCTCTCTCTCTCTCTCTCTCTCTCTCTCTCTCTCTCTCTCTCTCTATATATATATATATATATATATATATATATATATATATATATGAAAAATGGAAATTCATAAATTATGTTTATTTTTTTGTATTTTCTAAATTTCTAATAACTTATTATACATCAGAAACAAAATTGTGAATAAACTCTCAGAAATTCAGTCATTATCAAAAATGTTCAGTCAGTATTTTCTTGATAAGTCCTGGAATTTTGGGTAACGTTGGTATTTAAATAAATCCAAATATGCAACTATCATACAGACGGCGTACCAAAGAGCCTTCAAAGTTAATGGCAATATTGGCAGCAATTTCAAAAAGTAAAATGACCACGCTTGAATTCATACGAAAATATAAACGTTTCTTTTCTTTCCTCGGGTTCAAGATGAGATTATATAATGTTTTAAGTTAAATACTGAAAGACATTGGTATAAAATTAAAAATATAGGAGACTTTAATCATTAGAAATTAGTAATATATTTTTTGTGCAACTGTTATAATAATGTATCAGAACACAATTACAATATTTCTTTTAAATCTGATATCATCTTCCGAAAGAAATCATAAATTTTAATATATGCCTATTTATACAGTGTGTTCCATTATTGTATACAAATTGAATTTCTCATATTATCTTCTGATTAAATTTATCTCTTGTTACAAAATTTTAAAGAAAATCTTAGCCACACTGGCATCTGCAATAGTGTTCAATATCAAGTTATTATGCTTCGTAATAAACAACAAATTGACACTTTAGTGATATTATTTCTTCTCCGCGTTTCAAATTATATGCAACATAAAGCGTTTTTGATCAACGATGAAAAAGAGAACATTTTTGGAAGGCTTTATATAGCAAATGCAAAAATAGAAATTAACTTAAATCTTGTAAGAAACCAAAGTGCAGTGTAGAAATTCATTTCGAAACCAACTGTATGCAATGCATATGTCAAAACAAGGTGTTTGTCTTTTACTCAACAAATGGAAAACCGTTCCGAGATAGATATGGTAAGTACGAATATAAGAGCAACAAAGTAGAATTTGCTACCATGGGAAATCCAAATGTACCTATTAACTAAAAATGGGGCATCCTGAAGAACTTAGAAACTGCACCAAAATAGATTATTGTCCACCACTGAAACCGAATAATATCGTTAAAATAGTTGCCTGGCCCAAAACGTAATTTCGGTGTGTTATTTTAGGGATAAATGAAGGGCGGTGCGAGTCACGACGGCTGGTGGACATGATAGTGCCTGGAGGACGATCCTCGGAGATTAATGCTAGTGTGCCTGTTGTCACCTGCAGAGTTGTTGATGGAGTCAGATGAACTCACCTGCCTACGTACAACCGTTCAGCTAGGCTTCAAGCGCGTTCAAAGAGAAAGTGGTATTTATGTAAGACATTAATCCAGTTCACATGACTATCGAAAACATTGAACACTTGATAAAATTAAGGTTAAATGACCGACTTAAGAATTAGTCAGCGGGTTCATCAGCTCTCAACCCGATCGAATATCATTGGAGTATCGTCAAGAGACCGACACACTATCTTCATCACAGAATCATTTTGAATATGAGTTGATCGGGATTTTCTAATTTTTTACATCGATGTTCACCCTGTACAAAGCTCCAAACCACCCGAGGTACAGAGTTAATGAGGAAAGGTTTATGGGGATATATGTGGGGAGATAACTTTTGACTCTAGACTAGAACTGGTTACGATTGTAGTGATCGGGAAAGCAGCCTCTTGTGAGTTGGTTCCAAAAAGAAGCAGCGGTTCGTCGTTATTCCTGAAGAATTTTTTGACTTAATGTCTTCTAAGATCAGAAAAATGTAAATTATATGTACGGATCATATTACTTTTCTACTGTGTTATAAGACCAATATTGTAACACGTTACTTCGTGATTCGTTCGTCTGACTAAATAATTCTGGTTTTGGTAGCCATTATAAAGGATGATATTATTGTTTTCAAATTAATTGGGTGTGTGCATTGTGTGTATGATTTTGGTGTTATAGTTTTGTTATTTGTTTTATTTTCCGAACACAAAACATTGTGGCCGTGTTCATAGTAAATATTATTAAGTGTTGGCTTTTTCTTTTTTATTACGAAGGATTCCATTATATTTATTTATTTTTTTACATGGAGATGAGATTATTATGATTGTATTTTCTACTAGTATGTTTGGGATGGAGTCTTGGTATGTTTGTGTGTGTGTATCGGTATAACGTAAGACATGTGGACACACGCACAAATACGGCCACAATGTGCTAACCGTGTTCGGAAAATAAAACATCCCTATAACACTAAAAACATACACACAACGCACACACGCAACTAAATTGAAAAAATAAAATGATCCTTGATAATGGAAAAAAGAATAGCCGAAAGCGCCGGGAATTATAGAACATTTGGATAGTTTCAACAGACTCTGTGTTCAAAAACAAGACACTTACTTGAACACAAGAAAAAATAAATAAAAAGCTTAATTGTAGTTCTTTGTCTGTCGTTTTTAATGAAATATGCATAAATGAAGGATTTCTGCCTAAATACACAATATATATATATATATATATATATATATATATATATATATATATATATGTGTGTGTGTGTGTGTGTGTGTGTGTGTGTGTGTGTGTGTGTGTATGTGTGTGCAGGTTTGTGGAGCTCCGTTTCAGAATTGTAGAGACATGCGAATAGATCTAAATTTTACATTAAATCGGTGCGTACTATTTTATTATAAATATTATCAATTCTTATTCGTTAACTAGTCTTTCAATGAACATTTGACAGAGGGATTTGTTCAATTGTTTGTTACACGAACAGAACTGAAATTCTCAAAATTAATTACTCACATTTTTCGCATATTTATTCGAGTATACAATATTGCAAAAATTATTTTTAGCAATATTGACGTCATTTAGCTACGTTTCGTTTAAATACATCGATAGTAACAAGTAAATTACCTTGTTTTCATGCGGATAACTGCTGAAATTTCATATACAGACAGTGAAAAAAATGAACATGTCACTTACACCTGCAAATATATAGACGCATTTTTCACTTATCCTAAAATAAAGCATTCCATTCAGGTGTACTATGAAACACGATAGACGAAACATTTTGTGTGAAGATGTTCTCTGTTGTGGAGCTCTCCCCCTTTTACAGAAGATAGACTCGTCTAAAGTATACTTATACTGCCATCTTATTCATTATATCTTAATGTTTAAGAATAACATGGCATACTGGGAACCAGGTACGATAATAAGCAGTCTAAGGAATGTTCGGTACACGATTCAAGGCGAAAAATTCACTCACAGGAGACATATCAATCAGATACAAAAAAGACGGGTAGAAGAGCCAAGATAGTCACCTTCGGAAAATGAAGACTCAATGGAGGCGATTTTTGCAGCATTTGAAATTCAAAGACCACAAGTAGCCAGGGAGATTTAAAGGACAAGCAGGAAAAGAAAATTCACTGAACCGCTAATAATATACCATAAGCGAGAAAAATATTAACTCCCCCCAAAAAAAGGAGATAGGGAGGGGGTGTTGTGGGGCTCTACCCCTTTTACTGAAGATGGACTCGTCTAAAGTATACTTATACTGACAAAGTTGGAGTCAGGGTGAGAGATACGCAGAGATGCGTTGAGATAAGGTTGAGATACGTAGAGTCCACAGAGAGAGAGATAATTACGGCTTCACTTACAGAGACTTGTACATATACTTTCTACTAACCCGTATTCCTGGACTACTAATCTTCATTTCAAGTTTGTATTCTTACGTTCAATACACTTATTTTCCTATTTCAATTACTGGCGTTGTTTATTTATTTGGGCAGGATTCCCTCCCTGGAATCCACAACAACTTGGCGACGAGGACATCGGACCCACACGGAAAGAAGAAAAAAAATTTCTCTCGTCACCACAACTTGGCGAAGAGGATTTCGGACCCACACGAGAAAAAAAATTCTCTCGTCACCACAACAACTTGGCGACGAGGATTTGCACTTCTCGGAGACTCAAAACAAAAATTTTGCCAGCGTCCACAACAAATGGTCGACAGAGATTTACGAGGATTTGCGAGGATTTTGCGTGACCAACGTGATTAAATGGTACTTCCTCAAAATACGGAAAGTCGAGGTATTCTTAAGACTCTTATCATGGAGTATTTTAAAAGTATTTTGGTAGAACTTGTAAAATACTAAAATGAACAGCAACGACAAGAAAGGGAAATCAAGAGAAACAGCTCAAAATTCAGAAGGAAAATCAAGAAAGACAGCTCGACATTCAGAAGGAACATCAAGAAAGACAAATGCAACACCAGGAATTAATATTAAATGTAACGGGTAACACATAACAAAAGAATATCGAAAAAGAGGCGACTTTTTCTCAAGACGCAGTTTGGAACACAATAGAAACCTGTAAATACTCTCTAGAAGGTGATAACAATTTCGGGGACTACTACAGACGTCATGAAGACATTTTCAACATTGATTGCCAAAATTGGACGGAAGCTAAGAAGCTACGTTTATTACTCAGGAAATTGGGAACAGAGGAGTACACAAAATTTGTGGCCTATATTCTACCGAAAAAGAAAAACGATTTGACGGTTGACGAGGCAGTTACATGCCTTACGGAGCACTTCAGTCCAAAGACTTCACTTTTCCATAAAAGGTGGAAATGTCTCAACCTCATAAATGGCGAAAATGAGGACTACTCCACGTTCGCCGCAATCGTGAACAAACATTGCGATGAGTTTAAGTTGGCAAAATTGACTCCGGACAATTTTAAGTGTATGATTTTCGTACAGGGATTAGTCTCAGCCAAGGGCAGTGAAATGCGCAAAAAAAAGTTCTCGAAGCTTCAAAACGAGCCTGGATTAACGCTACAAAAATTGTCAGAAGACTGCCAAAAATGCTTGAGCATAAAAAAAGACTCTAAGGATATCGAGGAATCGCGAGTAGCACATATACGTAAGTTGAACAAAAGATTACGATTTTCACCCACATCCCGGAAGAAAAAGAAAAAATTCATGATAAAGCAAAAGTTACAAGTTATAAGGCGATTAATGACAGAGATCAAAGCAAATATAACCCACCCCACCCCATCTGCATGTTACAGATGTGGTGGATTACACTGGAATAACGACTGTTGATTCAAATACAAAAACTGTTTAGCTTGTGGAAAAATGGGAGATAAGGCATCTCAATGCAGAAACAAATGATACACTAGTAGGGTAAGAACTACTAGAATGGACTACGAAGAAAAACTAAACACAAGAAAATACGTGGAACTCGAGATTTTAAATAAAAATGTAAAATTACAGTTAGACTATGGTCCGGATCTAACTATAATTAATCTACAAACATGGAGGAAACTAAATAGACCGACCATGATGCCTACACAGAAAATCGCTAAGTCTGTTACAGGGAAGTGTATCAAACTTGAAGGAGAAGTAATTCTCTCCCCGGAATCCACAACATTCTCAAAGAATATTTATAATTCATCTCTTCTAATTTAAAAGAAAAATAATACACAGATAAATAAAAATTATTAATTTTATAAGCCTGTGTTTCAAGATTCTTATTTCTTCGTTTATACACACATTTAATGCTATATATATATATATATATATATATATATATATATATATATATATATATATATATATATATATATATATATACACAGATTTTCTTTATCAGTAGAACAACTGATTTTCATTTACAAGGAAACCTTCAGGTGCCGAGCTAACTCGGACCAGGAGATTGAGTTATGCCTGAAACTCAGGGTTTCGCTACCGATTTTGGATATAACCCACCCCCCCCACACACACACACACACACATATATATATATATATATATATATATATATAGAGAGAGAGAGAGAGAGAGAGAGAGAGAGAGAGAGAGACATAGATAGATAGATAGATACCTGATGATTCCAAGACCATTAGTTTCAGAATTTTAACGGTTTTGCCAGAGTTATTCTGATTAATGTGAAAATGTTATTTATATTATGACAGAAATGCCATAAGAAATTAACAATCACAACTTGCCGGATGAATGAAACTACACACACACACACACACACACACATATATATATATATATATATATATATATATATATATATATATATATATATATATATATATATATATATATATATATGTATAAAAAAAACATAAAAATATTTGAGCAGACCGGAGTCAGACCAGAGGCCGGATATTTTAAGAAAGTGCTCTATACGCAATTCTAAAAGTTGAATGTGCAGAGCTGATAATAATATTGTTAAAAGATTGAATATATATATATATGTGTGTGTGTGTGTGTGTGTGTGTGTGTGTGTGTGTGTGTGTGTGTGTGTGTGTGTTGTGTAGAAAGACCAACCTTCGCTAAACTAAACTGTTGAACATAGACTCTTCCCTTGACTATGAGAGGAACGTCAACTCAAATGACCACGAGTCGCAAAGTGGGTAGTAAGCAACGCCCCACTAAGTATTATATATATATATATATATATATATATATATATATATATATATATATATATTTATTTATAGGAGTGTTTGTGTGTGAGAGAGAGATTTATTATTTCCACGTGTATAATTTGTTTTATAAACTAAATTTCACTCAATAAGAGCCTTAAGAGCCACTCAAGTTAGAGGGTTGCAATCAAAATTGTAAATGTGAATTAGGTGTTTGGCATGAATGGAAATGAATGTAGGAGTACCTGAGGTTTAGGTAGGTACATTACGCGCATAACTTGAATTTACGAGATAGATAGATAGATAGATAGATAGATAGATAGATAGATAGATAGATAGATATAAACAACGCCCCACCCGAGAAATGATGGTGATTCAATTAAGTATCGGCTGCTGTAAAGGTCTGGACTGCTGAGAGAACTAAAGAATGGAGCCCATCTGAACCTTCGTCATATTAATAACGATAGAATAGCGACAGAACAAAATGTAGCGTTCTGTGGTGAAAAAAAAGATACATCGTGTAAAATAAGTCTTGACTCATAGAACAGCGTAAATGTTTTTTTTTAAATTCTGTCAAAGCAAGGAAGTCGAATGTGAGTAACTCCATCCCAAATATGGCAGCCTGCTTGGGACAATCCGAATATTGTAAAGTTAGGTCATGTTAGACGTAGCCACATATGTCCGGCAGGGATAAAATCGTTAGTTATTCAATAAAGTAATTTAATGCTTTCACCAAGACTTGTAACTTATGATCAGAGCAGAAGAAAATGTCATGGTTATCAAAAAGACTGGTGGAAAAGTTCTATTTTGCTATTGTTAGTAGCTAATACCAAAGTTCATCCAATTCAAGACGAAAACAATTCTTTGCTCTCCTCTTCTTGACGTGGTGACTAAAGCTATTGCGTTGTTATTGTATTTCACATTGTTCAATTGTTCTTCCAAGAAATACACTAAGGGCACATATTAGAATTATATTGTATTACACTAAATGAATGGATGCCTTGTGCAACAGCTTCAAATCATATAAATAGTTAAGAAACAATACATGTTGTTGAAGAGACAGCTCCCAACTGAAAATTGCCAATAGTCATCTTGAAGGAAAAAATCTTCATACACAAAGATACACATACACGCATGCATCCATATATATATATATATATATATATATATATATATATATATATATATATATATATATATATATATATGCATGTTTCATTAAATAATATAGACAAGTTTTGTCTATTTATTTTAATAAGTTCTTTTCGTATTGTCTGATAAGCTTAATCACATTATCGTTGAAAGACGAAAGGAAAACACCATATTGACACATGTTTGAATCCAATCTAAGCTTTCGGCTTACATAAGCCATTATCAAAGATGACAATTTTAATAAATCAAACAACACATATACGAAACCACAATAATGTTATTAAGGTTATCAGACAATACGAAAGGAACTTACTTAAAATAAATAGACAAAACTTATCTATATTATTTAATGAAAAATTGCTGCCGATATATATATATATATATATATATATATATATATATATATCTGATGCAATGAGAACGAAAGTAATATATAAATTCTAACGTTCACAGCATTAATTCAAACAGTTCGCGATCCCGATAGTCGAGCATTAATTATTTATTATAATTTCTTCATATAGACAAAAACATCAGTTTTGTGCCATGCGTGTTACACGGTTAGGCGATAATTTATCTTTCGATACATGACTGGCGAGGCAGATTCTTCCCGTAGTAGGTTGCCATTTCTTTCTGTGATAGAATAGTTGTCATCCAAATCTATAGAACCCGGTCTGTCCTGCTATTTGCCATAGCTGAGGAGATAAGAGGATTCAAACGTTTCCTAATGCTATTAGCACGTAAGAGTATATATTGGATTCGACTATAATCCGAACTCGGCTCTCCGATTTTTCAATCCAAGCCGCTATCTATTACTCCACCATTTTTAAATATGGAACCATGCAATACAAAAAAAAACTATTTTGATACTGTGAGTATTGTTTCAAATATTTGCGTAATTCTCGCTGCTAATTTTTTTTGAATTTCCTCTCCAGGGGAAACAACATTAATTTTCAATATCTATCTTCCAAGCAAGTGGGTTCTTTTCAAAAGGAAGACGAGAGCAAGACACACTTCCTGTCCTCATTATTCTCTTTCACCTCTGTACCCTATGTGCCTGGTCCCTTCAGGAAATGAACGGCCATTGATCTCCTATCTCCAGCAGCCCTTAGCATTGTTTCTCTATTTGTCAAACTTCCCGCGTCCCCGTTCAGACACCGATTCACACAAGCTTCTCAGTTATAGGGCTCGCTGATGTTCCCTATTTTTTTCTCTCAATATACCCAATGATGATTAAATTTTCCAAGGCCTTAATCCCCTATAGGAGCACAAGAGGTTCCAGCTGCCTCTTTCTGATTCTGCGTAGAAGTGTTACTTTTCACATTTTCTTTTAGACTTCCTCGTTACTTACTATCTCTGTCCATGGAATTATCAGTATCCCTTTGTAGGACCATTATTTCTGTTGCCTGCAGTTTTCCCTTCACCGGTGTGGAGATTTTCAGTATTCAAAGACATTCTCTTTTCTAACCAATTTGGTCTGTTTCTTAGAACTTTACTTAGTTTTTGGAATTTACGATTCGCTAATGCAATACGTTTTCGAATTTTGTTTCCAAGATATTTACATTTCTGTTAATTGTTAAGAATATGCCAACCGATAATAAATCCTGCTAAAGTCGCCAACTTCCTTACGCTATCGTTATTGTAGAGGTCAAGTAATCTCGGAGAGAAAACAGTTCCTTGTTTTACGCTCCTTTTTATTTTGCGTAGATTCTGAATTCATTTTGTGTCAGTACGAATGCGGTTTGCTCCCAGTATTGTTCTAGTAACATCCTTTCCAAATAGATTTAGCTTTCTTCACAGTTCAAATAGATCTTTGCGCCGTACTTTATCAAATGCTTTTATGTAATCTATAAACATAAGTATACATCCTTCTGCATTTGTAACAGTCTAATTATATCTATTGTATTTCTTGTTCCAAATTCCTTAAAAATTCGCATGGTTCTTGTCCTATTTCCTATATATCCAAGTCTGCTTCGTGCTACATTCCTCAAGATTCGGACCATTATGTGGGTCATTAAGCTCTTTGTTCCATGGAAGGCGCATTGATTTTACCTGATTTCTGGGGTAGTGTTACGAAAATAAATTTACTAAGATCCCCTGATATTCCGCCACTGTCGTATATTACTTTCGTGATTTTGTCGATACAGATATCATTTAAGGCAAAGCAGCAGGACGAGATGGGATCTTAATAGTTCAGAAGTTAATATTGTCGCGTTCGGGCCTTTCTGTACCTTCCATATGTTTAAGTGTTATAGCATTTTCTCTCACATCGTGAAAAATTCTCTGACATTTTCGCCCAATCTGCGTTGTACTTTTTCTTATTTTATTATCAATGATCCTTCCTTTGGCTTTATTGAATCTCTCAATTGTCTCACCTTTTGCCCTGTTAATTATTTTATGCTGTTGTTTATTTTTGCTTTATTTGTATCGCCAATCTTTCTATATCCATGTACTTTCCTTTGATCCATTCATTTTCTGCTCGCCTTCAATTTTTTTTAATCTCTATTTTTATTGATCGATACTCTTTTCTATTCTGTGGCATTGTTGTTACTTCTTCACGATCTCTATAATTTTCACTGTCATCCACTTCCGTTATTATTTAGTTTTTCTTGGGATGGTGTCCTTCGCCGACATGCCCAATGTTTCTCTCGGCATGTTAAACTTTGAATATCTAGTTTCGTTCAGGTTATATTTGATTATAACGCCTCACCTACAATACGCCTCACCTACAATACTCCTCACCTACAATACGCCTCACCTACAATACGAAATATTACTGAAGGTCACAAGTTGTGACGTTCAGTAATATTTCGTATTGTAGGCGTGGCGTTGCTTTGGCCTCCTTTAATTTACATACTTTCACTAGCACACGACTGAAAGTTCCCACATAGGTATATTTATCAGTGTAGAATTGGGTTCTTTACCATTTCTTGCCAGTTACATAATCTTGTTCTTCGTGTTTCCTCTCGGGCTTCTCCATACCCCAAAGCCTCATTGCTGCTCCTGAAACCCCGTGTTAATAATTATTTGACCTTTGCTGTGTACCGTTGGACCCCTATTTTGCTGCACTCCTTTCGAGTTCTTAGTCCGAAGTTTCCAAATATTTCGCCTTCTAATTCTTTTATGACCTTACTATGCTAAATCACTTCCAATTCATTTTAACTAACATGATTCTATCTGCTAGGTGACAGTATCCCAGGATACATTCTTTCATGTCATTATCTAGTATTAATCTGCAAAATAATATATATATATATATATATATATATATATATATATATATATATATATATATATATATATCAATTATGTGGTGCGGGTTCAATCTATATTACGCGAATCATTCATACGAAAAGCAGATAATGAAGTTAATGATATGGCAAGAATCACTCTCGCAAACAATTTTTAATAATAAAATACATTAACCTCGAATCCGTTAATGAATGGTATGATCCTTGTTTATAAATTCCGGTTTTATCAGGACTTTTTTACTACCAGCTTTCAATCGTTTCATACGATCATCCTCAGGTAGGGAAATAGGTAAGTTTTTTACATCCAGGTAATAACAGGACATCGAAAGATAAAGTGTAATCCGAAAGAAGTGTTTTTAGAAATGTGATATTGTTAACTATATATATATATATATATATATATATATATATATATGTGTGTATGTGTGTGTGTGTGTGTGTGTGTGTGTGTGTGTGTGTGTTCTGTTACTGTATATTTGTATATTTTTCCCAATGGGATTCACAACAATCCTTTGCGAAAGATTTAAAATGCCCCAGGATTTTCTGAACACGTAAAAAAAAATACTATTGAAATTATTATCAAAGAAAAGCAAAAAATTATTTAACAGTTATTATAAAAATGCCGATATATCCAAGTACTTCCGAACCAGCTGTAACCTGCCTGTTTCCAAAGAGAAATGACAGAAAGACTTGAATAGCAATAACCGTAAGTAGAGGAAAGCCGTGTGATTACTCTTCAGCATGAAACCAACAGCATGCCCTTAGCAGGCAGAGTTCTAGACAAAGGTTCATCCCGCCGGTCAATAGCCTGGTGGAATGAAGTGATGAATCGGGAATGCTGTTACTTCAATTCCGGGGCTTGGTAGTAGAGTCATAGACACAGAGTTTGCAGTAATTTAGTAGTACTAAATAAAAAACAAGACGCTACATGAGTCGACATGAACAGCGGAATAAGAACAGTCTATCAACGTAGATTAAGTAGAGCTCTCAGTTGAAATTGCCCTGAGGTTTTCTTTAATTGCTAAGAAAATAATGAAGGAGACGCTCTGATAAGTAAAAATGTATGATTTGTTTTCTTATTTGCCCATTTAATATAGGAGATAATTGTTATGAATAATTAAGAATGGTCTCCCATTGTTTCATTACTCTCCTCTTTGAGAGAGCTATTTCTGTATCCTGGGACTATAAAAGGACACAATACGTGAACCTTGTATTATCAGTTGAATAAAGCTTACTTAAAGCCTACACCTACGTACTTTTGTCATTACAATTTATTTGACTGAGAATACAAGTTTTGCGTATAGTGTCCTTTTATAGTCCCAGTAAATAGAAATAGCTATCTCAAAAAGGTGAGTAACAAAACAAGTGGAGGCCACTATGGATTATTCATAACAATACTCCTTCTTTTTTGCTATGAATGAAACAAGTCTTTACTTTAGTCATTTGCTATTTTATCAAATAGCGAATAGTTATCCGTTTACTTAGAGTGGGCGCCATTATTCTACATGAGTAATTCATTTTTTAATCAACCATATTTTTGTACCGCTTTTATCTCTGGATAATTTTCTTGGTTTACGGAAGTCAACTTGCCTGAAATCGGACGTTTTGCTTCGTGTGAAAACTGCCCTTTTGAACAAAGACACTGTACTGTAAAAAGTCCCAACATAAAAAATAAAATTATAAACGCATCTACAAGCACATTTCAGACTTGAGACCTTACAGATGTTGATTTCAATTAAGAAAATTAAAATGAATTAATAATTTTCAGATCTATTTTGCATCATTACCAGCCAGGAAAATAAATAATAATAATAATAATAATAATAATAATAATAATAATAATAATAATATTAATAATAATAATAATAATAATTCCAGTAGGCTGATTGAAGGGATCCCTGGAAGTCCATGCCTCAAAGAGATACAAAAAATTGTTCTGACAAGTACAGCCCACACTTTACGAAGGGCTTTATCTATGTAATTATTATTATTTTTTTTTTTGCAGCGGAAAGTGTCATGATGCCATTTCTAACCTTAGGTCCCTGGGCGGGACCCGGAAAGAAATGTGTAAACGCCAGATATCAAAGGAAATAATTATAATAATAATAACAATAATAATAATAAACTAGCGTTATTATAAAAAAGCAAGGAAAATAATTTGAAAGACAAATTTCTCAAATGAGTAATAATATCAATGCATCGCCTTACAAATTTCTAGCAACTTAATATTATTATCTCTACTAGAACAATGTTGTTTTAAGTATAGGTTTAAATTTGAATGACGTTTGTTAGTTAACTACCGTCGCCAAATTACTAAGGCGCTATATCCAGCAAACTTTAAAAGTTATGGAATGTGAGATAACGGGTAGCAGAATGTAAGAACTAGTAATTAGTAATAAAAATATGATAAACGAAAAATATTCAAAACAAACAAATTGGCGACGAGGAATTCGAACTCACACGGGAAGGAAATCGAATCAAAATTCTCCCTCGTTGTCCACAACAAATTGACGACGAGGTATTCGAACTCACACAGAAAAAACAAAAGTCTCCTTTGCCGTTTTTTTTGCCAGTGTCCACAACAACTTGGCGACAAAAGATGTACGAGGACTAAAATACGCAAAAGGGAGTTTGTCGTAAGACTTTCATCATGGAGGATTTTAAAAATATTTTAGTAGAACTTGTAAAATATCAAAATGAACAGCAATTACAACTCCAGGAAAGAATGGAAGAAAAATTACTACAAACGCAGGAACTAATATTAAATGTAACGGGTAACAAACAACAAAATATCGAAAAAGTGGCGACTTTTTCCCAAGACGCAGTGTGGAATACGATAGAAACATTCAATTACTCCCTAGAAGAGGATAACAATTTCGGGGATTATTTCAGACGTCATGAAGACATCTACAACATCGATTGTCAAAACTGGACAGAAGAAAAGAATCTAAGTCTGTTGCTCAAGAAACTAGGAACAGAGGAATACACAAAATTTGTGG
The DNA here is from genome assembly GCA_964036315.1 of Acanthosepion esculentum. Lineage (NCBI taxonomy): Eukaryota > Metazoa > Mollusca > Cephalopoda > Sepiida > Sepiidae > Acanthosepion > Acanthosepion esculentum. The sequence goes on along the minus strand of OZ038495.1, from coordinate 43,294,391 downwards.
ATTACATTTTGCCAAAAAATACGAACGAATTAACGCTTGACGAAGCAGTTACATGTCTTACAGAGCTATTCAGTCCAAAATCGTCACTCTTTCACAAGAGGTGGAAATGTCTTAACCCGGTAAAGGGCGAAAATAAGGACTATTCCCCGTTTGCCGCAATCGCGAATAAACATTGCAATGAATTCAAGTTGGCAGAATTAACATCGGACAATTTCATGTGTCTCATTTTTGTTCAAGGGTTAGTCGCAGTAAAAAATTGTGAAATGCGCAAATAATGCTTTCAAAACTACAAAATGAACCTGGACTAACACTACAACAATTATCAGAAGATTGCTAAAAATGCCTGAGTATAAAGAAAGACTCGAAGAACATTGTGGATTCAGGAGTATCACATATACATAAGTTAAACAAAAGTTTACGTTCTTCACCCTACCCGGAAAAAGAACAAAAATTCTATAAGTGGAAAAGTACAACATATAGGGCAAATTATGACGAAAATCGAAGCAAATATAAGCCCGCCCACCATCTGCATGTTATCGATGTGGAGGACTACACTGGAATAAGGATTGCCGTTTTAAATATGAAAACTGTCTTGTGTGTGGAAAAATGGGGCACAAGGCATCCCAATGTAGGAACAGAAAAGCTACTAGTAGGATAAGAGCTACTAGGATGCATGACGAAGACAATACCAACATATGGAAATATGTGGAACTTGAAATCTTAAATAAAAAGATAAAACTGCAACTAGACTCGGGTTCCGATCTAACGATAATTAACCTACAGACATGGAAAAAGCTTAACAGACCAACCATGTTATATACACAAAAAAATTGCTAAGTCGGCGATAGGACAGCGTATAAAATCCGAAGGAGAAATAATCGTAAATGTTCACTTTCAATGGAAAACAAAAAAACTCAAGATATACGTAATGAAAGATACATAAAATCTAGTGGGTACAGACTGTATGCAAAAGTTTGACGTATGGGATTCACCTATCAGTTCGTTTTGTAAGGGTGCATCTAGAATTGAATTGAAAGACAATTTATAACCAGTATGTAAAAAGAAGCGAAACGCGCCATTTGCTACCACAGATGAAAGCAGTAAAGAGTTATACAAGACAGTAAAGGAATTACCTGTGACCTTGCGAGAGATAAGAAAAGAAGCGAAAAAGGATGAATTTATTCAGAGGACGAAGAAAAAAAAAAAAACCGGTATCCACCTACAGTACTCAAGTACTCAAGATATTTCAGTAACAATATGGCTTATGACGAACCAAATACAATAATTAACAGACTAGGAAATATGATGTACACAAAAGGCGAAAAATTTACCCATAGAAGACATATTGACCAAATACAAAAACGACGGGTTGAGGAGCCAAGCTCGTCACCCGCAGAAAATGACGAGTCGATAGAAGCGATCTTTGAAGTTTTTGAGATTCAAAGAACACAAGAAGATACAGAATTTAGAATGTCAAACAGGAAGTGAAAATTTACTGAACCTCTGATCCTCAACAATAAAAGAAAAAATACTAACTCCCTATCTAAGGAGGGTGTGTTAAGAGGTCTCCCCTTTTCACACAAATGGACTCACCCAAGGTATACATATACTACTACCAGTGAATACCCGAAGAGTGAAGGATTCGAGACGGAACGACAGAAGAGTAGTAGAGTTCAGTAGTTGTAGAGTAAGTCACACACAGAGACGGCGGTAAGCGTCACCGTAGCGAGCAAGTAGCATCAGTAAGGAGTCATACCGCGATATTTCAATACCAAGACTGTATATATATTAGTGCTACTAACCCGAATTCCTGGATCTACTAACCCGTATTACCTGTTTGTATTATTACATTAATACATTTATTTTCCTTGTCCATTCCTGACGTTTGTGATTCATTGATATCGGATTCATCCCGGAATCCACATCAGTTTGTATTTCACCCTAAAAGATACCACAATAAATCTTCACCCATTGTCGCGTAAGGTCATTAAGAAAAACATGTTCAGGCTTAACTCTAGCAATGCCCTTCTAGCCTGGCAGATGTCAGATCAACATGTGATCGACAATTGGATATACAAACATCCATCCCAGAGAGATGAAAAATTGATACATCCTGAGAATATAGCGTTAACATTCGGAACGAAAGATGGAACTGGATAATGGCCGATGGTAATTAAGGAAGTCTTGAGTTGATTAGATTCAAAATTATTCATGTGGGATTAGGTTTCGTGGTCTTATTATTGATGTAATATGATCATGTTGCAAGTACCCTAGAATATAGAGAAAAACGATAAGACGAAGACAACAAAAATAAGCTGATTTCAACAGTCTTTAAAAGATCATTTATGACAGGATATTATTTTAAATGTTTCGTACTACAAAAAGCATCAGTATCTGTCTATATTTCTGAGATGAGGTATTATGTACACTATTTACATAGCTCGAACTATCATCCTCATCTTTGTTGCCATATTTATCACAACGTTTCAGCCGTTGTACACTCCAGCCTTCTTCGGGTGATTGGAATGTCGAACTGAACCCTTTATTTCGCTCGCTGTGGTAGAGTTTTCTAGTTCCACGTGCCATGTTTAATAGATGTCAGTTATCAGTTATATCCTGTTAATTCCCCTCTCCACTGACTAAACCAGGTATTAAACTCACACACTTTGGGTCCTGTCACTGGATCTAACTAACGTCTTTATGCACTTTGCTATGTGTCCTTGATAAATAATGGGCTCAGGTCGACATTCCAACCACCTGAAGAAGGCCGGAGCGTACAACGGCCGAAACGTTGTGATAAATATGACAACAGATATGCGGATGATAACCCGAGCAATGTAAAAAGCATTAGACTTTATTTTACAATATAACGAATTTATGTTATAGACTGAAGAATTCTGATTCATTTGAGATAGAATATTTCTTGGCAAACGATAAACAGTCAGCCAATAGAATGTACAAGTTTAATAATGAGGAGATCAAAGCTTCCTGGGTAATTTTGACTTCAGAAAATGCGCGATCACAAACAATTACAATACGAAATTAAGGTGTGCATTTTACTAAAACACATGAAAAGATGTAAATCAAGGAATGGCTGTTTTCACTTTAGTAGCTTATTTGTCTTTCTAAATGCTTCATTTGTTTAATTAAAGCTTCTGTTAATTAATTTGAGTTAGGAAAATGGGCAGCAGGGTTTAATCATCAAAAGTGGAAATTAAATGAATCCGGATTAAGGAATTGAAATAGGTAGTTAATATTTGAAAATGTTGAACACTGAGAGTCGAAAATCTGAATTATATTTCTTAAGCTGACAAAGGCATATGCGTTCATTGAATTACTAATACAGTTAATATTTTTACATGTTATAAGAAGCTTCCTGATTAAAACACCTTTTCCAGTGATTTTAAATCTATTTTGAATTCCAGATGTAAGTTCAGTTCGGATTTTTTTTTTAATATATAAACCCTTTTTCTAGCAAATGAAGAAATGTATTATTAAATCGATATGAACAGAGAAAGAACGAGATAAAAGTTGAATCATTCAAACAAAATTTAACATTCTAAATTTTCAGACAAACGTTTAAATTTCTTTGCGCAAAGGATACACAATTAATATCTTTAAATGAATAGTATAAATATAATGCTTCATTGAGTAACCTATACGTCAATGAACTTCAAAATATTATATAGATATATATATATATATATATATATATATATATATATATATATATATATATATATAATAATTAATATAAAATAATTAATATAAATAATTAATAATCGCCTTCAATCATTATTCCATCTTAATTGAAGATCAAAACCTTAAGTAAAAAAGATAACCCATCTAAAAATAGTCTTAAATTACATTCATGAATTAGACTCAAACTGATAAAGATGTTACCTTAACAATCATTTACAATATTGAAATATTAATATAAGTAGACTGTTATAATTTAAATAATTAGTTTTAATGTACTTTCTATGAATCCATTTTTAAATATACTATTTAAATAATATTAAATCCCGAAATTATTTGTTAAAAGACTTAGAATTTTAGATTGCTAGCAAATATCAATTTAATTTCTTCGGTGATATTAAAAATTAAATTACTATCAAAGATTAAAATATTTTTTGCATAAATTGCTAAAGTTATCTCTCCTACTGTCGCTTCGCAAAACTTAATGACAGCTTCTTTCTCTCTACTTCCCCCTCCCTTCTTTGTTTCTCTCTTCCCCCCCTTCCATCTCAATATATCACTTCCGTTAAGTTAACCGATTAAATAGGTCAATGTCTGCCCCCCTACCTTGATAGATAGAACTCTCTAAATTCGATCATGTCTCTCACACTACACCTCATTACCCACCTCTGTTAAATTACATAAACTTCATACTACCCATCAAAAGTGTATAAGTTCATTTACATTTTCATTTATCATTTTTCGTTTCACCGTTTGGAAGTGGAGTCTGATGAGCCAGTGTCCTTTAATAAAGGGCTTGGCGAAATAAAGTATTACATGGAGCCTTAAAGTGGTCTGTTTTTACTTTAAATTAAATAATATATATATATATATATATATATATAGAGAGAGAGAGAGAGAGAGAGAGAGAGAGAGAGAGAGAGAAATACAGAGAGACAGAGAAGGAGATTGATACTGTGTACTTGTATATCTATCTATCTATCTATCTACTTACCTATATATATATATATATATATATATATATATATATATATATATATATATGTGTGTGTGTGTGTGTGTGTGTGTGTGTTTCGTGAACAACCCTAATAGTTTTAAAGATAGATGCAATCTATGGTTAGAGGAAAAAATCAGAATAATAAAATACAATAATCAAAGCAAACTATTAAATCAACGGAAAGCACAGGAACTGAAATCCATTTACATACAACTAAAGGCTAGGTCCATGAATAAATTCCGCCCTCAGACCACTTCCACTTACGACCGCCTTGTCACCAATACAAGCTCCTTATCAAAAACAAGGCGTCCCTTTGAGTAGGAGTGCTATCTAACATAAATTCAAAGAAACAATCCCAGACAGACATTCCAAAAGGCAAAGGGATGAATTTTGGCATTGTTATGCCGATCTGAAATAAACTATACCCACATGTGGTCATTTTGGATTTTTGATATGTATATATATATATATATATATATATATATATATATATATATATATATATATATATATATATATATATTCTTCAAGGCGCAAGCAGGGGTGATGGGATACGGAGGCAGTGCTCTGACCAGGCTACATGCCCGCTCTCGGTCGTACCAAGAAGATGCAAAGGAATACAATGATTTACATTTGGATTTGGTTGTCTGACCGAAGTTTGTCAGTGTTGACAGCCAACCCTCTTCGGGGCTTCACTCTGCTTGCATTTACTTCCAAAGAACTTCCCGTGTTTGGATATGACCACAAAGCAGCGGAGTTTTTAAATAAGAGTTTTCCTTCTCCTAGATGAGCTGCCTTCTTGGGCTGTCGCGCATCATTTACTCATATCAGCTGGTTATGAGGCGCCAGTTTCAGCCTTCGATCATTCTCCGGATTGGACTAGTCAGAGGTCATTTTAGACGAAAGCTACGAAATGCTTTTGTAGAGAGTGGGAGCTTGTTTCCACTACCATCTCTTGATATGACAACGTTTGTATATATATAATGTACAAATATAAACATTATATACATTACGTATTTTAAAAGCTTCCCACAGATTGATGGTTTTTAAATGTATTAAAACGTTAGTTAAAGAAAAACACTAGAAAGCAAGACAAATTACGAAATAGTCGTTAATTTTGCAAAACGATAGCAGAATGGAATCGTGATTTATGCTTCAAAGACTCAGAGTTTATGAAGTCATTATTTATGACATAAAATAAGATAATTTATACTATGTTTTTCTGACAATTCTAACAATTAATCTATCAACTGATTTATTGAGGGGTCTCCCCTTTTTACACAAATGGACTCAACCGCGGTATACATATACTAATACTAGTGAATACCCGGACAGTCTGTAATAGAGGAAGGTAGCACAAGAGTCACAGTATAGCGAGCACGTATACTCAGTAAGGGGTCATCCGCGATACTTCTATACCAAGACTCTATATATATTAGTGCTACTAACCCGCATTCCTATATCTATTAACCCGTATTACCAGTTTGTATTATTACGTTAATACATTTATTTTCCTTATACATTCCTGGAGTATGTTATTCATTGATATCGGATTTCATCCCTGAATCCACAACAAAATGGCGACGAGGATATCGAACCCACACGGGAAGGAAAACGAAACAAAATTCTCCCTCGTTGTCCACAACAAATTGACGGCGAAGTATTCGAACTCACATAGAGAGAAAAATGTCTCCTTTGCCGTTTTTTGCCAGTGTCCACAACAACTTGGCGACAAAAGATTTACGTGGACTAAAATACGGAAAAGCGAGTTTTTCCTAAGACATTTATGGTGGGGGATTTTACAAATATTGTGGTAGAACTTGTAAAATACCAAAATGAACAGCAATTACTACTCCAGTTAAGAATGGAAGAAAAATGGCAAAATCAATTACTACAAACGCAGGAAGTAATATTGAAGGTAGCGGGTAACAAACAACAAAATATCGGAAAAGATGCGACTTTTTCCCAAGACGCAGTGTGGAATACGATAGAAATTTTCAAATGCTCCCTAGAAGAGGATAAAACTTCTGGGATTATTTCAGACGTTATGAAGACATCTACAACATCAATTGTCAAAACTGGACAGAAGCAAAGTAGCTACGACTGTTGCTCAGAAGATTAGGAACAGAGGAATACACAAAATTTGTTGATTATATTTTGCCAAAAGAGACGAACGAATTAACGTTTGACGAAGCAGTTACATGTCTTACAGAGCTTTTCAGTCCAAAGACGTTACTATTTCACAAAATGTGGAAAAGTCTTAATCTCGTAAAGTACGAAAATGAGGACTATTCCACGTTCGCCGCAATCGTCAACAAACATTGTGACGACATCAAGTTGGCAGCATTAACACCAGACAATTTCAAATGTCTTATTTTGGTTCAAGGGTTAGTCTCAACGAAAGATAGTGAAATGCGACAAAGAATGCTTTCAAAAGTACAAAATGAACCTGGACTAACACTACAACAATTATCAGAAGATTGTCAAAAATGTCTGAGTATAAAGAAAGACTCGAAGAACATTGCGGAGTCAGGAGTATCACATATACATAAGTTAAACAAAAGTTTACGTTCTTCACCCTCTCCAGAAAGAAAACAAAAATTCTATAATAAGGGAAAAAGTACAACATATAGAGCAAATTATGACGAAAATCAAAGCAAATATAAGCCCCCCCCATCTGCATGTTATCGGTATAGAGGACTACACTGGAATAAGGATTGCCGTTTTAAATATAAGAAATGTGTGGTGTGTGGAAAAATGGGGCACAAGGCATCCCAATGTAGGAACAGAAAAGCTACTAGTAGGATAAGAGGTACTAGGATGCATGACGAACAATAATACCAACATAAGGAAATAATGAGGAACTTGAAATCTTAAATAAAAAGATAAAATTGCAACTAGACTCGGGTTCCGATCTAACGATGTTTAACCTAAAGACATGGAAAAAGCTTAACAGACCAATCATGTTACATACACAAAAAATTGTTATGTCGGTGACAGAAAAGCGTATAAAATTCGAAGGTGAAATAATCGTAAATGTTAAATTTTACGGGAAAACAAAAAAAAACGTTTCATGAAATGTAGTGGTGGGAGAAAATTAGTAAAAGTTGATGGAAATCTAAACAGCGCAAACTATATAAATTCTCTAATGTCTAATCTTTTGCCAGAATAGAAAAACTGATTTTTATCCCTGCAACCAAACGGTTTCCTGTGGATAAAGGTGTTCAACATTTGTACTAGTGGCCAAAACAAAGATCTGATCTCAATAAAATCTAACTGTTGTGGCTGAAGCTGAAGAAACCAGTACTCAAGTATGAACCATGCTTTCTTTAAGCGCTTTGAGTTAACCACCAAAAACAATGATTCAAAATTACTATGAGAATATATGGACATTGTTACTTTCAATGCCACACCAAATTAAACAAATTATTCGAGTTAAAAGCAGCAAAACTAATTACTAACTATATATTTTAACGCTTTGTACTTACTAGAAATTATGACATTTTGCTAAATAATTAAAAATATATAATAAAAGATAAAAATTAAAACAAGAAAAGTATTGAAAGGTTAAATTTTCACTGGTGGCCCATCATTTTTGAAGAGTCTTTTTTCAGCATCTTATGAAGCTCTATTATCAAGCGTACAACATTAGCAAAAATGTAATAACTTGCTTGATGGCCATCAAAGATCTTAAAAGATACTGAGAAAAGCATACAGCTTATCACTCACGATTTGGGTGATAATCAATAAATGCAATTAATTTATCAAGGTCTATATAAAAAGTTATGTTCCCCTGGTCGACTGATTAGAACTTTTGATTTCCGACCATGAGACACGGGTTCTAATCTTACCATCGTTAAATTGTCAGGAGGGTGATTTCTTAAACTTATCTGGGAAAGAGATACACGCGAGCGGCACCTTTCGAAAGTATTGTAAATCCATACCACGGTTTGAACCACACTTTGTGAGTGATAATTTTCTTACCAGACATTGTCCTTCCAGTCAAATTTCCAGTGTGTATATTTTGCGGAACAACCAAGAAAGTACTTCGTGTTTTCATTTGTAATGAGTGTAGATTATAAAAAGTTTCATTTTTTGTAATCCTTTTCATCACGCAACGCGATGATAATGCCACTAAGAATCACGGGGTTACTGCGAGGGAAAGAGAATGAAAAGAGTTGCATGAGGGGGAGAGGCAATAAAAGAACAGAAGACCATTGATTGCGATTATCGTTGCATTTAAATTTGGGATATTATAGGTGGGAGGAAAGGAAGAAAACGGAAGATAAACAGCCAAGAAGTGAGAAAAAATCTATTAAAATTGAACTTGCAGTTAAATCTTGGTAAATCAACATAAAAAGTATGAGAGATATTTTCCAATCTAGTAGTACGCTTAAATTAATACGGTTGAGATAATAATAAGAAAAGCTTGTTAGAACAAGGGTCGGAAAGATCTTCATAGAAAACACAATGGGAAACCACGTGTCAGCAGTGGGAAATTGACAAGTCCAGATGCCACCTCAGAGCTTATTATATTACAGATCCTTTGATTCAGTCGAGCGATATATATCAGGATTACCAGAAGAGATATGATAGCAATATTTAATGCATGGAAGAATGGTCGATTTATGAGCGCGCAAGATGCATTCCGATGAGAGAAATCGTCGTGCACGACACACTGAAAAAAATTTCCTTGCAGTTGATTCGATATAATCAATCCAGTTCCTGTCAATGTAAACCGTATTATAGAAAAATAAAATTTCCAGCATTTTCTAATATTCCTCTGTTTGTATATACAGACAAACATCTCATCAACTGACGAATAGTGGGGACGGGTGCTCCGTTAAAGCCGATTGTCCTTAGATGGGAAGGGATTATTTTTGAATTGAGTTATAAAACCAGTATAATAACTACCAGTAGTAATGTAAATACTATAAACATGCATATATGGCATAAATAAATATATACTTAATACAGATATATTAATCAAAATAAAAAAATAATAGACTTTCTCATGCACACGCTAATGTATCGTACTTTCCGTCTTTGTTTACAACTGAAAGGGACGCTACCGCCGCCAAGCGATCAATTTGAGAACTAATACGACTCGTTCAACTAAGCCTGTAATTTTTTAAATACATCGCTGAGGATTTAGATTTTTTTCTGCAGATTTTTAAAACATTTTGCCTGCAAATTTTGTTTGTTGCATCAGATGGGAGGTCTGTAGATGCGAGGTTTGTCTGTTTATTAAGATATTCAATATACGAAGGTACAATATATGTACGAAGGTACGATATACATATATGGTGCAATATATGTACGAAGGTACGATATACATATATGGTGCAATATATGTACGAAGGTACGATATACATATATGGTGCAATATATGTACGAAGGTACGATATACATATATGGTGCAATATATGTACGAAGGTACGATATACATATATGGTGCAATATATGTACGAAGGTACGATATACATATATGGGGCAATATATGTACGAAGGTACGATATACATATATGGGGCAATATATGTACGAAGGTACGATATACATATATGGGGCAATATATGTACGAAGGTACGATATACATATATGGGGCAATATATGTACGAAGGTACGATATACATATATGGGGCAATATATGTACGAAGGTACGATATACATATATGGTGCAATATATGTACGAAGGTACGATATACATATATGGTGCAATATATGTACGAAGGTACGATATACATATATGGTGCAATATATGTACGAAGGTACGATATACATATATGGTGCAATATATGTACGAAGGTACGATATACATATATGGTGCAATATATGTACGAAGGTACGATATACATATATGGTGCAATATATGTACGAAGGTACGATATACATATATGGTGCAATATATGTACGAAGGTACGATATACATATATGGTACAATATATGTACGAAGGTACGATATACATATATGGTGCAATATATGTACGAACGTACAGCATATCTGCGCAGTAATAGCTAGCGATTCGGACTGAGAAATCGGACAGCCGAGTTCGATTTCCAGTCAAATTCGTTACATTCACTGACGTGGAAATAAACTTGGTAAATATATGAATCATTCTCTTCTTCTCTCATACTTTTGGGTAAATAACAGGACGAACTTGGTCCTCTAGTCTTGGTGGCAACTCTAAATTCAAAACCTTCAACTATGGGTTAAATAACATCACCAATCCGCAGTTTGTAAAGAGTGGTGATTACGGTTGCACGCTTGAAAAACAGTTAATCAAGGAGGGATTCTTTGAAAAAGAGTGAGAAGGCCCTGGATTTAGATTCGGCTTTATATATAATTGTATACTTTCCTTCTATTTCTGCTCCTCATATATAAGTTCACACTGATTCATCATCATATTTGCTACTTGAAACGGAAACATTTGCTGAATTTGGAGTTTTCGTTGTATAATTTCCGAAACGTAAGAGAAACATTTCATTTTTGCCAGATACATATTTCTTCGGCAAAATAAGGACCTTTACATCTCAAGGTTGCTATTTCACAAAGAAAGAAAGAAAGAAAGAAAGAAAGAAATGTAATGCCGGGGATTTATGCATCAAAACATTCTAATTTATTTTTTGATATCCGATAGTGGTGAATTAAACAAACCATTATAGATATATTCTACATATTGAAAAATAACAAAGTAAACAGCGATTAAATTAATTCAATGTCTTTTACAGTTTATTTGCTTTTTGAATTTTGCTGCTTTGTTGTTATTATAGTCATTTATTTTGTAAACGATATCAAATTCAATAAGAACAAAATATTTGTGTAAAATCCGTGTATTATATTTCCTTTCCTTACTGGCAGTAAGCATGAACGTGTCCAAGGCGTCTTTATCAACTAAGAATATAATTCTTTATGGAAGAATGAAAAAGCAATTTATTTCTGGATAAAACAATTTTGAAATGACGGAATGAACGTCTGCTGTGCAGTCATGTATCGGCTTAAATGGAAAACTGCAGCAAGTCAACCTGTCAAATTCTCATACTTGTGTTTCCTTATTTCTAGAAGAAAAAAGACGGAAATTAATTTCAATTTGATTGGGCCACATTTTGACACAAGTATTATGAATACGTATTCTGAGGAAAGTTCATCCTGTTAAACCATAATATTTTTACCTGACTTAAACAGAATACTATCCATAGCATCCGTAATAAGCTAAGTTTCCTTTTTATCAAATAAACGTTCTAAGCTTATTTCTCTTTCTTTTCTGATTTCTTCTTTGCTTATTGAAAGAAATGAATGATGTATACGAACATATTACCAAATTTATTAACAAAATTATTAACATTGTTTAAAATACAGAAATTGAAAATATAATAAATAAAGACGATACTAATGGAGTAATTGCTCATCTTAAACAATTAAGAAAAACAGTCTCCAAAACGGGGCGGTTGGTTTTAATAAGTAACGCTATGCGTAAAACGGTTACATTGCAAATTAATCCTCAATAATAGTAGCTATTATTATACAACTAAAATAACCCACATCAAAATATATATTTCACCACAGGCTACTGTATTTTAAAGTATGTATAAAAGGCTTAACACTTGTACACAATAGCAGCTATGAATGGATCTTAATAGACTTTTCGCTACATTGAGGAAAGAGCATTTTAAAGATGGAGCATGCGAATATCCAGAGGTAATAAGAGCAAATCAGACAAAATTACTAAGCAGTAGCCCAAGTTTTCCCTTTTGTCTGTGGCACATTATTTCCAGAAACATTGCCTGCTTCGCAAAACGCATTGAAAATACCTGACATCATTGGGAGTGGTACTGCTTAAAAGAGCTCATATTCTTATGTCTCTAAGCTGTGGTTGTGGAACTGAGATACGGCTTTCATTACTCGGCAGAAGCATTTAACAGTCGTATGAGATATCAAATATTAATAATTATAATAACAACTTATTATTATTAAAGAAGAAGAAGAAATAGAAGAAGAAGAGGAAGATGACCCACATGTCTAATCAGGAAAATTCAGGAAGATCAAGCGGACATATAAAATTAAATTAGTAAATGAAATTCCACTAATCAAAGAAATTGTTGTGGTTCCCACCCTCTAAAGATTCTATGTTTGAATCTTCCGCCTACTATAAGATTAGTAGGAGAGAAGGCCTTAGGGGAACAATCAAGATGTTGTGGCCAAGTAAATGCTTAAAGGAATAACAAAACAAGTGTTGCAGATATATCATATATTAAACAGTAAGTACAACACTAGATTTTACACGTCTAGTGAGTGTGTGTCGGTTGACCCAGCGTATATTCTATTCGACTGTTCCCCTAAGGCCTTCTCTCCTACTAATCTTATAGTAGGCGGAAGAGTTCAACATAGAATCTTTAGAGGGAGGACTCCTCAATAGAAATACTAAAAGAGAAACTGCAGTTAAAGTCACACAAAGCAATACGATACGAAAAGTGTTGTAGTTTCTATTGCCAAAATAAGATATTCCAAACGGAACTTAAGAAATTTTACAGGGAAATTTGAAAAGCTGTTATGGAATTCAAAAAGCCACCATCTATTGAAAAAGTGCAGAAACTTTGGGAGAATATTAAAAATGGTAAAACATAACCCAGAATCATATTATGCAAGCTCTTACAAAATCCCCAAAATAGAAATCCTCAGGAAATGACAAGCTACCCAATATTTGGCTCTATCATTTGTCATCAATCCATAAAACCCTTGCACAAACTTTATCAGTGCTTATTAATAATCCCAATGGAGTCCTAGAATGGATCACTGAAGCTATTACAAATCTGCCAAAAACGGGTGAAACAAATGACCCGGAAAATTATAGGCCGATAACGTGTCTGACCACCACGGATAAACTGGTCACGTCTATCCTGAAGAGCCGTACTTACTCTTTTCTTGTAGAAAACCACATTCTTCCCATGGAACGGAAGGGATTCCGGAGAGGTTCATATGGTTGAATGATCATTTATTGATAAACAAAATGATACTGGAAAATTACAGGGAAAGAGGTAGAAATCTCAGCGCAGCATGGACACATTGCCACAAAGCCCTTGATAGTGCGACACACTCTTGGACCCTTAAGGCTTTAGAAATGTGCAAAGTCTCCTCGGTGATAGTTAATTTCTTTAAACACAGCATGGGAATGTTGAAAACTACATTATACCTAAATCACGCCAGAGGTCCTGCAAATCTGCGACATTTACGGAAAGGAACCTCAAAGAAATTGGTATAAACACCACCCAGACCCGGTTATAGAAATAGGACTTCTAAAAATTTAATGGGAATTTACAATGCACTTTGAGACAATAATCAAGGCTAATTGCCCAGACATCGTAACCAGAGAATGCAAAAACAATTATTGACATGACATTCCTTGTTGACTGTAACGTATCTTTGAAGATCTTCCAAAACTATTAAAATACAAGGACCTTGAAATCGAACTCTCAAAAATGTGTCACGTGAGGATCTCAACAACTTCAGTTGTAGTTGGAGCACTCGGATTAATTTGTAAAGATTCCAATCGACTAATGGAATGGATCTGTGTTAGCCCAGGCCTGAAAGAAATATAAAAGATTGTACTCAGAAATACAGCCCGCACCTTACGAAAGGATCTATCTATGTAAAATATGTGTAATCTTATTTTTTTCCCTTAAATAATGCTCAGTGGGAAAAGCCATAATGCCAATTCTGGCTTTAGATTTCTGGTTGTGACCCAGAAAGAAATTAGTGTACACCAGAAATCAAAGGAAATAAGATAATATTAATAATAACGATAATAATTTATATAAATATTTTCTAGATTCTTTTTTTCCGGCGCAGTCTAGCTCCGTGTAACCGTTTTAGACATGCGTCATTTAATTTGAATTTTAGCGTTCCATAAAAGCCAAATCGTAGGCAATAGAATTTGATCTAACATGATGATAATATCAAGTTATTGATAATAAAGGAAGTGTTGTAACTACATAAACAAAAACAGAAAATATCATTGCACATGCACAATTTTGATTCTGATTTTTAACACCTTAAGAAATGGAAAAAATAAAATAAAAATGAAGACCTTGTCGTTTGAAGGTAACAAATATGTTGTTTATTATATATCACAAGTCATCATGACCGAGAGTTGGAGCGTACAGGATTTATTAACAAATTACTCAGAGTATGGCATCACAGGAACAAACAGTACCTAATATCTTCTCAGTATAGTAACAGTACATTTTCTTAAAAAATTAGATTTAATAAAAACCAGCCTAAATCTTGAAGTCCTACTAAAAGGGAATAGGAATTCTCAATATAGACAGGTTTTTTCACTGTTCAAGAATACAAAAAAAAAAACAGGCAAAACAACTTAAACACGGGAATCCACTGAAATAATTTTGTAGTAATAAGAAATATTTTCGGGTCAATAAATCAGTTTCATATATATATATATATATATATATATATATATATATATATATATATATATATATATATATATATAATAGTTTTTGGAACGATCTTCCAGGTTCATAATTTCCAACCAACTTTAATCTTCAAAGAATTACATGTCAATTGTGTCCTACAGTCTTCTTGATTACTATTGTATTGTCTTCGTTCCTTAATAATGTTTCCCTTTATTCTTATTCATACTCAGTAACCCACTTGCGTCTTAGGGGCTTTAGTGCCTGCTATGCGATGTTATGATTAATATATATATATATATATATATATATATATATATATATATATATATATATATATATATATATAGTTTCAGATAGCCTACAGATGCTTTTCTGCAATGGAAACAGTGGCCATTTTGCTTGAACATTTTTATCGTGTTTCCTTCCAGGTAGTTGAAAATTTATGCCATAACAGAGACGAAATGAAATTACTTTTCATTGCCATTTTCTGGGGAGTGTACATTCTTGGATAGTAGATATACGAGCAATTTTTATTTCAGTCGCGATAGCAGACTCGTGTAAATAAAATATCGCAAAAAAAAAAAAAGAAATAACTCACGCAATATAAAGTAGTTAATAAATGTTTCAATCCAAATTATTTCTACTTTTCAGCAGAACACACCTGGTCGACACACATTGAAATCGCCAGACATTTAGGAAATAGGTAAAAAGAAACAATAGAATATGGAAATAATAGAGAATATGTGAAAGCGAAAAATGAAAATAAACAAGTTTTGATTATGAAAATAGAATGTGTAGTGAGGAAGGGCTTTTAGAAAAATTAGTGTTTCGTCAACTAAACTTCTGTGTTCGGAAGACCTTAAAACATATCCATGAAAATAGACTCCCGGTTTTTGGGAATCGCATTCAAGTCTTGTCGAAAATTGCTTTCACTATTTTTCTAGGGACTGGATTTACGTCATTCCTGATTTTTGCGATTGAAAATAGAAACAATAACACGATCCAGTGCATAGTAGAAAATTAAAATATAATATAATAATAATAATAATAATAATAATAATAATAATAATAATAATAATAATAATAATAATAATAATAATAATGCTGATGGTGCTATTGATAACAATCAATCCTCCCGCGTAAGTGAAGAACGTCCGGAAACAATTGGTCACATAATATCTGTCCCGCACACACATGAAGTAATAAGTTTAAACTGGCGAACTGTACTTCCCCTTTTCTTGATGAAAACAACATACGAAGAAGTTCATACAGATAGAAATGTCAATTATGGATAAATAAAATGGCCTGGAAAATTGCCGGAAAAAACGTAGAAATCTCAGTCCAGCTTGCTGTAAAGCCATTGATAGTATGCCACATTCTTGGATCCTTAAGGCTTTGAAATTTCATCTTGGTAATATTAAATTTGCTTAAACTTTACACGAGACTGTGGGAAACCACATTATACCTAAATCACACAAAAGGGAAAACCAGTTACAATCGCCTGAATACTCGACGACGCACTTTTCAAGCATACTTCCTGTCATCCATTCATTTTCCTGTCCTTAATCGCCTTTTGTATGAACTAAACAGCTATAAATATGGACACAAAGTAAACAATAAAATATTTAATTACTTACTGTAAATGAATGATTGAAAAATTTGCCAAAACGACAATAAGTTGAAGGGTCTCCTCAATAATAAAAGTAATTCAGTGAGGACATCGGTATGAGTTTCGGATTAAATATATATGGAAAAGTAACATTCAACTAAGGGTGAATTACAGAAACACACTCAATAGATCTAGATACTGTTACAAAGATTAGGGAACTGGACCTGAAGAAGTCTATAAATACCTATGAATTGCGAAGGGTATGGAATAGAGCTTACCCAAAGGAAGGACAAATTAAGGAAAGAATACGGCATGCGTGTGCGTCTGGTGTTAAATACTGGGTTGAATTCATAAAACAGAATATCATCCTAAAAATTCTTGACTGTCCTTGTGGTTCAATATAGTTTGAACATCCTTAACTAACCACAGCCGGCATAAAGGAATGTAAGCCAGAACAAGAAACCTTCTCACTTGCTACCGCATGTATCATCACACGTCTGATGTTGATCGGCAGTATATACCCAGATTCGAAAGAGGCAGAGGATTAGTTCAACTAGAAATGTATAACAGCAATGGGTCTTCAAGGATACCTGGAGACTGGATGATGTGTGTCAAAAAATATGAAAAAAGAACATACTCTATACAGTAATAAATGAAGCAAATTTAAAATGGAACTACAAGTGGGTGATGAAGTGCATATAAACCATAATAAACCTACTGCACCGAAAAGAAACCAAATCAAATGGACGAATTGTAGAAACGCAGACAATATGATAAATACTTTGCTCGTACCAAACAAGCTGATGTAGACAAACCCCATACCAGTCAGTGGTTACGTGGGGAAGATTCACAAATTACGAAAAAGTTCGATTAATATTTTTCCCCAAAATTCTTTGTACGAAAGCGAACTCTGCCGGGATTTGAACTTGGTTCATCGACGTTTCTATTCTCAATAATTTTTAAACTACAGGGTGATTGAAAAGTAGCTCGCTATTTTACTTATTATGAACTCTACTGTCTTGTAAAACTTATAGTGAGACGGGAGAGTCCATCATTCATAAAATAGGGAGTTTTTTAATCACCCTGTATATCTTCGGTGCGTATTACATCATCGAGTGACTTCATTTTTGAACTGTCGAAACTGAATACAGAGCGCAAAAAATATGAAACTTTTGCAAGCATATTATAAGAGATTTTGAGAAAGAATAAAGCGACATATGTAAATCTAATTTCCTTTTGATGAAAAATAACGTACATAGTAAACATGAAAGAAATATTTCGTTTATTACGAGTGGACTGAAATGCCTAATTAATAAGTTTTTATCTCCTGCGTCGTATCAGGTTAAAGCCGTAACGAAAACAATGATTAAGAGTCTTAGATGAAACGTTTGTAAAGAAATGTATCAGAGCCCATGAGACGGAAGCATTTATCGATAAAGATAGATATCTTGAATTTTACAATGTCATGTATGAAACTCCGTACTTAAACAGACTAATTTACCGATGCCGTAGGATATAACAGTTTTATGTTATTTTAGGAATACTGGAATGTCATTATATATATATATATACAATATATATATATATATATATATATATATATATATATATATATATATATATATATATATATATATATATATATATATATATATATATATATATTATTATGTGTGCGTGTATGTATGTATATTTACATATATATTTGGGCAGAAACACTTCTTTCAAAAATGTTTTTTCTTACATTTTCCGTTCGGTGGGTGTGAGCGAGTACAAAAAAAGTCCATACAGTCCATTGTTCCAAGCGCTTTCGGCCACATCGTTAACCATTTTTTGTTGTGGTTTCTTTTCATGTCTTGACTGTTTCACATGTATTTCAGTGTTTTTTTGAATACTAGGAGGAGGGTTTATTACGAGTCTTCGCTTGTTTAGGATGAGCTGTGAAACAGCGAAACAGTCTGTGTGTGGATGACAAAAATATTGGCTCCTGAAAAATTAATTTCGGTTAAGCTGCTTGGTTTGAGGTGTGAGTTTGTAAACAGTGACTATTTAAGCTAATATTGCACGACTCTTAGGCAGAATTGAGTCACTGTCAGTCACTGTGTGTTTATCTAAATCTAAAAATAAACACGCTAAAATTTACCTTCATCCCTGCCGTGCGCCGACGGCTTAGTGACGCAAATTCAGTCGGGTTTCGATCCTAGCTAGAGACGTCTAGCCACACTGATGAGCTGTGAAACAGCGAAACAGTCTGTCTGTGGATGACAATATATATATATATATATATATATATATATATATATATATATATATATATATATATATATATATATATAAATTTATCTGTTAAATTTTCAATGTAACAGTTAAATTTCTAATTTAAAAAATAGACTGAGTTCGTGATGGAATTAGATATTTAGCTGTTAAATTTAACAATTAAATTTATTTGCGCGTAAGTGAATATGACGAACACAACAGCAATTGGAACTCGGCTCTTCGATTGACAATTCCTTGCCATTATACATTACACCCCCTGCACATCTAAGCTTAGACCACTTGGTATTCCAATGTGTTAATGACCGGGCTCGAGGCTGCTTAACTTTGGTAATCGTAAGGGTAATGCTCTTCCAACGTGATGTGGCTTTATGCCATTTTAAAATGATCATGGGTATTAAAATGATGTAGAATAATAACGGTAGAGATAAGAAGATGGATTTCGAAAGTTATTCAACTATGTGGTTCGTCTCTTATAGCAGGCGATCACTGATTGAAATAAGAGACAAAGCGCTCATTAGAAATTTTAGTTGGAATATGAATGTATATGCCTGCTGGATTAAATGCACTACAATTTGCGGTATCCGAGCAAATAAATTAAGCGAACTACGAAACGAGTAATGAACAATGTAATATGTAATAATTTCCTATAAGGAAGCGCATTATGGGAATTTGCTTCAGAAATTAAGTTTTGATTAAGTTTTGACTGGTTTGTTTTTTACGGCTTATCAACATCTTTCAGTTTATTAAAGGTCATCAATTATTTCGCGATTTTAAGAATTTTTCGGAGATAATAATGATTTACTGATACAAAACCTACTAAGTAATCAATAGCTGGTGAGGGGAAGAGGTGGATTCATATATTTCTCAAGGGTATTTGCGCGTAAGTGAATATAACGTACCCGAAGGGCATTGGAACTTGTTTCTTCGATTTCTAATTCCATGCCGTTATCCGTTGCACCGCCCGCACATCCAAGCTTACAGCAGCTGAATTAAACTATAAAATGGATGAGAACTGTGTAGTTTTGTTTAAGACACTGGAAAAATGAGTGCGATATTTATACTCAGAATGGTATTAAATAGAGCTATACAAATACAGATGTATATATCTCTAAATATTATACATCTTTGTGGAAATTAATTGAAACAAAACGAATAATTCCGTTATTATTTACTTCCATTCCTACTTTTTCAATAAAATAATGCCCAGTGCACATGTTAGTACTTCTTATGTCCATTCCAGAAAGTCGTTCTTTACAGATTGACCACAAATTCTCGAATGGATTCAAATCGAAAGTTTTCAGGCCAGTCTGTAGTACTTTTATTTACTCAGTGGTAAGGCTTGCTAGTGTGTTTGTGCATCGCTACAATTTTCGTACGCTTACTTAGAGTAACGTCCATCGCAGACATGGCCTTAGGACAACTAATCGACAGTTGATACAATAATCTCTGGGCGTGGTAAAAATCTGATGCAATCACTGATGATACAATATTTTTCAACGCCAAAAATATTTCACCATACACCCAGAAAGCAGATTCATATTACTGCACAACACTGCAAATGACCTGATCTGAGGAAAAATAGAAATCGATTACACCCTTTCACTCCAGTGGGTCTAAAACAGACCGTATAGCGAAAGAAAGGAAACTAAATCGGTTGTTTTAATTACTTTGCACAAGGGTATAGCTTATGTAAAAAGGAACTGATTGAACAGAGAGGAATTGTTGATTTCTTTATGAATGATATTAGAATAACACAGATATTATACTGGAAGCAAACCGTCTGCATACGGGTAGAATATGAATTCAGGGAATACACAAAGCTAGAAAGAGGTGTAAGACAATGATATGTCTTCTCACTGGACTTATGCAGCGTTAACAGCGAGGTTATCCTGATTTATTATTGGTGGACACAATCTTAGCAACAGAAGGTAAGCAGATGAGAATGTTGATGACAGACACAAAAAGAAAACTGCAGGTTCTCCGATAACTGATATTAAAGGAGACTGAGAAGAAATTATTAAACATTAATTGTAGAAATTCAGAATGTATAGAAGGCCCGTCCGCGGATCAGCCAAATTTGCGAATAAATTGTAGAAACTACGAACGAGTAATAACGAAAATTCAAATATTTGGGAAGTGTTTTATCAGAAGACAGAAAATCACACAGGAAAAGGAGGACACATTGTAAGAGCGGACGTTGTCTTCCAAAACCTAAGTAGATTATTAAGAAGCATGCAAAACCCATTGGAAATAAAGAAGATATTGCTGAATCATCATGTAATATCGATTCTGTCATATGACAATGTTCGCTATGACAATCTCCTCCCAGATGAAAAAACAACTATGGCAACAGAAATGTAGTTCTACAGAAGGATGATGAGTGAACCAGAAAACTGCACATTAATAATGACGAAGTTTTAAGGAAAATGAAAACAAAAAAAATTGCGCTTTTATTTAAAATCACAAAAGGATAGTTGAAATGTCTTGTAAAATGAATGAGGAAGCAATGCGTAAAACTGAATATCCACAGCACAATATTAAGAGTCAAAGGGACAGATGAAGGCAGCTAGTAACCTAGCTAACCAGCTTCTGTAAAGAGATAACAGAACAGGAACGATGGAGTGTGGTAAATAGACAAAAAATAATGAAAGATAAAATTGAGAGGGATAGAGCCATGATCACACACATCCCAAAGGGGTACGGCTGAAAGGAGAAAAAGGAAAAGATGTCATTCAACTTCAGTCACTTTCAAACCGCCGTAATGTGGCATCCCTGCGTCTTTTCTACAAATACATATATGGTAATTGTTAAGAGGATCTCTTCACTGTGGTACCTACATATTTTTTTAAATTTAAGCGCAGTACTAGACTGGCGTCAAGAGCTCATCAATTTGCAGTTGAGCTGGCTAGATGATATAGCTTTGGGTTTTATGCTAACAGTTTTTCCTTACACTTCTCGCTTGTGGAAATCACTTTCAGCTCCATGCTTTCCAGCCAACTGTAATCTGCATAAATTAAATGCAATGTCAATCGCTGTCTACTGTCCTCCTGCTTACTCTTCACGCTCATTATTAAAGTTTCTGTTCCTAATTCTTCCACACCTTATAACAACTTGTGCCGTAGTGGCTTTAATGCCTTGCATGGGATGCTACTGTTTAAAATATAAGATTATGCGAATTTATATGATAGACAAGGTTTAAACTTTAACTTGAAAAGGTTAAAATTGAATTTGTCAAGAGAGCATCCATTTTGCAGTCTGTCCTAGTTGCTTTTAAATATTTTAAATATATCTCCCTATAATTACCATAGTGTTCATTATATTAGACTGTAAACTAAAACTACCTAACCCGCCGTATCTTTAACTGAGTGTGAAGTTGCTCACTGGTTGTGAAATTCATGATGTCAAAGTAAATTTAGAAGAAATTTAAAAAACAAACATGCATTAAAGTTTTCTGAAAACAAAGAGACCAAATAATAATGCATTAAAGTATTTGAATTTGTTTTACGTAAGTGCAAGAGATAAATGAGACATAACACAAAAGGACGTTTGAACTTTTCCATAAGACAGATAAGTGTATGTCATTATTTGATTAATTAACAAAGAATATTGTAAGTTTGATGAAATCTCAGAATGAATGCAAAATTCCAATTTTATTAGAGAAGAAAATCGTATGTGTCAGTTTCTTTTAGTTGCATGTTGATATCGGACAAAACATTAGTTTCACTACGTAATACAAGTTTTTCCTTTCATGAAGTCTTTATACATTTTTGGGTGGCGGAATTTGTATATATTTTTTCTACATACAACGTGTGAAAGTACATGTTATACCCTGCCCTCGCCAGCTGCCAACCAAGTGAGGTAACACAGTTTCGGGGGCTAAGGCGGTAGCTACCACCCATTGCGACACAGGCAGTTTTTGCCACCGAACACGGTATTGTTTTTGTAGACCTGGCCGTCTCTTGCTATTTCTTTTTACACCTGCAACTGAGATTTTCAATGCTGTGTTAAAATTGTTTGCTCTTGATCGTTAACCAGTATAAAACGCGCTCGTAGCTACTGTTATCAATGACATAGAATGGAAGATAAACAGATATATTTCACGTAGAAAGTAGCATTGCATTGCGAGCATGGGTTTATTGATCAGATCCAACACGGTGCCTATTGTTCTGTGGTCTGGAGACGATGTGAAACACAGTTGAGGTTCCGGCCAGTGATGTCCATATTCAAAAGAAGATTTTCATTTTTTAGAAACTTAACATTATTAAGTTTCTAAAAAAGGAAAATTTATTAAATCAAAATAATGAGATAACGGTTTTTTGCAGACACCACCAAATATTCGCCTTAAATAATTAAAATTTAAATGAAAAAAAAATCCAAAATTTATTAACAAGTTGAATTAAAACATAAGGTTTAAAAACACAACCTAATCATAATCTTAAAGCCCCTTTAAGAAATCATCAACAAAAAAACAAATAAATAAACACCAAAAACTAACGGAACTACAACATCAAGCAGTTAGAATTTTAGCTAGACAAAAAAAAAACACAAACCAACCCGACCTTACATGACTCCAAAAACTTGACATATAACATAAATCTCTACTTCCATCAAAACAGTGACCCCTTGATAATGAAAAACAAACCCTATATCACACCTTCATTTCAAACCTATAAATGAGTAAAGCATTCCGTAGCATAGTTATTCCAAACATCGCCCGAAGATGAGACTGCCATGCAGTAGTTAAGGTTTAATATTGAAATTAAACATGAAGACTGCTGACCACTTTCGAAACAGTAATTTCTGTGTCGTGATGGAATCATATTTTTTAAAGAAATCATTATATATATATATATTAAATGATTGCCGGACTTAATCCATATATATATATATATATATATATATATATATATATATATATATATATATATATATATATATGTGTGTGTGTGTGTGTGTGTGTGTCTGTGTGATTGTGGATGTGTGTTGAACAACACTGAAGAACTGTAGAAAAATGAAATAGATGTTTTTTAAAGCAATTTATCCCAAGCAGAGGGGGTGCCAGTAGCACGCAAAGGGTTGCAGAGGATTGAGAACAAGAGTAAAGAGGCGTGTTTGAGGAAAGGATACAGAGAAGGACGGGGATCGAGATCAAGGTATCAGATGTCGATTGACATTACACTTGAATATTTGAAGATTATAGTTATCGGAAAAACTAGCAAGGTGAAGGAAGTTCCACAGAGGGGGTGTGCGAGAAAAGAAGCTGTTTGTGTGGTAGAGACGGTTACATTTAACCGTTTTGACAGTGAAATCCTGGGACTTAGATGTCAAAATAATAACACGCTTAAATTCATGCAGTCTGGGGACCAGCGAAAGTAACTGGTCGGAACTGTTGCCGTGAAAATACTTGTAGAAGAGACAGAGGGGAGCCACGGCACGTCTGTGTGAAAGCGACTGTAGACTAGATGCCAGAAAATCTATACACCACATACATACATACATACATACATACATACATACATACATACATACATACATACATACATACATACATACATACATACATACATACATACGGTGGAGTAATGGATAACGGCTTGCATTGAGGAATCGGAGAGCCGAGTTCAAATTCCAGTCGAATCCATTACATTCACTTACGTGCTAACACCCTTGGGAAAGGTATGAATCCTCTTCTTCTCCCTCCAACTATGGGTAAATAGCAGGACAGACTGGGTTCTATAGCCTTGGATGGCAACTGGTGTAGGAGAAGGACAACTCTGAATTCAAAACCTGCGGAGGGTCGTTTGGGGACCTTGTGGCATTCGTTGCACCTGGTCCCTGTATTCGTCCCTCCAAAAAGTGTGGATGGCCCTGCACAAAGCCTTCACCACTATAATCAAATACTCTGTGGGTGTCGGGATTTCAGTTTCTGGGGACTCATCTGTCTGACCCTCATACGTCGAGTTCGACGGGAGAGTCCATCATATATATATATATATATATATATATATATATATATATATATATATATAGAGAGAGAGAGAGAGAGAGAGAGAGAGAGAGAGAGAACAAAAGGTATCTGTGAAGAGTCATGATGGTGTAAATGTTGGCAAAATAATACATTACAAAATATCTAACTGTTTAATACTTAAGTTTGTCTATCTATCTATCTAGCTAGCTAGCTAGCTGCCTCTCTCTCTTTCTCTATATATATGTGTGTGCGTGTGTGTGTTGACAGGCAGTCAGTCAGATAGATATATGTCTATATACACACACATACATATATATATATATATATATATATATATATATAGATAGATAGATAGATAGATAGATATATAGATAGATAGATAGATAGATAGATAGATAGATAGACTTAAGTATTTGAACAGTCAGATATTTTGCTTCAAGTCACTTTCTTTTCAGATATAAAACATGAACGTTTTGCAAGAAATACACAATTTTGTCATAATTAAAAGGCGTTTAACTTTTGTGATTAAGATTATTAAATTATAGGAACTATTCTACTTTTTATGTTCCAAGCTATTTCTTTGGTGTTTTAATTATCTTCTGATTCATTACCCTCCATTTTTATCGCTGTTCTGTCATCCATTTATACAATCACGTTAAGTAGACCGCTCTTGTTTACCAAGTACAAGTGGCCAGCACGAGTAAAAGTTATTTGCTTCAAGTTCATTCCCACTGACCTGGTACTTATGTCGTTCGATGCGCTTATTATTTTTCAATAAATCTCTCTCTCCAAACAATTATTTTGCTCCACGTTTATTAAACTTTTAAACAATTAACAGTGGAATGTTTATTTGAGCCGGCATCTTATTACATAAGTCGAAAATGTTGGCCGCCATTTTGGTTCCAGACAGTATTTGTATTTGTTACAAAACAGTACACAAATACATAGGCGTAGAACTATTACAAACTTTACTAACCTACAAGGATACTGAATTCAGTGGTCACCTTGACACTAAGCCTACGCATCGTTTCCTTTCCAGTTTAAATTTTAAAATTCGAAAGCATATATTTCTTCATCTGCGTGTCGTCTCCATTCAGGAAATGATCGATTCTGAGACTTACCTATTCTTTTCTCCCATGCTATGCTTTTTTAAAATTTTTCCTGTCTCGAAATCTCTGTTATTCTAATCATTTACACAAGCTCGTTAGGTAAATTATGTCCTCCTTTCCTCTAGCCCGAGACATATGTCCTGTGAGTGTCAAATTTCTAAACACTCTATCCTCATTATATGTCTCCTGAAATTTCAACCGTTTCTTTCATAGGCTAAATAGAAGTGTCATCTTTCCCATTTTCTCTAAAATTTCGTCGTTGCTAACGGGTTAAATCCAGTTTATTTTCATCAGCCTTCTGTAGTACCACATTTTTGTTAACCTTACTTCATCTGTGATTACATTGCACAACATTCACTGCCCTATAGCAAGACTGATATTACATAAGCATTCAGTATTCTTTTCTGTTTCTAACGAAATTTACCCGTTTGTTAATACTTTACTTAGATTTCGGGAGGCTATACCAATGTACCTTCGGATATCGGCATAAAGTTTTCTGTCCTTTGTTTAAACACTTCCTAGATATTTATGTTTGTGTTTTTTTTTGCCTAATTTTCGTGACTCCAATTTAAATTACCATGGTGGTGTTCTTACTTTTGCTGGCAACTATACAGTTTGTCATATTACAGTGTAACCCGGATATAAGGGAGTTGTCGGGATCGGAGAAGAAGTATCTTATATCCGGGTTTCTCTTATATCCGGGTTTGGTCTATTTTTTTTATTAACACAGGCTCTAATTTGGGACCAGAGGAAAACTCTTATATCCGGGTCTCTCTTATATCCGGGTCTCTCTTATATCCGGGTCTCTTATATCCGGGTTACACTGTATAATTGACTTTGTCTCTTTCTTCTAGCTCTGAAGTAATAACAAAAACGACCAACATAAATTGAATAAGAAAGAAGAACAGAAATTTATATATCTGCAACATTGTCTTAAGCAAATTATATAATAGATTATATTTGGTGAAAATTTCGTGAAATGCACCTGTTTCATGCTTGGTTACATCCATCTAGTACATGTCTTTAGTATAGAAGTCTTTTCCTTTTTCTTCTTTTATATGGCATAACCCTTCAGGACGTTTGCGATTACAGCGCTTTACAACTTTCTATCTTTTCTAGTAATGTTTTTGCCATTACTATGCATTTACATATGTATTTAGGTAATTTCTTCCCCATTTTCACTATTTCTCTTAACTTAAATATATTACGAATCTGATGTGATTCTTTAATTATATATCCCAGAAATTCTGTCTCTTTCTGATTTTAAATATAAGTTTTCTTGTTGTTCCCTTTATGACTTTTTGACGTTATCTGGATCTAAATTCACATATTATATGTATGTACGTTTTGGTGCAGACAACCTTTTCGAGGTTAATATCTCACGAGGGAAGATCTTCCTTATTTTCATTTCTTCTTTTTTCGTATTTCCCCATTAAATACTAAATGATATTCCAATTGATAAGATGCCAAATTCTATGCAACGATATTTCCTGACGAATAAAAAAAATCTAAATGATTTTGTATAAACAATGATTTTAAAAAATCCTACTCAAAAAGCTAGCAAACAAAAGACGAGTTGTTAAACGAATTTTTCGAATATAAAAAAATATATTGTTTAGTTTAATTTTATTTAAAGCGAAAAGGGAAACGGTAGAAATAACAGGAATTCGTTAACAGAACCCGCCAAATAATGGTGCAAAGTTTGAGCATTAATTCCAGCGAGAAACGAAAATGTAATAAAAATTTAAAAAATTCAGAACTCGTTTTTGACAAATAATTTACTTTTGACAGTTTGAAAGCAGGTCGAAAGACGTCACAGACAGGAAAGGATTTCAAAAGGTGCTAGGAGTTAATTTGTTAAATAAGATAAAAGAAAATAACCGTTCAAATACGATTATGCAAAGAACAGGAGAATAGTGCGGAAAGGTATTGCTATTAAAAGAAAGGCTAAAATTGAAAAGAAACATGACAAAACAGAGAATATTGATAAATCTAAAGGAAAGTTGACGAAAATATTGAACTACTACTAAGGTGAATCCGAGACAATTTAAAACCAAAAAAGGGGTAAAAAGGAGACGTTAAAACAATGTTTTATCCTTGAGTATGACAATAGATTGGTCGAAAACGCTAGCACCAACGATAAGAACTATGGGAAACTCCTGCACAGAGTTTAACCAAATATTATTTCCCATATACGAAACACTACCACAACAATATTGTAAATCGTTTCAGCAAATTTAGAATAAATTCCGACTCATTTTTCTTTAAGGCCTTTGGAAAATATATGAGTCTATTTCTTCTAATAGTCAGGTCAGAGATTATTGTTACTATCGTGTATCCCCGTATAGTTTGTCCAAGAACAACCATGGAAATGCGACTTGTTATATCGATGTGACATATCTTTGCGTGATTTAGTTTTACTATTAATTTCAAACAAGAAATGCGATATTCATGATTAGAATTATGTCAGAGCGACCAATAAGAATGCAGGATCAGGTGTACTCATGTTTTATAGGTTAAGTAAGCATTTGACAAATTAAGGCACAAAGATCTATTTGAACATTTAGGAAAACTAGATTTATTCGAAAAAGATGCTAGAATAAGCCGGAATATTATACTGAGAGCCAACCGACTGCAGGCGGATAGAAAATGAACCGAGCAGCTAGAAAGTGACGGGAAACATGAATAAATCTTTGAAGAAAACCGTCAAAGATTTATCCAACCTCTACAACGACGATATCCAAAGGCAACTAATAACCCTACCGAGATTTATTATCGGTGGATGAAATCTCAAGAATATAAGGTACGCCGATGTATCTGTGTTGATGGCCGACACGGAAATGAAACTAGAGAAACCTCCTAGATACGTCAGTAGAAGACAACAAGAAAATGGAATAACCATCTACTGCATGTAGAGAGAAAATATGGTCATCAGCAACTGAAAAAGTCCAAGGTAAGCATTATAAATTCGATATATTAATATCAAGCAGATAATGAAGTTTAAATATCTTGGAAGTGTTACTTTGGTAAATGCGAAAGTGAGATACGAACCCACATTGTTAAAGCAGAAACGGAGGAATCTTATCAGAAACAATGAAAAGAGTGTTAGATTGATATGTGTTAACATCCTCTGACATGAGAGTGAATTTGTTCACAATCTCTCACAGATGAGGAGCAGACCAGAGGCAGCAGAAATGTGATTCTGTTAAAGGATAGGTGAGTGAGTAAGAAACAAGGAAGTCTTAAAGAATATGGCAACAAAAACAAAAGACAACGCTTTAATTCAGTATCAGGAAAAGACAACTAAAATCCCTTAGACAAAAATGAGGAATGAGGGCTTGGAAAACATAAACCTCACGGGGCATATTGAGGGCAAGAGAGATAACGGAAGGCAGAGCTTAAGTGAATGGATGACGGAACGCTGGGTGGGAGCCTTAGCAAAGGTAGATCTACAAGGGATACGATGTTTTGGAGAACATCCTTAGGAATATGCGATAGCGTGCATACGCAGATAAACAAATAAATAGTTATTTAATTTAATTTATGCTGCAAGCAAAACAGTGCCCAATATAGTTAAAC
>OZ038495.1:43247224-43257224 GCA_964036315.1 Acanthosepion esculentum | reverse complement strand
ACATATATACACCCACATACATAAATATATGGTTACCTCTTTCTCTCTTTCTCTCTCTCTCTCTCCATATATATATATATATATATATGTGTGTGTGTGTGTGTCTCTCTCTCTCTCTTTCTCTCTCTCTGTCTGTGTTTTCGTGTGTGTTTTTGTGTGTACTAGCTTAAGTACTCGTCTACGGCGGGTAATATTTCACATCGGTTATAATGAGAGTAAAACGAGTCCTTATTACTTTCAAGAATGTTATAAAAGTTAAAATGGAACCTCTTCCATACTTTTTCTCTACAGAACGGTAGTACCTGAAATGCTTGGCTAATATATTTCTATTATTCCCGACGATAAAATACTTATTGTCATTCACTTAGTTTTATAGTTTCCCTGACAACGCAAATGGTCTCGAGGAAGTATAACAGAAAAGCAAAATTCGCGCTTCGTAAGTTAACAAATGCAGAGAATCTTGGAGAGAATTTTGTTATGGGAATTCACCTATTTAAAAGCATACAAAATATTTTCCTTTTCTAAACATCAATAATAAAAGAAAAATGCCGCGCTAAACTCGAACGCTTAAAAGCAATATATATATATGCTCCACAGGTTCTCAATGGGATTCAAGTCACAGCTACTTGAAGTTCATTCCATAAGAGAATCTTCAACAAATCCCTTTTCTTTCAACCAGGATTTAGTAAACTTTGATGCATGACTTGGTGCGTTGTCTTGCCTAAAGATCATAGATCTACGCTTGGCTAAAGACTGGTTATCAAACCATTCAAAGAAATATTGCTCTAGAAAATCGTAGTAACTTTTGGAATTCATTTTAACCCCGTCTTTCAGTTTAAATGGACCCACGAGCTCATTACCAATAATCCCAGCCCATATCATGATCCCACCGCCGACTTGTTGGCGCTTAAAAATGTTCTTGAGTCATGTTGCTTGCAAACCCATCCTCGAGCCCATCCATCGGGCCCATCGAGGGTGATCCTTGATTCGTCTGTAAAAAGCACTTTACTGAAATCAGTTTTCATGTATTTTATTGCCCACTGCAATCATCTTTCCTTATGTTTTCTTTTGTTAAAATGGGTTTCTTTATTTGAGTTTTTACATCAGCAACCTTCCTTAATGCTTTACACCTTGTTTCCCTTGACACCGTAGGAGCTCCAGCGGCCTCAAATATGAACGCACTTGACGCATTTGGGTTTCTTATTAATTCTCTTCGGATATGTGATAGATCTCGCTTTGTTAAATTCCTGAATTCAGCCTGAGACGTTTTTTTCCTTGGTTGAATTCTCATTTGACATATTTTCTTGATTGTTCGATGATCCCTTTTCAAATCCTTAGAAATTTGAAGCGAAGACTGTCCTTTGCTACTTTCTTTGATTATATAGTTCTTTTAATTCATTGTCAGTTCTTTTTTACGAGCCATAATGCTAAATCCTAGTTCATGCAAATAATCTCTTGACACTGCAAATTGCTATAATTACTGAGAAAATACTAAATATCAATCTGAAATTGAAAATTGGGACTTAATTGCTTTCATGCTTACTCGCTATACACAATAGTACAAATTATATATATATATATATATATATATATATATATATATATATATATATATATATATATATATATATACATACATATATATCTGCAATTACATCATGTATTGATTTCTTAAAATATACTTTATATATATATGTGTGTGTGTGTGTGTGTGTGTGTGTGTGTTTGTGTGTACTTTTGCTAGTGTTCACCCAATACCACGCCCAAAAGTCACTCAAGGTAAAGGGTTATTGTGTCGTGTAGTATCAGCGTAAGAAAGGACAAGAAGTGAAGTTCTTGGGGTTATGCCGGAAAGATAACGTTTGACTCTAAATTTGAAGAGGTCAAGATTGTTGCGATTGCGAAAACAAACGGCTGGACAGACTATAGAAGAAAACGGAAACTTAATCCTAATAGGAAACAAGGGATAAACCTACTCCTGTTCAAAAGAGAAAAAAAGGACTGTGAACATACGCACACGCGCATTCGACACACCTAGATTTTTGGCATGGAATATTTACGCAAAAAAAAAGTGCAAGCATCAATACCAAAAAAGATCAAAATTATAAACTTACATTTATGTGACATTCCCAATAATCTTGAAGAAACCTACATTATCCGCAGAAATTATACAACTGGTAGTTTGTTTGTTTTTTTAAATAGAAATGAGGTAAGGTTTAATTACCAGGAGAGTTTTTGTAAAAGAAGTATACTTTATCATGCATTTATTGAAGATTGTTTTAGATATTTTTCAGGGAGCAACATCTGCGCATACAGTGAATTCATAATAGCTACAAAAACCTTCGACTATCGGTGGAAGCTGGTACATATGGCAATAGGCAAAAACAGAAATATGGTACTTGTTGCTATTTGAGGGTTTCATAACATATATGCAGAAAAGAAAATTCCAATACCTGTATATCAACCAGACACATACACAAAACAAGCAGAAATATGCCAGTCAAAGCTAATATTTATGTAAAATATCGTATATATAATAGAACCAGAAGTAAAATAGTGTGCAATCCCATAAATCCGAAAGCATTTCCGTCGTCCAGTACATATGCAAACAAAGTAAATATCATTATTTTAGTAAACATTGGTACGAGACAAGAAGCAAAAAACAATTCTGTAAATTTTAATGAAGTCTAGCAATGTCAATACATGAAAACACAGGAAATACCCGTAATTTTGTTATATCTGATACAAAGGATTCAGAAATAAAGATCAGTGACATTCTCATGCATGCAGTAAAAGCAAATACGATACCTCAGCAAAGACAGAAAAAAACTTGTAGTATGAACTGACAATACAGTGAATATCATTAAGAAAAGAACATAGGCTTCCCATAAATATTGTAATCCTCATCATCAAAACCGGGAAAAAACATCATCTTCAAAGTCAGATTGAGTCATCCTCAAATCCTGAAAACTGATCACTGTTGTCATTCAAATGAATCTCTTCACTACTGGCATCCTGTACATCGGAATTGGATCATCACTGTCTTCAAACTATAAATCAGCCTGCACTGCAATTAAGAGTATTACTAATACCGCAGTTGGGCACCTCGAGGTTGTGTAATGGTTAGCAAGCTTGTCTCACTAGAACTATTACGACTGAGTAGTGAGTTCGATCCTCAATGGGTGCCCCATACTTTCGGCCTTTTCCCACATCTGAGCTACGCTTTGAAAACCACTAATACCGGAGTTTTTAAATGATTTAACAATTATTTCCTATTTTTCTGCATGTCACGATATTTCAACCCATTCCCACACATTTTAAATACTGTGCCTCTTTTTTTTCTTCCTGCCGGTGTCACTTCAAATCAGACGACTGCATCCATTTGTTCCACTCCTCTTTCACGACTCTTTAAAAAGCTTAATATTGACATCTAAAGGTTACAGCTGGCTGGTTAAGTTTCCTGGAATTACAGCTAACTGAGCTGTCAGCTGTCTCGCTTTGTTCTTAACCATCTCAGTTCTATGACGTGGAAACTGATCCCATACGAAAATGGTAGGTTCTTTACCAGCTCTCCAACACGCATAGTCTACACTTTTTCTATACATATTTTCATTACTTCTTCGTCTATCCATCCTTTGGGATTTACATGAACATAGTCCACTTGGCAATTTTTCCTCGGGTAATGTCTTCGTTTTAAGAATCAGAAAAAGTTTCAGCTTTGTCGCATCAGCACAGTATGATACAAGGGTGTAATGAGTTGTTTTTCATGGCTAGGTGTTTTAATAGTAACAGTTTTTTGAAACTCTAGTTTTTATTGTTTTATTTGAAGGCACATCGGAGGTCAGAGGAAATTCACCCGTGGTATCTAGCTGTGAAAGTTACAAATTGACCTTGTTTCCAAGCATTAATAACGAACATGTTGAACTGTGTGATTTTATATTCGTATTCAGCTGGTATATTCTGTGATGTATTTGTTTTGTTCTAGACCGCATACGTGCGTTATTTCTCCTCGTAGATCTAGACCACCATGATCCTGTGAAGCAATTGGTAGCTTTGTTCAGTGCTATCTTTTTCAATTAGTTTATTATCATTTTTATAGAAACTGGCCTTCCCAAAATATGTTTATTTAATACACACGGTTTTAATTATTCTTCAATTTCTAGCCATTTTACATTCCACCCACGGAGATTGTGTTTACTACGTTTAGCCTCTTTCAACTGATCCTCTCCTTCTTTCCCCCAAATTCGTATAATTTCTTTCTGGTTGGTGGCGGCCAATATTACCACTCCACTACCCTTACTGCTATGCTTCTTTGCGTATTCAATTACATTACGCTTATATCGAATCTTATAACAGTGTCTGTCTTGGTTTTGAGCCATGGGTTTGTGATAGAAATTAATTTAAAAGGCATGAATATAAACACTCTAGATCGGACCAGACAGCAATGCAGTGTATAACTTTGTTTTGGTTAAGATAACTAAAAGAAAGATTAGAATTTGTGTCTGTTGTGAAGTTTTTGTGATGCCGTATTTAGCAACCTGGTGGAAGCAACATTGCTGTTATTGTTTTGTCGATGTCGTCTGCTCAATGCAAATGGCGGCTGATGTTTGAAATTATTTTACAATTTCCTTGGCCTCTCGGGGTACATTTCTCAATGTTATAGTGTATGTTATGTTAAAGATGGCTGTTGTTAATGCAAATATGAGAAATGTACAAATACCTTGTTCAGATTATGTTTGCTGGGGTGTGAAATTATTCATTGTTCTAATGCGTGTTCCATTTTCGCTCAAGAACGAATAGCTCTGATTCTTAAATCATCTATAGTACTGGCTAATTATCATGCCGATTATGGTCCTGCCAGATATTTCTTCATGGAGACAGCTTTGGACAGGTTAACACTGTAAAATAAAGTTTAAATTACGTTGATTTGGGTGACGGAAGGACAGCGACTACTTGTGATTTGGATGTAAAACCTCGCAAGATACGGACCTTAATTTTTCAGAGATACTTTATTGATATCATATTTGTTCACATCCAGGTGTCCTTGTTTCAAAGCTAAGCTCTACGAGAGCACTAGTTCCTGGTGATCACAATTTTTTTCGTAGTCTTCGTGTCACTTACATACATGATACTGGTGTACAGAACGCAAGGTACGTTCCATTTTTTTTTTAAATTCGCGTCCAATATTTCGGCAAATAAAGTATGTGTTATAGTTGTTGTTGTTTTTTATATAATGTTACTCTTATATCATTGAGTTATTGCAAGTAAAAGAAACTGAACATCTTCAACAATTGCTTTTGTTTACAACACTCTGAAAGTGCTTTGCTAACAAAGAACTCTCACTAGGAATCAGCACCTGCATACATGTCGCTGAAATGTTTCGAATAGAAAATTACCAAATCAATGACTGAGAAGAATGAATCAAAAAGAATTTCCCTTGAAGATGTAGGTTCGATAGCTGAAATATGTCAAGCTTCTATTGGAAGTTTTCACCAACGATTTCAAATTTGCATTGACAATGGTTATTCGAATATTTTTTTAAATATTTTTTTTCTTTTTGTTGGATTTGTTAACAAAATGTCTCAATCTGATTTTCCCTTAGGCTGTATTAAGTGTGGTAGCTACTTCCTTTTCACCCGTTATATTTGTATAAGGGTGTAGGGAAATATGTCAGATCGTACAGGAAGCCTTTCGTCCGAAATTTCTAAAATTTGA
Organism: Acanthosepion esculentum; assembly: GCA_964036315.1. Classification (NCBI taxonomy): domain Eukaryota; kingdom Metazoa; phylum Mollusca; class Cephalopoda; order Sepiida; family Sepiidae; genus Acanthosepion; species Acanthosepion esculentum. The sequence continues at coordinate 43,251,509 of OZ038495.1, read as the reverse complement.
TTGTTTGGTTAGATTTAGAGTAGCGCATCGAGACATTTTCAGCACCCAAGTGTATCTATTAAAATTCCTCACCTCACAAAATCACATAAACACACACACATATTTATATGTGTGTGTTTATGTGTACACAGAGAAAGAGAGAGGGATAGAGATAGGGCGAGAGAGAAAGATAACAAGAAAATAAAAATACTTTATTGAAATATTGAAACTAAGATATCACTGTTTCACGGAAATTCTCCATGGACTTTGCAAGAAAGTGCTCAATACAGGTACATCTGGGCGTTGATTTAAAATGTGTCTTAAAATATGAGAATTAAAGCGTTGCAGGCGATACATTTTCGCCATTGAGCTCGTCGTGCTCTGTAAGTCAGTATAATCTGTTCGAAAAAAAATTATCTTTTTTTTAAATATTTATATTTGAAAAACGATATGTCTATCTTTCTGTCTATCTGTCTCAACCCTTTCATTATCTATCTATCTATCGCAACAATTTCATTATCTATCTATCGCAACAATTCCATTATTTATCTATCTATATATCTATCTCAAAAATTTCATTATCCATCTCAACCCTTTTATTTTCTATCTCAAACCTTTTATTATCTATCTATCTCCATATATATATTTGTGTGTGTGTGTGTGATAAAACAAATATTGACGCTAATAAGAACATTGTTCAATGTAAAATATAAAGAAATATTTAAAATATATAAACAAAGCGAATATATGAAAAAGTAAGTAAAGATAACGATACTTAAATAAAGCTACCATTCTGCGATTTTCGTGTCGACTCCCATTTTGCTATACGGCATTCAGTGAAAAGATAATAATTTGTACATTACTATATATATTGCGTAAGTGGAAGAGCTTCCAAACATGGCTTTAAATGAGATCGATACTGATCTGGGTGTAACGTTACCATTTAAGTCTTTGGTGTTCGGGTGTATGTATCTAGATTGTAAACGCCCGGTTAGATTTATTCCAACTCAACATTCTTTATTTATGAAAGAAGATCATTCCTTATACCGTAAAAGTCTAAATACATGCTCCTTTGACCTTCGTAATGTATTTTGAGTATACCCGCTCAAAACTTCTATATGCTTGAGGCATAAAGAGAACGACTGAATATGCCTTTCTTATTTTTCGGATAGGCTTTTGAATATTTCTCTTAAAAATTGATGCTTCCTTTGGGCAGAAAAGTGAACATCTGAATACTTAGTTAATCGTCTTACGAACAGGTTTCTGAATATATCCATTAAAACTGTTCCTGCCTTGAGACATAAAGATAACGTCTGAATGCTTAATTTCCTCTATTGCGAATAAGTTTTTGAACATATCAGTTAAACAATGCTGCTTTATTAAAGCAGAAAAGAAAACGTCTGAATACTTTGGCTCTTATCTTCCAAATCGTTTTTTTATATTTCCGTTCCAAATTGATGTTTCCCTACGTTAGAAAGGGGGCCGTATGAATACACGAAGTTTTGTATCTCCCGAATCCGTTTTTGAATCTCTCCGTTAAAAAACTGTTCCTTCCTTGTGGCGTGGCGGAGAACGGCTGAATATTAAGTGTCTTATTATTGGACTCCTTTTTTCAATATACCCGTTACGAAACGTTGCTCCCCCCCAGGCAGGCATGAGAACGTCAAAATGCTTAACTTGCTTTTTTTTAGAATAACATTTTGAATATAACCGTAATAAGGGTTTCCTTCTTTGAGGCATAAAGAGAATATGTCGCTACTTACTTTCTGATCGTCCGAATCGATTTTTCGATATATCAATTAAAATCGACTACTTCATTAGGACAGAAAAAGGAACGTTTAAATGCTTACATTTATATTTTCCTATTAAATATACAAAAATAAATACTGGTGTAAAATTTATTGTGACAAAATTTAAAACCCTCACATAAAATATATAATGTAAGAAAGAATGCAAATCCCCATCATTCTTCAGCCGCATAAAAGTGTTTGTAAACTTCCACTGTTAGTTCACTTATTTTACTGCAGAAATTGTCATTTATTATTTCACATATTTTCAGAGAGGGTTAAACTAAGGGAAATAGCGCCCAAATATTAGCAGGACTTTACTAGGCAGCATCAGGAAATATTGGGCGACCAATCCATTATCAAAATGTAAAATAACCCTTCAGTGTCATTGGATCCGTCCTGAAATGTAATAAGTTTGGCCCCACCAACAACCTCCTCAAGATGGCGCTACACAGATTTCTTCACGAGCATGCTGAATAGAAAATAGAAAAAGTGAAAAATATGCTGAATAGAAAATAGAAAAGTGAAAGGGGATTTAATGGTCGATGGAAAGGAGAGTCAAGATCGTTTAGAAAAAATACTTTTAATAAAAAGAATGAATAATATTTTGTCCAGATGTTTCAGAAATTATATCAAACACATGATATGGATGCAATTGAATAATTAAGCTTGAAATGTTAAAATCATTATGTCAACCTCAGAAGTATTTCTGGTTTAAGGTCTGACATTGCTTATGATACAAAGTGCAAATAAAGTCCTTATTTTCATTCAATCTGATTTCCTTACACATAGTATTTCATCGTCACCGAACAGACACTTTTCTGCGTTCATGGGGAAATGTTAAACTCTCAGCGAGGATCCATACTCTGAACATCTTTTGGGGCTCAATGGGTGAAAGGGTGTGATAAAATCAACAATGATGAGAAGCAGAGTCGGCATGTAAATAATGATGATTACTCATTCACAATTTAGACAAAAATTATTTCTCCGTCAGAATAATAGAATAGAATAGAATGTGTCTAATATGTACACATATTTAAACAACAAAGTTACCAAGAATATATTTTTTATTTAATGTTTCCAGAGAAGATTTTTGTTTTAAAATGTGGATCATTTTGATGTGGTGCAGATTATGCTGTATTTGATTTATCGTTAATTGTGAAATGTTATAATAATATTTAACTCGATTTTAACATAGTCAAATGAAACAATTTCACCAGTTCGTCATACCAGTGATTATTGTATTCTTTTCTAGCTCCGAAACAACAGAGTGCATCGATATAATAGAGAAACTATATTAATCTTTAAAACCTTACATTGGCGAGAACCCCAATACAGAAAAAATTCAAGCCTGATCACGAGTACCACAAAGAGAAAACGAGAGCTCCAGTCTTTTCCAAAACTATGCCTTGCGCAATTATGCGCAAACGTGAAGAGAATGGCACTGATCATTTAATTATTTCATACAACATCCCAAACAAATCTACTAATAGAAAACAAATATTCGGCTTTCCCTCCAGAAGCCAATGGACCGATGATAATGGGGGCTCTAATGATGACATATGTATTCATGTTGGGGATAAGAATGATATTGAATAGAAAATCCAGTAAGAAATACTACTCAAGATAAACCTTTCTAAATCAGTATGTGTGATATGGAATTGGAATACAGAGATAACACATACAAATAAATCATAGATATTCGGTATATGTTACAAAATATTTCAATTACATCGGTGTAAGGACATGTTATAAAGAGCTTCGTATAGGAGAAAAGGAAATTGAACGTAGAATAAACTGTGGCAGAAATAGTTTCTCCCGACATTGTAAATCGCTACAAGACTAAAACAACCTCATGCAAACTCGAGTCATGTTCTTAAATAGCCTTGTCAGATCGAGACTTTCATATGCATGCCATGCATTGTGTCAGTTCCATTCAGAAGAAATACCTAAATTGTCAGCTGAATTTTTGAGCGAATGAAGTATGAGTGTCTTGGCAAAGATCATGTTTACATGGACACTGAGAAGTGAAAATACAGATTCAGAAACAAAGTGCAAAAAAATAACGTAACCATATCACTTAAAAACTGCCATCACCAGCAATAATTAAAATGGTTAGCGCATCTAACTCGAAGAGAAAATAGTGACATAATAAAGATGTTTATTTTGTAAAGGTTAGCAAGTTTGTCTCGCGAGAACAATTATAATTGAGTAGTGAGTTCGATCCTAATTGGATGTTCAATAGATAAAACCTTGTGCAACATCTAAGCTAAACTTAGAAAAATACCATGATCAAGATGGTAACATTCCACGCAACATCACATAAAACATTAGGAAGGAAAACACATTAATACTGGAAAGAGCGATAACAGATACTGGACTTGAAAAACCTATTTTCTTAAAAACATATTTTAAGAGAAATATCTTATAAATTTCAATAGATATCAGTACAAGCTGCTCGGTCAATGAATGCCAAATGTTTCTTTGTAATGGCTAATATTACCATTACCATTTGTTTA
>OZ038495.1:43232224-43237224 GCA_964036315.1 Acanthosepion esculentum | reverse complement strand
TATGAGAATATTAAGGAAGACGTCGAGGATTTGATTTAATGGTTACTGTCCAGATAACATTATAGTATAAATGCTTCAAATTCTTTTGGGGATCCCTTCTGAAGCATACTTTTTATTTCTATACTTACTCTATACAATGGTATTATTGTACACTGTATCCGTTTGAATTTCAGTTTAAATTAATGGAAGAAAAATAGGAAAGGACACGTTAGGTGTTCCTTAGTATTTTGCTTTTATTTTCAAAAAGACAGTGCTCCATACACAAGTAGAGCTTATATTATAATATTTTTTGTTTTTAAAATTATGATTCCTTCGCTGCATAAGAGTTCTCATGTTTCAAAAGCGAGAGCCGAGACCTCTAACATAATTTTTGAAGTTATGTTGAGTTAAGGTGCCTGGACCCGCTTCCTTGTCAAGCGATAATTTGGGAATAAGCTATCTTTTGGTTAGCGCGTGTTTGTAAGTGCGGTCTCTTGGAACATTAGTTGCTATGGAAACGGCTAGTGTCGGCCATTTTGGTTAGGTGGTTCAAAGACCTAAGAATTAATCTTTATCTACAGACCAGTCCTTTTCGAAAAATGTATGTCAAGTTACAATGGGGGGTCTATTTCAAGATTGATAATAGGTTAGGCTGGTCAAACGGCAATTTTTTATGGCTTTGCCGCTGGTCGTTAAGTATCGAGAAGGTATAACTTCAAAAATTATGTTATGAGCTGCTATCCTCTGTTTAACTTTCCTTTATTATGTTCTGTATGTCAAATTATCAAAGATTTAATTCTTCATTATGTATCCTAGAAATTTCAACCGTCTCTTTATGACTCTAACGATAAGCCTCCTTCTAGCTTCTATTTTCATTAAAACTTCTTCGTTATTCAAATGTTCAGTCTATAGTATTCTCAGTATCCTTCTGTAGAACCACATTTCTTTTACTTCAAATCTCTTCTGCATCTGTGAGGAGATTGTTAGTTAATAGTTCAGTTCTCTATTATTCATTTCTCACGAAGTTTTCCCGTCTCTTAATATTTAGCTTAGGTTTTGGAAGGCATATTGTGTTATTCCAATGCGCATTCGGATTTCGGAGTCGCATTTTCTGTCCAGTATTAAAACACTACGTAATTATTTGAATGTTTTACTTGCTTGGTTTTTGTCGTCTCCAATTTAGAAGTCACCTGTTTGGCTGCTCCTGAGCAAAAAAAAATAGTAGCCGAAAAATGATGCTGTAAATTAAAGAAACGTGGACGTAAGGCTATCCAAGAAAAACCAAAACCAAAGCTCCAAAGAATTTATGAAAATATCAAACTATATATAATGAGTTAGCTGGTGTATTTTTTTAATTTATGAAAAACTTGGAAGAATCATAAAAATTAAGAATATTGAACAGAATTGACACCGAGTTAATTGACTTATAATTAGCTTTTTTTCTATTTTTTAATATCTTGTCAAATACGCCCTTCGTTAGTTTAGAGTAAGAATTAGTGCAATGGTAATTTAAACTGACACATTTTCGTATAAAAAGAACATTACTTTTCAACGAAATGGAATATTTGATTTTACATTTTCCAGCCAATAAGAACACTTATTGCAACAACTATTTGGTCACTCTGAATATAAAGGTCACTGCGTTAACGGTAGCGATATCAGTTTTCAGCTGATATCTTCTTAAGAGCACATCCGCATGATGCTACAGAAATCGTTTTGACAGTTAGTGTCTTGACAAAGAAGCACAACTGAGTGGAGCGAACACCCCAGTTCAACCGAGCCTGACAAAATAGGTGAGACAGAACAGTTGTACCTAGCTGCCTAAACTTGAGAATGGCACACGCTGGTTAGATTGTTCAACACGTTACCTCACCTTGATCCTTTACAACTGTTTCTTACAAGATGGTGGCAAGTTAATAAAATTTACCGACTGCTACAATTTCGTCCCATGTTTTCTTCTTGGGTAACGTTCAACCAAAGAATTATTTTCCTTGTATCAAGCCACAAGTTTTCGACTAGAATCTGCTATCCTACGAAGGAACTTCGTTTCAGATCTGAGCTGTAACGCTACATAATGTTACATCAATTAGACCGTTCCACTCAGTAATTCTATCATCAATTGTTTGCTCAAAAAAAATATGAATAATGTTTTGTAATATTTTTAAGTGAATTTTAGCTTTTGTTTGCGTCATAAAAGTCATATAAATATCCATAATCAATTAAAATAAATCAATGTTCAATTTTTTTTTCAAGGTCTTGTAACATGCATTTCTAAAACGTGATTTTTCTACTGTTCGTATCTTCCGTTAGCATCTGCTTTTAATCAATTTCAACTATTGAATGGTATATTGTAACCAACCCATCATACTAGTCTATCGTCTACTATATCCTCTCATATATTCGCTTTCGTGCAAAAACGCACATGCTTTGTATACTATTGTGAATAATAATTTCAGACTTTCTTAATTCAATGTTCAACAAAGATATTACAAAACGGAAGTGTAGCCATGACTATGTCGTTTAGTCAGTGATTTTCAGTTTTGATCATACAACCTTTACGTTCTTTTTATTGCTACACAATGAAATATTTTAGTAAGTAGATTATTTCCAAAGCAAATATATTTACAAACTTAATTTCAATTATGTATCTATAATTGAGGCTAAGTCCAAAAACTTTATGCCAAAATGGATTTTTGCAACATTATAATATATACACGTGTCTCACAAATACTCGAAAGTTATTAAGTTACAGGATTTTTATTCGTTTAAATAAATGGCGACTTTTTTTTATTAATACATAATCAAGATTAATAAATATAAATTTATTGGTTCAATGTTTGCAGTCAGAGCATTTTAATAAATAGTGAAGAGGATTACTGAAAAGTGAGGTAGTCTCTTAATTTTCAACATGAGCGGCTCGGATTGAGGAATCAGAGAGCCGAGTTCGAATTCCAGTCGAATCCATTACGTGCTGATACCCTTGGGAAAGGTATGACTCCTTATCTTCTCTCCCCCCCCACAGCTATGGGTAAATAGCAGGATAGATCGGCAACTGGTCTACCACAGAAAGAAATGGCAAATTACTACCGGAAAAATCTGCCTCGTCATTCATGTATCGAAAGATATATGATCTCCTAAGCGTGTATCACGCATGGCACATAACCGACTAACTGATTAATCTTGATCCCCGATTAATCGTGAAAGTGTGTTACTTACGCGAATACCTTTCCAATCTTCTCTTCGCTGAAGAGAGACACATATGGTGATTTTTTAAGCGTTGCTTAGATGTGGTACAAGGTTGAATGTGTGCAGAACCAGTGAGGATCGAACACTCTACAAGTGATTTACCAAGCATAGCTGAGACGTGACATAATCCCAAACGTATTGAGCAATCAGTGAGAATCGCACTCACTACTCAGTCATAGATGAACTGGTGAGACTAGCTTGCTAGCCATTACATCACGTCAAAGTCACCAAAAGATATATTCACATGGTTACCAAACTTTAGCCCAAATAAGATCCTTTTGGAGAACTCAATTCGGAATGAAAACGACACATTACTAAACATTTTCCTCATTATCGCCTCCAGACAAGACACCTTGATTTTGTAAATATTTACTAAAATAATCCTACAAGGAAAATAGTCATTAATTTTTAATACGCATTTTCTTGTTAATTTGAGGAATTAAATATAATCCTATTATATTTATCTCCTCTTCTTCTTTATATAGCAGAAAAAAAATTTCTCATGAATTGAGATGGAGGAAGAGAATGAATTTAAGTGACTTGTGGAGGAAGAGAGTGACTTTGAGAATAGTAACAAATACAGGCAAGTATAAAAGTACTAAATAAGTAATAAAATTGTATATATTATATATATTTTGATCACTTTAAACGTTATTTTTATTGGTTACCCATATTTGAGTAGACGTTCCATTTATTTTAAACAATATATTATTTCGTCTACCGGTTTGAATATTAGAGAAAGCTTCTTCAGGATTCGAACTTACTACCCATTTTGAAGGAGAAGTCCGACGCGCAGTAAATGGGGACGTAGATTCGAATCCTTTTTCTTTAATAAGATTTCTCAAATATTCAGGCCCGTAGATGAAATAATTTTAACAACATAAGGTATGCAGATGACACAGTGCTGATAGTAGACACGGAAAGGAAACTACAAAACCTCCTAGAGAATTTAGCGGAGGAGAGCGAGAAAAAGGGACTAAGCATAAACTAAAAGACAGAATGCATGCTAATCAAGAAAAAGATGATCCGAAAATGTTATTTAGAGGTCAGGTACACTAAAATCAAGCAGGTACAGAAATTAAAATATTTGGGAAATGTTCTAACGGAGGGCGAAATGTGCGATACTGAAATCCGAAGACGTATTGCGATGGCCAAAGACGCATTCCAACAGCTAAGCAGAGTATTACGAGTCAGGGATGATCCGTTGGAAACAAAAAAAAGAATATTGAACTCTTATATCTGTGCTCTTGTGTGGCAGCAAATGCTGGATAATCTCCTCAAAGATGAAGAAGAGGCTCGAATCAACAGAAATGTAGTTTTACAGAAAGATGTTAAGGCAACTTTGGGCAGAACACGTGAACAAAGACGAGGTTTTGGATACAAACAGGAAACTTATATTTAACATCAAGAAGAAGCAGCTGACATTTATGGAAGGTATCATTAGAAAAGAGTGCTTGGAAAATCTTATACTCACAGGATGGATATATGGAAATAGGTGATATATTTAATAGGCTTGAGCAAGTGGATGGTAGAACATGATCTGGGGGAAGTAGCAAAAAGTCAAAACTTTTAAGAGCTACAAGGGGTAGGAGTAGGTGGAGGGCCACGATCTCTTACGTCCTGAAGGGACGCAGCACAAAATAGAAGAAGACTGTTTCTGTGTGACATTATATCTAGGAAGGGAAGAGGGTGATCAGTTTCAGATTCAAAGGTGAAGTCTATTATAGTTTCAACGTTGTCAAGGTCAGTTAAAATAGTGTTTTATAGATATATTC
>OZ038495.1:43204724-43227224 GCA_964036315.1 Acanthosepion esculentum | reverse complement strand
GAAAGTCCACAAAGGAAGAAGAAAAAGAAAAAGAAAACAACTTTTCTCCCCTAAAAGATGGTCGGCCATAAAAACACAATTGTATGTCATGCAGAAAAGAACATTTTAGAGGAAGAAATAAAATAAATGTCAGGTTGAGTGCTGGAATGTTTGAAACGATTGGATCTTACTGAAAGAAGTAATCAACCAAAACAACATAGACTAACTTAGGACGGCCATTTGTGTTTAACAATAATATACACGACGTGTTCGGATCGACTTGATCCGATTTACTAAAGCTGTTGTTATTCAAGATTCTGCAAATATATACACGCAGATATTGGTATAAAGAGAACAATGGTTGAAACGGTGGTCTCGTTGAACTTGAGAACTAAACCATGCTGTATTTTCGCGTGTTTTTTTATTATTATTATATAGTTCTAATATTAATTTCTTCTACTTTTCTATGTGATGTTCTTTCAGATTGTGAATAGATATCATACCCCACAACTTACTTCGTTTTATTGCTCTGACCTCATATTTTTCTATTATTGGGCTTTACTAACTTCTATTTTTTTAATATACAGTGTAACCCGGATATAAGAGAAACCTGGATATAAGAGAGATTTTCTCTGGTCCCAAATTAGAGCCTGTGTTAATAAAACAAAATAGACCAAACCCGGATATAAGAGAAACCCTGATATAAGAGTCTTCTTCTCCGGTCACGACAGCTCTCTTATATCCGGGTTATACTGTATAATACAAGCATTAAAATGAAAAATGAAAACGTTTCTTCTTTTGCTTTTAACATTTCCTTCAGAGTCGAAAACCTCCTATGTTGCCCGATAAAAAAAGGGCAAACAATAAATAGAAAATTCTTAATGTTGAATTCAGTTAGACTAAATTTTGTAAAGAAATCGGGTATATTTTATAGTCTAAGTCATTAGATATGGCCATGGGATAGAAAATGATGGAGAATCCCATTTTTTACCATAAAAATCATCCTTCGTTTATTGAATACCACTTATCTTTCATGACCTAAACAAGTCAGCAATGAAAATAGAAACAAACATTCCAAAACTGCTAGTTTTCAATTAAGCCAACTGTTAGAAAGAAAAAAGTAATTAAAGCCGAAATGCCACATCAGGAACGATAACATTGCAGATACTTCCTTAGATTTTTGTCAAGAATCTGCATATCTAAAGTTTTACAGAATTTGATGATTGTAATGACATTAGACGTTCTCTTATGAAGAAGCACCCGGCATTTATTGACCGAATAATTAGCGATGTGGTTTCGGTTATTTGGCAATATCCTCTTCGATTCTGTAGCGCCAGTCTGCGACATCCGACGAAGGACAGTCCTCCACGGGACGCACAGTGTTCATTCGTTTCGAGAAACAACTTATATTTGTATCCCTCCAGACACAAATATAAATCCGATTGATTTTTACCGACAGATTTAAATATCAATCCAACCAATGTTTACTTACAGGAACAAGTATAAACGCGACCAATATTTCGTTACACACTAAAGTATTAACCCGACCAATATTTATTTATAGAAATTAAATAACCCAACAAATTTGGATAAGACGTAATACTCACCTGTCATACACAAACAATATGCTCTCTACCATCTCTGTAAGTATATTCGCTGGCATGTGACTGAGTGTATAAATAAATAATAGATGATATTTTTTTGGGGGGGGGAGATAATAATGGTTTAATGATACAAGTCTTACTAATTAACCCATAGATTGGTGGATAAAAGGGGGATTTTTACCTTTTCCAATGGTATTTGCACGTCAGTGAATATAACGAACTCAACGGGAACACGAACTTGGCTCGCCTATTAACAATTCCGAGCCATTATCCATTACACGTCCAAGCTGACATCAACTGGGATTCCCAAGAAGTCTTCGTTGCTTATCTTCGGTGATCGTGCGGGTACCGCAAGACATAGTCAATTAGCACTTATTATTTTATAACATATAACTTTACAGTAACGATTAATAACGGAAAGATAATAATGACTTTCTATATTTATGAAGAAACAAAGGATTTTATTAGTACACTTTTTTATAACACGCACTTTTGAGAATGTTTAAGTTTTACAGGGAATACATATTGTCTGATCATAGCAAATCAAAAAATCCATCTAAACGTATATTTTATTAACATATGAAAATAAATGACACTACCTTTGGGGAGAGTTCGGTGAAAAGTGTTTTGTTTACTATGTTGTCCAGTTGCGGATTGAGACAGTTTTATCATTCTATGAGGTTAACATATAAGTAATTTCTGTTTTTGGAAATCAATTGTAATGATGAATGTATCGTACTAACTAACCGTACCTTAAATATTCTATAATAGGTAATGGAAGACGAGTTACATTCTAAAATGTTCGATGCAAAATGCAATGGATTGGCAGCGAAAAATCTTTACAAACGTCCTAAAAGCTCAACTCCTTGGAAGAAACGTAATGCTGTGCATTATTATTTAAATATAGTTTCTTAAAAGGAGGTATAATGCACAATTATACATTCAGCAGATGCAAAGTGCCCATAAATGTTTCGTCGAATAACACCCTTCTTTCGTCAACAGAGAAAATATTTATCTATTCCGTAACTAAAGATCACATACAGCAAGAATAATACAGAAAAACATTTGGAACTTCGCTGACCTATTCACATGATCCTACGCAAATCGATTATTATTTTTTGTATCTTCAATCGCTGTTAAATATCTTCGTTGGGAAAACCATTTCTAATGAAATCAGATTCAACATTTCTTCAGTTTGCCCGTCGAATCTTGCGAAGTGTTATTCAAAATCTACCAAAGAGCTGCCTGATACGTGGTAATAAATTGATATAAATAATGATAAATATGTAATTGAACAAAATGCTATACATTTGGTAGAATAATTTTTTTTACAGTGATATTCACCCTGTTCAAGGCGCATAAGCCACTCGAGGTAGATTACTACAGAGTATGAGGTACAGTTTATGCGTATATATGGGGAAGATAACGGTTAAACCTATATTTGAATAGCTTAGGATTGTAGCGGTCAAGAAAATATACTCTTGGAAATCGGTTCCTCAAATGAACGATACGTAGAAAGAATCCTGCAAGAGTAGAACTTACATTTCACTAATGGAATATTAACAGAATAAGGATGGTTCCCTACAATATGTGCAATAAAACGGGTTTTAGCCCTGAAGGATAGAGCTGGTGGAATAAATAATATAGTTCTTCTGAGCACTTACCATGGAAGTATCGACAGAGTAGCGAGAGGCTTGCGACTTTTCGTCTGTGAGAATGGTTAGAAGGTGGAAAATCATTTATCACCCACAAGGACGCGAAGACGATTTTGGATTTTATCGATACTGGAAAGTGAAGACTAGGCGGTTCCTGTCCATGTATGGCAAAAATACTCCATGTTTGGCCTGATCTCGCTTTTGTAAACGTAGAATATAGCAGGAGGGGTCAGGTACTTACTGTGTTCGTACAGGGAACCGACCACTTTTTTCCAGCATCTTTAGTAAAGAAAAGTATTCATTACTCAAACCTATATGATTGATTGATGCTTAAACCATTTGTGGGTTATGTAAACACGAAAAATATTTCGGATTATAGGGGGTGCTTACAGATAAGTCCCGATATTTTGATGGTTGTAAATCAAGCAGGTCCTTTAAAGTTTGAAGTCTTGCGCCATACGATCATCTTAAATTCATATGGCGTTGGACAATCGTAGGAAAGTAGTGTAACTCCCGTCTGTCCAGATTTCATGAACAGTTAGGTCATTACGTATATCAAAATTGATATACTATATTATAACTGATATTTTTTCTGTCAAATTTTCGCTACGAATTGTGTTTATATTAAATTTACTTTTGTTTAAATTGTTAATACTTTACAAAAATGAGATTTTTCAAAATTGATTGGTTGCAGCAAAATTACTCTTCTCGTTAATCCATTTTTGCACTCTGTCTATTCAAGTTATCTTATTTTTTAATGGGATTTGTACCCACGACACTAGTTTTGACCAGCCATACATATTTAATTTTTAGTGGAATTTGATAGCTATTTTTTAAAAAAATCATAACCTGTGTGAGGTATTCAGAGTCAAACGCATGTTGGAAAACATGATTTTTCCTCAAAAGAAATACATTTGGCAAATGACCAAATTCCAGTCAGAAATCTTGGCGACATCGGGAAGGAACGCATTTAAAACGTTATTTTTAATTCACCCAAATTAGAGTAACCTTCTCGAAATTATTTGATAGGGGTGATTAAGAAATTTTAAACGCTTTAAAATACAAACAACAAATATTTAGGAGCCATTTTCGTTATGTCAAAACTTAGATGCTAGCCAAATTTTCTGTGTTTATTTTAATTTTTATATTTTTATATTTTTGCCTATTTAGCCAGTTTTGCTTTTCAAGAGCTGATTGCTAAAATAGACTAAGTGTCTTTCGTTGGCTATTCTTTCGTTTGTAACTTGAATCCCCCATCGTGTTATTACAGAAATTGGTAATTACGCAGATAATGAATAATTAATAACGACTGAAATTTAACATGTGTTAATTAAAATCGACTTGATCAAATGTTTGTTGCACAGATCATTAAAATATTCTAATTGGAATAATGGAGAACGTAAACAGAAAATCAATTTGAAGCGGATGAATATTTTTTGAAGCGTTGCCTCATATTTGGGGAATCAAAATTTATTGTTAGTTTTAAGCTGAATTATATTAGGCTGAGGCAAAAGTAATTTCCCTTAATTCTATTGACGAAAGTAATATTCTAAATATTACGTATCATACGTATCAATTAAGAATGAATTTTGATTAAACTAACATGATTACTAGTTTTTACATTGCCGTCTCGACGTGACAGTGGATTAAAGAGTATTTTATGACAGTGCAAAGCCTCACAAAACAAGAATAGAGGGAGAGCAATTTTGCTAATCGTTTGGTCAGTTCTATATCAGCCATCATATTCAGCTGGACAAACACCAAGCAGGTATTTCATATTTCAATAGGACTGCGAAACAGGAGATAACTTTTTCTAATGAAAACCAGATTCAAGCGTTCGTGGAAAAATCAACATAATTTTTCCCATAACGTATCGACGTCAAATCACGGTAGATATGCAATTAAATAAAATATGATTATAACTTGTAACTTATTTTATGTAGAAGTAAATGTATAAACAACCAGACAAAATATTTATCACTCAGACTAATAGCTAAAGCACCGAATACTTAATAATTCCTAGAGAAGTGAGGTCTCCTGAGGTGAACGAATCAGTCAATGACCTCCTTAAGTCTGACAGAAGGGTGACAGTGGATGACATTGCAATGACTTTGAGCTTATGTGTTGGGACAAACGCAGAGGTCATCAGTTAGAAGGAGTCATCTTGCATCTTGCATCAGGCCTCACACAGCAGCCCAAGCGGGGCAGACCATCAACGAGCTGGGCTGGGAACTGCTCCCTCATCCCCCTTACAGCCCAGACCTTGCCCCTTCAGACTTTCACCTGTTTGGTCCATTGAAAGCGTTCACGAGAGGCACGAAGTTTAAAAGTGACGATGAAGTCAAAAGTGTTGTGAGCGACTGATCTGAGACATCAGACAAAGATTTTTACGCTGAGGGAATACGGAAGCTTGTGCACAGATGGGGAAATTGTGTGACAGTGCTGGGAGACTACGTTGAAAAATATAAAAAAGAAGTAAGCTTCTATCTGTATTAGAAGTCCTTATACTGAAATATTCACCTTATTTATTGAATGACCCTCGTATTTACGACCAGTGTCTGCTGTTCCACGACCGTTATCGTTGCACAGCATCCTTCTTTTTCAACATAAGAGAATATCATCTTTGATGGTGAATATCCTTGTTTAAATGTCCATATAACCACACTGAAGATGGACCATGTTATCTGAAAGCTTAGATCAAGCACCAGGTTAATAAAAGTATCCAAATAGGGACAATTTTTGTCTTTATATTTTCACTAGAAATTAAAGCAGCAACGCGAAATTTAGAACGGCTCATGATAAAAAAAATTATAGACATTTATTGTCTGTTAAGATTAGCAATATATATATATATATATATATATATATATATATATATATATATAACCTGTCAGATCGGAAGATTAATGTCGATTCGTGTTAAAAAATAACTGTTAATTTCGTCCACTTCGCGCTAATGGCGTTTTGCAAGACGTGCTAGCGTCGCAGGTAGATAACAACCAACGTAAGAGAAAGAAAACTGGAAATTTAAGACATACCTTTCCGGCGACACACACACATTCCCACACGCACATTCACACATACACATTCATACACTCTCACGAAAAATATTTATTTGTTTGAAACATGCGCATGTCTATAAAAATATCGCTTACAAATAATTTCTTTCCATGAGACCGTCAGCGAATTTCAGATCACATTGTTCAACACCCGACCGATAATAATAATAATGACAGAAAATATTCGCTCAAAGCTCTTCTATTTCCTGTGATCCTATATATATATATATGTATATATATATATATATATATATATATATATATATGTATATATATATATATATATATATATATATATTAATACATGTTTGATTAAATAATATAGATAAGCGTTGTCTATATATTTTATGCAAGTTTTTTTCATATAGTCTGATAATCTTAATAACATTATCATTAAATAATGAAAGAAAATCACAATATTGATACATACTTTTTTTTATTTAATCCGATCTGAGCTTTCGGCTTACATAAGCCATTATCAGACTTTTGATTGTGATTTTCTTTCATTATTTAATGATAATGTTATTAAGATTATCAGAATATATGAAAAAAAACTTGCATAAAATATATAGACAACGCTTATCTATATTATTTAATCAAACATGTATTAATGAAAAAATGCTGCCTAAATACACACAATATATATATATATATATATATATATATATATATATATATGTATATATATATATATGTGTGTGTGTGTGTGTATGTGTGTGTGTGTAAAGCGGAAAATCGTGCAGTGCCCACTGTGATTTCGAATTAGCAATATCTATGCAATATTCACTTTATAAATTATTTTTATTGTTAACCGTGGTTAAAGTTTCAGTGGTTTGTAATCCCTCGCGTATATGACAGACTATGATAGTGCAAATTATAATATTTAGTGACATACTTGTTAGGTGTGTACGATGTATGAAGGTGAAATCTACATATGGAAAGTCCGTGCAGTGTTATCCATATTACTTATGTAACTGTTGAGGATTTGTAATTTACACGATTGCCTGAAACACTGGAGTTATCATTTAAGTCGATGCAGATATTCACATTTCAAATTGCAAATATTAGTTTGGCTCCGACATATAGATTCTGTTGAATCTATGCATATAGTCGAATATTTTAACTACAGAAATGATTGCTATCCAGAATCTTAATTAGATATATAATATCTATCCAAACATATATTTATAAATGTAAAAGACAATAGGAAAACTGTAATATTAGCCGACGCGTTTCGTCCAATGGTGAACTTTTCAAGGCAAAAGTGAAATGAATTTATTAAAGAAAATAAACTAATAATAACAAAACAAATGGCCTTAGCAACTGGAAAAATTTAGAAAACGCTATTAGATTCATATTGTCAAGTTAAAATTACGTCAAGTACTGTCACGTGTGGAAATATTGTTTTTATTGTTGTGCCATATATTTTTGTGTTATATATATATATATATATATATATATATATATATATATATATCATTCACAGACAGTACTGTTTCGCTGTATCACAGCTCCTCAGTGCGACTAGACTTCCGAATGCTTCAAGCCAGGATTGAAACACAACTAATTTTGTGTCAGCCAGAGCTATCTTCACTCGGTAGTGTTACACAACTAAATCTAGCGTATTGTTTTTACAAATGTAAACAAATGCCAATCAACCAAAGTGCTCCATTCATTTTACTGAAGAGCTTTGCATTAGTACAGGTGGCTGTTGTTTATAGAATTAGCTTATCACTCAACAGTGCTCAATTGAAATGTATTTTCAAGAGCTAAATTATGTCATTCACAGACAGTACTGTTTCGCTGTATCACAGCTCCTCAGTGCGACTAGACTTCCGAACGCCTCAAGCCAGGATTGAAACACAACTAATTTTGTGTCAGCCAGAGCTATCTTCACTCGGTAGAGTTACACAACTAAATCTAGCGTATTGTTTTTACAAATGTTAACAAATGCCAATCAGCCAAAGTGCTCAATTCATTTTACTGAAGAGCTTTGCATTATCGCATGGTGTTGATAAAATAGTGCTCGATGCAATATAACAGAGCTATTAAGTATATATTAATAAATACACATATTAACTTTCATCGGAGGCTCTACTCGGAGTCTCATGCACAAGACAGTCTTTCATGTACAAGACAGTCTTCAGGTGCTGGGTAGAGACTGACCGTTACATGATTTAAATTTTAATAAAAATATCTGGTTAACGCAATGCTGGCGCAGTCCATATATTATACGGGCATTACGGTTTCTTTTCTTTCGAAAAATATACGTTGCATTTAAAATAGAGGAAATCTTTATTTTATATATATACTAGCAGGCTTGGGCACGCCGAGGCGGTGTAATGGTTAACAAGCTGTCTCGCTAGAACAATTACGACTGAGTAGTGAGTTCAAACCTCACTTTCCCCCCATACTTTCGGCCTTGTGCCACATCTAAGCTATGCTTGGGAAATCACTATACTAGCAGGCTTCGCCAGCTCGTTATTGCTTCGTAAAGTAAGATAGACTCACTACTTGAAAGCTTTGAAACAAAAATTGTAAATAAACATTTCATCCATAAATTGGTTGTAAACATAAAGGAAAACATTTGTATTTATTCAGAGAGCTAAGCATTTGAATTTTAGCCATTTTTAAACAAATGAAACAACTGAATAAGATTTAACAGGTTTTGACAGAAATAAAATACATGTATTTGAATGAATGTAAAACATAATGGTGAAACAACTGAAATCAAAATGAAGTTATTTTCTTAAGTAATTCTTACTGTAATGCAGCAGAATAAAATACATTTTTTTTTATTTGGGGCAAGTGTAAATAAATTCCTTCCATTTTTAACTCTTGAACAGACAACATATCATTCATCATGAGAAAAGCAGAGTTACATAAGATGAAGTTCAGTAACTTTCACTGTTTGACTTTGTGATTTATTAATAGTTATTATAAAACTTACTCTGACTGGGAAAATTCAATCCTTTAAAATCAAAAGGCATATCTGTTGGAATCAATGAAATTCTTGGAATCAGTAGTCTCTCCTTTACCATGACCATTTATAATAAGTGCTTCCAATAAGTGAGGTAACAGTTTCTTCACAATAAGACGTGTACCATTACATAACATTGGAGTATCGAGATTTCTTAGCAGCATTAATGGTACTCCTTGTTTTAATAACAACTTCTGTGATGAAATTCCTAGAATATCCAAAGAATTCCAGAATTCAATAGAGAAGTTAACTGCTTCGTCTGGATCCGCAGTTGTATCATTGGATATGTAAATCCTTTCTTCTGTTGGAATATCTTGCAGAATCTTCTGATTGATAATTTGTACTGTTTCATTTCCGGGCGCCAAAATTGCTCTCTCACACCCAATCTGTATTCTGGAAGTTATCTGCTATATTGTGGTATAATTTAAAAATGAATACCTCAAGCCCAGCGTGATGAAATCTTTATAAAATCTGATTTGTTCATCTTGATCATGTGACATTTCTGCATTTTCAATTTTTAAAAGGAAGTCACTAAATTCCTTTGTTGTCCCATCTCCATTGCGTTCCACTCTCATTATAGTGGTAGAAAAGCGTCTTTCAATATGATCCCACAGATGAGGACTTTTCAGGTAGGCAGCATGTTCATCTGCAGCTGTTCCTCGTATGACAAAAGTGAGTGTTTGTCTGAAATCTCTAGATAGCAGTATTGTTATTCCTTCCACGAAAAAATGATATATCTATGAGCAACAATGGAAATGTTACTTCTCTTATACAGAGAACCCCCCAAAAAACACATGAACTTTGAAATTCGAAATCTAGAACGCTGCATAAGCAGTAAAAACGAACAGGTGAAATGTTTTGAATTTACAGAAACACATATACATACTCACAGACAACATAACCCCCTGAAGATGGTTCGAGATGAGATTGAAAGTACTTGGGAAAATAAAAACTATTTGAAAGAAAATGTGTATATTACCATCTCCAGTGGTTTAAAATATCTGTAAATGCGTGTACAGTAGCTCTGTAAATACAAAATGTTTTTTCACTGTTGATTTACAGCGTACTAAATTCCAATATGCAAGGCGAGTATATATATATATATATATATATATATATATATATATATATATATATATGTATATATATATATATATATATATATATATATATATATATATATATATAGGGCATCAGTTGAATCCGCTACCTTACTTTAAAACTTTCGCTATCCTCAGGCGATTTTTATCAATTGCCGTCCCAACGCTTTATTTAAAAAACAAAACAAAAAAAACAAAACCCCCTAATAACCGCTATATTATTTTAAACAAATAAATAAACAAAAGTACGACGTTGCGTGTGATAGAAAGGGGGGGGGGGAGGACTAAGTCAAGAAGAAGATGAATAAGAGGAAGAAGAGGGAAGAAAAGAAAAGCAATGGTATTATAAATGTATTTGATGGTGGGATAATTAAAAAGTCTATTTTTATATCCTCCTTCACATATGTGTATATATGTATGTATGTGTGTGTGTGTGTGTGTGTGTGTGTGTGTGTGTGTGTGTGTGTTGGTTAAATGTTATTTCTCCTTCATAGCCATATCTGAGTATATGTTCCGTTTATTTAATAAACAGTTTTTTTTATTTCGTTTCGTCTACCGACCTGAATATCCAAGTAATCTATTATAACAAAAAGATGCGATCTCCAGTAGGTTTCGAAACTGCATCCAGTTTGACCAAAGAAACTATGTTTTAGACCGTCTCGGCTACAAAGTGTATCGATGATCGCGCAAAGCTGAATAGTGCCTTACAAACGCAAATCTTTCTCATATTCTCGAAACATTTATATTTGCATAGTTAATTCCCTATCCCAACGTAAGCAAACAAAGTCTAAAGATGTGATCGAATCAAGGTTTAAGTAACAAAAAATCGACCATTACTTCATATATATATATATATATATAAAGACATTATAATATGTTTAACGTTCTTTTTATAGATACAAGTATTTAAGCAAATGCTCTGTTTTATAATAAACAGTATTAAATAACATTTACCGGCCTGAATGTCCGAGAAATTTTCATAGAGAATTTTCGTTCTCCGAAACGGTTAAGGCACATCACGCGAAATGATGGTTCCGTATAGGATACAGGTTCGATTCCTGTCGGAGAACGAACATTTTCTATGAAAATTTCTCGGACATTCAGGCCGGTAAATGTTATTTAATACTGTTTATTATTAAACAGAGCATTTGCTTAAATACTAGTATCTATAAAAAGAACGTTAAACATATTATAAATGTCTTTAAATAAATTGTCGGACTATGTCCAATTCAAAAATATATGACGTCATTTGTTTACATTTGATACGCTAGAGTAGATATGAATAGAAGAGATTCGTGGAAGATTTAAGTTTAAAGATAGTAAAATCGACCTTGCTAACCAGACGCTTCTCTGTGTCCGAAAGGTTAAGGCACATCACGCGAAATGATGGTTCCGTATAGGATACAGGTTCGATTCCTGTCGGAGAACGAAAATTTCCTATGAAAATTTCTCGGACATTCAGGCCGGTAAATGTTATTTAATACTGTTTATTATTAAACAGAGCATTTGCTTAAATACTAGTATCTATAAAAAGAACGTTAAACATATTATAAATGTCTTTAAATAAATTGTCGGACTATGTCCAATTCAAAAATATATGACGTCATTTGTTTACATTTGATACGCTAGAGTAGATATGAATAGAAGAGATTCGTGGAAGATTTAAGTTTAAAGATAGTAAAATCGACCTTGCTAACCAGACGCTGCTCTGTGGCCGAAAAGTTAAGGCACATCACGCGAAATGATGGTTCCGTATAGGATACAGGTTCGATTCCTGTCGGAGAACGAACATTTTCTATGAAAATTTCTCGAACATTCAGGCCGGTAAATGTTATATAATACTGTTTATTATAAAACAGAGCATTTGCTTAAATTCTTGTATCTATAAAAAGAACGTTAAACATATTATAAATGTCTTTAAATAAATTGTTGGACTATGTCCAATTCAAATATATATATATATATTTGCTATAGACTTCAGCAATATTAATCTCACTTAAATCTATAATACTTTCATAATAAGAGAGAAGAGATGAGATATTATGTACAATATGTCTCTTAATCTTTAGCATTAGTGAGAATGCAAATTTCTTCTTTTAATATGAACTTTTTCCAGACAAATCTGAGTCTGTCTTAGAGGCACAACAACGAGACACACAATAATAATGGAATTCATTACATGAGTGAATGATTTGAATGTCTGGCTTTTCTAGAGATCTCGCCCGAACTAGTCAGCTTCTATAATGAAGCATTTATTTCCTAACTGTCGCAGCATATCACCGAAATCATTTCCATCGCTAAGATTTTGATTTGCAGTCAAATTTGGACTAACGTAAACTCGTCAAAAATATGAGTGGGAGCCTTATAGAAATATTAGACATTATTGTGGAGCTCTAAAACTTATTGAAAGATAGTGATATGATTATACACTAAGTCGGCAATTATCCTGAGTCGATCGAAGCTGACTAAAATGTTCAGGTTGCTTACAGTTGCTGAGATGATTGTATTAGTTTGCCGGGTCCCTCCAAGGCCTTATTATGTTACCACGGTCTTATCAGCTTCATCAAAAGTTAAGAAATATAAATGTTGAACATTATAAACCCTTATTATAGAGTAATAAATTAATGAATACATGTTGGAAAAAACTTTTGTTCTGTCAGTTTCAGTTTTTAATTATAATCTTTTCTTTTCAGAATAACCGGGCTTCTACTTTTACGTATGTTTTCCTTTCAGAGCATGACGGATCATGGCACTACATAGTTTACTTCTGCAAGCTTAGTTTTGTATCCCTGAATTACGGTTGTGGCATTACTATGCCTCCCAGTCGCTTCTATGCCATCCACTTACGTAAAACACCTTTATGTTTTTATATTAACTACATGGTGAAATTAACAGATATATTACCGAACAAATATTTATTAATTGAAATTATCACTATTTATTCGAGTTCGTTATATTCCCTTCCATTGTGTATCCGGCTCTTCTCCCCGATTATGGATTAAATAGTAAAATTGTATCAGAAACAAAATCATCGTCATCTCCCAAATAATGTTAATGCAAAAATTCATTCGCAAAACAAAACAAAGAATTATTCTTTCAATATAAAAACACATTTCGTATTTAAGTTACCCAAAAGAGTTGGTAACCCGTAAAAAAACAATTAGTTAATCACTGTTTATTCAATATATGTTTAAGATTCGCTACAAAAATGTGTTGAAAAATAAGGAGATGATGATGAAAAAATATTTTCACCAAATGCGTTTTATCATTACGTTGTGGGTACATAGTGAAAATATCTTTAGTCTAGCTGATTAAACAAATGCACTTTTACGTGCTTGTTTCACTCAAAATCATTCATGATTTCGACTCTCTGCAGTTTCCTCGCCATTATACCAATAAGCAATGTTTGACTCTTTACCACCTGTTAAATCTTTTATTTTCGTATTCTTGCCTTTGCTTAATTTTGGCATCTTCAGTTCACACGTTGGACCGTTTCTTTTGCTGTGCACCACACAAAATGTCTTCTTACAGTTGTCGCTTAGTTCTTTATCCTCGTTTATATTTACTAACTTCAGTAGCAGTTCAGATATTTCCTTTCTGTGCTTGATATCAACACTGGTTCACGGCCCTTCAGCATAGCCTCGTTTGGGGATCTTTTCGATCCAGAGGCAGAGAGTTTGACCAGCGCAGCTGGAGACGAATCTGCAACTGCAGAATATCTACCAACAGCCCCACGCGTCAGATGTGGCTCAAGGCTGAAGTTTATGAGGGGGTATCCGAGCCCGTAGGCGCGGCCAAAATTTCCCCGTAGAGCCCGTATAAAACGGGGTCGAGGAGCTGTTTACCGAGACCTGACTCTGCTCTACGACAGTCTCGTCTGGGGATCCTCTCTACCCGGAGGCAGAGAGTTTGACCAGCAAAGCTGGAGACAAATCTCCAAATGCTGACCGACATGCAGTATTTACTACTGTATCTATGGGAATGGGGCCAAACCCATTATCTTTTGTAGGTATGCTACAACAGTTTTGTTATTAACCTGATAGTGTTAGCATTCGCTTGTACTTGATTCTGAGCCACGGCTATAAAATGAATCTACTCCTGTTGTTCACCAATGTTGAATATTTCATTTGTTATGTCTGAAATATTGTATGTATCGGAATCATCTAAATCTGCTAGCGTCTCTATTACAATTCCATAGATTTTTTTTTTATTTCTAATTGAATGCTCTTTATTAATTGGTCAGTTTTCGCATTCTTCTACGGGCTATCATGTTTTGCGCTGTGCAACAAACATTTCTTATCACTGGCATCACCCATTTTCAGAAAACGAAACCATCCTTCATATATGGTTCCGGAAATATAAGATACACAATTTGGTGGAAAGATTGCGTAAGAGATTAGAACTCCAGAGAAAATACGTGATGACAGCATGAATGAAAACAAAAATCTTCAAAAAACATTGCTAGAAGCTTTTGCATGAAACGAAAACAAAATGTAGCCTATTTCTCATCACCGGAAACAGAATTTATTAACGATGACGCTGTTGATAGATAGATAGATAGATAGATAGATAGATAGATAGATAGATAGATAGATAGATAGATAGATAGATAGATTCTTCGGATATATTTCTTTAAGGATGAAAACATCTAAAAGTGCCAGCATGGGATAGATAGATAGATAGATAGATAGATAGATAGATAGATAGATAGATAGATAGATAGATAGATTCTTCGGATATATTTCTTTAAGGATGAAAACATCTAAAAGTGCCAGCATGGGATAGATAGATAGATAGATAGATAGATAGATAGATAGATAGATAGATAGATAGATAGATAGATAGATTCTTCGGATATATTTCTTTAAGGATGAAAACATCTAAAAGTGCCAGCATGGGATAGATAGATAGATAGATAGATAGATAGATAGATAGATAGATAGATAGATAGATAGATAGATAGATAGATTCTTCGGATATATTTCTTTAAGGATGAAAACATCTAAAAGTGCCAGCATGGGATAGATAGATAGATAGATAGATAGATAGATAGATAGATAGATAGATAGATAGATAGATTCTTCGGATATATTTCTTTAAGGATGAAAACATCTAAAAGTGCCAGCATGGGATAGATAGATAGATAGATAGATAGATAGATAGATAGATAGATAGATAGATAGATAGATAGATAGATAGATAGATAGATAGATAGATTCTTCAGATATATTTCTTTAAGGATGAAAACATCTAAAAGTGCCAGCATGGGATAGATATATAGATAGATAGATAGATAGATAGATAGATAGATAGATAGATAGATAGATAGATAGATTTTTCGGATATATTTATTTAAGGATGAAAACATCTAAAAGTGCCAGCATGGGATAGATAGATAGATAGATAGATAGATAGATAGATAGATAGATAGATAGATAGATAGATAGATAGATAGATAGATTCTTCGGATATATTTCTTTAAGGATGAAAACATCTAAAAGTGCCAGCATGGGATAGATAGATAGATAGATAGATAGATAGATAGATAGATAGATAGATAGATAGATAGATAGATAGATAGATAGATTCTTCGGATATATTTCTTTAAGGATGAAAACATCTAAAAGTGCCAGCATGGGATAGATAGATAGATAGATAGATAGATAGATAGATAGATAGATAGATAGATAGATAGATAGATAGATAGATAGATAGATAGATAGATTCTTCAGATATATTTCTTTAAGGATGAAAACGTCTAAAAGTGCCAGCATGGGATAGATAGATAGATAGATAGATAGATAGATAGATAGATAGATAGATAGATAGATAGATAGATAGATAGATAGATTCTTCGGATATATTTCTTTAAGGATGAAAACATCTAAAAGTGCCAGCATGGGATAGATAGATAGATAGATAGATAGATAGATAGATAGATAGATAGATAGATAGATAGATAGATCGATAGATTCTTCGGATATATTTCTTTAAGGATGAAAACATCTAAAAGTGCCAGCATGGGATAGATAGATAGATAGATAGATAGATAGATAGATAGATAGATAGATAGATAGATAGATAGATAGATAGATAGATTCTTCGGATATATTTCTTTAAGGATGAAAACATCTAAAAGTGCCAGCATGGGATAGATAGATAGATAGATAGATAGATAGATAGATAGATAGATAGATAGATAGATAGATAGATAGATAGATAGATAGATAGATAGATTCTTCGGATATATTTCTTTAAGGATGAAAACGTCTAAAAGTGCCAGCATGGGATAGATAGATAGATAGATAGATAGATAGATAGATAGATAGATTCTTCGGATATATTTCTTTAAGGATGAAAACATCTAAAAGTGCCAGCATGGGATAGATAGATAGATAGATAGATAGATAGATAGATAGATAGATAGATAGATAGATTATTCGGATATATTTCTTTAAGGATGAAAACATCTAAAAGTGCCAGCATGGGATAGATAGATAGATAGATAGATAGATAGATAGATAGATAGATAGATAGATAGATAGATAGATAGATAGATAGATAGATAGATTCTTCGGATATATTTCTTTAAGGATGAAAACATCTAAAAGTGCCAGCATGAGATAGATAGATAGATAGATAGATAGATAGATAGATAGATAGATAGATAGATAGATAGATAGATAGATAGATAGATAGATAGATAGATTCTTCGGATATATTTCTTTAAGGATGAAAACATCTAAAAGTGCCAGCATGGGATAGATAGATAGATAGATAGATAGATAGATAGATAGATAGATAGATAGATAGATAGATAGATAGATAGATAGATAGATAGATTCTTCGGATATATTTCTTTAAGGATGAAAACATCTAAAAGTGCCAGCATGGGATAGATAGATAGATAGATAGATAGATAGATAGATAGATAGATAGATAGATAGATAGATAGATAGATAGATAGATTCTTCGGATATATTTCTTTAAGGATGAAAACATCTAAAAGTGCCTGCATGGGATAGATAGATAGATAGATAGATAGATAGATAGATAGATAGATAGATAGATAGATAGATAGATTCTTCGGATATATTTCTTTAAGGATGAAAACATCTAAAAGTGCCAGCATGGGATAGATAGATAGATAGATAGATAGATAGATAGATAGATAGATAGATAGATAGATAGATAGATAGATAGATAGATAGATAGATTCTTCGGATATATTTCTTTAAGGATGAAAACATCTAAAAGTGCCAGCATGGGATAGATAGATAGATAGATAGATAGATAGATAGATAGATAGATAGATAGATAGATAGATAGATAGATTCTTCGGATATATTTCTTTAAGGATGAAAACATCTAAAAGTGCCAGCATGGGATAGATAGATAGATAGATAGATAGATAGATAGATAGATAGATAGATAGATAGATAGATAGATAGATAGATTCTTCGGATATATTTCTTTAAGGATGAAAACATCTAAAAGTGCCAGCATGGGATAGATAGATAGATAGATAGATAGATAGATAGATAGATAGATAGATAGATAGATAGATTCTTCGGATATATTTCTTTAAGGATGAAAACATCTAAAAGTGCCAGCATGGGATAGATAGATAGATAGATAGATAGATAGATAGATAGATAGATAGATAGATAGATAGATAGATAGATAGATTCTTCAGATATATTTCTTTAAGGATGAAAACATCTAAAAGTGCCAGCATGGGATAGATATATAGATAGATAGATAGATAGATAGATAGATAGATAGATAGATAGATAGATAGATAGATTTTTCGGATATATTTATTTAAGGATGAAAACATCTAAAAGTGCCAGCATGGGATAGATAGATAGATAGATAGATAGATAGATAGATAGATAGATAGATAGATAGATAGATAGATAGATAGATAGATAGATAGATTCTTCGGATATATTTCTTTAAGGATGAAAACATCTAAAAGTGCCAGCATGGGATAGATAGATAGATAGATAGATAGATAGATAGATAGATAGATAGATAGATAGATAGATAGATAGATTCTTCGGATATATTTCTTTAAGGATGAAAACATCTAAAAGTGCCAGCATGGGATAGATAGATAGATAGATAGATAGATAGATAGATAGATAGATAGATAGATAGATAGATAGATAGATAGATAGATTCTTCAGATATATTTCTTTAAGGATGAAAACGTCTAAAAGTGCCAGCATGGGATAGATAGATAGATAGATAGATAGATAGATAGATAGATAGATAGATAGATAGATAGATAGATAGATAGATAGATAGATTCTTCGGATATATTTCTTTAAGGATGAAAACATCTAAAAGTGCCAGCATGGGATAGATAGATAGATAGATAGATAGATAGATAGATAGATAGATAGATAGATAGATAGATAGATCGATAGATTCTTCATATATATTTCTTTAAGGATGAAAACATCTAAAAGTGCCAGCATGGGATAGATAGATAGATAGATAGATAGATAGATAGATAGATAGATAGATAGATAGATAGATAGATAGATAGATACTTCGGATATATTTCTTTAAGGATGAAAACATCTAAAAGTGCCAGCATGGGATAGATAGATAGATAGATAGATAGATAGATAGATAGATAGATAGATAGATAGATAGATAGATAGATAGATAGATAGATTCTTCGGATATATTTCTTTAAGGATGAAAACGTCTAAAAGTGCCAGCATGGGATAGATAGATAGATAGATAGATAGATAGATAGATAGATAGATTCTTCGGATATATTTCTTTAAGGATGAAAACATCTAAAAGTGCCAGCATGGGATAGATAGATAGATAGATAGATAGATAGATAGATAGATAGATAGATAGATAGATTATTCGGATATATTTCTTTAAGGATGAAAACATCTAAAAGTGCCAGCATGGGATAGATAGATAGATAGATAGATAGATAGATAGATAGATAGATAGATAGATAGATAGATAGATAGATAGATAGATAGATAGATAGATAGATTCTTCGGATATATTTCTTTAAGGATGAAAACATCTAAAAGTGCCAGCATGAGATAGATAGATAGATAGATAGATAGATAGATAGATAGATAGATAGATAGATAGATAGATAGATAGATAGATAGATAGATAGATAGATTCTTCGGATATATTTCTTTAAGGATGAAAACATCTAAAAGTGCCAGCATGGGATAGATAGATAGATAGATAGATAGATAGATAGATAGATAGATAGATAGATAGATAGATAGATAGATAGATTCTTCGGATATATTTCTTTAAGGATGAAAACATCTAAAAGTGCCAGCATGGGATAGATAGATAGATAGATAGATAGATAGATAGATAGATAGATAGATAGATAGATAGATAGATAGATTCTTCGGATATATTTCTTTAAGGATGAAAACATCTAAAAGTGCCTGCATGGGATAGATAGATAGATAGATAGATAGATAGATAGATAGATAGATAGATAGATAGATAGATTCTTCGGATATATTTCTTTAAGGATGAAAACATCTAAAAGTGCCAGCATGGGATAGATAGATAGATAGATAGATAGATAGATAGATAGATAGATAGATAGATAGATAGATAGATAGATAGATTCTTCGGATATATTTCTTTAAGGATGAAAACATCTAAAAATGCCAGCATGGGATAGATAGATAGATAGATAGATAGATAGATAGATAGATAGATAGATAGATAGATAGATAGATAGATAGATAGATAGATAGATTCTTCGGATATATTTCTTTAAGGATGAAAACATCTAAAAGTGCCAGCATGGGATAGATAGATAGATAGATAGATAGATAGATAGATAGATAGATAGATAGATAGATAGATAGATAGATAGATAGATTCTTCGGATATATTTCTTTAAGGATGAAAACATCTAAAAGTGCCAGCATGGGATAGATAGATAGATAGATAGATAGATAGATAGATTCTTCGGATATATTTCTTTAAGGATGAAAACATCTAAAAGTGCCAGCATGGGATAGATAGATAGATAGATAGATAGATAGATAGATAGATAGATAGATAGATAGATAGATAGATTTCTTTAAGGATGAAAACGTCAAAAAGTGCCAGCATGGGATAGATAGATAGATAGATAGATAGATAGATAGATAGATAGATAGATAGATAGATAGATTCTTCGGATATATTTCTTTAAGGATGAAAACATCTGAAACTACCAGCATGACTATTATAATTCCATAGACATTTATATCTGTTTGAATACCAGGCGCGAATATAGTTGTCGTTTTTTAATACACCATAACAAACATTACTTCACGAACAATTTTACGCTTTGAATGTGCCTGCTCATACACTTTCAAGAACTGAATAATTCTGCTTTAAATAAAAGGCTAAAGTTGTCAATGAGTGATGATGGTTTCGCAGCCATAAACACCTAAATTTGACTGATTTCTAAAAATTAAAAGGTTCATTTTACAATGCTGATTATTAGGTTGGAAGCTATAATTCTCCCTTATATTTGGTTTTATGTTCAACCGACTTTAATATTTAAATAAATGTTGTCGCATAATTACATAATCATTAAGAGGTTAGATTTTAATTTGCCGCTACGCCGCGTAAACTTAGGTGAACCAGTTTCATTTCCTTCGCAGTTCATTTCCATCGCAGTTCATTCTACTTGTACAGTTTCATTCCACGAAATCCTATTTTTTGCAAGCAACTCCCGGAAAGGTGGTTTCCTGACCACTATAAACTTAACCTGCTAAAATCTAGAGTTAACCGTTATCTTTCCCACATATCCTCATAAACTGTACCTCATTTTTTGCCACTTGCCACTTCCTTAACAAGCACTTTCAGTCAGCTTCTACCATAAGTGGTTTAGAGCCTTGTACT
This sequence comes from Acanthosepion esculentum, assembly GCA_964036315.1. Taxonomy (NCBI): domain Eukaryota; kingdom Metazoa; phylum Mollusca; class Cephalopoda; order Sepiida; family Sepiidae; genus Acanthosepion; species Acanthosepion esculentum. The sequence goes on along the minus strand of OZ038495.1, from coordinate 43,205,930 downwards.
GGTTGAACATTAGTAAAGAGAATAAATGTAGCTAACATATTTTCATCTGATGTGGGCTTTTGTCAACATCTACGATTAGGAAATATCCATAATATTTGGAAATACATCTACTTCTTTCAGGTGGCGTGTACAAACAGGTCATGGAATATTATGTCTCTCCACCGTTTCCTGACCATAGAATCTTTAACAATCATTTGACTATCAGCCATCCGTCTTTGAAACCGCTCTGCTATCCATTCACTCAAAATTCTCAGGTACATTACACTTTATTTTCCCCTGTCCTTACTTCTATCAATATGTCTATCTATGTGTTACCGCATTATTATGTTGTGTTTTTGAAGTTAAAACATGGAATAACTTACATCATTGTGTATAATACGACCCTATGTGATTTTTTTAAAATTTGTACCATATTATCCATTAAAATCTCCATGTTCTACATATATTTCATTAAAATATATAACTTTTCACGAAATGAATGAATAGAAATGAATCAAACATTTAGCTATTCCATGTTGCTGCTTCTAATTTCCGCTTCAAAACTTATTTTCGAATTTTCTGGTAAAGGTGCTTCGTTGTATCATTAATGTTATCAAAAACATGATAGATTGTGTGGGCTCTCTTTATTTTATTTTTAATTCACTTTTGGTGAATTCCCTGTCCTTCTTATAAAAGACGTCCAATTAGGCTGATTCCAATAGAACAAATATTTCCGACATACATTTTGTCAACAATTGTTAACACTTATCGACTTTATTTTATTATCTATTGTGCTAATTGAGCGTTTTTGCAATCTTGTTATATTTCAAATAACAGCTGTTTTAAGCCGAGTAAAGATTTCTCAAAGTGCGTATTTGTGTACAATATGATCCTTTCTCTTTTTTTACCTTCAATTTTCGTTTACATCTGCTCCTTTTATACACAAGAAAATATAGTTAATTTTTCACGTTCCCATTAATCTTAATTTCAAATTGTGTAATTGTTATTCTAGTTCCCATTTTCTTTAAAAACTTCCTCGTCTTTCACATGTTCAGTCCATGGTATTCTCAGCATCTGTCTCGAAAACTACATTATTTTTGTTCTAAATAAGTAACCACAACAATTGTATTTAACATTAACGTGTCAGAAAGATTTCGTTTAAAGCAAAGAAAACAGTACAGAATTTGTTACGTAATATTAGTTCTCGTATATGCCAGTGATTGTTGG
>OZ038495.1:43104724-43199724 GCA_964036315.1 Acanthosepion esculentum | reverse complement strand
TGTAACGAGCTCAGCTGAAATTGGAACTCGACTTTCCGATTAACAATTCCGAGCCATTATCGATTACACCACTTGCACATCCAAGCTTACAGCACCTGACATTCCAAAGCGGCTACCCGTCCATGTACTAACCAGGCTCGACGTTCCTTAATCGTACGGGAACCGGTATTTCAACGTGATATGACCGTAAGCTACTAAAAATCATGTTGAGGAATATTTTCTACATGAATTAGATTTCCAAAAGAATAAGCTCTACGCAAAAATCACATTTCATATTGGATTTATCTTATCTAGTAATTATAGATTATATGAATTTAGAACAAAATTAAATTTCAAATGTACTCTGGTATGCAAAAGCTTTGGAGAAACAACTTAAAATGATTATACAACCTTTATTTTATTCACAATTCAAGGTTGTTTAGCATAATATGCTTTTAACAGCAGTGTCTATGGACCACGCGGTTTGGAAAATAAGTTGTAGCTACCGCGTAACTGAAGGTATGCTGCTTGAAGCTGAAGAGAAGACATGCAAAACTATTTGGCTAATTAAAGATCAGAGATGGAGAAGTCATGATTTTCATGAGTGCAAACTGCTGACCTTTATTTTATTTTATTTTTAGAATATAGTCTGTTCCCGAATATTCGAATAATTTGTATTGCGAATTCGCGTAACTTAAAAAAAAGTATAAATACCTTTTCAATTTGAGAGGGTGGGAACCATTATAGATTTTTTAAAACCCACCCTGATAACTAGAACTCATTTTAATAAATATTCAAGTAATTCGCACGTAATTTAAGTCCCATGCATTTTAGAATCAAGAGTTTCATTTGGATATGTAATAAAAGCGGTGCCTTGTATATATGTGTCCCGGAAACATTTTCCTCCAAAAATTAATAATGGTTCAAGACCGTTTATTTGAAATTCAATCATACACGTTCGTGTCTGTGTGTGTGTGTGTATTTTATTGCAGTCCATTTGTAATGGTGAACTTCGGATTGATTAATTGATTTGTTATCTACGGCTTATCAACCTTTTGCAGATTATTTAAAACCAGAAAATATTTTTAGATTGTAAGAATCGTTTCGCGATAATAATGATTTTGTGATATAAGCCTTAATACTTAACCTACAGCTAGAAAGAGAATAGATGGATTCACACCTTTCCGATGGGTATTTGCGCGTAAGTGAATATAAGGAACCCAAATGGAATTAAAAATCGGCTATCCGATCAACAATTCCGAGCTATTATACATTACACAATCCAAACATGCAAGCTCACAGCGACTGACATTCCGAAGTGGTCACAAATCTAGGTACTGACCAGACTCGACTTTGCTTAAACTTTGGTAAGTAGTACAGTGACTTATAGTAGATAACATATCATTCTTAAATACCTGCTCCGGAAAACCGTAATGAATTGGTGAACATGCAGGCAGAATATTTTGCTGACTTTAACTAGCATATTTTTGTCTGGTTGAGTGAGAAAGAAATGCCTAAAATTAGGGGAATATGTCCTGAGGTGTTATCGACGGAAAAATCATTTTAAATGATGAAGGCTGTACAACATAAATATTTTCAAGAGCCGCAGAAATAGTTGCAGATGTTGCTAAACAAAAGATTTATAGAAAGACAAGAACAGCTGCTGAAATTAAAGATCAGTCCGTTGTGCATACTGGCCTTTAAAATATTTATGTACGTCTGCCGCTTTTGATATTAACAGCAGAGTTACAGCAAAGAATCGTAAAATCAGAAGGGCTGCAGAACAATCGGAGGAATCATCTATACAGAGTTCATGAAAAATGGCGCATTCTTAGACGCAATCAAACAAAAGACAGGGTCATAGGAGGATCTCTTAACTACTGTCTAGAAAAGAAAGTTGAAATTGGATGGCAATACTGTACAAGCAATCTTACACTAACATCCTAAAAGGTGTCATCTTAATCAAAAGAAGAAGAGGCGAACAGACAATCATTCACAAACCATCAGGTAGTGGCATTTAAATGAGACATGGGAAACTATTCAGGTATTCATCGCCCCTCCATCCCCACACTAATAGGGGATTGCTGATGATGATAATGATGATGAGGAACATTTTCTCAAAGGCAGCTGATGATGAGATATAATACAGGTCAGAATCGATGCACACTTTATATATACATATATATATATATATATATATATATATATATATATATATATATATATATATATATATATATATATGGGTGTGTGTGTGTTACATGTTTTTAAGCAGGAATTGTTCTTTAATTCAAACATTAATAAAAACCATCAGACATTTTGAGACGATTAATATTACTGATCGACTTTCCAAATTAAGAATAACCCTTCTCCGACAAGGAGGAAATTCTGTTAAAAAAAAATACGGTACAAACTTACGAGTCATCATCAACTGGGTATTCAGGGACAATTGTTGAGTTCCGCCGAATTAGTGAGTGTTGTGACGTAGTCAAAGAGTTTTCTGACCTAAGCGAGGCGTGACGTATGCTTATATACAGGATGAGATGGGTAAATTGTTGCCATTTTATATTTTTATTTTCTTGTATGCGCATTGATTGTTTTTGACTTTGTGGACTGCAGACGATAGTAGCGTCAGTTGGGCACCGTCTTTGAAAAAATGAGCACCCTGACGCAATTCATTCCGCCAGAAATTTGGAAACGGCATGCTGCGCTGCTTGACATTCGCGCCGGAATCTCCAATACGAAAATTTCACTGTGTTTGCGTGTTAATCTTAGGACAGTGCAGAGGAATCGGAAAAGTTTAATGGTGATTACGAAGATACGGCAGATCGGAAAACTGACCGTGATCGTTCTGATAAGAAAAGATCTCCAGAATTTGTTGGTAAGGACATCTGACGTCAACACGTTTTGAAGAGGTATGTCTGCCCTGTGTCAATGGGATGGCTGCTGGAAGACCCTATGTCTGGCAACAGGACTCTGCATCAATTTTCGCATGCAGATGAACCCAGTCATGGCTGTCAGACAATTTCTGCGACTGCATCATTTCTTACATCTGGCCACCTAACTTCCCAGACTGGAAACCCTTGCATTATAATGTGTAGTGCTCAGCTGAGCAAGAGACCAACGAAACTCCTTGTAACACCAAAGATAAACCGAAGGCAAGGATGATGGCAGCATTCACCAACTACATTATTGTAGGATATTATTATTTGGGATATAATCAACTAGTTCAAAGCCTTTCTTAATGTTCCGATGTGCTGATCGCTTGATGTTATATTTTACAATAAGATATTCATTGCATGTACAGTGTTTTGTAATGTACTCTTAACTTTTGTTTAATATCATATGTTTGTTTTGGTTTTCCTACATATGCCCTTATTAAATGGATATGCGTCTATTATCGCCGTGTATCTTATTTTGCCGTCGTATTTTTTTTTAAGCGTATCACCCCAAGCAAGGCTGGAGGCCACTATCACGCAAGGAGTTATAGAAGGGTTGGAGGAAGAGCAGATAGGAGTGGTAAAGGAGAGGATGTGGAGAAAGAGAAAGACAGGTGGATCGATCAAGGCAAGGGTTACAGAAGATTTGGAGCGAGAGCAGATAGGAATGAAAGGTGAAAGGATGTGGAGAAGGGAAGTGGATAGATCAAGGCAGCTGGAGATGTCGATTGACGTTACACTTAAATAGAAGGGGATTGTATTTGTCAGGGAAACAGGAATAGGGAAGGGAGTTCCACAGGCGAAATGTGCGAGACATGAAGCTATTGGAGTAGAAGAGACGTCTACATCTAACAGTTTCAACGGTGAAGGGGTGGGAACGGGATGCCAGCCTCGTAGGACGTTTAAATTCATGAGGCCTAGGGACAAGCGAAAGCAGCTCCTCGGAGCATACGGAGGTTTGAGATTCGGAATTATATGACTCAATTGTCCATTATCTAAGGATATGGAAACTTAATCAATATTTACAAATTGGTGACATATTGATCCACAATTGAACGTTTATTCAAAAGAGCCCGCTTAAATTCATTATTTATAAACTAAAATATTGGTTATTGGAATTTAATCCGAATTCACCAATCCTTTTATATATATATATATATATATATATATATATATATATATATATATATATATATATATATATGTATTTTTGTATGCATATATATATATATATATATATATATATATATATATATATATATATATATATATATATATATATGAGTAAATAGCAGGACATACTGGGTTCTATAGCATTGAATAGCAACTGGTCTAGGGGAAGGACAACTATGAATTCAAAACCTGCCGAGGGTCGTTTGGGGACCTTGTGGCATTCGCTGCACCAGGTCCCTGTATTCGTCCCTCCAAAAAGTGTGGATGGCCCTGCACAAAGCCTTCACCACTATAATCAAATCTCATGTGTCGGTGTCGGGCTTTCACTTTCTAGGTACTGATCTGCCTAACACTCATACGTCGAATTCGGCGGGAGAGTCGATCATATAATATATATATATATATATATATATATATATATATATATATATATATATATATATATATATGTATGTATGTGTGTGTATGTGTCTGTGTGTCTGCGTGTGTTTGTGTGTGTAGAAAGAGAGAAAGTAAAAGCGGGAGAACATTAGATAGCTATCTTGCTCGCAAGCTAGCTAGATAGATAGATATACAAATTTACATAAGAGTATAATAATACGAATAATTCCTAATATTCTTAGAGATTGGTGTAACTTTTGTTTAGAAGAAAAAATTAGAATAATAAAATACAATAATCAAAGCATACTATTAAATCAAAGGAATGAATTAGATTTAAAATATCGGTATAAAAATGAATTTAATCTTCTATAATATAGATTTTACTTTGTTACTTTTTAATTCTCTAACTCTTTAAATGCCGAATGTATAACTATTTTTAATTTCTATTTTTCCGTCTTTCCATCATATTAATTATATTTTATAATTGTCCCCGATCTAAAATTTCTCTTTCCTTTTATCACTTACACCTGTTTATCTATATAATTTAAAGTTTTTTTTTGGTCTTTTAATATAACATTGTATTTTTATTTTTAATATAACTAGATTTTATTTATCTTTATAGTTAAGAATGTATAATTGATTTTATATTATTATATTTTTATTTTTAAATATATTTTGATTCTTTAATTTATTTTTCTAAAAATATATTCTTAATTAAATAAAATATAAATTATGTAAATATGACTAATGTTAATTTTTTAAATATAGCTTAATTCTAAGCATAATTTATTATTTTTTAAGAACCTAACCTTATATATATATATATATATATATATATATATATATATATATATATATATATATATAAGTATATATATATATATATATATATATAAGTATATATATATATATATATATATATATATATATATATATATATATATATATATATATATATATATATATATCATACTCCCTTTTCGGCCCTCTTTTAGTTTCAAATTAACACCTCATTTTTCATATAACCCCAATTTGATGTCATATGAATATTATCCGGGTTTAATTTTATAAAATCTCTTCCCTTAAAGGCTAATATCTCCCGTAACCAGCGTCTCGGGCATTTCGTCTTGCTGAAACATGGATAATTTCTTTATCAATATTTCGACAGCGCTTTCAAAGATGCATTTCTAATTCCGAACCAAACTTAGTCTATACACAAGGGTTGAATAAGACTTACGTACTTTTTGTCGGTTGAAATCGATCTATCTGGACTGATATGAGGTCATTTTTAATTTTGTAGTTTCATAATATATATATATATATATATATATATATATATATATATATATATATATATATATATATATGTATATATAAATAAAAAGGAAAGAACAGTAAGATATAAAATCCGGTGTTCTTATAGATATTTTTATTTTTACACAATAGTGCTCTATGTATATTTAAATTTACAGAGCATTAATATTATAAATTAATAGATTTAAAATATGGTTTTACCGCTACACAGTGATAACCATGTTTCAGAAATGGAAGCTAAAGCCCCTGAATTTAATTTTGTTATTAAACCAAAGACATTAGTTCCATCGCTTGATGAGGAAATGGAACTAATGTCTTTGGTTTAATAACAAAATTAAATTCAGGGGCTTTAGCTTCCATTTCTGAAACATGGTTATCACTGTGTAGCGGTAAAACCATATTTTAAATCTATTAATTTATAATATATATATATATATATATATATATATATATATATATATATATATATATATATATATATGATAACATTTTGCCATTCGAAATTCATTGAATGGAAAATTTTCAGACAAATTACATTTCTTAGTAACACGCCCCGCCATACACAATTTAGTCATCCTACGTATTCCATTGGTGCAGATTCTTCTCATGAACCCCTGCTTTGAGGAATCGACTCCCAAGTGGGTACTTCCACGATCGCTACACTCGTAACACGTTCATGTTTAGTGTTATCCATTACCTTCTCCATCTATCACCATAAATTGTGTCTCTTACCCTGTAATCCTCTTCATCAACTGGTTACTGGAACTTTTACAGTTATAATATGATTGTGCGTATATATATATATATATATATATATATATATATATATATATATATATATATATATATATATATATATATATATATATATATAAATGTTTATCTACCGCCCGGTTCATTTTTGTCCCAGGATTAGGATTATTTTGAACAGGATTAGAAATTTTTCCCATGTCTTCTTTTAAGGATTGGTTTTCCGAATCCTTCTAAAGTCAACTTCAACTCTATACTTCTGATTATTCTCTAATTAAATCTTGACATCCTCAGTTCTGGTATTAGCTGTTATATTTCTTGCGCATCCCCAACAATTTAATTTAACTTGAGTGGTCCTTGGGCGTTATATTGGGTGAACATTAGCAAAAGAAATATATATATGTGTGTGTGTGTGTGTGTGTGTGTGTGTGTGTGTGTGTGTGTGTGTGTGTACTTGTGTGTATGTATATATATCAAAACATCTTAATGTATCTATCTTTTATTCTCTTTATATATCTGTCTATTCATACATACACACACACAAACACACACACACACACAGACACACACATATATATATATATATATATATATATATATATATATATATATATATATATATTAAGATTTAATTTTTATAATCTCATCACTTCTCTTCATCTATCTGTGCGTGTTCATATGAAAGAGAGAGAGAGAGAGTCTGTATGTATTTCGCTTTGTGTTCATTGCCTTGTGAGTTTGAATTTTATATGCATGTTAGTTACCCTTTGCCATTTTCCCTCTTCTATGAAGTATAGCATTATACCAGGAAATTGTGGGAAATATCATCAGAGTGGAACCTTAGGGGGTCTTCCGTTTTCCCTTGATGATGACCACCTTGAGAACTTTGGGCTGTGTTAAACGATCGGATGATGCTGTGTGAATATTCCCAGAGGCAACACCGAAAATTCTCTCATAATACACCGCTGAAGTTTATCTGAACATTTCTGATTCTACGCGCTCATTTTAATGGTCCTGCTACAATTTGGTAGGACATCTTTTTGCTCTTTATGTGTTTTTCTTTCCAAGAAGTCATGTGTTATCTCTCTTTCAACATCTCGTATACTAAGGTTAATCGCAGTAGTCAGCTAATTGAATAGGATTATCCACAATCCATTCTCTTCATTTAAAATTATGTTCGAAAAAAGTGAAGAACCAATTTTAAATTTAATCTGTATTAACTTTAGAATATTATAAAATAATTTAAAGAAGAACATTATTTATATAATTTTAAAATATTTTTAACTTAATACAGATTAAATTTATAATTTTTAATTTTTAATTTTCAATTTTACAGTAAAATTTAATATTAATTATTTTGAATGATTTTTATTTTAGTCTAACCCTAACATTAAGACATTAATAATTTTAACCAAAGTTCGTTGTCAATTTTTTTGAATTCTCATATACTTGTATTTTGATTGGTCATTGCAGCTTATGCAACAGCGTTTCCCTAATGTGGAGTGTTTGGTCGATTTGAACCTTTTAAAACTCTTTCTTCTACATTCAACAGCATCACTTGATAAGACACCAAAAGTTTTGAAACAAAATGGCTATTTTTGTAGTGATTTTATAGCAGATGTATGTTATAATTTTCGAATAAATTATATATATATATATATAGAGAGAGAGAGAGAGAGAGTAAGAGAGTGAGAGAGAAAGAGAGAGAGAGTATTCTCAGCTTTCATCTGTTTTAAGACTTCTCTGCTGCATCAAGTTTCTTTTTTCCTCTAAGAGGATTATTATTTCATTGTGATCCATCTTAGTCCTGGGCATGATTTTAAACTAAATCCGGCTGCAGCGTCTCTGCTCGGGAGGTTTTAGAGGAGCGTGGAACCATTTCTTAATTGCTGATCTTCCTATGTCAACACTGACTCGGGTGGTAGCACCTGTTAGGGTCCCAGCTATGCGCAAATAGCGAACCTCTAAACAAATAACAACAATACATTTCCATATTAAATTAGCAACGATACATATATATAGTAAAATTGCCAACGATCATTATTAAAGCAGAATTAGCAAGAATACATTTTTATAACAAAATGACCAACAAATACAATTTATTTGTAGTTAAAGCCGTAAAATTGTATTCGGAATATTTAGATTTCGGCAGTAAATAAACCTTTTAGATTGATTATGCCGCTAATGAAAATCAAACAATTGAATAAACACATGACCAATATGAAAGAGCCCTTTCGGAACATAAATCGATATGATATCCCACAATTTCTGAAAGAAATCAAACTGTATTCCAAAATATAACGTAAAGCAAACTACAACATAAATCATTGCCACTCGTAATTATGTCCACAAAAAACATATATGCGCATCATAGTTGATTATCATCTACTATTTCTTTTCAATTGTGAAAGCAGAATAACAGATATATTTCTATTAGCTCCCATGAAAATTAAATTTTGTCATTAAATGACCTAATAAGCGTTGATATGCCGTTAAACAAACAAATCAGTAAATCAGTTCTTTATTTTAACTTTTGGAAGTCAGGTTTTCGTTTTATAATGCGTTTAGGTTTTTCGGCTTAACATTCTCTGTAGCCTATAAAAACATTTTCAAATCCGTTTTGCAAATTTGTATTGTTTTGTCAACTTCACACAAGGGATAAATTCTCTTCAAGAAAAATATTTATTTCTAAATAGGTCTATGATATTAAATCGATATGGATTTCATTTTCTCATGGGCGCCTTAAATTTTAACAGTTGACTGTGCTAAGTATAGAAAATAGATATTAAATTTGTAGGGAAAAACCTATGTCTAGATTGCAATAAGAATTCCCTTAAAATACCTTGCCCTAAATCAAATCTTGCAAGCCACTCGGGTGTTATTTATTAATAACCTTTTGAAAGACCAACTTTAGCATAGACAACGTTATGGATTCCTCTCATCACATAATGTATAAGACACTTACTTTTATTAGCAGTCACATGATACAAGCTCGAAGAGCCAGTCAAGGTAAAGGGTGTTGTAAGTGCGTGCAGAGAGGAATCAACAGGTGCATATCATGAATTTATGCAAGATAAATAGCATCTGACTGTCTATTAGAATAGGTTAATATTGCAGTGATCGGGGAAGCAACTTCTCGAGAATCCGTTTCATAATGCACAAGTTCTGGCGGATGAATGTTTGTGAGTAGAAGTTCCTCACTAACGGAAAATGAAAAGAATGACGTCAAGTCGACTCAGTGTACGCGGCCTGTCTAGTCTAAGCTGTGAATGCCTGAACTGATGGAACCAAAGAATTTAGTTCGTCCGAACGTCTGCTATGACATTAGAGGGTCATAGGGCGAAAAACAATTCCACATTCACAAGCCTACGCAAACTCTTTTGAACTGTCTAGGCTGGAAAGCGTATCGTTGAATAATTACCAAATGTATTGATTTGGATTCTCACTGGCGTCTCGACCACGCTGGCTTTGTGCTTGACTGATCAAAACATACTGACAAAATGCCAAATACACAAAATGTCAGATTTAGTTAAATCTAGTAAGAGGAGGTGCTGTAAAGTCATTATCGCGACCAAGACGGAGTTTCAAAATCTATTTTGTGGTCAGAATTTGGGAAGTGGACCTGGCAGAGAAATTATCAGCACCAACCCAACCTCACGTAAATATCAATTTGAATGCCCAAATTATATTATTCCAAGAAAAAAATAATAGGAATTAAAAATTTATATGAAAAAGTCCGCTGAAAAAGAAGTAAAATTTGAGATACCTGAAAGAATTTTGGTCGAATTTATTGAATTCTATCATTGAATGTGTAACGTAGTTGAGAATATGTAACAAAGGGCGTGAATGAAGCTAATTTCGATCGACAAATCAATGTTCGTCTACTTGTGATTTTCATATAGATAAGGCTGTATTTGAGCACGTCGAGGTGATGTAATAGTGAGTTCTATCCTAAATGTGTGATCTATGGTTCCGACTTTGTGTGACAAGCTGCACTTAGTAAATCGCTATAAGACTGTATTTATATTATTCGAACTATTGTCCTCATCTTTGTCGCCATATTTATTACAGCGTTTCGGCCGTTGTACGCTCCGGCCTTCTTCAGGTGGTTGGAATGTCGAACTGAACCCTTTATTTCGCTCACAGACTAGACTGTTCTAGTTCCACGTGCCATGTTTAATGGATGTCAGTTATCTGTTATCTCCTGTTAATTCCACTCTCCAAGTTCTCCACTGCCTTAACTGAGTATTTGGGTCCTGACACCGGATCTAACCAACGCCTTTATCCACTGTGCCATGTGTCGTTGAGAACATCTGGGCATGAATTACTTGGTATTATAAACCTAATGTCTTCAATAATCATTTTTACCAGTGCTCATATTGCAATTGTTGCTGTTATCATTATGTTTTTACCAGAACTCATATTGCAATTTTTGTTGTTAATATCGCTTTTCTCTGGATTCCTTATTACTGGTTCGCAGAATGTATTCATTTCTATGCTTGGTCGGCTCAGGAGATTTTTGTGGCCTAGGATATGTGCTGATTCCTAACGTTTACGAATTTTCCAATGAGCTGATAACTGGCATCCATTAAAAATGGCACGTGGAACTAGAACAGTTTACCCCAGTGAGCGAAATAAAGGGTTCAATTCGACATTCCAACTACCTGAAGAAGGCCGGAGCGTACAACAGCCGAAACATTGTAATAAATATGGCGATAAAGATGAGGAAAATATCCGAATAATATAAATAGTGTACATAATACCTCATCTCAGAAATATAGACAGATACTGAAGGCTGTATTTATATGATGAACTGATGATTTAAAAAATGGCGCTCAAAGTTGTTACAAACGATGAAACTGTCATAACGTAAAAATGCTTTATATGATTGTTCATTATATTTCAGGCTTAAATCCAGATTTATATTTTCATTTTTTGAAATTTAACAAACTTTTCTATAATTTTTTTTAATGTATCATTTTGTTATATGTTTCGCTTTCTGGTGTGTGTGTTTTTTTTTTATATAACAATATATATTTAAAAAAACATTTTTTAGCTTTTAAAATACGTAAATGTTTATATACGTACATTATGTTCCGAAGTTTGTCCTAGATGGGGGTGATAGTGGTGACAACCTCCCACAGTTTATAACATCTCCTTGGCATGTGTCTCAAATAGCCTCTGACATTTGAGTCGAGAATCAAGTCTGAGAAAAGACGAAGGCGGAAAACTGGCGCCTCATAACCCTTTATTTCGCTCACTGGCGTCTCATAACTAGCTGGTTCGAGTCGAAAGCTCAGGAAGGCAGTTCATCTATGCGAAGGAAAACCCTGATTTTAAATATTAGCTGGCTTGCGGTCATATTCAAACACAGAAATGGCTACGCAAGTTAATCCAGATGGAAAACTCAGAGTAGAGCCCCGAGGGAAGGTGGCTGTTAACACTGACAACTTTCTGGCAACGCCTGCAGTAAAACCGTACACAAATATAATGTTCAGCATTCTTTTGCATCTTGTCTGTATGGCCCAGAAGTAGTGGGTGACATGTGGTCTAGACAGCGCACGTCCTGTGTATACCATCACCCACGCTTGTGCCCTGGAGATGTCACTCCAGTCTAACCAGCAAATGAATTAATTTTGACCAAACAGGATGCTACCTTTATCTCGCGAGATAGACGCATTCCAACTAATGCCTTATAAAACCTAAAGTACTCAGACATTGAAAAAATTTAATTTAAATATGTAGGGGGCACCAGAAAAAACGATATGAAGAAAAGAAAAATAAATAAAAACCTCCTTAACAAAGAACTTTTTTTATTTTTTATGAAACTTGTATCAATGAAAAATTGCACATATATAAATCCAAAATATATATATATATATATAATATATATATATATATATATATATATATATATATATATATATATATATATATATATATATGTCTGTGTATGTGCGCGCGCGTGTGTGCGTCCTTTAGCGTTGGGTGGGGAACGGTCTAGGAAAAGTACAACCTGTCCAGTGCACCAGTTATCTGAATTCGGCTCTTCCACTACAGCCTGTCTGGCGTCATTATGCAAATCAAATAAACCTCAATAACTCAAAAACTTCTGAGCAAATGTTTGTCAAATTTAAAATAGTCTATTTACACCCTTAATAAAATATTTACTAAATGTGCTGCCATTTTTAACGGTAAGTTTTGGAGATATTTAAAATTTAGGAAAAAGGACTGACTGAAGTTAACATGCAGATTAAATAAATATTAGCTTAGAACCTCTGAAATCTAATAAAAACTATTTTTTCTTCTTTTTTTTCCATAATATATATTGAAACATGGGTAAAGATAAGGATTTAACAACTGCCGAAAAACAGAAAGTAACAACTTTACTGAGTGAGGCAAGGTCCACATTGAAGATATCAAACGACCTTTGCAGACATTATCGAACGATAAAGAAGGCTGGTGAAAATATATGTAAGTTGAGAACTCGGAGCAAAGAAAAGGCTTTAAGAACCCACTTCCTCTAGATGAACGTAAACTAAAGCGAGTTATAGTGAAACAGCCACTTTTGACCGGATCTCAGATCTTTGAAAATGTTGAAATTGAGAGAGTCAAGAACAAAAGTGTAGAATACTTTGTAAATTGATATCTATAAAAAAAAATCTCCTAGGCAAAACAAATATGTAAAGGCATCAAAATTGGTCCAATAAATACATGAAAATTGACTTTTCTAAAGTAATTTTTATGGACAAATCTTAACCGTGAATTATTTGAGCATAAATGATTTACAGGAGAGAAGATAATGGAGTGGCCACCATCAAGTTCTGGTCTGTATCCGATCGAAAATCTGTGATCATTTGTGTAGATTAAATAATATGGAAGTGGCAAACAATATAACAGCAAAGCGGACCATATAGGAAATAGAACCTGCTGAAGTAAAAGAAAATATATAACAAAATCAATGCATGATAGATTACTGGTTGTTCTTAAGAAGGGTCACTATATTAACATGTAAAGGATTCAAAGACTTATTACAGTGTAACCCGGATATAAGAGAGTTGTCGAGACCGGCAAAGTCTCTTATATCCGGGTTTCTTTTATATCCGGGTTTGGTCTAATTTATATACATTAACACAGTCTCTAATTTGGGACCAGATAAAATCTCTCTTATATCCGGGTTTCTCTTATATCCGGGTTACACTGTATATATTTTTGTTATCTTTTCTGATATATGTGTTGATCAAGTTTTGATGATTCTATATTATCTTGTTTTTTAAATAAAATGTGATTATTTGGTTTTGCGTAATAACCTCTATCCATGTTTGGTTAAATAATATGGAAAAGTCCTATCATTTTTTTTTTATTAAATTTTTAAATTTTCCGAATTATATTATCGTCAAAATTTGCAAATTATATATTTATTTTTATTTTATATTATATTTCCCGTGTAATTTCGAACGTTGCTACATTCGATTTTTTGGATTGTTCTATGTATATTTATTTGCTTACTTCCGGCGTTCTTACGTTGAGGTATAAATGCACTGGCCCAACATCTGACAATCAAACTGACAAAAGCAACACACTATACAAATAGACGCAACATTTTAACTTTAGAAAATTTATTTAATAAGTGCTACTTTTAGAAAATTTTTTAATAGGGGCTTTTTGTTACATCATTTTTTTACCCTTTACCGGGCTCGAAGGCCACTTGTGGTAAAGGTTTACAGAGTAAAAGGGACAGATTATCGGATATATGTGAAAGATAACAGTTAACACTAAACTTTAATGGGTTTCGATCAAATATAGGGCATGCCGGGTCTAAGTTGTGAATGTTAGCACTCGTAGAATTAAAGAGTCTCTGTAGTTAACATCCAGTTTATGAAATAATTCACACCGGTAAACCAGGCAAAATAAGTCACGACAAAGAGAAAATAAATAGAAATTATTAAACTTTCCAGCTCACGTCTGTGTGTGCGCAGGCGCACGCACGCACGTACACACACACACAAATCGATACTGTAATTCTTTTCAATGAGTTATATATATTGTGTGGGGTGGTCTGCCTGTTTTCTAGGGTGGCTATCTTCATTTTTCAGACACGGGCTCAGTTTTCAGCAGCCACTGTGTCAACCCCTGACATATATCTTGTTTGCACATTAGGGTGCGTCCAAACGTTTGAACACAAAGGGTCCGTTCAACATTCGGTGACTTCGTGCTAACACAACCATGAACAGATTCGTCTACTCAGTTATTTCACAAATCATGGGTCAAATAGTGTCATGGATTCCAGCCTCTTTACAACGGTGGACCTCACTGGGATTGTCACCCGATGAAATCACCTCCATGGCAAATTGACGGTATGAATTGTACCCGACTCTTATTAACGAAATGCTATCGTTCTAACTAATTGGCTACACTCAAGTTCATCCATACATATACTTTCTGTAAAATAAGATAAAGCCATTGTGAAACCCCATTTGTAAGGAGGAATTCGACTCAGGTAGCGTTTCTCCGAGAATTGCTACTTTGTGGGAAAAAAAAAAACTCGATGCTTGCATGCGCCACTAAAATCTTAACCACTTCAAGTCAAAGGTGAATCTTAACAATTTCGAGTCAATCGCTATCAATCCTCGTTACCCTTATAGCATAACACACACCACATTCAGTAACCGTCTAAGACGACTGGCTTTCGGGCTTCTTTTGATTAGACATTAGTTTAAAAAAGAAAGTTCACTAAAAACACAATAACAGCCGACTAAAGATAAGAATGAACGTTTATGTTTCTTTTCCAAAAAAAGTAAGCCTATCTTCTGTTATCATAAAGTGTAAATGACAGAAATGCAGTTCGCCTCATGCCAAATAGGGAGTAAAGCATAAACTATACGAGGAAAATATGAAATATTCGCTAAGAAATGAGATTCTTTTCTGATAAGGAACTGTTTCCTCCGAACATTCCTCGCCAAAAACTCGAAGTAGATAAAATATGAAATATTCGCTAAGAAATGAGATTCTTTTCTGATAAGGAACTGTTTCCTCCGAACATTCCTCGCCAAAAACTCGAAGTAGATAAAATATGAAATATTCGCTAAGAAATGAGATTCTTTTCTGATAAGGAACTGTTTCCTCCGAACATTCCTCGCCAAAAACTCGAAGTAGATAAAATATGAAATATTCGCTAAGAAATGAGATTCTTTTCTGATAAGGAACTGTTTCCTCCGAACATTCCTCGCCAAAAACTCGAAGTAGATAAAATATGAAATATTCGCTAAGAAATGAGATTCTTTTCTGATAAGGAACTGTTTCCTACGAACTTTCCTCGCCAAAAACTCGAAGTAGATAATTCCTGTTTTTTCGTAGTTTATTTTATTTTATAAACAACGCTAACAGATTTCTCAGTGTCAAAGCACCTACGCTTAAGACTGACCTACGCTTAACAAAGTTTTTCACATCCCGATGTATCGAATGCGACATTGATTGATTTTATGTCTCCCAAACAGATTATTTCGTGCCGTTTTACTCTGATTTGGGAAACATTTTCAAGTTAATTTTTTTTTTCTTTAATTTTTCCCTATTGAAGATCGATCATTTAATGTTACCAGCTCCGTACCCGGACTGGTATGAACAATCTGAAATATAAAAAATGGAATAAATTATAAGAAAAAGTTAAAAATAATAAGAGAGACTTGAAATTTATTTATCATTTCCTTTGCCATCTATCAGAGTAAAAAGCTCACGATCCTCCCAGAATGCACTATGCGTTCTCTCTGTGTTAACAGAGTAAATTCGTCCTAAACTTTCAAAAGAAATTCTTTTTCTTGCTCTTCTTCTGCTTCTTCTTTTTCTTTGTACTGTGTCACTTGAGGACCTTGGTGATAATAACTTTCTACCTTTGTAGCTCTTAGTAATACCCTTTTCACCATCTCACCCAGTTCCGCTTCTGTCATCAATTTACACAAGGTTGTTAGGTAGGTTATTCGCTGTTTACATCTGTTCTTTTTGCCAACAGTATGACCTACGAGTATCAAGTTCTCCAAGCCATCTTTTCTCATTATGCGTCCTAGAAATTTCAACTGTCTCTTTCTGATTCAAAGTGTAAGCGTCCTTGTTTCTTTTGTCTTTAAACTTCTTTTTTCGCATGTTCAGTCCATGGTATTCTCAGCATCCTTGTGCAGAACCGCTTTTGTGGTGCCTCATGTCACCTCTAATTCTGGGATGGCATAGAGTGCCATACAGGAGCACAGAAGTTACATAAGATTTCAGCACTCTTTCTTTGTCTAAAGAATACTTCCTGTTTCTTAATACTTCGGAATTCGGTGTCACATTTTAACTGTTAATATTTTAATATCTGGGAAGTATATTAACTCTGTTAATATACTTCCCAGATATTAAAATTATCGTACATGCTTCATTTTGGTGTATCGAATTCATAGTTCTAATCATGAGTTAGTTCTGTTAATGATAACAATACGTTATTTTTTAAACTGTAATTTAGATTTTTTTTCCCACTTTCCTGTATTACATTGTCTAGAAGTTCGTTCAGTTTCGTTTCTGTGTTTGCTATAAACACTGAATCTTCTGCATATATCAAGATTGTGTCCCGCACTAATAAGTCCTCTGGGGATCGGCTGGTTGCAAACATTGAACAAGTCTAATGAGAAGAAATATTATTCTTTTACTCCCTATCCTACATTGTGTTTTGCTAAATTAAAAGGGTGCATCATACTATCATTTATGTATGAATCTGCAATATATATATATATATATATATATATATATATATATATATATATATATATATATATACCTAAATTTGGCGTGTAACCTAAGTTTCGTTGGTTACCCAACTCGTCAGGCACAAAATATAGTTTATTGTTTTTGTATTTTTTAAATATGCATGGGATCATAATAGGAACGCTGACACATACTTTAGAATTAAGATGGTTCCAAAATATAGTACCAAGCCAATACTGGGCTTTAGGTGCAGAAAATGGGATGCAGTCATTAGGGAAACAAATCAGTGGAAAAATGTAGCACGTTTGAAATTAGAAATTTGAACGTAAGACGCAATTCGGTAGCACATAGAGTGAACGTCTGTGGGGTTAAAAGTAGATAATCATCGTGAGACCTAAAGTAAATTATGTCGAAAAGTAATTTAACCAGGATTACAATGTTTTAGAAGAAATAGTTTTTTTCTATGCGTACAACTAGGCATAAGCACATTCCGCTTATTAATTAGATTTAAATTAACAATATTTTTGAGGAAATATTTTTTCTAGTAAACATAAGTCGCATCCTTTCCCCTTGACAGAAAATGGTTTGATTTTAGCGAGAGTTGTGTCGCTATCTGTTTTGATAGCCCAGTAGAACATAGAGAGTTGTAGCATTTGCGTATTAATTGTTGTTAAGGGTCATTTTGTGATGGTAAAAAGATTTTTTTCCAATTATTCGTAATTGATCCCAAATAAATTTAGTTTGGTCATTGTGCCTGGTGCAAGCCTTATATATAACTTCTTTATCCACGCATTTACCATTCATAGGGCAGACGGAACCTTTACAGCAATTGCATTGTTGATCATCATAGCTACTGTTGTTATTAGTGTTGCTTAAGAATTTGTTAAGGGTTACACAACTATGTTGGGCTATATATTGATCAATGTTTCTAATACAGCTGTAACAAACTTTAATGTCGTTTTTGTTGAAGATTTTTTGAGTAAGGGGTAATGCATGAAGTGTTTGTGTACTAATTTAAGAAAGATTCTACCGATGCTGGTCCTGAAATTACTGATAAAGGTGAGTTCTGAACCAAATTATGTTGCGTTTTCTATTTCTACGTTTACTATTCTTATCCATGCTAATATTTGGGCCCTACTCTAGTTTAATATTGTGTTTGCTTTCATTTAGTGCGTCAACAAATTTTGTTTTGTATTTGTCAAATATGTGTCTATTACTGGAATTAGTATTAGTGGTTAGATTCTTTACTATTTTAAATGGTTATAAAGTTCCTTATTTATAGGTATGTGATCCTCTGGATAGATCGAAAGTAGTGTAAAGAAAGTTCATCACCTTTGCGTTGGTGATAGTGGGGATATTAAGACCGTGATCCTTAACGAATTTGATTAGCTGTTTCCTCAGTCGGTCAGATTGCTATGGCATAGCGTTGCGTAGAAGTATAACTCTCATCTCTGTACGGGCCAGTGTTCTCACTATCAAAAGTAGGCTGAACCTCTTTAATAGTAGCATGCCGGCTAGTTCACAAGATTCCGCGGAGTCAAACGCCTCCATCGCTATAAGGAAGTTAGGATTGTCTTTTTTAGTCCACAAAGAACCATCGTGATATAGGATGGTTTTTGATGCTGATATCCTCGTCTCTGATGGTGCAATAATTCTTGGCCAGGGTTATAGCACCCATTAATATGTCTTCGGTGATCGACATTACAAGTTGGAGTTCTTGAACTGCATAAAGGTGCACTCACTTTTATTTCCTATATTATGGAACTAATTGATAGCGTATTTAGTATATATTCATTGGTTGTCCCCTGTAGCATTCCTGGTGTCGTTGCTGGCTCGTTCAAGTATAGCCTTGCTGATTTTGCCTATATTGTTTTTAGAAGGGTTAAGCAATCGGAAATGTGGATTGTTGGGGAAATTATCCTAAGGTTTCACAATGATGTTTACTCTGTTTACAGATATTCCAAACCAAACTGAAAAAATAAACACGTTTACAAATTTAGCCCGAACACCCTGTAGAGTAAATTCCTCCCTCAAGGTTTAGCTTATTGTCTTGTTCTATATTAATTAATTTATTTCTTTTAAGTAGGCACGGTGGAGTAATGGATAGCGGGTCGGATATCGGAGAGCCGAGCTCGAATTCCAGTCGAATTCACTGCATTCACTTACGTGCTAATACCTTTGATAAAGTTATGGATTCTCTTCTTCTTAAATAACAGGGCGGACCGGGTTCTGTAGCTTAGGATGACAACTGGTCTACCGCAGAAAGAAATGGTACACTACTGCGGGAAAAGAAATCTGCCTCGTCAGTCATGTATCGAAGGTTACCTGATCGCCTAAGCGTATATCACGCATGGCACATAACTGACAGTTTTGAACGTAGTTGTAACAAATGTTATGTTGAGTTTAGATAAATTATTTTGAATTGTAGTTATAATAGACTTGGTGGGTAGAACGGTATAAGTTTTTGATTCGGTTGGACTTTGGACGATTTTGAATATTGGTTCGCATTGAATATAAAATAGGTAGGATATAGAAGGGGTTTGAAAGAATTTCCCATGTATTTCTCATCTTCATGTAAATGTTCTGGTCTGAATAACCCGGTGATTATTCCGGGTTTTATTTTGCTGTTTTGATGAGAATAGAAATTTATGAGATCTTTTTTTTTAGTTAATTTTTTAAGCTACTGTTAACGCGGTGTTGCATGATATCTAGCAAAGGTAAATATTCTTTTTCCACTTTCATATATAAACCCTACTCTATGTTTGACGTTGTTTTTTTATCTCCAAGATCAGGTAAAGTCGGATGAAATCGTTAAAGATGAATCGCTTCACTTGAAATCTTTTCCACTTTTTCCTTCATCTTTCCTCACAAACTGATTTTTTTGGTATATAAACATGTGTATATATTATTATCTTATATATCGTTATATCATATCATATATATATATATAAATATACATAAAGAAATATAGTCTTAAAGTGTGCTATATTTATGGGATAAAGTGCTCAATATCAGAGATAGAGCGTGTGTAAATATAAAAGTGGACATGGAAATCAGCACTTAGAGGCGACAGTCTGTTTCATGCTAGTGCAATCGTCAGGCGACTCTGAGTCGCCTGACGATTGCACTAGCAAGAAACAGACTGTCGCTTCTAAGTGCTGATTTCCATGTCCACTTTTATATATATATATATATATATATATGTGTGTGTGTGTGTGTGTGTGTGTGTGTGTGTGTGTGTGTGTGTGTGTGTGTGTGCGCGCGTGTTTGTGTGTATTTTGCGCATCGGTCTGTCCTCATGTCGCCAAACATATCAGCTCACAATTTCATTCAGAATTTTCGTTCTGCTAGACTAGCCTCTCCCCAAGCCAAAAAAAAAAACAATCTTCTCTGCTTTAACTAATTGTCGAAGGAAATCCATACCCTTTATGAGTTCATACTTGTGCGAGGTGAACGAAATATAAATCAACCTGAGTCTGAATTCAACTCAGTAATTTATTTAGGCCATAATAATTACACTATCGCCATATCAATGACTTTTAAGAAATATCAGCACAGAGAGATGGACAAAATACGAAGATGGCGTATACAAATCTATTTATGAGTTCAAACATAGTCTGCTATTCAATATATATATATATATATATATATATATATATATATATATATATATATATATATATATATGTATATATATATATATATATATATATATATATATATATATATATATATATATATATATACACACATATATATATATATATATATATGAATATATATATATGTGTGTGTGTGTGTGTAATTTGGCAGCAACTTTTCTTTTAAACATGTGTTGAATATCAAAGACAACATAGTCCTGCATAGAAACAGTATTTAGGAGGTTAATATTATTTTTGGCAAAATCAATTTGTCGTTTAACAAGATATTCTTTGTAATCCCTGGTGTTGTTATCATATATATATATATATATATATATATATATATATATATATATATATATATATATATATATATATATATATCCGATGCGATGAGAACGAAAGTAATATATAAATTCCAACGTTCGCAGCGTTAATTCAAAAAAGAGCTCTATACATGTAGTAGAGCGATAATTATTTATTTATTATAATTTTATCATATAGACAAAACCATTTTACTCACTACAAAGATGCAACTTGGTTTCAATGCATTTTAACTGCACATCTACGGGTGAGGGTCGAAAATGGTTATGAACCATTTTCATTTTCATATTGTGAGAAAAATGGTTTTGTCTATATGACAAAATTATAATAAATAAATAATATATATATATATATATATATATATATATATATATATATATATATATATATATATATATATATAATAGCATACTTTCGGACGTGGGTTAATATTGCTCACCACAATTTACTGTTCTTTGTTGCCCTTAGTGGAATGCGTTCTTTTGCTATTTATCCTAATCCCTTTTCTGTCAGACATTTGCATAACCACGTTACGTACGTTATGTAAATGTCTGACAGAAAAGGGATTGTCTCTGTCGCTCGTATATTTAAGGTCTTGTGAGTGTCATATTGTTTATGTCCTCTTTCCTAAATGTGTGCCCTAGAAATATTCATTGCATTATCAAATTACCCGAGTGAAATCATGAAGTCTTCTCTAACTCTGTAAACAAAATTTTAGATGTTGTACCCAAATATGTTTGAAACTGCTGAGTTGTATGTATGAAAAAAAATGAAGAGCAGACTTTCCAAAATTAATGAGCTCAAGAAAATTAGACTGTCGAAATTATTACTCATTTTAAAACGGATAAAATGCAAAATTACCGATGTTAACACGCCTCATATTCTTCCTCGGTGTAAACATATCGCTGCCACTTAGTAATTGAAGAATTATGCTCGCCCGAGCAGTATAAGCCCTCTTCGACCTGGTATTTCATTACTGAGAATTGTTGCCATTCAATTGGGGCAGTTTAAGTTTAAAATCAGCCCAACCGAAAATCAATATTGCTAACAACAATTGGGTGCAACTGAGGCACATCCCCAAATGGGGTTTAACAACTTGAATGGGAGGGTGACCCTGAAAAGTGCCGTCTTTGTGTTCTCAATCTTGATTCAGCCTCACGTGCAGCAGCAACTGAAGAGGCGTTTCACCTCAGCCGTTGAGTCATTTGATCATTTTAATTTCCTATTTCATTATCCTTTTGAAATACGATATATATATATATATATATATATATATATATATATATATATATATATATATATATATATATATATATACATATATATATATATATATATATATATATATATATATATATGCATGCATGCATGCGTGTATGTGTATGTATATGTGTGTCTTTGTGTATGTATATATATACTAGCAGTATGACCGAGTGTTTCATTATTGGTAATTTTTACTGTTCAATTGGAGCAGTTTATGTTTAAAGTTAACCCGCCTGAAAATCTTGAAAAATTATGACTAACAACAATTGGGTGCAACTGAATCGCATCCCCAAATAGGTGTTAACAATTTGAATAGGGGTGGCCATAAAACTGCCGTTTTTGCGTTCTCAATCATGCAAGTAAAGAACCTCTTCCATGGAGCGTCATAATAATAATATACGATAATTTATAATATATTTTTTTTAATTCTAATAATCTTTTACGTTAGATTTCAACGCTCTAAATTGATTGTACGGTGTTTTTTACAGACATTAAATTTTTCCTATGATTTTTGCACAAAGTGTAAAAAGTTAGTTTTTTTTTTACCTTCAAGGTTGTAATTTTTTTTCCAGCAAATTTGGACTCAAAACCGGTACCGAAGAATTAACTATCAAACAAAAAACAATAATCGATATCGGATGAAAGCTGTGGAAACGCATAAACAACATCCGATCACACGCTTACATTAATTTCTGGTAACACTGTATTTCAACTATTAGTTGATATGGAATGGATTTGAGCATGGTAATTAGTGCATTTCACTATATAAAAACAGTTCTATTCTATCAGTAACTCTTGCATTAATTCATAAACAAGGCTAATTATATTATTCTTCATTACTAGGGTCGTTCAAAGTAGTTCTATACTTCAACCAGAAATTAGAGCCATAGCTGAACATTTTTTGTTGTGTCAACACATTATCACTTCTTATAAAACTAATTCACATTTTTGTCTTAAATTATGTGCAGGTGAGGGCCATACAAAAGTGAGAGTTGTGCGACAAATCTAAAAATAAGCAAAACAACGACCCGAACATTTATAAAATGTCTGCATTACATCCAAGGTAATCCAGGAGGACATGATACAGACACTTGCTGAAGACCCCCCTTGCTATATGAAGAAGAGGGCTGCGGAATTCAGGGACAGCACAGAAGATGAGCCTCGGTTAGGCCGTCCTGAAACCTCAAACACTGATGAAGAAGATGATTCCATTCTCTGTATGCTTTTTGATGACAGGCGTTTTAGTGCCTTACTGTCTATAGGAATTCGTTCTGGTTCGGTAAATACTGTTTTAACTGAAATCTTGTGGGTAAGCGAGCTGTCTACAAGATGGGTCCCAAGAATTCTGACAACAGAGCAGAAGCTGAAAAGTTTTGACATTTCCAGGACACATCTGACTGACATCCAGACTGACACTAATAATTTACAACGTAGATTAATTACTTAGGATGAAACCTGGATTCACAACTACGAACTTGAATCAAAGATTCGAAGCAAACGGTGGAACCACTCTGGTTCTCCAACCATGAAGAGGTTCAAGCAGGCAACATCTGTTGGCAAGTTAATGGCCCTTTCGGCGATGAATTTTGAAGTCGTAATCACGATATTCTACCTGGAAAATGGAAAATCTATTAGTGGAAAATACTACGCATCAGAATTAAGACAAAGGAAGGGAGCAATCAAGTCGAAATCAAGCTGAGGGCAGTTGGGCTTTTGCTCTAGGATAACGCGCCTGTTCACACTGATCAGTTTGCTGTAGCTGACGCAGCCAACTGTGGCTTTGAATTGCTACACCATTACCCCTTATTCACAAGACTTAGCTCCATCTGACTTTTTCCTGTGTGTTTAACTCTAATCCCACCTGCGTTGTCGACATTTTGTATACAATGATGATGTCATACGTGAGTGAAGGTGTTTTGGAAGACCCCCGCCACCTAGTTCCGTTATGGGATTGCAATACTTAAGCAAGTGCATTGATGTCAGGGGTAGGGGGTGTATTGAGAAATAGTAAGAAAAAAACTGACTTGTTTCTCTAGATCCTTCTTTGTGAGGGTTAGAACTTTTTGAATGATTGCCGTATCTACAAGGCAAATATATAGTAGAATTATGTGCATTATATTTACTTTCAATAGTCTCCTTCTATCAATAATGCTCGCATTAATTCCTACTTATTGAAAATCATATTAATACAGATTGCCCATGCATTCCTATATTAGCATATTATTTATATTGTGTACATAATAGCTTTATTCTGTCGATAAAATTACCATAATTGCTCAGCAGCAATTTTTATTTCAATCGCAAATTCATCACCAATCTGTTTACATGAAACAGCTGTGGTACAAACAAAGATTATTCTTGTTCCATGTGCCGTATCCTTTCAGGACGTGGAGGATCATATCGCTTAATTTCCTTTGTAGTTTTTAGTAAAGTTTATCTTTTCACTCATC
Source organism: Acanthosepion esculentum (assembly GCA_964036315.1). Lineage (NCBI taxonomy): Eukaryota > Metazoa > Mollusca > Cephalopoda > Sepiida > Sepiidae > Acanthosepion > Acanthosepion esculentum. The sequence goes on along the minus strand of OZ038495.1, from coordinate 43,174,779 downwards.
TCTCTTCTGTAAACAATTTAATCATGTTCGTTACGAAGGTTAACAACTATATTCCTTTGTCCTTCTTTTTAACTCAGTAAATGTTACCAAAGAGTATATAACTCAAATTATTATACACATTTAAATTATTACAATATTCAAAATTACCGATTAGTTTATCGTTTATTTTCAATGAATTCATTCATTATTTTCATATTTTATGAAACTGTTAATCATTGATTCCAATTTTAAAACCATTCCGTTACTGAAAACATTATACACTGTGTACATTTAAACAATATATCCGTTATAATGTAAGAGTATTTAATTCTCCGATATTTCTTAAATTTATTTTCACTATTGGAAAAGGTATTTATGTAAAAGATTACTGAAAAATAAACTCGGCAAAAGTTACCAATATTAAAATATGTTATATTGAAATTAACGTAGTATTAAAAAAAATACTGCATATGTTATTGTTTTTTTATATTTATTTTATTTTAAATCATTTTTTTTTACTTTAATGTAAGTTATAATTGCCACTTCCTTAAAGAAGAACATCTCTGAAATGTTGAGCTGATGACTTTGCAAACCAGCTTCTCTCCAGCATACATTCTATATATGTGACACAAGAAAGACATTTAGGCCTTGAAAGTGATGTTCTCCGAGTTTACACTTGTTTGCCTCTACAGCCCGGTGACAGACCTGGAAACGTTGCCACAAAACTGACATAATTACCTTGTAGGTCTGTCAGAAAGTACATCCACTACTAATCTACATGCGATCTTACATGAGTAGCAAATGAGGAATGGGATAGAACCACCTTCCTTCAAATATTGCATCCTGGCTCAGACTGAATATATTCTGGGATCGAGTCTTCATCATCTTACCTGAGAGCTCTTTTCAAGTTAAAATGCACATCCAGTTTGAAGTTAAAACGACTGCAAACAGAACTATTCAGGACCTCTTTCACCAAGTCTTTAACAACATCCTCCTAACTTTTCTCCGGTTTGTGTCTGGGATGCTTACCAAGATGAAGCTCTCCATAAAATAGGTTCTCAACCAACCTGTAATCTTCCTTTCTCTATACTGGCTGTTTTGACTCTTTGAAGAAACAAATGTGTCTAGTGCAAAAGACTGCCACTTAAATCTTAAGATAATCCTAATCTTTCCTATGTTTTGATGAGAGAGAGAGAGAGGAGCAAAGAAAGAGGGATGATGAGATAGTGAGAATAAGGGAGGAGAGAGGGAGATAGATAGAGAGAGGGAGAGAGAGAGAGAGAGAGGGTGAAGTCCCAATCAATAGCAATGGTGTATCCTGACTCTTCGTTTGTAATCTTCGGAAAAATGAACTACATACCACAATCATATCAAAACATAGGAAAGATTAGGATTATCTTAAGATTTAAGTGGCAGTCTTTTGCACTAGACACATTTGTTTCTTCAAAGAGTCAAAACAGCCATTCTCCTTCTCTTTTAAACCTCCTTTTCGCTCTCACTCTCTCGTACTGATCAGACCAGTTTTCCCCAATTTAACGAAGGCATTGCTTTTTCGATTCTAAGAGAGATCCCGTGATTCAAATACTATCTCTAACGAGAATACATCAAAGGGAGACAATGTTATCAAAACTTTGAATATCTGACCCTGAACAAAGATGTTAGAAGTGGTGTGTATATAAAGTTTGGGGTTTTATACTGATAAACAACTAGGTCTGCATCGTGAGCATAGGGTAACTTTCAAATATCTGAATGGAAATTATTAGGATTTAGCCTTGAAACAATTCAATTCACACACACACACACAAATATACGCTCGAGTACTATCGAGAAAAGTGTAATTTCAAAACAGTAGCCGGGGATGCTATTAACGCATCGCTATTCATTAATAAATAGAGCCCTCAAGCCGCTGGAGTTTGTATATTCAGCCGTGCGCCGATAGCTTGCGGTTAGGATCTCTGATTGATGTCAAGTCGGTTGGGTTTCGGCCCCGGCTTGCTTGAAGCAATCGGATGTCTAGCCACACTGATGAGCTGTGACACAGCGAAACAGGCTTGTATGTGGACGACAAATTATATATATATATATATATATATATATATATATATATATATATATATATATATATATATATATATATATATTCTAATATGAGAAGGAAATAACATTGTCAATCTTCCAAAGAAGTGGATCCTCTTCACCTTTAAAATGAGTGTGGAAATATTCCGCCACTTTACCAGATAGCAATTATTGCACTGAAAAAATAAACAACAACAATAGTATTTTAGAATACAGTTGTAAAAATATGTGATTGTCGTTTTATGTAACAGGCATGACAACGAATAGACGAATATACTTTTGTGCTTATCATTTCAGTGGAAAATATGCGGACAAATCGGTATTTTTTTCATTTAAGTGTCTATTCCCTATTTAGATGAACAAATTCTATAGGAGGGAGGGAGAGAGAGAGAGAGAGAGAGGTGTGGTTTCATGTTGACTTCTGAGCGGTTAAAATCCTGCTTAGTCTTTCTACAAAACTGGCTATCGCCAAAACTTAGATAGTACAGTATACTCTACTATTTAATCAGTGACAATATATATATATATATATATATATATATATATATATATATATATATATATATATATATATATCATGAATTACTTAATTATAATTATCAAATCCTCCTTACAATTTCTATCATATGTATATCATTGTTTGATCCAGCTTCTAATGTTTCAGTTTGAGCTGCTTGGTGATAGTAGTCGGGGCACAGTCCTATGGTTACAGAGAACTTCAGTTGAGTTCCACCACGGATTATGTGAGCGAGCGGCGCTATATTGAGTCTGATTTGGAACAGTTGGTATGGTGTTTGCTTGATAACCTAACTGTCAGGGTTTCAATTCTCGGTAGTGGATGCGCACTGCTTATAAGTCCCAAATATAGGACGAAACTGCCGTCCAGTGCTTTCTGCATTCTGTTGAGGTTTCTTTAAGACTCAATGAATTACTCAATTATCAAATCCTCCTTAAAATTACTATCATATATATATACTAGTTTAAATGTAACCCTATCTTGTTTGGGCCTTCAAATAGGCAGGGAGGATTAGATGCGACAGGCAACAATAAACTACAGAAGAACTAAAAACTCATCGCTGCATTTAAGTATTGCATCAATATTTAAGCTTACATTTTAAAAGTTCATCGATAATTCTTCTGCCTCCATTTAATTTTTAAAAAATTGATGTACTCAGATCATTACTTTCCCTAAAAAAATAATTTCTATTTCGTGGGTAACTTTCGCTGGATTTCGCAATTAATTTTGATTATTCCCAAGTTTATTTCCAAGTTATAAAAAATTGATATCACAAAATTTTCGCCGCAATAAGTCTTGTAAAAATATCGCCAAAAACAATCACAGTAATGAAAACTTCAGATAGTTGTGTGCCATGCGTGATACACGTGTAGGCGATCATGTATCCTTCGATACATGACTGACGAGGCAGATTTTTTCCCGCAGTAGTGTGCCATTTCTTTCCGCGGTAGACCAGTTGCCATCCAAAGCTATAGAACCCGGTCTGTCCTGATATTTACCCCTAACTGTGGGAGAAAAATAGGATTCATAACTTTCCCAAGGTTATTAGTACGTAATGTAATGGATTCGACTGAAATTCGAACTCATCGCTCCGATTCCTCAATCCGAGCCGCTATCTATTGCACCAGCGTGCTTCAGAATTTCAGGATAGCGCGTCTGAATCCGGCCCATAATTTGGTTTTTAATTTACTCGGCCTGATTCCAAATCAATTTAGTCGGCCTGGTTCCAAAAGAGTATATGTTGGGCTAGGCCCTCTAGGAATAAATTTTGAAAAGTGTGACACAGTGACATTAGTATTATATCTTTATCATCATATATGGTCAATTTGGGTGAAAATCTGTATATATAACAGCACACAATCTAGACAAATAAATCCAACAAAAACAGAACTAGGCCTTATCTCTTAAAATATAATTTTAAAAAATACCCGAGAATTTACTAATCACAACCAGTACTAACCTTTGGAAGGATTCGCCTGACACTATTAAACGGTTCACTAATATGAGGAATAAGGATAAAGCGACGTTCATTAAGTTTGATATAATTTACTTCTCTTCCTCTATCACTAGGGACCTCCTGGTCAATAGTATCAACTTTGCAAAGAACTATATAGAAATAACAGATGATGAAACTAATATCATCTTAACAGGGAGAAAGTCACTACTAACACTGAATAATTCCACCTGGACTAAGCGCCATAATGTCGAATTCGATGTCCCCATTGGAGCGTATGCCTCAGCCTAAGTTGCAGACCTAGTATGTTTTTACATTTTAGATGTGCTTAGTAGAACCTTAAAACCGTAACTAATAGGAATGAATAGGGATGATGGTCTCATCCCTAACAGTGAAATTATAAAAGAAAACTATCAGGGCCTTCAAATTCCTAGGGTTTAAGATCGATAGTTCCTCTAACCTCAAAATAGTTGACTACCTAGATATCACTCTTAACATTAATGATAAAACCTTGAAACAATAAAGAAAACGAAACCCCCCAACTGTATTAATATCGGTTCTAACCACACCAATGCAATCCTAAGCAAATACCTACTACTGTTTGCACCAGGATTAGTAAACTATCGTCCAGTGAAAAAACTTTAATAAGAATAAAGAACTATATGAAAAGGCCCTCCAAAAAAGTGGTTTCATAGTTAAGCTGTCTTAGGCGACCAACATCAGTAATACCGATACACAAAAAGTGGAATGTAGATGTAAAAATAGGGAAAAAATCACTTGGTTCATCACCCCTTCTGCAAGTTTCAACATCGGACAGTACTTCCTATATTTAATTACTAAACACTTCAACAAAAAATTCTCTAATTAAGACATTCGACGGGAAGTCAATCAAAATTAGCTGCTATTGCAACAAAAATTCTTGCAAACGAATTATTAATTCCCACAACAATTACATTTTAAGTAAATTCCATAGGAACAAAAACTAAATCTAACGTGGAACCCCCCCTGTAATTGTAGAATTAAAGAAAACTGACAGGTGGAGGGCAAGTGCATATCTACTAGGGTAGTATACCATGCAAGCATTACCCCTAAAGAAAATACGACAAACCATAATATTTACATCGGCATTTCTGCAGGAGAATTTGAAACGAGAATTAATACACATAGACATTCATTCACCAAGACAAAATTAAAAAAAAAAACAAGAAACAAACAACCCTTTCGAAAAAATAATTGGGAATTGGAGGAAAAGGGTCTAAATCCTCAAATAAATTGGACAATTCTAGGTTTCGCGAACACCTCCAATAGTTTTAGGGATAGGTGCAAGCTATGTGTTATGGTCCATGTTCCTTGTACCACGGTGATGATCCAAGGTAGAACCAATGAAGAATAACTCGTACACAGCATGGAGGAACACAGATATATTACAAACAGAATATGTAGAAAAGATGTAGAAGTGTTAGTAATAACAATCAGGTTAGGTTAGAGAGAACTATGTTGTCTCGAAGTATCACTCTTCCAATGTCTTACAGTAATCGTCTGACACGACTCTGTCTCTGACTGACTCTCACGATGTTCATTAACACGCCCACGTGTGTCAAATGTGGCACAAGGTCGGTTTAATGTGGGCTTTACGAGCCCGTAGGCTCGGGCAAAAATTGCCCGTAGAACCCGTATAAACGGGATCGGGTTGGTCAACCTCCCCGAATGAAGCTCTCCCCTTCGGCGGAGCCTCGTCCGGGTTCCTCCCTGCCCAGAGGCAGAGAGTTCCCCTCTGCCTCAGAGGCAGAGAGTTCGACCGAATAGCTGAGACGTCCAAAAAGGACTGACTCTCGATGTCCATTAACACGCCCACGGGAGTCAAATGTGGCACAAGGCCAGTTTAATGTGGGCTTTCCTAGCCCGTAGGCTCGGGCAAAAATTGCCCGTAGAACCCGTATAAACGGAATCGGGTTGGTCAACCAACCCGAACGAGGCTCTGGTTCCTCCCTGGCCAAAGGCAGAGAGTTCCCCTCTGCCTCAGATGCAGAGAGTTCGACCGGCTAGGTGAGTCGTCCAAAAAGGACTGACTCTCGCTACTGCTTCCTCTTGAGGCGCAGTATTTATGAGGTACAGAACAGTCTATAATATTATGGGTAAGTTCCCATAACACTATGTTTAGAACAAAAAATAAGGATAATAAAATATAAAGATCAATGCAAACTATTAAATCAACGGAGAGAACAAATCATGACATGTAGACATAGAAATAGATACAAAATTACATAACGCATGTGTATATATATATATATATATATATATATATATATATATATATATATATATATACAGGGGAGGGTATGTGTGCGTATGGTGGATTATGTGTATGGACATGTAAATTTACATATATGTATGTATGAAATAAGTACACATATAAGTGTGTTGGACATCATGATCTATTCCATTGAATGCTCTGGTATTGCCCACAGTCTATAAATCTATAATTCAACTAATTTACATACTTAACGGGTTTAAGTTTAAATCCCCTATCGCGGGTTTAAGTTTAAATCCCCCATCACATTTTAATAAAATTGGACAACTGTAGTACAAAAACTATTTACTGTGGATCCTAGAAAAACATGCTTGGAGCTCATGTAACATAAGCCACATACTAGGAACTGATATTAAACTACAAATCACGAAAGTTCCTAGCTATAAATAAACTCCAACCCCAGGGATAAGACATCTTACACCCCCACCAGTCGCTAACATAAATCCATTCTCATTAACAAGGCGTCGACCAGAGAAGAACTGACATTTAAAATAAATTTAAAACAATGCTCCGTGACAGACACTTAGGGGCTGATGACAGCCGCTTACAGAACGGCTTGAAATAGAATGTAACATCTTGAGGTAATTTTTTTTTGTTTGCTGTAAAAATACATATACTCTGTTATAATAAATACATCGATCTCACTGTGGATCATTTTTTAATACTTAATATTACTAGGATCCACCAGGCTTATATACCAACGGATCGAATATATATATATATATATATATATATATATATATATATATATATATATATATATATATATATATATATATATATATATATTGTACATCTTTTTTAAATAAAATGTGGATTATATATACGAGTTTCTAACTTCGATATGCTTAATAAATGAGATGTGCACTGCAGCAAATTTCGACCCTGCTTTTCCCTTTGTAGATAAAGCAGCCGTCTGACACGGCGGTGTATTCGAACTATCTACCGCTGTTTCTTCAAATCTTCACTTAATCTGTAAAGAAATGTTTTCAGCACTCTCAGCCATTTTACAGAATTGATATTAAATAGCATTAAAGTAGACTTGTCTCCGTTTCTATCGAACATTACATGTTTCTTCATACTTTTTATATATTTTGCCAGAAACGTTGCATTGTTCCAACGCACCTTAGCATATTTGCATTGTAAACGATTTTTCGTGTCTGCAGATGTTGAGTAAAGACAAATGTTTCTGAACGATGTGCGTATTATGGATGAAGTCAGACGGATAGTGCGCAACTGAAATCCAAATACACATTGAGATAGCCAAAGATGCACTCCAAAAAATAAGCAGAATATGAAGAGAAAGGAAAAATGACAGCAATTTCTGGGGCACATAACAAGAAAGCAGGGCTTGGAAATTATGATACTCACAGGAGAGATTGATGGCAGGGGCAACAAAGGAAAGTAACGTATAATATATTTAAAGAGCCTGAGTAAACGTATGTTAGAACAGGTTTTGGGAGAAATAATAAAAAGTTAAAATTTATTAAGCGATACAAAGTGCAGGTAATAGTGGAGAGTCATGATCGCCTAATTCCTGAGGGAACACGGCACGTAAAAAAGAAGAAGCTATGCTAGAAGCTCCACATTCTTGCAAACGAATTTTAAAATCTTTATGTCCTATAGATAAATAAAAACAAATACTTGTACATGCGGCTCATATGGTTGAATTCGACTTACAAAAGCCTCTGTACGGAAGAACCCCGTTTATGAAGATGATATTTTGCTAATCATTAACTGGCTCCATAGGAAACAGTCGGATATTTCTCACTGTTTTGGACAATAAGGATGATTTTACACCATTGAATTGACAAGTTTCATTATAAACTGGAAGACACTAAGTTTTCTTTATAATCTACTTTAGTTTTTAGATCACGATTATAACATTTTTTATGGATGTTCCAAATGCTATTGTCTTTATTTTTTATTAGCGATAACGTCGTCTTTCTCAGTTCTGCAAATACAACAAAAAGAAAGATATTTAAAAATGATTGTAGCTGAAGAAATGTAACATGTGATTACTACTTTTAAAATAAGCAATAAAGCAGAGCTGAGTAGCCATGTGAAATAATAAAAAATAGATTCATTCTAAGATGGTGGCAATAAAAACTACAACACGAGGAAATTATACAGAACGCTTTGTAACGGAAGAAATGAAGGGAAAATGCAAGCGTTATACAAAGGATGGAGAGCAATAAAAATAGAAATGCCCAAAAGGTTTAACGGATAATATATGATTTTAAATTATTACATGAATTTTGTAAATCACAGTAAGTGAAAAAGGAGAACTCAGTTAGAAATGACTTCTAAGAAACATTGAACATATGAACAGTTTCTATCTACCCATCTACGTAAGGCATGCATCACCCTTCGAAAGGAGTTATAAATAAAGCTTTCTGCAATTTAAATGATCCAAGCACCTTTATCGTGTTAAATGTCCATGTGACCGGTTGACGGCTGCTCATGGACATCCAAACATTAGAAATTATTTTTCTAGCATTGGCAAGATTTTGAAAAAATATAAATTGTGTCTGTAAATACATTTAAAATTATGTTTAAGATATTAATATCAGAAGCAACTTGATTAGATATTTTTTTTATAAAAATAAAAAAGTTGGTAGCACGTGAAAGAGAAGTTTACATAAAAGAGCTTCGATCTAATGATGCAGAACATTTCAAACGTGGCAGCCATGGATCACGCGTGACAGGATCCTTTACGATCAATCATGAAAACCACACAGAGAGGTGTCATTTATTGAAAAACCTTTAAGTAAACATGCCATCTGACATTAACGTCTATGTGTAGGAATTTGCCATGAGAACCTTAGCATTTCGTTTTCCTCATCTGTTGGATAAATGCTCTGAAATTATCTAACAAATCCACGTCTATGATTTAGGTTAAATCATTATCAATGAAACAGGTATATATATATATATATATATATATATATATATATATATATATATATATATATATATATATATATATATATATATATATATATATATATATATGTATGTATGTATGTATTACAAATATATACATACTTACAAAATTCATATAAAAATTGAAACTTGAAATATTTGAACTTTAGATTTGCGACTTGCACGTTCCAATATTATATAACCGTTAATAAATAACTCATTCTTAAAAAAACATCTTTCGGCCTACAACACATTTATTTCGTTTTTGAGTTTTGATTTTAAACGAAAAAATTACAGCCTGACAATGAGGATATGAAGTTCTTGAAAGTACTTGCTGGTTTAAAAAATACACCAGATCCATCTGTCAACAAATTTATACATAAGGATCGCATCATTCAGCGCATTGTTAGTAGTTTAATTCTTATATTAAATCTATTAGCAAAGAGGTTTCGCCATTATTTGCGTTAATATTGCTAATTGATTCAAAGTATGATTATGTCTTTATAATATAAAATATATGCTGCCTAATATAATACGTTTATGAAAACAATATATATATATATATATATATATATATATATATATATATATATATATATATGTGTGTGTGTGTATATATATATATATGTACGTATATGACATTTTGTTGAGAATAAATTAAGGACTGGCAGAAAAAGATTAATTTCTAACAGAATGGAAAGAACAATTTTCAAAGATGACTTGAAGTAACTTCACTTAACCATAAAGGATAATTTCAATGATGTATAGACATCAGTGTTGAATGTATTGACGAAGGCAGTCACTAGATGCTTTCATCCAGCAGGAATTCGAGCTTGTCGGCTAAGGAAAGGCTAAACACCTAAAATACAGATTCTCTCATGCTAGAAGCCATCTAGAACATGGGATTAAATATGGGAACACTGTTTTATGGTCAAATGAAACCCAACTAGAATTATTTGGTCACATGAACTCCCTTTATGCATGGAGGAAAGTACATGAATCCCACAATCCATAATTTACCCTCCCTATGATGAAGCACAGTGGCGGGAGCATTCTGCTCTGAGGATGTTCTGCTACTTCTTGACCATGAAATGTAGGGAGAGCACAGGGTATCATGAATAAAGAGCAGTATTTGGCTATTCTTAAAATAATATAAAACAAATGATACAGAATCTGTCTTTGGGGCGTCACTGGACGTTCCAACATGACAGTGAATTGAAACACACGCCAAGAATTGTTACAAAATACTTAGATGACAGCAAAAATACGGTATTGGAATACGAAACACAATGTCCTGACCTAAACCCCATTGAAAATTTATGTGGATATGTATAGAAAAAAAGTAAGAATTTGGAGGGAATTGAGGTAATTGCAGTAATACGTTTATGAAAACAACACACATATATATATATATATATATATATATATATATATATATATATATATATATATATATATATATATATGTCCGTATATATGTGTATATAGATATATATATATATATATAAGTAAATATATGTTACGTATATGTGTGTGTATATATATATATATATATATATGTGTGTGTGTGTGTGTGTGTGTGTGTGTGTGTGTGTGTGTGTGTGTGTGTGTGTGTGTGTGTGTGTGTGTGTGTGTGTGTGACATTTTGTTGAGAATAAATTAAGGACTGGCAGAAAAAGGTAAATTTCTGACAGAATGGAAAGAACAATTTTTAGAGATGTCTTGAAGTAACTTCACGATATGAACATATTCGTCTATCCGGTTCTTTTTACTTTCATTCTTCTTTCACTTTTATTATAATTAAATCTTAGCTTCTCTGAATGAAGCAAAATACCTATCAGTGGGTGGCAATCTTGTAACTATCAAAGAAAATTAAAGGCAATAGTTAAGAATACACGTTACACAATTGATTACTGAGACATGTGTGCCAATAGTTTTGGCCTAAGTTAAATATTTTGGTGCTGTTGTTTTTTTTTAAATTATAGTTAGATATTAAAATAAAAAGAAATGTTGTGGGCATCACTGCACATTCATTCAAATCCATTATTTCATCATTTGTGAAAAACTTCCCATGTAGTTTCTATAAACATTTGAGGGATTATAGCTTTATTTGTAATTATGGAAGTGGGGAAATAAGAGAGAGAGAGAGAGAGAATAAGAAACAAAATGGTTGACTAAGTACAAAAACTAATATGATGTGTTATTGAGTTATTGTTGTGGTAGGATCCACCTAATTTGCATAGCGGAGTACCGACGATATAAATATGGTTGGTACCAGAAGACAGGGAGGCAAATCAAGAGATCCAACTAGAGACTCTGCCCGACTGCGACTTAGTCAACACATTCTCCAGGAACGGTCTTCCCAGAAATATACAAAAGACTATATGTAAATATTGTGTACACTTTCTTGTTTCAATACATTTTATTCTATCTACATTTTGTGCTTGCATTATTATTTCCATGCATTAGTCAAGTTTCAACAGTTATTAGAGAATTTATGGGATTCGTCTAACCGGTTCTTTTTACTTTCGATTGAATCTTAGCTTCTCTGAATGAGGAAATGACATTACAGTTCTGTAGGGGCGAGTTAATTCATGGATTGTAATTAGGAGTCTATTTGGAGTTCTATTAATATTTCCACTATTTATGACGACATTTAATTTAAAATTAATACTATCTAAAGAAACTAAATTCCAGAATGGTAATGCCTGTAATTTCCAGGAATTTGTTTCTCCCATTTCCTCCCATTAGCTTCATTTCCTTCATACATATCGATAAACAATATTAAAATACACCCCACAGACTCAATACAACCCACAGAGAGAGAACTATTGAAGAATCATGAAAGACGGACAAAGGAACGAAAAGTTCTGAGAGACATATTGGAAGTCATATAAACACGCATACGAGTCATTAATCATAAAACAAACGAATAAGACAAAGGATTGTGTCTTATAGGTTGAACCAGAGAATCAGTTGGAACCATCATAGGTGAGCGTAGAGGAGAACATGACTGAGGAATGAAGGAGTTGTTGTAAAGGACATACGAGAAGACGAATCCCAAGACCGGAGTTATTTTACGGGAATTAACCGTAATATTAAATTTTAATTTAGATACGTGAACGAATTCACGCTGCACTTCTGCTTTGTAAGATGAATTATGATTAGATAATAATTTTATTCTGCGCAAATATATCTAAACTAGAGTATATATATATATATATATTATAAATGAAACTTATTTAAAAATATGGTTCCATCGCTACAAAAGAATTACCATGTTTCCACAACAGAAACTAACAACTTCAAATTCAATTATATAATTAAATTGAAAGCACTAGCGATAGAACCATAATTTTAAATCAGTTAATTTATAATATGTATTTTCTGTAAATTTACATTAAGCACTGTTTTGTAAATAAGAACACCGGATTATATATCTTACTGTTCTTTCTTTTTTACTATAATATATATATATATATATATATATATGTGTGTGTGTGTGTGTGTGTGTGTGTGTGTGTGTGTGTGTGTGTGTGTGTGTGTGTGTGTGTGTGCGCACGTGCGTGCGCGCCTGCGTGTGTTTGTGTATGACGTGATGAATAAATTACAGCACGCGACATGAAAATATCGGAAATATGCAACCCTATGTGCAACACTTCACAAAAGATTCTCACTTCGTTCTGACATCCAATTATCGATTCATTGATTAAATGCTCTGCTCGAATTTGCCGTATCGATCCAATGCAGCCGTAACCCATTATTCATCTTCCAGTACTTTGTAATCAATAGGTTTCTTGCCATACTTTGATAATCGAAACTGTATATTGACACTCTGTTTAGTGTTTTGTTATGCAATACCATTGTGTTATTGTGTTATCAATTTTAACATTCAGGTTTTCCACAACTGTATTCATCATAATAAGATCTTCATTGAATTTTCATATTTGCCGTTTTTGAAAACTTAGCGGCTATACTTTACTTTTATTATTTTGACAGATAAAAATGGATTCCCATTATATCCGTTGCATTGTTATGTTACTAAAAATTGATATTTTATAAAACGTGGCTTAAGAGGGGTGCTCCGAAAGTAGCGCCTCGTATTTATTTCCATCTATGCTTCAATAGTTAGATGGATTTCACTATCAATGTTGAATAGAAAAATATTAATTCAAACAATACTTTTTCACATTCTATCGGCCTTTCCTCTTCTTCTTCTTCTCCTTCTTCTTCTTCTCCTTCTTCTTCTTCTTCTTCTTCTTCTTCTTCTTCTTCTTCTTCTTCTTCTTCTTCTTCTATGTAAAATGTAACTAGAAGGGAAAATAATTATGCAATTAAGATGATGACTTTCCATACTACATTAAACAAAAGGTTAGGAAGGAAATTGTCATCAATACTAGAAAGAGTGTGTTGTAACATAGAAAAAGTTACTTAATGCGAATAACAAAAACGGATGTTGGAAATGAAATGGTAATCTTTATAACATCAGCAAAATAAAATACTCGCCAGCGGCATGAAGTAGGTAAACCACTGCTAGTGGTGAACTACTTAGACAACATATTACCCCCACTTAAAATAGTGTCCAACATATTTATGAGGATCGGAACATTAATGTCCATAGGCAGGGTATATAACACAGTGATAACTTGAGAAGCCTATTGTGCTGAAAAAAACTATTTGAAGAGAAAGGTTATATAAATTTCAACCGATAGTAACACTAAATCTTTGTCAATGAGTGACGAATATTTAATGTGTTAAAATGGGTTCTTTCACCATTAAAATTACTAGGTGTTGTCCGAAATGTAGATTCTCAGACACATAACTCCATTTAAATTGCATTATCTCGCGTGATCTTGATCAGAATTTAGGGACTGCCAATAAATCAAGCTGAGCGTAATTTTTCAGCATAGAAGGATTCACTAAAACCCCTCTGCTTTCTACGAACTTTCATGTCAAACGTGATTTTGCCAGGCAAGGTAAAAAATATATGTAACAAGGTAAGAAATATGGTTTATTGGCGGGAAGGAAAAATCTCTACGATCATATGACGAACATCAGCTGCTGTCATGGTGAACTAATATGAAAAAATAGAACGCATTTTGGCGCACACTTCATACTAAAATTATGTACCTGCAAATACGGCAGCTTTTACACATTTTCAAATTGCTGTTTTCTTACGTAGGTCACTATATGCTTTCCTATATTAACTGATTTTATTTCACTATTCATTTATTCGCATTCTAAATATTTTTACGATAGTTGATCTTTAAATATAATCTAATTATATGCACTGTCACTGAGTTTATAAATAAATGTATGTATATAAATGTCCTACTATATCTTTTTTAGACGTGGGGATCATGGCCTCCCCCAATTCCAGCCCCTTGGATCTCTAAGTAACGTTTGTATTTTTACTTTCCTTCTTTTGCCACACTTCGCGATCCATTCGCAAAACCTCGCCAGGTATGTTGCTGTCTGTCTCCATTTGCCCTTAATATCTTCATAGTTTACCTTTACTTTAAAACTTCCGTGTCCAGTCTATCATATTCTTAGCATCGCTCTTTTGAGGCATCTCTCACTTTGAATCTATTCTCCATCTGCCGTGCAAAATGATAGATATGATATAGCAGCCCAGTACGTTTTGATTTGCTCATAACGAATTTTCCTATTACTTAATACATTCCTTAGTTTCTGAATGGCATGTTTCTTCACATTTTATATTTTCCTGATATCTGTTTCACTTATTCTGTGGTTTGGTTTAATATTATTAACAGTTTATGATTTCTATAAAATGATTATAATAGTAAAATAGCGGTTAGTTTATAACAGAAAATCTATATAAACTTTCCTCATATTATATTTTTCACATGTAAGTTGTTAATAACAATTTTCTAAATAATATAATTATTTTTTTTATCATTTCACCCAAGCAAGGCAACAGAGACACTGACACGCAGTGCGGCTACTGACTTTGAAAGAATATCAGAAAAACATGATTAAAGAGCGATAACGACTGACATTGCATTTAAATAATTGAAGATCAAACTTGACTGCAAAGCGAGGAGCCGGAAGAGAGTTCCACAAACGAGAAGTGAGAGAAAGGAAGAGTTACTATGGATCAAAAGGTTACCTCTAACCATTTCGACTGTAAAATGATGATATCTTGGCGCCAAACTAACAATGTGATTAAATACATCGAGTTTAGGTACGATAGAGAAGAGTTCATCGTAATATTTACCATGAAATTATTTATAGAAAAGACATAGGGAAGCTACATTACGGCTGTCGGAATGTGACTGAGATGCTAGGCCAGGACCAATAACATTGCAGATTATTCTTTGGATTTAACAAATATCTCTAAATATATAGCAAGAGAACCAAACCATATGTGATGGCAATATTCTAAGAATGGACGAATGGTAGATTTATAAATATTTAACAGATTCTGTCGAGAAAAATGTTTCTGGCACGACACAGTCTACCAACCTTCCTAGCTGCAGATAAGTCAGTTAAGTACATGTGATACACATTTGTACACTCATATATCATTCGATACATGACGAGGCTGAAGATTTTTCCCGCAGTAGGTTGCGATTTCTTTCTGCGGTAGACAGATTGATAACCAAGGGTAAAGAACACAGTCTCCCTTTCTATTCAACCCATAGCGCTTGTGGGTGGGGATATGGATTCCTACCTTTCCCAGTAGTATTTGTGCGTAAGTGAATATAACGAAATTGGCTGGAATTCGAATTCGGCTCTCCGAGTTCCCTCCTAGCCGCAAAACCAACAATAAATGTAGATATAATCTTTCCATTTCATGTCACTGAAAAACGTCCGCTCTAATCTGGTTTTACAAAGAGTTCATCATTTTGAAAAAGCAAATCGTTGTCAAAATGCCAACTTTTGTTGTCAGTGCAAGGAGGATGCGAGCAAAAAGTCTTACCTAATCGAATTTTAAGTTACTGAAAAGCTATATTATTGCAATATAAAAGACTTAGATGCAGGCAGACAGAAATGCATAGAAAGACTAAAGATAATTATGTTATTGACTGATTCCATTTTTTAGGGTTTATCAACCATCTGGGGGTTATTTAAAGCCACAAAATATTTTTAGCTAGTAAGAAATCTTTTGTGAGATAATAATGGTTTAGTGATACAAATCTTACTAATTAACCCATAGCTGAAGGAAAAGAGTTGGATTCATTACTTTTCCAAGGGTATTTTTTGTGAGATAATAATGGTTTAGTGATACAAATCTTACTAATTAACCCATAGCTGAAGGAAAAGAGTTGGATTCATTACTTTTCCAAGGGTATTTTTTGTGTGATAATAATGGTTTAGTGATACAAATCTTACTAATTAACCCATAGCTGAGGGGAAAAGAGGTGGATTCATTACTTTTCCAAGGGTATTTTTTGTGTGATAATAATGGTTTAGTGATACAAATCTTACTAATTAACCCATAGCTGAGGGGAAAAGAGGTGGATTCATTACTTTTCCAAGGGTATTTTTTGTGAGATAATAATGGTTTAGTGATACAAATCTTACTAATTAACCCATAGCTGAGGGAAAAGAGGTGGATTCATTACTTTTCCAAGGGTATTTTGCACACAACTGAATATAATGAACCAACATGAATTTGAACTCTCCTCTCCGATTAAAAATTCCGAACCATTATTCATTACATCACCTGCGCATCCATGCTTATAGCACCTGGTATTCCCAAGCGGTCACCCATCGATATATTAGCCAGGCTAGATGTTGTTTAACTTTGCTGATGCTACACAAATTGTTGTTTCAACATGATATGGTCGTAAGCCATTTAACTTATCACTAGATTTGTTACTTTTTTTTTTTTAAATTTATTAAAAATATTAGCAAATCAGCGGATATTTATATCTACTGTTGGGATCAGGAACACGAAGGAAAATATAA
The DNA here is from genome assembly GCA_964036315.1 of Acanthosepion esculentum. Classification (NCBI taxonomy): domain Eukaryota; kingdom Metazoa; phylum Mollusca; class Cephalopoda; order Sepiida; family Sepiidae; genus Acanthosepion; species Acanthosepion esculentum. Next base: position 43,157,583 of record OZ038495.1, on the reverse strand, counting down.
GCTTAGACTGTCCCTATAGTTTATGCTTGTTTTTTTTTTTCTATCATCTCACCCTAAGCAAGGCAATGAAACCACTACGACGAAATGTGTTACAGTGTATGAGAGAATATGTGAGAAAAATTATTAATGAGAGAGAACAATACAAAAACAGGAATTATGAAGACAGGAGATAACGACTGACATTGTATTTAAATATTTCAAGATCAAAGTTGACTGGGAAGCAAGAATCCGGAAGAGAGTTCGACAAGTGAGAAGTGCGGTCAACCATCTAGGTACTAATCTGGCTCGACATTTTTCTTGAAATTTACTGATCTTACGGTAACCGATATTTCGACGTGCTGTCGCCATAAATCCGCATAGATTAAAAGACGCAGATGCAGACAGACAGAGAGCCATAGAAAGATAATGACAAGGAGAGTAGAAAAATATAAAATAAGGAAATGAAAGAGAATGAGAAAGGTTATTTATGTATTTATTTATTTTTTGTGGTGGGGGCATTAGTCAAATCATAGATACTCTAAAAAACTACCATTCAGTATTTCATCATTGTTTAGCAACTTAATTAAGCGAAACTTGTTTTGCATCTGAAATGCGAGTAAATTAACGTCAGGTAATACGAATCTACGCACGTGCAACATTCGCAAGGAAAAAATAATTCTAGTTCTGTCTGTAAAAAAAAAAAATGATTATCTTCGAAGATTCATGTAACAATGAAATCTCTTATGGCGCACTCACAATTGACTTCGAGAATTCTTCATAGGTCACAGTTGTTTGAGAAGATATATCGCCGTGAAATTTATTAATTTATATTTTTCTTTCTTTTTATGGGACATTAGGATGTCTGCATCATCTACTAATATTTTCTCAACTTACATGTTGCAATGCGATAGAGACAAGAAGAATGTACATTGACGCAAATTTTTAAAAGGCATGACAAAACCTATTTGAACTTATTCAAATGTTCTGTAAGTCACAGTCCAGTCCAGATCAAATATAAAAATACAAATTTCTTTCTATAAAATATAAATGCCCTCTTAAAGTTATGGTTAATTTTTTTTAGATGTTATTATTGTTTTATGCAAAGTTTTACCGAACAGTTGTTATAATGAATAATCGGTGTGATATGAATAAAGGCGGAAGTATTAGGATGTGAAGAGTATGTGAACAAAGACTATAGATAACGCTTGACTCGTGACTTGTAGAAATTAATCTTGTAGAGTTTAAGGAAGTAGACACATGGCTATACGATCCAGAAATAAGCTGTTCTTGGAAAAGAGCTGCTGAAGTAATAATTTCTCCTTACATTAGGAATGGAAAAGAAACGGGAGGAATTCGACACTGTCAAATTAGTATGCCGTGTCCTAGTTGTAAAGCTCTAAACTGGCTGAAGTAAAGAATGGTGCACGTCTGTACATTTCCCATGGAAATAGTGAGAGAATGGCGATAGGCTTGCAACATTTAGAAGAGCCTGCAGATTGGCGAATAGGTATTTCCACGTAAATGATTTCCAAATCTATCAAAACTAGAAATTGGCAAGCTCCAGTCCAGAGATGGCAGAAATACTCCATTTGTGGTCGAATCTAAATAAAAAGAATGATACAAGGATTCAGGTACTCCTTGGAGCGATAGGATGATTCGCGGGTTACAAGGAGAAATATTATTATATACATTATTTATATTCATACTATTGTTGTTATCAAAACGTTTCGGATGTTGTGTCCTCTGGCCTTCCTCTGGTGTGTATCGATCTACAGGGAATTCTGAACTGAATCTTTCATTTAATCTACGAGGGTAGACTGTTCTCGTTCTTTCGCCCACGTCTCGAGATGTCGTCTCTTTCTTATATTTAGTACTTCCCTGTTATAACTCGCCCGTTTTCAAGTACACACTGACCAACCCAGGGATTGAACTTACAATCACTATGTAAACAGATCCACGTATAAATACTTTAAACCACTACATCATTGTCCCGCAAGAAAGCCAGGGCCACAATAGGCGAAGCGTTGACATAACAACAACAAAGATGAGGATAATAGTCCGAATATAACTTATATAAATAATAACTCCCCATCCCAGAAATTCAAAGATGAATTATTTTATATTTTCAGCTTAAATACTTATATTATAAAACCGATTTTTGACAATTGTATTATCTCCTTTCAGTTTACTATGAACTTATGGTCTTGTGCCAAACTAAATTTGTTTTCAATATTTAGATGTCGACCATCAAATATGTACAAATACATTCTTAGTTTTCTAAGTTTCAATTTATGCATTTCAAAGGAATTGTTGTGGATTCCGGGGATGGAATCCTGCATAAATAAATAAACAACGCCAGTAATTGAAATAGGAAAATAAGTGTATTCAACGTAAGAATACAAACTTGAAACGAAGATTAGTAGTCCAGGAATACGGGTTGGTAGAAAGTATATGTACACGTCTCCGTAAGTGAAGCCGTAATTCTCTCTCTCTTTCTCTCTCTCTCTCTCTCTCTCTCTCTCTCTCTCTCTCTCTCTCTCTCTCTCTCTCTCTCTGGACTCTACGTATCTCAGCCTTGTCTCAACGTATCTTTTACGTATCTCCAATTCTGTCAGTATAAGTATACTTTAGACGAGTCCATCTTCTGTAAAAGGGGATAGCCCCACAACAGGAATTATGCAAATTTTTCCTTCTCTTATTGAACGATTATGGCTCTCACAACTTCCTCTCTTTATTATATATAAGAAATGCTTTTGCCGCTTATTTTCCCCTCTCGAATTATGTTCAAGCACTCTGTGTACTTCTTGCCATGATTATTTCCTGTGATTGTCAGATATCCCATGGTCTCTTTCCTCATTATATGTCCCAGATATTTAAGCTATCTCTTTCTGATCCTAAATATAAAATATATATCTATTTCGTCTCTATTTTTCCTTAAATTTTCCTATTGCCTCACATGTCCAGTAGATGGTATTATGAGTACAATCCCAGAGAATCACATATCTACTGCCACTTCATCACTGAAGACATTTCTTTTTAATAATTCCAATCCAATGAAAGGCGATAATGCCACTAACACGCTGAGATTTACAGTGAATGAAAGAGAATGAGAATTCTTTAGTGAAAAGAATGAACAAATAAAGGAAAAGGATTCAGGAAGATATTTAAATATTTGAAGAACTTAGGTGGCAGCGACGCAAGAAACCTGAAGAGAGTTCCATATTTTATTTTTTAAATTATGTAACCCCAAGCTATGCGGAAATATCACTAGTACGCATAGGAATTACAGGGAGTGAAAATTAGAGAAAAGACTTAGTATAGGGAGGATTGAGGAAAGGGCAAAAGATGAACGGGACTCAACAAAATAGAATATGACAATTGACGTTGCATTTAAATATTTGAAGATTGTAATTATCGGGAAAGCAAGTAAACGGAAGGGAGTTCCGCAGAAACAGTTGTAGTAGAAGTGGCGGTTGCATTTAGCTATTTCAACAGCAAAAAGGGTGGGACCTAGATTCCAATCTAGTAGCACGTTTAAAATCATGAAGTCGGGGCACCAGGAAAAAATCTCATCAGAGCAGTTGCCATGGAAATATTTGTGGAAAAAAAAGAGGGAAGCCATACCACACCCGTGAGAAAGTGACTGATGTCGAGATGCCAAGTCAGGATCGATTGCATTGCAGATCCTTCTTTAGATTTTGTCAACAACGTCAAGATAAATAGCAAGAATAACAGAGCAGATACGGCAGCAGTATCCAATGCACGGACGAATGGTAGATGTGTATATATGCAAGAAGTTTTTTTTTCTCTGGCACGACAGAGTGACCAAAATGCGAAAAGTGCGAGAAAATAAATTATTAGAATAGGACTTACGGTTTCAACTCGTTATTTCAACGTTAAAACGATGTTGGTCGATCTAGCAGAGATAAGTATTCATTAATATAATATCCATCAAATTATTCATAAAAAGACAGATGGAAGGACACAGCAGAACGGTCGGAAAATGACTGAATAACAAGGAGCCATAGCATTACATTGCATACGTTCTTTACATTTTATCGAGAATCCCGAGATCTATATTAAGACCACCAACAGAGATATGACAACTTTTAATTTGTCGGACCTGTCAGACTTAGCATTAAGACAGAAGTAAATACTTGTCATAAGAATAAATACAGAATTAGGGACATATGATATCGGGAAAGTCGTTGATGAAAACACATAGGTTCAAGGATAGAGATCTGGGGAAATCCGACTTAATGTTTAAGCATTGAGAATCGTGACCGTTCAGCAATTATTGTTTTTGGATGAATTTAAATAATCGGCCAGATACTCCATATCCCTTAAGTTTGTGAAGAATGCCAGTATACCAAACACCATAAAACGCCTTCGTGATATGTAAACCCGAATCTCGCAGTTTTTATCTTAAGCTTGATTAACAAATGCAGCAATAAACGTTAATACATCGGCGGTTGACCGAGCAAAAAACGTAAGCCGTATTGTTTATATGGAAGAAGACCGCGCGAAGTGAAATTCTTAACCAGGTGATTACAGCCTCTGGTAATTTGCCAAGTAGAGGTAGGCGACTAGCAGGACGATAATTCGATAGATTAGAAATAGGTACCTTTATGAGATCGCTGGAAAATGAGCATGGCAGGATAATAACGGCCTTAAACTTGATGAAAATAAGTTTTTATCGTCTAAATGTTTATGTTATTATGAAGAAGAAATATCAAAGTATTTTTTATATTTTTTTACATTTTTTAATAATTTCTAGCACGTCCAAAATTTTCGTTAAAAATCTAGTATTTTTTTTATCAGCAAAATTGACAGAAAATCGATCGTCACCCATTTTTTAAACTTTTGTTTACAAAAGTGAAATTTTCCGTTTAAAATTCGTTTAAAAATCAATTATGATTTTGTTTTAAATTAATTTAAGAAAATTAGAAATTATAAAGTTTATTTAATGTATTTTGAAACAAACATTACTTACTTTGTGTGCTGAAAAAAAGTACTTTCAAATGATAGAAAGCCGGGCTTAACAGAGGTGTTGATTGACAAGTGACATGCTCTATTTCATTTTACGGGAGGAAAAGTTAGAGTACGGATGGTCACAACTGACAGTTTAGCTTTATTTAGACAACTTATTTACCTCGTTATTTTTCAGTAAGCATAGCATGATAAAAACGGCCTTAAACAGGACGAAAGCAGAATTTTATCGTCAAAATGTTTGTTACTACCAACGAAAACCACGTGACTGACTATTGTTTTCATGATGCTTCCGGTCTTCCGTATATTTGAATTTTAGCTATGTTGGGGCACAAAAAACATGTTATATTAGATTTTTAGCTATTGGAAACTTTCTGATTGTAACCAGCTTTATTTTATAATCTGTAAATGATATTTATCTATTTAAAAACACCATTGACTAAGGTGTACCAGATTTTCCTTAATTTTAGGATATTTAACAACTTTAATGTAAAAATAATAAAATAATTTAAGAAATAACAATTGTTGTAAAAATGTATTTTTCATGGAAAAAACGTTTCTTTATTTCAGAAAATATTATCCATATTCCTACAAACAAGGAAAAGCAACTAAAAGCTTTTGAAATTAAATAATATCTTTCTTTTATTGAGTTTTGTATGTTACAATTCAGAGCTGATTTTAAAGTCGAAGGGTGTCAATTAAATAAAAAGAAAAAATGATTTGCTTTCCTCAAAGCCTTGTGATTTTAACTAATTAATCACTAAAACTGTACAAATTAGAATTTCATGAGTTTTTATTAAATTAATTAGGGGGTTTAATAAATATATTTTTTTACCATGACTTTGAAAAAAATAAACGTATTTATAATAGTTTCCATCATTTTTTAATAGTTTCAGAAAGTTTCATTAAAATCTGACAATTATTTTTATTTTTACAAGATTTTCAAAATTAATGACTGCCATTAAAAAAAAATCCGCTATGTTATTTAGTAGCATACTCACTGATAAAGAGAAGCGATGTTTTTCAATCAAAAGTTAGAATGCTCTAATAAAGACAGAAAAATTTTGAAAAATAATTAAAAAGTACTTTGTTCTTTCCTCTTAATAAAAAAACATTTTGACGATAAAATTATGTTTTCGTCAATTTTAAGTCCTTTATTATCCTGCTATGCTCATTTTTCAGCGACCTCGTATTGGTACCTAATTAGAAGGTTCACCAGAGCTATTAAAGACAGGAAATATAAAAGAGGATTTCCAACAAGATGGAAAGCAAGACGCACCAAGAAGAGTTCGGAGAGAACAAGACCGAGTTCTGGAATACATTTGCTTAGTTTGGAAATGGATGCAGAATTCATGGACAGACTTTAGTGCTTATCACTCAGTGAGGATTCTGTTCTAAGGGCGGAAGTGGAGACAAAGGTATTCCTGATGAGCCGAGAGGAGAGTTTCAATGAGAATTCAAGTAAAAAAAAGATAAAATAAAGAAACGTGTTCGTCAGATGTTAGGTAGGAATAGTTAATCCGTCATTCCCTATTGAGTTTTAACTTAATAGTAAAGTTTTAAATCGATTTGTATTAGTCGCGTTGTCCCATAACAAACAAGTGCCGTCATTGCCAGTAATGTATTTTATTTCTTAGACTCTAGGGAGAGGAAAAAGTTGAGTAACTTAATTAAAAACCAGCATCAAGTATTAATGCGTACAGTTGTTTAAATGTCTCGACTTTTGGTAAGTTGACGTCACTTAAAAAGAGGAATTATCTTTCGGATTTGATTCCTAAAACTTCCCTACTCCGGCTCGGGCAGGTTGTACACATTGGAAAAAACACGAATAGTGTATCTTTCTTTGTTCACATACATGCCTATCGACAAAGTTACAAATTTTCATTCAACTTAGATAATTTAAATATTAAATGTGTATGGAGAATAGCTCTCTTTAAACGATTCCACAAAATATCAAACTGTTCACAATTCATAGCGTTGGGTGTAGATTCTCATTACATAAAATCAGAGCAATGTTATCGTTGATACTAATTAAATTTTCTTGTATCTTAATACATTGTTTAACTTTTGAAGGCATGTTTCTCTAGTCCAATGAGCCATTTAGAGATATAATAAGCTATTAAATCGATTTGTATATTTACTCAGAGACTGGTATACACAACACATGAATTTTTAAATAATTACCGCAAGTAAAAACACTAATTACCATTAATAATTTCCACATCCATGTCATAGAGGAGCAAAGCAAATTAACGTGAAAAGATGTTTGAAAAACTGATGCAGCAATCATATAAGCAATAATAAATACACGATTACATTTATTCGATCATAATTAGATCCACCCTAAATTGTAATGAAGATGGAAACCTCTCTAAAAATATAATTTACCTGCACGTATCACTTCATGGTTGCAATACATATCGCCTCTGTATGATTTAATATTAAATAAATTATTTTTTTTTAATCTAACATGAACGGAGCTTCAAAGATTCCTCCGTAGTAAAGATTATTGTTTATGAATTCTCGTGTTCTTTAGTAGAATATTTAAGGTTGCAGACCCTGAATTTTCCTACTCAGAATTAATGGCTGCACTCTCAACGAGGGTCCTTGCTAGGAAAGTTGGTTCACTGTCTCGTGCAAGACAATGATTTTTTGTTCTCGCCAGAACTATTTTACACATTTATAAGTTTACCATTTACCTATACCATGAATATTGCTGTCACCTCTAGTCTAGTCCTTCTAAAATATATTTAGAGGAGAGTGATAAATTACAAATAAATATTATTGATCCTGACCTAACACGTCGACATCAGTGACTTAACCACAAACGTAACATAGTTTCCCGATGCCTTTTCTATCAATATGTTACATGGTAAGTCTTCTGATGGTACCTAGGCTTGATGAATTTAAGTACTAGATGAAAAGATTTTTTTAAAAATTTTACAGAATGAAATTGCTACATATAACCGTAACTACTATGCAGGCTCTTTCCCCACTCAAATATAGTATTAGTTTGATAGTGTAGAAATGGTGATCCGAATAGTAATAGATGACAGACTAGTAATGACGATCAGTTAGACACACGCTACCTCCCATATATGCCTTTCGTCTATAGTCACGTGCTCTACTTAATTCAATAATGGGATCGCCTGTTTGCTCACAGGCGATGTACGTTTAAATTCAAGTATCGGCAGCGACACTTTATTCCTATATAACAATATAGCTCTCCAATGTCCTTTTATTCACAAATAACCTGTGTATCGTTCTAGTGTCCTTAAAAAACCCGCATTGTTCTCATCCTATTCCTGGTCGAATTCTGTTTCGAATTCTAACCGTCTCTTCTGAATTCCTCTTTCGTCTTTTTCTTTCCATTTAAATTTATTCTTCAAAAAATCCAAATTCAATATCAGTTGTCATCTTCTGTCTTAATTCCTATTCTTTTATTATTCTCTCTCATTAATAAACATTTCTTTTTCTCATATTCCCTCACACGCAGAAGCGTCTTGCATCTTAGTGAATTTATTGCCTTACTTAGTGTTATGGTAATTTAACCACGCACACATGGAATATCCCAGCTATAAACAGGAGCAGGTGCTGTTTCCAGCAGTCAGCTCTGAGAGTCGGACATTCTTGCCGTAACACTCTCGTTTGTATATATTTGTATTGATGTTTCTGTTAATATATTTGTTTAACTCAATTCCTCTCGTGTGTCTTTATTTCTGGACCCTAACAAGGCCACAACACTCAGGGTGAAATGATTTTGTAAAAAAGCTAACATTTTTTAATCACTCTTATTGCACTTTAAATCCTAAACTGCAATACGATTCGTGAAGCAACCTCCTTGCAAGCAAACGGACTAAACAAAGTAATGAACAAATATAACCTGAACGAAACAACAAATACAAAGTTGAATAGCTTAAAGAATCATCTTATGACGTCTGCAAATGATACCATCGCAAGGAAAACGAAACGGGAAAGGAACGAATGGAAATTTTAGAGATGATTAAAAAGGGAACAAATGGAAATTTTAGAGATGATTAAATTTTAGTCCATGGGAACAAGTAGCGAATAATAAACACAGATATTAAAAGCAAATGTAGTCAGGCTAAAGTCGAATAGCTCAATGAAACGTAAACAGTAATAGAGAGAATGAGTCATAAATGGAGTAAGTATGCACCAGAGGAAAAAAAGAATTAACTTGCTCTATAAAAGGAAGGATCATTGATAGTAGAAAATAAAAGAAAGGATCATTGATAGTAGAAAATAAAAGAAAGGATCACTGATAGTAGAAAATAAAAGGAAGGATCATTGATAGTAGAAAATAAAAGAAAGGATCACTGATAGTAGAAAATAAAAGGAAGGATCATTGATAGTAGAAAATAAAAGAAAGGATCATTGATAGTAGAAAATAAAAGGAAGGATCATTGATAGTAGAAAATAAAAGAAAGGATCATTGATAGTAGAAAATAAAAGGAAGGATCATTGATAGTAGAAAATTAAAGGAAGGATCATTGATAGTAGAAAATAAAAGGAAGGATCATTGATAGTAGAAAATAAAAGGAAGGATCATTGATAGTAGAAAATAAAAGGAAGGATCATTGATAGTAGAAAATAAATAAAGGATCACTGATAGTAGAAAATAAAAGGAAGGATCATTGATAGTAGAAAATAAAAGAAAGAATCACTGATAGTAGAAAATAAAAGGAAGGATCATTGATAGTAGAAAATAAAAGGAAGGATCATTGATAGTAGAAAATAAAAGAAAGGATCACTGATAGTAGAAAATAAAAGAAAGGATCATTGATAGTAGAAAATAAAAGGAAGGATCATTGATAGTAGAAAATAAAAGAAATGATCATTGATAGTAGAAAATAAAAGGAAGGATCATTGATAGTAGAAAATTAAAAAAAAACAAATACTCCAAAGATGGAGCGAACATGTTAGACAACATTTTCACTGTGCGAAGAACACTACAATTCTTAAAAATATGGAAGGACGGGAAATATTAAAGTCTGAATATTGGCACTGCATCAGATGGTAAATGAATAAAGCAGCAGGATAAGAAGGGATCGTAACAGAAATGCTACCATCCTTGAAAGATTTCGGCACCGATAACATCAGAGAAGTAATAAGCAAAATATATAGCAATGGCGACATACCGGCGAAACTCAGTAAATCCACCTTCGTAGCATTATCTAAGTAACAAGGTTAAAATGAATGCGAGCTACATCGAAAAATTAAGCAGTCGAGTGATACGAATACTGATGGTTAGAATTCGAAACAGAATTCGAACAGAAATAGGATGAGAACAGTGCGGTGGTTTTTAAAGACACTAGGACAAGACACGTTATTTGTGATATAAAATTATATTGGAGAGAGCAATACTGTTATATATGAATAAAGTGTCGCTGCCAACGCTTGAAGTTAAACATAGATCGCCAATGAGCAAACAGGCGATCCCATTATTGAATTAAGTAGACCACGTGACTATAGACGAAACGCATATAACGGAGGTAGCATGTGTCTAATTGATTGTCATTTCTAGTGTATCCTCTATTACTATTCGGATCACCATTTCCACTATATTATTATGCGGACCGCTATTCCCTACTCTATTCACTATACTGTTTCTCTATTAGGATCACTACACGGGTTACTATCCGAGTGAGTATTATCGAGCAAGTACTATTAGTGTGAGTGTTATTCGGAGGCGCCTGACACAAATATTGTTCAATGGCGTTACTATAGTCGTATCTGCGATTACAAAATCTCTACTAAAACGAGTATTGCGAAAGTGGCAACGGGTATTCGTTGACATTACAAAAGTATCAAACGAGTGTTCGTTGACATCAAAAAAATACAAATGTAGATGAATGTGTATTTATGATTTATAGATGACACAAAAGCATTTGGTGTTGTGCTACAAAAGAATCTATTTGACCTTAAACTAGATTTATATGTGAGGGATGCTAGAATAATCCAGAACTTATACCAGAATCAAACTGGTTGCAAACGGATAGAAAATGGACTGTGTACCTATGCAAAAGTAAAAAAAGGTGCGTAAGACAAGGGCGTGTCTTCTTTTCAGTTTAGTCAATCTATACAGTGAGGATTTCGTGAGGCAGCTGGCGAACCTACCAATATTTATTCACTATCTGAGTAATCTTAACAACTACCAAGACCTCACTCTTCAGCTTTGAAAGAGTTCAAAAGTTTCTCTGAGTCCTTGTGTGTAACGAATTATTCTCGAGCCTACAATCATTCTCCCACAGGCGGTATGTAGCAAGACGGTCGCTGATGTCCCTTTACTTCCATGGAAAGTGCTCGGACCAACTTCATTCTCTGGTCTAACCAAGGCAAGCCTTCACGAAAAGAACACGCCACGCCACCTACATCGTAGCAAAACGACCACATTCCCTCCATATTTCATCGGTGTGAAGTAAGTTCCACTCGAACAGCTTTTTCTCTGGAACCACTGCTCTGTAGAATCGACTCCCAAAAGGAAGTTTTCCCCCGATCACTACAATCTTAACATATTCAAGGCTAGGGTTAATCGATATCTCCCTCACCTATAGTCAGAAATGGCATCATAACGTAACCCTCACCTATAGGCACAAATCGCCTCCAAACGTAACATTACCTAGAGTCCCCCCTGGACCTTGTAAAGAGTAATCCTCACTATTAAAAAAATACACAGAAAGAAAACTACACAGCTTACTACAAAAGCTAGTAAGGGAAAACGAGAAAAAAGCTAGAGAAAAAATGTCAACAACGATTTGGAGAAGTCAAAATCAAACAAGTACAGAACTTTAAATATCTGGGATGTGGTTTAATAGAGGATGGAAAGTGAGACACCGAAATCCGAATATACATTGGATTAACGAAAGATGCGTTCGAAAATTTAAGCCAATTACTATCTCACAGAAAATAGTAATTTTAAACAAAGAAAAAACTGTAGGATTACTATGTGATATCCATCTACCTGTATGACAGTGATTACTGGACGATCTCCCTACAGCTGAAGAAGGCTTACAGTAATATCACGTTCAAACCATCCATATGACCACCGAAATTAAGCAACGTCCAACTTGGTCAGTAACTAGATGGGTGACCGCTTAGCAACGCCAGGTCCTGTAAGCTTGGATGTTTGGTTGGTGTAATAGTTAATGGCTCGGAATAGTTAATCGGAGAGCCAAGTTCTAATTCCCGTTTAGTTCGTTACATTGACTTACGCATAAATACACTTTGGAAAAAGTATGAATACACTTGTCCCTCCAGATGTGGGCTAATTAGTAAGATTTTCAATCACAAGACTATTATTATCTTCAAAAGAATTCTTACAATCTAAAAATGTTTTCTGTCATTAAAAAACCTGCAAATGGTGGATAAACCATAACACTAAACAATCAATCAATACATTTGAAGGGAAAACTGAGGGAAACGGAATTGTGGTTCTACAGAAGGATATTGTGAATTCCATGATTGAATCAACGAAGGAGCAAAGATGGAATATTAAAGAAAATCGCAACAAAACGTAAACATTTCTTAGGCGCATAATACGGAAGGAGGGACATGGAAAACTTAATCCCCGTAGGGCATATTGTGGCAAAAATATCGTGAAAGGTAGCTATCGAGGTCCAGTGAATGGATGATGAAACCGGATGCAGAACTGGCAAAAGGTGAAATATTGCTAAGAGCCATAACAGATGGGAAGTTTTGGAGAACCATTATTGCAATAGAAGAGGGGAAGAAGAAAAAAAAGAACAACAACAACAACATCATCAACAACAGCAACAACAACAAGAAAAAGAACAACAAGAACAACCACAAGAAAGCGAAGAAATAGAACAAAAAAATGAAAAAGAAGAAAAAAGTATCTCACTTTCTTTACGTGCGCGCGGACACACACATGAATATATATAAAGAATATATATAAAACAGGCTATTTCTGAATAAATTGCTGGCCCATATTTTTTCTTCAACCATTGAAAGACTGAAAAAAAAATTCCCCGAACTATTACAAAGGAATATAAAAATAATATGAAAGATGCACATATCGTTTTGGCAGTGTTGAGCAAACTGACAGAATTGTCAATAAGACACTTTACCAGAACATATACAGATTTCCAGATAAACCGAAATAATGGACTTTTTACTTGGCCTTCTACTCTGACAGAAATTCGAAACGGAAATATGTGAAAGATTCGATTAATGCTAGAAGCCGTATTTGCGTTTCAAGACGGTTAAGTGAAATGGAAATGGCCATTTATCATGTCGCCTGTCGATTTGAGGTGCTTATGTTAGCAGAAATGAGTAAACGGCAGAATAATTTGAAAGATTGATCTGGGGAAACAAAACGGTAATAAGCATATTTCTACCTTGGAGTTATGTGTCAAGTTTTCTCTTACAGTAGCTTCAGAAAAGAATTAAAAAATAGATGTGTTGCTTACAGTATAAGGAATTTGTTCTTGATATGAAACAAATACAAGAAAATGTTTCTACTCACTTTTTCTACAATTATTTTTCAAACAATACATAAAGTGTCCAAATTCCCTGAACATTACGTGGATCGACAATAACCTGAAGAAGGCAGGAGGGTCTTACTTCCGAAACGTTATCCGAATGCAATTAATGATAGTAATTATAATTCCCCATCAAACATTAAAATTGTCTAAGTCTCTCTGTTTGTCTATCTATTTCTTATGTATATCTTCGTTTTTTTTAATCAGTTCACCCCAAGCAAGGCAATAATGCCACTAAGACTCAAGGGATACTAAGAGTGAAAGAGAATGAGAAACATTTAAAAGGAAATGGAAACCCAACCCTAAACCGAAAAAAAGCGATAAACCACTACTGTTCAAAATCAACGGGGAAGTGAAAAGCAAAAGTCTTTTCTATCCTACGGTACAAAGATTGGGTTTCATATAGACATGGTCGTTGAATAAAACGCATGGTTTGAAAGCTTTCCGAATAATAATGAATAGTTACTCTAATAAAACGTTCTGTTGCAATAAGGGGTGGGAGGAAATTTCCAGAGTTTTTTTAATAAAACCGCCGGGTGGAATACTGGATTTATTCAACCACTACAGCGAGTAAGGGAGATGGAAACCCAGCAGGGACTTGTTATCGGTGTGTGCAATCTGAATAGCATAAGATACGCAGATGAGATTCTGTTGATGTCAAACCCAGAAATAAATCTTCAGGGCCTCGTAGAAAAGCAGTAAAGAAAAAGCGAGTAGAAATAGCATAATCTGCAAGAAACTAGAACATATGTTTGCCAGAAAGAAAAAAAAGAAGATGACGCGAACTGTGAATTGGAAATGTCAACATCAAACAAGTGCAGAAGTTTGAATATTTGGGAAGAGTTTTTACAGAGGATGAAAAAGGCAGCAACGAAATCCGAACGCACATTGGAAAAACATTCCAAAATGGTAATCAAAACATTGAGAAACAAAAAGTTTCATCAGAAATCACATAAAGAGTGTCGAAATATGTAATATCAACCCTCCTATATATATCAGTGAATACTGGACAATCTCCTCACAGAGGTAGAGAAAGGTGGTTCTACAGTAGGATAATGAGAATTCCAAGAACGGAGCACGTAAGCAACGAATATCTCTTAAGGAAAACGGACACTTATATGCAAATGAATGAGAAAACTACTGAAAATTCTCGGACACATAATGAGAAAGGGGGGTTGAAGTATTTGAGACTCACAAGGATTATTGTGGGTACAATGTATAAAGTCAGGCAATGGTTCATCTACCTGGCGAGCTTGTGTGAGTTGATGGCAGAATACTAGGTGGGTGGCTTGGCAACGATACATTGCTAAGGGTCATAAATGATAGGATGTTATTTTCAGATTCCAACATCTTTCTTCAGTGGTATTTTACTTAAACTACTCCTAGACAAAACAACCAATTTCTTTTCCTCAAGTATGTTATCTATTATTACTATTTGACTAGTTCATCTGAATTTCCATGTAATTGGTTGATCGGTTTGATTTTTACGGTTTCTCAAAATTTTGTGGATTATTTAAGGCCTAAACATATTTTAAGTTATGAGAAGAATTATTTGTGGTGATTGAATGTTGCATTAACAATTTTGTTTTTAGAATAGCAATAATTCTCCAGGTAAAAGATGTACTATTTAACCTATAGCTAGTGCATTTGATTAGTATGTTTCCGATGATTATTTGCGCGTACGTGAAAGTAACGAATCTGACTGGATTTTGAATTCCATATTTCATACCGAGCCTCTAAAAATCAACAGCACGTCCCAATTTAATGCACAGAACGTCCTTCTATAAGCTTTTGCAAAGAATGCGCATTGGAAGAAAAAGTAATCTCGATACGATATTTGTACTCTCGCCTCTTATACTATTGAGACTATATATTATATGTCTATATATTACAGCAGAACTACGCTTAGGTTCTTTATTCGTTCTATGTACCGTGAGTAATCATGGCTTCAAAATCCCCTATCCTTAGTAATTCTTAGTAAAGGCTACGTTATCTCTCCTAATCCCAGTTTTGGCAAATTTTGATGGGGTTAGATGGTTATGCACAGTTTTCCTCTTTCCCTCTTATTTTCAATAGGATTTGTTAGTGTCCAATTTGCTAAGACCCCTTTCCACATTAGATACTCTATATATTTGAACACTCTCTTTCTGATATTAAGTACAAATGTTTTTTTTGTTTCCATCTATCTATATAATGCTAAAGGTCCGGGATTGTGTGCGTGCTTGCGTGGTTCGGTGGTCCGTCCGTCCGTCCGATGCATAATGATCTAAGTTAATCTCATTTAAGTGAATAAGATTTTAAAATACGTGTTGTTTATACAGTAAGCATATTTATTTTAACTTTCTTCAAACAGATAATTTTTTTTTTAATTAAAATATTTTAAAGTTAAAGACAGACACAAATAGATCTCACTTTGCTGTTTCGTTTAGTTGTTTATAGAGTGATTATTTATATTTCTGCTTTCTTTAAACAAACCATATTTTAAATATTTGAAAAAATAATTTTTGGCATATTTAAAAAAAATAATTTCTAGGGAACATTATTTTAAAATATTTTTGGCATATTAAAAATATTTTAAGTTAATCTCACTTAAAGTTAAATTTTATCACTAAAGTTCTATTCCTATTAAATTCTGTAAACAATCAGTAAAACGTTAAATATGAACTTGTATACCAGACCAATGATGACACGAACGAATTGAAATATTTAACTGAATCATAATAAAATTAACATTCATTTCAATGTAACATTGAAATCAACTTCAATGATTTATAACCTGAACCGTCAGTAACCCAACGTGTCACGGCGTTGTACAGCACCCTCATGCTGGGAGGTCAGCAGCGCTAATTCGATAATACTATTACATCTAATGAGCTCAGGTCGATTTTTTCTCTTGGTCGATTATCGCCAGTTGTTTCAGTTCGCCAATTAAAATACTTCATTAGAAACAATTTTAAATCATCTAGTTTTAGTAATGTCGACATTTACTAACTATCCAGTGGAGGTCGTTCCCCCTCACTGGGGAGCCGTTTCACACACGAGAAAGAACACGTCTACATTCCTTGACGGTTAAGAAATAATTCTATGAAAAAATGTATTCATCTATCAGACCCGTGCTAGCTCAGTCAATCCAAATCGACTTCCCTTTTATGTCTTCCATCTGACCTCGAAGGTTAACTTTCGGAAGTCAGCAAAGATACACTTCCACTAAATAAAATAATAAAACTAAACATATTTTTTTCTTTTTCTTTGCATACTTTATATACAAAAGATACGTTATAAGAGTCACATACTAGAGAATATTCGTTATTACTTATTTTCAATGAACGAAATGTTTAATTATCATTTACATCTACTTTTATGTGTCGTCTTTAAGGTGGTGGCGACGATCTTAGCTCTCAAAAAAATTCTGTCTGATGTTGCTCGAATGAATATTTTCTTCTTTGCTATCCCAATTTGTCACCACTCTACCTTATCCATCCAAACTCATTAAGTAGATAACTGTCTGTTTTCCTAAGTCCCTCCTTGCTTCAGTAGGTTTTGTGAGGCTTTATATTTACTAAGCCGTTCTTCCTCGCAAAATATCCCAGAAACTTCAACTGTCCTTCTATTTGCAATTTCCCTTAGATCATCCGCATAGTTCACGTTTTTTCTTCAAAGTAATCTCAGCATCCGTCTCCAGACGTACATTCTGATTAATTAGAAGTGTGGGGTAGCGTAAAAAGCGATCGGTTCATTCTAGCTAAGATCCGTAGTGGGTAATATAAATATTTGCACACGCTTGTCAATACTTTGATTCCGGGACCGATGCGTGTCTGGTCTTTTGACAGAGTTTTTCCTCTGTCATCAGCTGGAGACATTCAAACTACCATTTGAATGTCCTTCGGAAGTCATGTATATTAAATCCAAGCCAATTTTGACTGAAAAAAATTCATGGTTGCTGGGTTGTCAGGAAATCTGTCTGCGATCTCTTTTACGCATTTAGCTTATTTACTTAAATTTATAGCGATAAAATGTTTACTGTATTATTTAGATTTTATAAGCACACGAATAAAAAACATGTATAAAATGAAATCTACACATTTTTTGCAAGTAAACAAGCATCTGTGTTTTTGATCTTCACAGGTTGGCTATGCTGACTTACCGCGTGTTAAATAGGATGGCCTATTTATACACTTGGCAATGCAAAGTTTCTCGGTCAACGAAAAGCTCTAATAAATAATCTGCAACATTGCCATGTTACTGACAATGTCTTAACCCTCGAGGACAAGAAACGTAATTGACAGAGCATGAAGCTGGGTATGCACGGACTGCAACAAATTTTAAAGCATCAAGAGGGATATTTTCTGGAATAATAAACATATCTCTTGTTACCAAGATGCAGCTGCCTACAATGGAACTGATAGAAAAAAAAACACACACCATATTCTTTATCCACAAAATCAAACTATTATTTATCGGGTTGTCAACGACTTCCATTCCACAACGGTATGGATGGGAAGGTGGGTCCATCAAATAAAAACAGGATGAAAAATAAGATTTAATAAAGAATCAGGTGCCAATCATAAGGTCAAGATAAATTCCTTATGAGTAAGGCAACAGGAAAGCCCTCTCTCCCCTGCCAATTATCGCATTGCAGAACTAAGAAAAAAATATAACTTTGTGACGATGGTCAGCTCCCTTGGAACGGATTCTCCACTCGGTATGAAAATACAGATGTCACACGACTGTCAAACAGCTACTTTCCACAGAAAAAAAAATGTTGGCTACTTGGATGCAGGACTTTAGATATTGTGAAACATGACAGACATATGCTGAATATTAATATTCCGGGAGTGAAGCAAGATGGGAAATCAGCGGAGATTTTACACAGATTTTTCAGCGAACCCTATACGCTAAATGACAGTAGAATGAGAGGCGGACCAAACAAAAGCAAGTGCATTTTTCAGGTACAGCGAGTGAAGCTATTCAAGATGTCGGTATGATATAGGCACCTAGGTTAGATAGCACCGAAGAACAAATATGTTTCGCAATAATAAAAACGGGAAAAATGTCGAAGCAAATAAATTTATTATAGGGCACCTAAATTCAATAGTAAGGAGGGAAAAAACACAACGTAAATATGGTTGCTAAATATTGACGTGTATCAGGAAACGAGAGCGGCGAAAATGTGTTCAGCCGTGAACGGTGAATGGACAAGTAATAATCAAGTATTTGTTGTAAAAGCATTCAAGACACTTGTGAGCTTGGAAAAGTACAACAGGATAGATAAAAGAACTGATATATCACTTGTGCAGCAGGTTATACAAAAATATTTATATATATTAATAATTCCACAAAAAGCAAGGAAATAAAGTCACTAATTGAGTGTGAAAGAAATGATATGAGAAAAAGAATAATATTATTAAAGAACGACAACAATAAAAGAACAGGAACTCAGAAGACAAAAGATGATGATTGACATTGCATTTATATTTTTGAAAATTAAATGTAAGTGAAAATTAAAAAGCCGGAAAGGGAAACGAGACGCGCGAGAAAAGAATTCTCTAAGACAATATATATATATATATATATATATATATATATATATGTGTGTGTGTGTGTGTGTGTGTGTGTGTGTGTGTGTGTGTGTGTGTGTGTGTGTGTGTGTGTGTGTGTTAAATATCAATGGTATAATATATGTAAATAAAACGGGGGACACATTCAACTTTCTCTTTCATGTTTGAATGCAATTTTCAGGCCATAGGTTTAGTGGTTTGTAGTTCGACTATTTTTCTATGCTATTGAATGAGGCATTATGGGTAGCAAGATCAGGTATTGTTGTCTTATTGTTAGTACACAAATATTATTGGATAGTATATTTTAGATTATATTAAAGGCAGTTGTGTAGACACAATTAAAGGTCAAAATGCAGTTATTTTCTAAAAGAAGGTAAGCAATGTTTGGAAAACCAAGTAGTGTAAAATTGAATTTGCAGGTGGTGTAATGGATAATGGCTTGAAATTTTTAATCGGACAGCAGAGTTCCAATTTCAACTGTTTCGTTATATACTTTTACGCGCACATACATTTGATAAAATTAGTTATCCACATCATCTCTCCATGCTATGGGTTAATTAGTAAGACATGCATCACCCAATCATTACTATCTAAAAAAAAATATCTTACCATATAAAAATATAAAAATATTTTTTTGGCTTTAAATAACCGGCAAAGGAGGTGATAAGCCGTAGAAAACGAATCAATCAATTGTTAACTCATAATTTATTTTTGATTATTCAGTGTATTTTGTATTCGTTCATTAATTATTTGCTTTTAATTATTCTGTAATAAGTTAACTTATCTTATGGATATGCTTTCGTTTGACCAGGATGGATAGCTGCATTTTCCCAACAGAATCAATGTTCAGATTTTATGACAGGCTGCTTGCATGCTATTTTTCAAAACAGGTAAACAGATAGATGTGCCCAACATAATTGTTGTATATTAATCTTTGATGAACAGAAATACTGACTTTTGTCACAAATTAAGTACTACAGCCCAGGAACATCAATACTTTCGTTTTATTAAATTCTATAATGTTTTAGATAGGAGGTTCAGTTTGATATGTAATTTAATTGTAAATTGATTCCCCTACGCAATCCAAATGAATTAGGCTCGTACGACATGATTTTTAAAATATAACTTTTGGCTGGTGGGAGGGGATTCTTAAATTTGTGTTCTTGTTTGATTTATTACTATCAAGTAAGCACTATATTCTCAAAAAGACATGTCAATGGGCAGTTCTCCTCTCATGGTCAACGACCATTTAGCAAAATGGTGTGGTTTATACAATAGAATATAAACAGTTTGGTGATGACAGATAACGCTAAGAAATTCATGTCATTGGCACTTTCTTATTCTTCTTTCTCTCTTTTTCTCTTTATGCCTTTTTCTCCTCTCCCCCTTCAATATCAATATATAACTTCCGTTAAGTTAACCGATTTAATGTGTCAATGTCTGGATTTCCTCAAACAATTTAAATTTGAAAGAATAGATTGTTACATCGAACTCAATCATGTCTCTCTCCCCACTCACTTCCTCACTTCGTTAATTTATATATACTTAGTACTGCCCGTCAAAAATGTGCAAATTTCTTTTCATTTTTCTTTTCAACCTTTGGAAGTAAAGTCTGATGATCCGCGGTTCTTTAAAAGGGCTGTGGTGAAATAATTTATTACATGGAACATTAAAGTGGTCTGTTTTTTATTTTATATATATATATATATATATATATATATATATATATATATATATATATATATGTGTGTGTGTGTGTGTGTGTGTGTGTATGTATGTATGTATGTATATATAAATAAAAAGAAAGAACAGTAAGATATAAAATCCGGTGTTCTTATAGATATTTTTATTTTTACACAATAGTGCTCAATGTAAATTTACAGAGCATTAATATTATAAATTAATTGATTTAAAATATGGATTTTTCGCAACACAGTGATAACCATGGTTTCAAAAATGGAAGCTATTTTTACACAATAGTGCTCAATGTAAATTTACAGAGCATTAATATTATAAATTAATTGATTTAAAATATGGATTTTTCGCAACACAGTGATAACCATGGTTTCAAAAATGGAAGCTAAAGCCTTTGAATTTAATTTTGTTATTAAACCAAAGACATTAGTTCCATTTCCTCGTCAAGTAAAAATTTGTGTAGCGAAAAACCCATATTTTAAATCAATTAATTTATAACAATTCATATATATATATATATATATATATATATATATATATATATATATATATATATATATATATATATATCAGTTTTTACTTTTGCTGGGTATTACAAATGACATGTCTGCACGAGAGTGGTTGTAATTTAACTATAAAAAAAATAAAACGTTACCTTACTAGAAGTTCGTTCACTAAATATAGATAGATAGAAAATAAGGGGAATATTTTTACATCCACTGCGCCGAGTTCATTTCATGTTTGCGTAGCGAAGTGAATAATACGATATGTCAAGAAGGTATTGCTTTTACAGTCCAGGGGTTATTGTATTAGCGATTGATTACAGTTCGCATCGAAAGCATATGATGTGTTCGTGTGAAGAAAAAGCACGTGTTTCTGATTTAGCTAGAAATTCCCAAGAGACAGCACGAGCGGATGATTTTTTTTTAAAAAATGTAACAAAGAAAGAAAGAAAGTATGAAATGGAAAATCTATTTTTTATCTGAATGCGTCATAAAATTTCATCAACACATATGTAAATGGTGATGGACACTCTCGTAAATTTGAACCTGTAGTTTTATAATAGTTCATTACGTAACTAAACCGCTACTCTATTCCCCCAGAATATTTGATTAGAGTAGTGAAAGAATACGCAGAAAGATTCAGATACTTCCCAAGAATTGATATCAGAAGAATGAGGTGCATAACATTGTACAACAAAACTTCTGAATAAAAATAATTATATCCGAGCTTTCCTTGCTATTTCTCTTTTTGTGCCTACTTTATTCTGTAACTCTAAGTTCTACCAGGATTCACTATTGGCGGACACAATCTTAACAACATGAAATATGCGCAAAATACAGTGTAAATAGCAGACACGGAAAGAAAAGTACAAGAACTCCTAGAGAAGATACAGAAAGCAAATAGAAAGCTCTCGATCTCAACTGCAAAAATACTTTTTAGCCGTCAGCTAAAGGAAGAGCCTAATATGCAAATTACAAACTGAGCATAGCAAAATCCAGTAAATGCACCAATTTAAATGTCTGGAAATTTTTTAAACAGAAGATGGAATTTGCGACATCGAAATCTGAAGGAGATTTTGAAATGGCTAATTATGCCCTCCAAATGCTAAGAGATATATTTAAAAAAAAAAAAACAGGAAAATTTCGTTAGAGTACTGAATCGTTATGTAATATCAGTCCTCCTATATGCCAGTGAATGTTGTATCATCTCCGCACAGAAGATGCATAAACTTGAGGTGGCAGAAATATGTTAGACTTTATATGTGTGCAAACGAAAATTTAGAGAAAATAAAAACAAAAGGGTCACTTATACTTAACATAAAAACAGTTCAAATTGTAGAAACACATAATGAAGAAAGAGGGTTTGGAAAACCTGACTCACCAAACACAGGCAACAAATACAGAAAACGTGCGTATAATCTGCCTAACGAGCTTGTGTAAATGGATGGTAGACCTGTGTTAAGAAGAGAAAAGAAAAAGACAAAAGAAACTAAGAGTTATAACGGACACGGAATTTTGATAATCGCCAACGTCCAGTAGGTAGATGGCACATAGAAGTTACAGGAGTATTTGTCTAGATGAGGTATTGTAATTATTTACATTATTTACATTGTTCGGACAGTTGTCCTCATCTTTATTGTTATGTTCCTGACGTTTCAGGCGTTGTACGCTCCGGCTTTCTTCAGGTGATTGGAATTTCGAACTGAACCCTTTATTTCCCATAATGTGGGATAAAATAATACACAGAGAAAATCACTGGAAAATACCAAAACTTAAGGAATAAGCACATATGTCAGGCTACAAATAAAACCTCCTGAGCCGACCAAGCATAAAAATGAATACAATATGGGAACCAGTAATACGGAGTGCTATAGAAAAGCGATAAAATTGCAATATGAGCTCTGGTAAAAATGATTACTGAGATATTAAGTTTGCAAGTCCCCAAAATTCATACATTCATACATTGATGTCCTAAAGGACGCATGGCCCAATGTATAAAAGCGTTGGTTGAATTTAGTGGCTTGACCCAAAGAGTTGTGAGTTCAATACCTGGCTACGGCAGTAGGGAACAAAAACTTGGAAAGTTGAGTTACAGGGAGATAACTGAAACTAGAGCAATCTACCCCTCCGGATGAAATTAAGAGTTCATTTCGATAGTCCAATCACTTGAAGAAGACCAGATCGTACAACGGCCGAAACGTCATGAACATGACAACAGTCCGAATAATGTAAATCCGTCGGTATCCGTCTACGAGCCTGGGCTGTATATATGGAGAACTAGGGCTGCCCAGACGTCTAGTTCCCCTTGTCGGCCTGGCTAGCAGAGTCCAAAGGAGAGGATAAACCAATACAATCTGGTACCAACGCAGCTGCAGGAGTTGCCGGAAGGTAGCACAAAGTGCCGTTCATCCGCCCTCGAGGTTCCACCCGGGATTTGAATTCAGGATGTCCTTCTCCTAGACCAGTTGCTATCCGAGGCTGTCTTGCTATTTCCCCATAGCTGGGGGGAGAAGAAGAGGATTCACACCTTTTCCAAGGGTATTAGCATGTAAGTGAATGGATTCGACTGGAATCGACCCCGATTCCTCAATCCAAGCCGATATCCATTACTCCACCGTGCCTTCTAAATAAATAAATAAGTTACAGCATTATTCAGGATTAAACTATTGACCAAAACCTGGATACTTTCTGTTACACCTGAATATAAATTTTAACCGTACGATGGCATATATCTCAGAATGTGAGGAAAATAATTTGACAAGTGGTAATTTATAAATAACGAAATGGCTTTGTCAAAAATGATGGAAATGTTTGCATCATTTTAATAAATATCACTGGAAGATTTCATGGCATTCTTTGAGGAAAAAAGAGAAAGCAGTGAAAAAAGAGAAATGGAAAGAGAATCCCTCTACAACCGAAATATAGTCTTTCTTTATGATATGGCAATTTTACAATAAGAAAACTATTATTGATGTAATATATGCTGTAAGGAAAAACATTCAATCATGAACAAAAGAATAACAGCATCAATAAATTTAGAAAAAATTTTAAAAGTTAATAAATAAGAGAAAGAAACACAGTAATCGTCATCGTAAGGAATTTTTAAAAAGTACCAAGTCAAGACCCATTCAGTATTCTTTTAAGGAACAGAAAGGTAAAAACAGAAAGGGGAACACAAATATTATCAGGGTGTAACAAAAAAGATATACTAGCTTCGTACCAATAAAAAAGTATGAATACAAACCGAGAAAATAACAAGATACTGGTTGAACAAAAAAAAAGAAAATCAATATCGTAGGTAAAATTAAACGATGCTATGTGGAAAATGCAAAAAAATAAATAGGAATTGGGTACAAAGGTCAGTGCAACGAAACGTGAAAACTGATATAATGACAAGCTGGAAATAATTGAGAATTTTTCCCGCGCTGTTCAGCCATGTTGAAATGTTGGTTCGCAAGTCTGTCCTACGCCTGCCATATTGGATTTAGAATTGATTGCCGAAGTAAGGGAAAAAATAGAAACTCTCGTCTCTTTCCAGTAATATCCGTTGAAATAGTACAATGCCAACAGGGCAGTTGGGAATTTGAGCTGTAGTAAAAATAACAGCCAAAAATCCCTTTCTTCAGAGAAGGTGACATATTTACGAAGACATTCGCGCCACTTGGCCCGCAACTATATGCCAGCTCAAAATGGTCGCTTGGCGATTGTTTGTAATTTCTTCTGCCAACTCGAAACCAGAATAGACTTAGAGAATTGAAATGCGTTCAGGGTCTGTAGTTGGAAGCGGTATTGTAACCTGCGAACGTTATGTCGTTAGTGTAGTGAGGTGTGGCTATAAGTTTAGCAATAAACACGTGGATTGTGTTAATGTCGGTTGGTCTGTGTCTTGTTATAAAATGTTGGAATCATTTCAGTAGTATTTTTAAATGTCATATCCTTCGGGGTGTACGCGATCATGACACTCCACAGACTTTATTTTTATTAAATTGGAATCAATGATTAACAGTTTTATAAAATATGAAAATAATGAATGAATTCATTGAAAATAAACGATAAACTAATCGGTAATTTTGAATATTGTAATAATTTAAATGTGTATAATATTTTGAGCTATATACTCTTTGGTAACATTTACTGAGTTAAAAAGAAGGACAAAGGAATATAGTTCTTAACCTTCTGTTGTGGATTCCGGGATGAAATCCGATATCAATAACAAACGCCAGGAATTGATAAGGAAAATAAATGTATTAACATAATAATACAAACTGATAATACGGGTTAGTAGATCCAGGAATGCGGGTTAGTAGCAATAATATATATACAGTCTTGGTATTGAAGTATGGCGGTATGACTCCTTACTGAGTCTAGGTGCTCGTGACGGTGACTCTTGTGCTACCCTCCTCTAATACTACTCTCATACTACCCCGGGTATTCACTGGTAGTAGTATATGTATACCTCGGTTGAGTCCATTCGTGTGAAAAGGGGAGAC
The DNA here is from genome assembly GCA_964036315.1 of Acanthosepion esculentum. NCBI lineage: Eukaryota > Metazoa > Mollusca > Cephalopoda > Sepiida > Sepiidae > Acanthosepion > Acanthosepion esculentum. The sequence goes on along the minus strand of OZ038495.1, from coordinate 43,131,847 downwards.
CACTTATTAGTCTCGCCTAACCTCCTTTCCTGTCGATATCGGTTACAATGCCTACAAATATATAAGCAATGATAAAAAGTAAAATTAGAAAATATTTCCCGTTGGTTTCTTATTTAGATTTTAGTGAAGGACACTCCTTTTATTGCAATGAATAAACAGTGCTAAAGTATCAGAATTTTGGGCTATTCTATGGTATAATTCAAATCCCAGAATCCATGTAAAGCGTTTCGTATTAAATCTGTGACTATAAAATATAAAGCCAAATTTTGTAGAAAGGCCAGGTCACCAATATATCATTAACCTGATACACAGATAGACCCTGACAGGGTACGCGTGTGCATACACCCACACGCACATATTTCATATGTATCTATTTGTAATGAGGCATAAGAACAACAATATATATATATATATATGTGTGTGTGTGTGTGTGTGTGTGTGTGTGTATGTTTGTGTGTGTCTGTGTGTGTGCATACATGTATATGTACATGTATGAGTTAAAGTTCAAAAGCAGATCTAATATGTATCGGAATCCACCATGATGATCAGATAACGAACAAATAAAAAACGTTTCTCAATCTAACATGTTTCACTTTTACTAAAGCTTCGACAGAGTTTGAGAGAAAACAGACAAGACAAAATTTGGATATTTTCAATATTGTTTGGGTCGAATCTCATTGGTCAGTCTGGCATGACATGCAGCAAAACTGTAATTAATTATATATGTATGTAAGTTTGTAAAAATTCTAGTATGTCCAAGCGGGTATCGGATTTTAATATGTATTCGTAATTGTTTATGTGAGTCTGTCTCGTAGGAGGACTTCTAATGCCTTTTATGTGGTCACCTGGCGCAGGGGGTGCCATTCTGGGTCTGTTTATATATATATATATATATATATATATATATATATATATATATATATATATATATATATATATATATATATATGAATTATTAGATGTTCTCTTATTTTATCCATACTCAACAATGGGTAAAAACTGTAAAATTAATACAATTAAATAAAGTTAATACAATATTAAACTAAATGGAATCTGCTTCGGATAAATCTTCTCCCGGCGATTACATATATTTCCATAGTCGTTATATCTGAATATTATTTCAGGTCACAATACTTAACATCAAAGAGAGACGGTTGAAAAAATCTATGGCGTGTAATCAGCAAAGAGATCTTGGAAAACTTGATACTGCTAGGACATATTGAAAAGTGACACAATGGAAACAGGGCATAACCTACCTAGCGAGCTTGTGTCAATGGATGGCAGAACAAAAAAGTGGAAACTGTAGAATGCAATGATCATCCACGTCTTGAAAAGATCCAGATAGGTTTCATTATTGCTGAAAAGAGGGTTAACGGCCAAATCACGTTGCAGCACTAGTCCCCGTACGATCAGCGATGTTAAGTAACATCCATCCTGAGTAGTACCTAGATGGTTACCCCGCTTGGGAATATCAGGTGCTGTTAGCTTGGATATGCAGGTGGTGTAATTGATAATCGCACCGGATTGTTAATCGTGGAGTCGAAATACCCGTAGAAAAGTCATGGATGTATATCTCCCCTCCCACTGCTATTGGTTCATTAGTAAGACTTGTGTCACTAAACTATTATTATCCTGCCCAATTTTTACAATCTCAAAATATTGCCTGGCCTTAAATAACCTGCAGTCGTAGAAAACCAATCAATCAACCAATTAACCAATCAAAATAGTTAAATATTCGCAATCGCGAGTCATATTTCCACGAACCAATCAGGAACAAGATTGAATTTAAATTTAAAAGATATGACGTCAGCGTTTCTCAGACCAATTATAAGCCTAGCGGGATTTTCAGCACGTATATTCTTGTCTGCCAGCATACGTATACAAAGATACATACAGTGAATTCAGTCTGAATGGCTTGATTATTATTATCTGTTAACCGGTGCTGTCTTGCAGAAAATACAATATGCACGTTAGCTAAACAGAAGCACCAAAAAAAACATATATTCATTCAACAATTTAAACGCCTATAAAAATACACGCAAGGACACTTTTTCTATGCTTTTCATTTTAAATCTCGAGTCTCAGCATTTAATCATTTTCTCATTATATAAATATATTAATGTTAGGATACAACGATACAAAAGAGGTATTCCTACTTCCTGCACCCGAAGTAGCCACTATAATTTCCCCTATAGCACGTAGGCTCGATGAATTTAAGCGCAGTATTGGCGGCAAGGACTCGCCCTTTTACATTTGACGTGGCTACATGTAATCGTAAGTTCTGTGCTAACAGTTTCTTTTCTCGCACTCCTCGTTTGTGGAACTATCTTCTGACTTGTTGCTTCCCAGTCAAAATTGATTTTCAACATTTTAAATGCAATGTCAATCGTTATTGTCTGTCTTCTTAATTCCTTCTATTACTATTGTACTCTCTCCTTAATATTTTTTCTCACATATCCTCTCACACTCAGTAAACTCTGGCGTTGTAGTGGTTTTATTACGTTGCTTCTGGTGATATGAAAAAAAAAGAACGTAAATCTAAGTCTAAGCTGACATTTTGCTTCATGATCCTGATGCCAATATTGAATATGAATACCCACGGATTTGTTAAAATGCAATAATATTGTTAATAAATTGTCAAGTGTCTTACGGCCATATCACGTTGAAACATTGGCTCCCATCTGATCATTGAAGTAAAGCAACGTCGAGCCTGGCCAGTAGCTTGGTGGCTGACCGCTTGTGAATACCTGATGTTGTAAGCTTTGAATATCCAGGTGGTTTAAAGGATATTTGCTCGGAATTATTAATCAGAGAGCAGAATTCCAATTCCCGTTTAGTTATTTATATTAACTTAAGAGCAAATGCCCTTGGTAAATGTAATATTGTTGAAACTTGACTAATGCATAGAATAATAATGCAACACAAAATGTACTTAGAACAAAATGTATTGAAACAAGAAAGTGTACACAATATTTACATATAGTCTTTTGTATATTTCTGGGAAGACCGTTCCTGGAGAATGTGTTGACTAAGTCGCAGTCGGGCATAGTCTCTAGTTGAATCTTTTGATTCGCCTCTGATGTCTTCCCGGTACCAACCATATTTATATAGTCGGTACTCCACTATGCAAATTAGGTGGATCCTACCACAACAAATATGAATCCACATCTTCCCACAAAACAATGGGTTAATTAGTAAAACTTATTTCACAAATAATTATTACAATTTAAAAATAATTTTCTTGCTTTAAATAACCTGAAAAGATGTGCCGTAGAAAACGAATCACTCTGTCAGTTCATATTCGTAAAATTCGAATAATATTTCAAGTCGCGGGCCGATCAGGAGTAATTTCTTGATAATTTCCCAGTAAGTAAGGCGAGAAAGCCACTAAGGCTCAAACGTACTGAACGTGAATAAAATGAGAAAGTATTGGTTGAATTTATCTCCTTGAAGATTGACAGGAAAGCAAGAAACCGGAAAAGAGTTTCAGGGACGTGACGTGAAACAGATGAAAGCTATTAGAATAGAACAAAAGCTTACAACTAGACACTTCAACAGTAAAATAATATAGACCTAACTCCTGCTATAGTACTACGATTAAATTCATAAAGTCCGACCATTCGCCCTTACATGGAGTATTGCTGCCATTTATGGTCTGGGGCCCCATCTGGTTGCCTCAGGGTTCTTGATAAGATCCAGAGACGGATATGCAATGTGATTGGCCCTGATCTGTTATCTCGTCTGCAGTCGCTCTCTCACAGACGCGATGTTGCATCGCTCTGCCTTTTCTACAAGTACTTTCACGGTAATTGCTCCGAGGAGTTGCTTTCGCTTGTCCCTAGGCCTCATGAATTTAAACGTCCTACGAGGCTGGCATCCCGTTCCCACCCCTTCACCGTTGAAACTGTTAGATGTAGACGTCTCTTCTACTCCAATAGCTTAATGTCTCGCATATCTCGCCTATGGAACTCCCTTCCCTATTACTGTTTCCCTGACAAATACAATCTCCAACGCTTTAAGTGTAGCGTCAATCGACATCTCCAGTTGCCTTGATCTATCCACTTCCCTTCTCCACATCTTTCATTCCTATCTGCTCTCGCTCCAAATCTTCTGTAATCCCCTTGCCTTGATCGACCCTCCGTCCTTCTCTTTTTCCACATCCTCTCCTTTACCACTCCTATCTGCTTCTCCTCCAACCCTTCTGTAACCCCATGCGTGATAGTGGCCTCCAGCCTTGCTTGGGGTGATACGCTTAAAAAAAAAAAAAAGGAAACAGGTAAGGTCATCAGAACAATTGTCATGAGAAGATATTTGTAGAAAAGACACAGGGAAGATACGTTACGTCTGTGGAATAGTGTCTGAAGCTGTGATACCAATTCAGGTCCAATGACATTGCAGATTCCTACTTGGACTTTGTCAAGAACCACGAATTATGTACCAGAAACATTGGAGCAGATTAATATTAATTGCTGGGACGAGATTCACTTACATAATAGCAAACCACCCACTTTCACTCCTATCAAATCGGTGAGAAGTTCCACTCGAACAGCTTCTTCTCACGTCCCATTGACCCGTGGAACCGACTACTAACAGGATTTTTCTCCGATCACCTTAACTTGTTCAAGGCTGGGGTTAGCTTTTGCCTTCCACTCCTATACACACAAATGGCTCCAAACATAACCCTGTACCTCGAGTGGCCCTCATGCCTTGTAAAGGATGACCCCGCTGTTAAAAAAAATCGTGCAATATTTTCGTCTCATTGCTGCCAGAATATGTCCATCGTATCCTTCGATTTTTTAAACTGTGGTAACATTGTTAATAAAATATGAAAGAGAAAGAAAACTCAACTTTAAAGTGCGCCTGATATAATAGGCCTTAATAGAAGTTCAATTCGCATAACGACCAACTTTTTCTTTTTTCTAAAACATAACAAAGGATACGGATATTAGTCTACAGATGAACTATCAGTACAATTCAGTGTGTCATTAAATCTTGGTACTTTGAAGGTGGCTCCTGTGAATATGCCAGCCTAGAAAATTCATTTTAAGATGGTGAGAAGCAAAAAATAAAATTTAGAGTAAATAATTGAATTCAAACGTTCTAATAAAATTAGCCCACTGCATGCGGTTTTAGTACGTCTTCGAAATCGAGAAGTGCAGATATGTTGATCGACATTACTTCAACTAAGAAAGAATTCTAATGTACTATGTAAGCAAAGTAACCTGTACAGTCGTGGTTCGCTTGAGAATAAACTCTTTCTCATAAGATTTATTATATTTAAGTATTTATTCTTTTTAAGCGTACTAGTTAGGCAGCTTAAAAGAGTTGTACAATACAAACTGTGACCAGAAATAAACATATTCTGTTCGTTTTCTTTCATATCTCTCCAGATAACGAATTTCAGAATTATTAAATTTTTATAAATTTACATAGAGTATTCAGTTTACGATGGAAAATTTATTATAAATTAATCCCCTGCAGAAACCAAAACAAATATTCTGATACGACATGTGCGTGAAATACCGGTTCTCGGATAATCGCTGAAGTTAAGCAACATGGAGCCTAGATGGATTACCGCTTGGTAATACCGAGTTCTGTAAGCTTATATGTGATGTATAATAGATGACGGAGTGACGAGTTCCAATTCCAGTCGGTTTCGTTATGTTTGCTTACAGACAAATAACCTTTGGAAAGGTAAGAATTTACCTTTTGTACACACTAGCTATGGGTTATATCAGTAAATCATTATTAGCTCAAAAAATATTCTAACATTATAAAAATATCCTTTGGCTTTAAATAACCTGCAATGGGTTGATAAGCCGTAAAAATCAAATGAATCAAGCATACGACATGTTTTCTTAAAATGCATTTTTTTTCTTAATTTATAATCTGTCGTGCATAATCGACAATAAAAAATGAAAGAAAATCTTCCATATAAGGAATTTTAATGTTTTAATTTGTTTTAAATTATCGGAAATCATTTAAATTTTAAGAAACAGTTATCTGTAAGGGGGATAAATTTACATGTCAAACTGAAGACTCCATTAACTTTTATAATATTTCTGCTATGTTTTCTTTGGAATATCAGTGTATATATATATATGAAGTGGATTTATATACACGCATCCTCCAACTACCAGCCATCAATAAACAAGCACATACGACAATCAATTAACTACAGGCTTGTCAACAAGTCTTTTAGGGAAACCGTCTTCTACAAAAACAAAGAAAGATTATGAGACAGCCCTAAAAAATAGTGAATTTTCCCAGCACTCACATACACACTACACAAAAAGCCAACAGGAAAAGAAACATCATGTCGTTCTATCCACCGTACAACAAAAATGTAAACTCATGAACAAACACGTCCCCCATCAAGCACTTCCAAAATATATTCAAGAAAAACACAGTAAAAATAAGCTACATTCACTGTAGAATCAGCAGATAAGGAAAACATATACATAGTAAAAGACCCTGAAAACAAAGAAACTACGTACGCAAAATATCGTTCAGAAATAGTAAATATGTGAAAAGTGCAATGCTTTCTAAATATGTTAGAGAATTTAAAGACAAAAAACAAATCACACCAAAAATGTCATTGACTATAAGGAAAACAGTATCAACATACAACAATAAATCCAAAAACTGTAAATTAATGATAATATTTTAGCAACAATAATTAAATAAACAAGTCTTAACAGACAATTTTAAATCGACATCACGAGAACGCGAACTCTATAATGGAAAAAATATACCTGAAGATTGCAAGACAGTATGGAATCTGGCCCTTTCTGGCAACAGTATGGTAAACTTTATAATGACATTGCATTGAGAATGTTGAGTTATTTATCTGCAGTAATTCTACCATTAAACGTGATGATAGGACCAAAAGAATGCCAGGAAATTGCCGCTGAAATCATTACTGAGTCACCTCCATGTTTGTCTGTCGGGACTATGCCATTCGGATCACAGGCTTCACGCGGTGTTCTCCAGACAGAAACACGCTCCTTTCTAGGAAATAACGTTTAAGAAAACTCATTAGACAAAATAACGTTTTTCCATTCCTCGATGGTCCAATTTCTATGATCCTCACACCATTTTTCTTTCGGAACTTGTCGTTCGACTTTGTGATCAGAGGTTTAGGAATTGCAGACGTTTCGTGGATACCAGCTTTGTTGAGCTCCCGCCGTACTGTGCGAGTGGAAACTGTATTGGTTAGGTGAGTAAGGAGTTCTGATGTCAAATTCACTGCAGTAGTTTTATGATTTTTGCCACAAATCGTTTTAAAACACGTCGGATTCTTTCGGTCAGCTTTAAATCCCGACCACTATTACTCTTTGCTGATGATGTTTTGCCTTGTTCAGTGTAAACCGTCATAACCGTAGACTACAGCTAGTGACACATTCAATAATTCAGACGTTTTCGTCACAGATGCTCTTGCCAATCGAGCATCAACTATTTGTCCTCTTTGAAAATCCGACAGGTCGCGCATTTTAGTATGTAACTCTTTAATTGAAGATAAATAATGATTTAATTAATTGAAAAACAAGGTAAAGAATTAAAATACTGACCTATTATGCCGGTTCGATGTTTACAAATATCCGGAAATGCCAGAATTGAAAAAAATGCTATTTTTGCAAGCTTCTCCTATTATTTTGTCTAAACCCTGTATTTCTTTTTTAGATTCAGGTTGGTCTTATTGCAATTTTGGTTCTGCTTTAGTCCTCCTCAATTTCCCTAGTTCCAATCTAAGTTTGCATATCACTGAAAAGTGATAGCTTTCTCTGTCGGCGCTTATTTTGCACTGCAAAATTGCATTCCTGAATATTTTGTTGATATTGGTCTTTTCTTTCTCTTCGTGGACTTCTCCATGTCCATATTCCTCTTGGATGCTCTTGAAACCAGATGTTCTTTACTATCTGGCCATTCGAAGTACACTATCGGAAGTATTTTAACCGCGTTAATTGTGAGTTCCTAGTCCGAATATGCCAGCTCTTTCACCATCACTATCGTTGCTTACTTTGCCACTCAGGCGTCCCCCCATACCAATTATAGTTTCTTGCGATTTGAACTGAGCTGGCCTCAGAGTAGAACTTTTCAGTTTTTTCTTCTTTACTTTGTGCTGTCGGTGTATGCGCAATTATGATGGATATATTGAAAGGTTTTCCTTTCAATTTAACCTCAAGATTTCATTCAGATAATTGACAGTATACCGGAAAGTATTTCTTCATGTCTTAGTCTAGTATAAATCCTACTCCTCTTTTATTTTCTGCTTACATGATCCGGTCATTGTCCACATTGTTCGTCCACCGGGTTTCGCATTTAACCTGCTTATTTCCTGTTTTACATTTTATAACTGTCCACAGGGCTTTAATGTTCTAATATTCTATGTACCTCGAATTATATTCTTTATGCGAACAGTCGATGAGTGGCGTTTAAATATCACCTTTCACTCATGTCTCCTTTACCGGACGAGTGATCAATTCCAAGGAGTTTGACCCCTTTATGTCGTGTATTATGTCGACAATTTTATTATTTATAATTGTATTATGTATACACATTACATCTGTTACACATGTCTCTCTTTATAAGACGAGGACTTAATTGCAATAGATGTAACCCCCTTTAAACTCGTTGTTTGCTGTTTAGATAATTTTATGTACTTCAGCCGCATAAATTAAGTGGCAACAAGGCCACATCGTTTATCTATTGAAATAGCTAGACATAATTATAAGTTTTATTTCATAGTTTCTTTTCTCGGACCTTGGCTGTAAACTCTCTTGTGGTTTACTACTTCCCTGTCACCTACGATCTCCAAACATTTAAAGGCAATCTGATTCGCCATCTTCTATCTTCCTGAAACTTGTTCTTTTACTGTCCTTCCTATCTCACTCTTAGTAACCAATGACATCCTAATTGTTTTATCACTTTGCTTGGGGTGAAATTATTTTTTTAAACAAATATATATCTGTCGAATATTTGTATTAAATTATAATTCGGTGATATAGGAATTGTGCGTTCAATCCCTGGACTGGCGAGTATAGACTCATATTTAGTGGAAACGGAGAGAACACTAACAGAGCTGTACTTTAAAAAAATGACCAATACGGGACTTCGCTATCCATAGAAAAAAGAACAAGCGAAATTGAGAAGTTTAGATTAAATAAAGTGTTCATAGTCAAAATTCCCTGAAGGTTACCCGGATCGACAGGTACCTGAGGGGAACACAAGGTAAAGAATTAAAGTACTGAACCTATTATGTCGGTTGATGTTTACAAATATCCGGAAATGCCAGAATTGAAAAATTGCTATTTTTGCAAGCTGCTCCTATTATTTTGTCTAACCCCTGTATTTCTTTTTTAGATTCAGGTTGGTCAACAGGCTTATAGCAATTTTGGATCTGCTGTAGTCCAGCTTCTACCAAGCTCGTTGTAGCACGGCTTGCGTAACATTCTCCAGCGATTTTCTGCTTAAGTTCCTCTAGGCTTGTAGAAAGAGGGGGATATAGAACTGGTTGATTGGTGACTGACGAGTTTTTATGGTAAATGTGCAAATTGTAATGAGTGAATGGGTCGTGAATCGGATTAGCTAGGTATAAGATAGTTAATGATGACCAGACTTAACCCCTTCCCCTGTTCGGCCTTGTGTCATAATTGTTTATTAAAAATACAATAAATATCAATATTCTCGTAACTTGATGATTTTAGATATACTCATTCTTTTGGAGAGTGGAATTTATTTTGAAATATTTACTTAGAGTAGAAAATTGGAAAAATTCGTTTTACAAAATAGGTAATATTGCTTGTAACCCTGCCGAAGACAATTAGTGTTTTTATCCCTTCCGAAACTAAATATAGATTTTATCCCCCACGAAGTCAGACGTTACCTTCTATCCTATCTGGAGATGTGCATGGTTTATCTTGCGATTTCTTCTACCCTTTCCAAAAACAAGTACTTGAAATTAAGTATAGATTTTATCCCTCCCGAAGGTAACTCTTATTGTCTCTATCCCCTCCAAGTCTTCTGTCCATTCTGAAGATGGGTTCTTCTATCTCCACCAATGCTATGAGTGGTTTCTCTACCATGGATACTATTGCTTTTATCTGCCCTAAAAACGAGTATTACTTCTATCCTCTTTGAAGGTATGTTGCTTCTTTTCCTTCCTTGGCTACATATTACCTCCATCCTACTTGAATCAATGATAGATGCTATACCTTCCGAAAACAAGGGCATATTCTATCCCTACCGAAAGTAAGCATTGATTTTGTCCCAACGAAAGCCAACTATTGCGACACTTATATATGAAGGAGTGTTGCTTCTCTCCTTCCCGAAACTATCTGTTGATTCTTCACACCCACAGCCAATAATTGCTCAGATCATTTCAGAAGACAAGCAATGATTTTCCTCGTTTCTGCAACTTCCGATACTGTTGCTGCACTATCTTCCAAAGATAAATATTGGATTTGTCACCAACGGGACTAAGTCTTGATTCTATCTCTCGCGAAGACAATTATTTGTGCTGTTTCTATTCGTTACGAAACTATGTATGGTTTCTGCACTTTCCGAAAATAAGTAATAGTTCTATCTGTACCAAAACTAAGTAATCTTTAAATAATCTCCGATGCCAAATATTGGTGCACTCCATTCTGAAGATAATTCCAGCATTTATCCTTACCGACACTATGTATGGTTTCTGTACCTTCCAAAACCTAATATTCCTTCTAATCACTCAAATGGAAAGTATTGCTTCTATCTACTCAGAATCTATGTACGGCTTCTATCCTTTCTCTAGACAAGTATGTCATTTATCTCCTCTGAAACTAAACAATTATTTTATTCTCTCAAAAGATAAATATCACTGATGTTCGTTCAGAAGGAAAGTATTACTTACTTCTACCCAATCAGAAGCTAATTATGCCTTCCATCCTTTCCGTAGAAAGTATTCTATTTATCTCTTTTGAAATTAAACATTGATCCCTTTCCCTCCAAAGACGAATATCAGTGATGTTCCTTCAGAGGGAAATTATTCCTTCGATACCTTCCGAAATTCAATCATCATTGCTGTTACATCCAAAGAAAGGAACTGTTTCTGTCCTTTCCGAAACTACGTATGATTTTGTAACTTCCGATACTATTAAATCTGTATCTTCTAAATATGTGTATTGTTTTTATCCCTTCTGAAATTAAGTAATGACACTATAACTTCCAAATCCAATTATTCCTTCTGTTACTTCAGAAGACAGACATTTTATCCGCTCCGAAAATAAGTATTAACTTAATCACTTCCATATCCTATTATTCATTCTGTTACTTCTAAATACAGATACTTTCACCCTCTCCGAAATAAGTAATGGTTATCGCACATCCATAGCCAATTATCGCTGATGCTATTTCGAAAGACGGAGACCCCTTCGAAAATAAGTAATGACTCAATCACACCCATAGCCAATTATTCCTTACGTTGCTTCCAAAGAGAGACATTTTCACCCCCTCCGAAAATAAGTAATGACTTTGTCACTACGATATCCTATTATTATTTCTGTTACTTCAGAAGCCAGGAACTTTTATCCACCTCTGAAAGTAAGTAATGTCTCTCTCAGTTCCATAGGTAATTATTCCTTCAGTTATGTTCGAAGCAGAAAATTTCACCCAACTCCGAAAATAAATAATGATTCTATCATTTCTATTGCCAATTATAACTTCGGTTACTTCCGAAGACAGACGCTCCTCACCTCCAGAAATAATCGTATGACTCTTTCACTTCCATAGCCAATTATTTATTTTGTTACTTCCGAAGAGAGAAACCTTCACCCAACTCCGAAAATATGTAATGACTATTTCATTTCCATAGCCAGTTATTCCTTCCGTTACTTCCGAAGACAGACACCTTATCCGCTAGAAAAGAAGTAATGACTCAGTCATTTCCAGAGCCAATTAATCCTTCCCTTACTTCCGAAGACAGGCCCTTCCATCCACTCCGGAAATAACTAATGACTCTATCACTTCCATAGCCATTTTTCCTTCCGTTGCTTTCGAAGACAGACATTTTAAGCACCCCCCCCCAAAAAAAATAAATAATGACTGTCACTTACATAGCCGAATTTTCCTATGTTACTTTCGAAGACAGGCACTTTTACCCCCCTCCTAAACATAGCCCTGTGATTTGATCAGGATTAGTCGTTTTTCTCTTGTTTATTATTTAGGATATTTTCCTGTTTTTTTCTAAAGTGTTTTCATCTATTTTCACTTCGCTTGGACTTTGAGACTTGGTGGCGCTATCGCCTTCCTTAGGGTCCCGCTTCTAACTCTGTAATCCTCTGCATTGAGTGACTCTTGGGTCAGGTACAGGATGGACAACATTGTAATAAAAAATAATTATTCTAACACTTCCAAATCCAATTATATACACTATCACTTCCAACGATAAGTACTGATTTTATCTCCTATGGAAGTATATATGGGAGTTGTACCATACGAAGTTAAGTATACAACAATATTTACAACAACAATGTATTCCTTTCTAAAGATATGTGTCCCTTCTGTGCCTTCCGAAGCTAAGAATTGCTTCTATCGGTTACGAAGCTGTTTGATTCTACCCTTTCTTATGACGTTTCGAAATTGTTTTCTATAATTTAGTATGGCTTTTGAGCCATCAAATAGAGGAACCTTTATCATCAAATTGATCTTGCTTATGACGTAAAATGTCTTTATGTAGAAATATCTTATTAAATTTGCATTATTCCCGACAGAATATTTATTCTTTAACAAGGTATGGAATAGTTTTTATTTGCCACATTACGTTATGCTTAAAAATTAGATGACAGAAAGTAATACTAATTTTAAATAGTTTTTTTTTCGGGCCAGTGAAATAACTCAAGTCGATGCTTATTCATTTATAAAAAAAATAATTTGAGAGAGTATTTTGAAAAAAAAATGAACCACTTAATTTATATTATTTTTTCCACTTAAAGCTTGTAAATATGTAGGTTAAAACCATTATTGAATTATCTTCAAGCTTGCCTAAATTCATTGAGTGCATAATTTTAAGTTAACGGAGTCAAGAAATGGCAAAAACCAATTATGCCCATCTCATAGCAAAATGTAAAAAACTAAAAAAATTAGATTATTTCAATTGGGGAAAAAAGAGAGAAATATGTATGGAAGAAAATTGAAATCAAAGTAAGTTCAGAAGAAACTATTTTATGCGATCCGAATTTGTTCCTGCAGGCAGGTTCACATACAGAATCATCCGATTAATATCAATTATTGAAAATATGAAAATTAAGTGCAATTACAAGGAGTTTAAATGGTGTACCAAGCAAGAATCTTGAAAAAAAACAGTATGAATCATGGAAAATATGCCTCATCCTCGAGAAGAAATAAATATTTGGGAGCTATAGAATACGAACGTTTTTAATAATTCAAATCAGAATATAATTCCTCACGATGACTGAAGGAGATGAGAAAAATGATTATGAAAACACACGAATATTTCTCTCGGGCTTTTTCTTTAAAACTACAAATGCACAATAACACACAAACAAATATGTGTGTGTGTTTGTATATATACACATACATACATACATACATACATATATATATATATATATATATATATATATATATATATATATATATATATATATATTTGGACAGCAATCTTTCTTTGGCACATGTTTCGTTCAATATGACAGAAAAGAATAATTTCAAGAATTGTTTTATTTATTTTTATAATGTTCTTGCATTTTCCATTTGGCGGAAGTAAAGGTGTCTAAAAAATTGTCCATATTACAAATTGACTCAAGCGCTTTCGGTGACATCTTTCGCTATTGTCAAGGGGGTTTGTTGTTAAGTTTTGTTAATTTCTTTTGAATGTTAAAGTTTTAGAACGAACAGTAGTCAACATTATTAACTGTTTTGGTAATTTGTTTATGATTTACTTTATTTATTTAATGGTTTAGATTAATTTATTTCACCTATTTATTTATTTATTTAAATTTGTTCTTGTTTTAAACAAACTACCAACGTACATATAAACACCAGTAAATATAACACTAACAGCGAACAAAAATAATAAAAGAATAAATAATTATTAAAAATAACAAACAACATTCTAAAATAGCCAAAACTGCATTCGGATCCAAAATTATTTCCACTCAGTAGACCCTAGAATAATTCAAATCATAACCGTTTCCACTCGCTCAAATAACAGTTAGATAAATTAGGTCCACCCATAATGCCCCACTGACGAACATACATAAACAGTTGAGACAAAACACAACGCATATTGCCTGACGAATGCGCTTAAAAATGAAACAGACAGTCGCCGACGTGTGTTGACTTCAACACACACACACACACACACATATATATATATATATATATATATATATATATATATATATATATATATATATGTTTGTAATGAACGTTGACAAAGAGTTGGAGCTTACTGATTCTACAACATGCCCGGCGTGTTGACGCCTTTTATCGTCATCAGTTTAGATGAGATACAATAAAGAACGGATGTGTCCCGAACAGATTTCATCAACGCAATATATATAGTATATTATCCCATAATATATATATATATATATATATATATATATATATATATATATATATATATATATATATATATACATACATACACACACACACACAATGTCATGTGGTTAGCCCTGTAGAAGTGAAGTTAGCGTTGATATGAATACACATGCGCATGAAGGAGATAGTATGCTGGAAATGTTTAACTTTTAATTGGTTTCAATATATTTTTGCGTAATTTTATTTACTTCATTGCTGTTTAGGTTTTTGTTAGTTTTGTTTTAAATTATTAGACATTGTGATAATAGATCTGCCAAGAAAGGTAAAACCCGCTCGCAAATTTCCTGCAAATTTCCTGCAGATGATCTACCGATTAAAGAACTTCCTATGCAGTTTTGTGTCAGTAAATTTATTTCCTTTTTAATTGAACGAGCATATTTTAAATCAAAATTATGGTCAAACTCATTATGGTGAGTAAAGATTATGAGTATTACAATGATGTACCCTCTGGAACCACCTTTATATTAAGCAATGGCGGAGTTCATATACGTATACAATTTCCTCTTAAACCTTCAACAATGACTTAATGTCAGACTACGCGAATCGTATACACAGTTCACGATTATCTTGATTGTCTTTGTTGTCATCAAATTAAGACAGTCTATTTATTTACCGCCAGGCTTAAGTAGACCTATCTTCATAGCGCTGCCTAAGAATCCGGGTTGAAACGGATATAAATAAACAGCATGAGACAATCATCCTAATGACCTATATAACAAAACTAATCATCTTAATACTGAGCATAATCACTGAGGGAAATTGCATAGGAACAGTGCGAGTTCGCCAAAGACACGGGTTAAAGTGACATGATATGTATGTACAGCATGTTATCAGAAAGAGTAATACAAATGGATAAGGACGTGTACCTGTGCTTTGTAGATTACGCAAAGGCGTGCGATAAAGTATGACACTCAATAATATCAGCTATGAATATGGAACTGCTCGGCAACTTTGTTATAGTTGGGAAGGAGATTAGAATAATTAAGAAAATATACTGGCAGCAAGCCGTCTGCATACGGATGGAAAATGAGTTTAGCAGATATACAAAAATAGAAAGGGGTGTAAGACAAGCATGAGCCTTCTCAATTGAATTATTCAACGTATACAGCGCGGCGTTTATGAGATAATTAGAAGTCCTAAAACGATTCATTTTTGGAGGCCACAGTATTAACGTAAGATATGCAGATGATACAGTGTTGATAGCAGAAAAGAAAACTTCTAAACCTCCTATAGAATTTAGTGAAGGAAAGCAAAAAGAAAGGATTAAACATCAAATGCAAGAAGACAGAATGCATTGTTTTAGATAAGCCCAAAGTGGGAATTGCAAATCGGAGATAGCAAAATCAAACAAGTACACAATTTTAAACATCTAAGGAGTATTTTACCAGGGCGGAAAGTACGGCATTGAAATACGACGGTTTATTGGGATAGCCAAAGATGCATCTCAAATGCAAAGAATAGTAAAAATTAGCTACAAACAAAGAATAGAATATCAGGTTGGTGCAAAAGTAATGTCCGATTTCAAGGTCTATATTAAAAAAAGCCCATTACTATGAAATTATGTATTCGTTAACATAACCTCCTTTGCTTTCTAGAACATCATTTCATCTGTCAAGAAGCTTATAAAATGTAAAAATCCTAAGGTTTTGAAGCAAAATATGAATCCAACACATTTTCAACCTTTTCTCTTGATGTCAACCTAAGACCATCGAAATAATTCTGTAATCCCCGAAACAAATGATAATCAAAAGGAGCAAGGTCAGGAGAATGTGGTGGATGAGGCAATATTTCCCAACCAAGATCTTCCAAAAGACTGTTTGAGGACGTGCTTTATCGTAATGGATTATGACACCCTTTCTGTCCACTAAGGAAGGTCGCTTTTGTGTTAACGCTGTCTTCAAACGACGAAGATAATCACAGTAGCTGTAATTGTTTAACTGTTGTTTAACTGTTGGTAATGGACAATTCCTTCAGTATATTGCACCATACACTTAACACGATCTTCTTGAATGAAGTCCACGTCTTGCTTGTTGAACGGATCTTCCTCCACGACACATCCACGATCGTCAGCCTTTAACGTTATGGTAAATGATCTACTTCTCATCACCTTTAACAAGCCTACCTAAAATGGTCCCTGAAGGTATCGCGAAAGCAATGATTCATGACAAGCAACACGTTGTTGTAGATTCTGGCGACAGTTCGTTTGGGACCCATTTTTTTCTAACGACTGAAACCTTTCTGATACTTTTTAATTAGCGTAGTACGGTTGCATGGTCTGCGTTAAATTGTTCTGCAACTTCCCTTGTGGTAATGATGAGATTGTTTGGGACAACAGCTTCCAAATCTTCAGAATGAAGCTGTTTTGAATGACCAACTTTTTAATCGTCTTTCAAACTGAAATCTCCACTTCAGAAACGGGAAAACCACTTACTGCAACTTCTTTCATTCACTGCATTATCTCCTGAATAGACCTTGCTTCCAAAATTGCATTAACACATTTATGAAACTCATAGAGCAAGATATGTCGAATATGATCTTTAGATGGGACAAGCATGGGTGCAAATATTGCATAAGATCATGAAAAATATATATTTTTTTATAATCTGAAAGAGAAAGCTTTAATTTACTTATTATGATATTCCTTAACTATAAAGAGAAGCACAATTTTTATAAATAATATCTAAAAGTTTCTTCTTAACATTCGGACATTACTTTTGCCCCAACCTGATACTATACGGTTACGTGATATATGTCCTCCTGTACGACAGTGAGTGATAGATAATTTGCCAAAATAGACTTGACGCAACAGAAGTGTGTTTCTACAGAATGATGCTGACGATACTAAGGGTTGATATGAGAAACGACAAAGCTTTAGTGAAAATTAGAATCAAAAGTAAATTTATACTTAACATCAAGAGGAGATCGTCGTAATTTCTAGGGCACATAATGAGGAAAGATTGCTTCGAAAATCCGATACTCACTGGACTGCTTGGAACGACGAGGGACAGAGGAAAATCACTCTGGAAAACCACTTAATGAGCTTGAGAAAATGGATGACGAAACATGTTTTAAGAGAAATGGCAAACAGATACAATTTATTAAGAGCTTCAAAGGACAGGAAGTTATGGAGATCCATGATAGCCTTCATCCTGTGGATGCACGACATATAAGGAGGAAGACTTGCTGAGAGCTCACATAATATTAAGTATGCTGGGGCACCTCGAGGTGGTGTAATGGTTAGCAAGCTTGTCTCGCTGGAACAATTTCTACTGAGTAGTGAGTGCCCCATACTTTCGGCCCTGTGCCACATCTAAGCTAAGCTTGGAAAATCACTAATATTAAGGATGCTGGGACACTATGAACATACTCACAAATACAATCCTGTTTCATAAAGCTGTTGGTAGCCATCCCAAATTCACAAGTGGGGAAAATATGTGAATATATGTAATTATTTTAATCCACTGTCATTTCAAGGCGTAAACAATCATAACATTCGACAGATTCATTGTCTTTATGGCCATGATTTCTTAGGAAAAATAGAGGAGTAGTTCCCTGTTGTCTTCCTCGTGATTTCTAATTCAGTTTTCCTTCTAGCTAGCGAGGCTAAAGTGACTGATGTACGTTGTAATTTAAATTATGTTTGGTTAGAAAGGAGAGATGGATTCATGTCTTTTTCAAATATATTAGTGAGAAATCGAATGCAACTAATGAATAGGCAATGTATACCCGGCGCTTGAACCGTCACACCACCCACGCATCCTGTATATATGAATGTTTACCAAATCCCGCTCCTAGCGTCTGTATTTACATAAACCTCCCCAAATAAAAAGTGATTTTTATTTTATATTTAATATTAAGAAACCACCCACAATACTGCGTTTGTTTGTTTTATTATTTCATTTTCTATAAGACAAATAGTAAATTAATTCTATGTTAGAATATTTTTAAAGGAACAAATTCGTTCATTTCATTGAAATTCTTTTCAACCATCCTATTGCTATAACGTAGTAAAAAATGTTTCGATATGTAAATTTTATAATACCCACTATTATTTCCATTTTCTTTTTTTTTTAAATTATCTTCCTCAAGCGATGATAAAAATTAGGATTAATTGCCAGATAAACAAATGCCTACATTTTGGATTATTCATTGATTCGCGTATTATTTCTTTTTTTTATATATATATTTTCAGTTTCGATGTAATATGTATGGCATAAACAGTAAAAAATCCTCTCATCTTTGTAAACAGATGACGTATGTATTTTATATTTTTAGAGGAAGTAGAAGCAAAAGAGAAAAAAATATAACCAGAAATTAAAAAAAACGAACAATGTTTTTCAAAATTTCTTAGGCATAAATTGGTATAAAAAAGTGAACTTCTCCATTGTTACTGATTGAAATTCTCAGTCATTTGTTAAAAGTAATAACGGTATTTTTAAAATAATAAAATTTTGAAATTTGGATTGCCCGTAGTAATTTAATATTATTGTTTTTCTACTAAAATGATTTTATTATGACACAAGGCCAAATGAAAAGAGGAATTCCGTTTATTTTGTTTTATGGCATAGAATGCTTTTCTATTTCATTTAATGCAGAATTCAGTCATATCCCTCTTAGCTTTTTTCGATTTAACATATTTTATTTAGTGTCCTATTTACAACCCGTTAATATGCAGCCAAATAATAATAACATTTATATCTGTAATAAAAAGTTAATTTAAAATTATTTATATGCATCATTCTTATATCAGTAAGAAAAGAAATTTAATAGCTTAAGCTCTGAAATATATATATATATATATATATATATATATATATATATATATATATATATATATATATATATATATATATATATATATATTTGTGTATTTAGGCAGCAATCCTTCTTTTAAGCACATTTCATTAAAAACGACTGACAAGGTGATTTTATTTAGTTTTTTATATAATTTCTCGTGCGATCTAATAAAGTTTTTCTTTTCAGAGGATAAATTATATAAAAACTGTCCGAATGTTCTTTTTATCCGAGCGCTTTCGGCTATACATTTAGCCATTTTCAAGGATGATATTTCAACTGTTAGAATTAGAAATAGAAATAGTTTGTTATATGTATGTTTATAAAGTGATTCATTTTTTGTTTCAATATATATATATATATATATATATATATATATATATATATATATATATATATATATATATATATTGTATTTAGTCCTGTTTTTCTTTCAGGAGTGTGTAGAAACTGTCCAAATGTTCTGTAATTCCGTGCGCTTTCAGCTATACTTCTAGCCATTATCAAGGATGATTTTATTTTTGCTTTTTAATCGGTTGTATGGGTTGTGAGTATTTTTCTAGAGTTATAGAGATTTTTATTTTCGAACACAGCACATTGTGGCCGTGTTCGTAGTTAATATTATTGAGTGTTGGCTTTTTCTTTTGTACTATTATGGCGTTTTTTTTTACATGTGGATGAGGTTGTGTTTGTATTTTCTACTAGTATATTTTAGATGGAGTCTAGTAAGTTGTGTGTATGTATTTATATATATATATATATATATATATACATATACATACTGTTAATATATATATATATATATATATATACATACTGTTAATATATATATATAATACCTTGCCAAATACCTCTAATGCAGATATAGATAAAACAACCAAATACAAGCAGAGAAAATACGAACACTGATCAAGTCTAAAGTCAAGAAGTGATAAGTTAAAGTAATTAAAGTGATTTACGACAACCAACCTATCCTCAGACTAACACATAGTTTTGTTGTTCTTTTATTCAAACTGATGGCGCCAAAAAGAACATAAGATTTCTCCAGTGATACAAGTCTTTGATAAAGATTTGTTCCATCCTCACATAGTGTATATATATATATATATATATATATATATATATATATATATATATATATATATATATATATATATATATATATATATATATATATATAATATTTTTTAAGTAATCCGTATATACATCAACAGATATGCATCCATATGCATATATGTATATGTTTTGTGATTTGTGATTTCTCTTAGAAAAGCTCATTGTTTTGATGGATTATATTCTTTATTTTAACATTATCAAACAAAATGAAAAAAATTCGATCGGGTTATTTGTGTTGTAGTATATTTGTCTTGTAAGGCCAAGATCAATACATTTGGTCAAAGAACGTTTCGTCCACTATGCCATCTTGTAATGATAAAGAAATGTGTTTAGAAAATCAGAATTTTATGGTGTAACTTTAGCCTTGGTTCGAAACTCTTGTGCCAGAAGCTAAATACGTTAATTTCTAAATCACCACACAAAATCTTAAAGAGTTTACATATTACTAACTGACCTGAATTGTTCAACAAATCTCCAGTGTCTATGTTCAATGGTAATTCCTTATAAGGAAGCATTCGGCATTCATTGATCAGTACTGCTGTCAATTGAAATTTATAAAAATCTTTTTCAGGAAAATATGTTTCTCAAGTCCAGTAGGTGTTATCGCTCTTTTCAGTACTAATGGGTGTTCCTTTCCTAAACGTTTATTTGAAGAAGTGTGGAATGTCTGCATATTTTTTCTTCGAGTTACATGTTCTATACATTTTAACTGTTGCTGTTTTTTAAAATGATTAACTTATGTTGTTTCTGTCATTTGATACATTTCCGTGTTCATGATTATGTAGCGCCAGTCTCATAGTTTCGGAGAAGAATGGGCTCAATCGAGGCCCACAGACTTAACTCGTTAAAAGTCATTTTTAACTGTTCAGCTGAGATAAGGTTTGCATACAACTTATAGTTTAGATAATTTCAAACTGACCTGTCTATTTCATAATATAATTCAAGTTTTCAGGTTATTGTTTTGGTTTTGTAGCAACTTGCGGTATTGTGCAAAACGGACTCTGGCAATGTGTGTTTACTGTGCTGTTAAGGGTATATGTAACTGTGTCACAAAAGAAAAGCTAATCGATTAGATACTGACTTCAAATGATTCGCACTTGGGTAAACGTTAGAGTCGAAATGTCCATCTCCCTCTCTCTCTCTCTCTCTCTCTCTCTCTCTCTCTCTCTCTCTCTCTCTCTCTCTCTCTCTCTCTCTGATACCCTAAGCGTTTCTGGTTTTGTTGCTTACTAATATTATTGTTTGAAATGGTTTTAGATGAAATATCATCATCATTTTTATTGGAGTGACAAATTAAAAAAGCAATAGTCAGTCTGAGCAAATTTATGAATATAATTATTCACCGCTTGTGTTTTTCCTCTTCCCACACAAAGTCTTAAAACTTTAGAATGCATTAAACTATACAGTATTAAATCCTATCACGCATTCTGGTAATGGATTCGAAAATGTAAGCCTGTATTCCAAGCGTTACGAAAATTAACATGTTTTTTTTTCATATATTCTTTTTGCCATCTAAAGAACGTTTCTCCTAATTCCTTCATTATATCACATGTGCATCAAAATATATAGGCATTGTATTTATTAAGACCAACTGTATTAATTCTTCGAAAGTTCATTAAACATGGTAAATATGTTTAGCATAAATTCGTAATATTAATAATAATAGCTGGTCACTCGTATTCGAGGATATCGGTCTACTAAGGCGGCTAGCCAATCCTTAATTCAGGCACTTGCTCAAGCACATTTGTACCTGTTCAACACCCACAGAGCCAACCTGTGGTTTATACTGCAACTATGCAGACCTTGTTTACAGTTTATTGGAGAGAGCGTGTTATCTAGTGTAATCAATAATCTGAACAAGGTCAGCACACTCAAACCCTCGGTCACGATGACTTGTGACTTTGTGCTAGTACAGCTATCAACAGTTCGCCAAGTATTCCGCTACACAGTTTCACTCACAAGGCTTGGGCCAACCCTTGGAATCGTTTTCACGCACTTTACAAAGGTGCCGCACGCTGGAATCGTCCACCACCATCAGGATAACTTCAGGGAGTCTTCTTTCTGACAAATCAACCATGGTGAGATTCGAACCCGGGTCACATATTCGGAAAGAACAAATTCATATTGAAGTTTAAAAAATGGTTTTAAGTGTTTCTGTTTAAATGATCTTGTAATCGATTGTAATAATCCAAGGAAGAATATCACAAGATTTTAACTTGCACAATCCTTCACTTGTTTCATTTGTACAACTTTAAAATGCCTATTTTAATATTGTATCATGGCTCAATTAAAATAGATGCATTAATATATGCAAAAATGATTAATGGTAATAACAGGGAAATTAAACTTTTCCATATATGAAATATTAGACATTCGTTGACCAAATGACTAGCACTGATATAAGTTGAAATATATATATATATATATATATATATATATATATATATATATATATATATATATATATATATATATATATATATATACACATTCTTTTTCTCTAGACAGCTTTTTTCAAGAGATTAGATTTCTAAACAATAGTATCTGTTATCGCTTGTCTAATACTGATGAAAGGTTTTTTCCTAACCCTGTGGTTCCTAAACTGAGCGGTGCTTCTCAAGATAACAGGTGAGGCGAAATGATTGAAAGACAATGTAAAATTTAAAAACAGTTTAAAAAATATACATGCTAAAAATAAATATGATTTCAAAGTTTAAAATATTATTATGAATTACTTGCAATTGCATGCATGAGTCCTAGTATAAATAGTTATAAATAATTATTGACCGATTTATCGTTGTGATATTTTTGCTTTATATCAAGTATTAAGAATATAGTGACTACGGTCCGCAAATTGCAGGAGAGAGTTATCAGTGATAATGGTCTGACTTCGAATTCGCGGTTATCTCCCCTTAACACTTCCTCTGTTTTTAATTTTTTAAATGAACTTTTTATCACATAATATTTGGAGAGGTGCAACCAAATTTGATTCCGAAAGATGTGACCCGGAGAAAAAAAACGTTTCGGAAACACTGTCCTAAACTTTTGTTTAAGTTAATGTGGAAAGGCAACATGTTGATTATATGATTATCTCCCCTTCTACATACCCGCAGTGAGGATTTTTACTGCTGCTGTTAATAGTTTTCAAGTGATATGGTATTTGTGTGATTTAGTGCAACCCCTCGTTTGGAACTTTTTGCATCAGTCTGCTGTAGATTCTCGAAAAGGAGTGTCTTCCTTAAAACCTACAGAATTCATTCGCTTGAAGTCATTATTTGAAGTTTCGTGTTTCAAAAGCCACCAATTTATGAAAAGATGTGCGAGTCTCAGACACACCGCAGTTCCGCAAATATATCTTTAATCATTCCGATCTAAAAAGGTATGACTTTTAGCACGTTAAGTGGACTCTCGTATATGTCTGTCTGTCTGTCTGTCTGTCTGTCTGTATGTATGTATGTATGTATGTATGTATGTATGTGCATGGGTGCGTGGCCAAGTGGTTAGAACGTTCGCTTTCTGACCATTAGACCTGGGTTCGAATCTCACCACAGATGATTTGTTAGGAAGTAGACTCCCTGATGTTAACGGAAAGGGGCGATCCCAGCCTGCGTTTGGAAAGTGCCTGAAAACAAGGTATATCCAAGCTTTGTGTGGGAAATTGGGTAGCCGGAACCCTTGAGGGCCGTCGATAGCTATGCTAGTACAATGTCACAAGTCATCGTGACCGAGGTTTTGAGTGTGCTGGCCTTGTTCGGATTGTTGATCACAATAGATAACACGCTTTCTCCCAGAACCTCTAACTAAGGTCTGCTCAGCATAGTTGCAGTATAAACCACAGGTTGGCTTTATGGGTGTTGATATGCCTGAGCGAGCGTCTGCAATAGGGATTGGCTAATAGATGGATATCCTCGAATACGAGTGGCCAGCTATTATGTTTGTATCTATGTATGTATTTGTGTGTTTGTGTGCGGCTTTGCATTTACACTAATTCCGGACACAAACAAGGATAGGACACTACAAAACATTTAGAAAAGGGAAATGGCAAAATGGACCAACCCATACAGGTAGGACAATTGTACATCAAAATTTAAAACATCCATCGTCTCTCCAGCCCTGTGAAATGGTGAATTATTGTGCAAAACGATATAATATCTCCGCATTTTTCCATTTTCTCTCAACGCCACATTTAATTGGAACATCAAATCAGAGCGTTTAACTACTTGGTCTTTCTGAAGATATTTCACAATTAAATGCTGAATTTGGGCATTTGAAACTTTTAGTCAACTCTTTTGGTTTCAGGATCATAGTAGCGTAAAATGTTTTATAAACAGTGAAAGGTCTTTCAAGCAAAAGCCATAAGAAACAGATCACTGAAAATACTCGAAAATCAACTTTAAAATGTCCACACGTTACGTTAGTTTGTTACATAAATTCGTTCATTTTTTTTGGGGTGGGGGATGCAGCTCTGGATTGGTTCGCTGTGTTACCTGCTTGTCAGGTACCACACATTTTTTCTCTGCTTCATGTTCGCGTAAAGACACTGTGTTTGTCCCGGTGATAATGCATTAACAGATTCTTTATTTGTATGCACGAATAACCTGGTGTCGGCGGTGTAAACCGGTGGCAATGGAGAAGCGCTGGAGCTTGTTTCTTTCGATCAGTGCATCTGTTACCGACATTCTGGATCTTAACCATTGAGTGAAGATGACGAGCGACAGTAACATAAGAACTTGACATCTGCTGAGACAATTTATCCGTAGTCTGGCGCAGTTTCTCTTTAATCAGCGCATGCGTGTTCTTCTCATCAAGCTGAACAGATCAACCAGAACACAAAGATCAATCAGAACGAAAAGAATATTTCTATGCCATTCTGTCGGTAATGAAGTCATCTCTGTACACAGCACAAATGTCTCGAGCAGCTTTGGCAGTTTTGTGACCTTGATTAAATGCAAATAGAAGACGTCGAACATGCTTGTCTACTTGACTGTCCATCTCATCGGGGTTTCCAACTTGAAATATAATGTCAATAGCATTAGGGTGACGAGAGTTACTAAGAAGTAAAAATGCTACGAAAGATTATTTTTCGAGATGCTTCGGAAAACATCACGAAAAAACGTACGCATATATGTATCAACGTAATATTTTCTAGTTGGAATTCAAACATATTAACAGTGACTTGTCTAGATAATTTTAATACCATGATAATTTTTTAGCTGTGTTTCATTGATCGGCTACATCTATGTCATGGACATGATTAATAATTGTAGTTATTGAAACCGTTGAAGACCTTGTTAGTCTCAAGGAATCTGGAATGAGGCAACAATTTTTCGCTGTTTATCATAACCAGCGCTTTTTGCCCAATGTTTGGATAATTCACTCATGATTATTATTTAAAGTTTTCTAAGGATATATAATTCTTTTGATGGCCACGTATAAAAACCCAGATAAACTCACTCCAAGAATATATGCGAATATAGCATCGCTTAATCTAGAATTAATATGAGTAACGCCAGCCTGCGTCATACCCCAGGGTATTTAATAGTAGTGTTCTCTAACCTTTTCTCAACAAGTGCACTCTTTGGACGCAAACATTTTTGTCAACGCATAACATAATACGAGTTTTCAGGTTAATGACTGACAAATTAAATTTCGAATATTATACTGAATTCATCTTTCATAGCAAGATAACACTTAGCTATTAGTGCAAAAATAATTTTAATATTGTTTTCATTTATATTATAAATGCCAATGATTAAAAGGCTATTAAAATATTTGATAGCTTATCTCAATATTTGGAATGCTATGGTTAACTTTGATGTTTCTGCTAAGTTTTTTATTCTAGGTTCCATACTGCTTGGAAGTAATCGTAGATCTCCTCGTTTTGTAATTTGAAGGCGGTTTCTTTGTGTTGAAACTTGACTAATGCATGGAATAATAATGCAACACAAAATGTACTTAGAACAAAATGTATTGAACCAAGAAAGTGTACACAATATTTACATATAGTCTTTTGTATATTCCTGGGAAGACCGTTCCTGGAGAATGTGTTGACTAAGTCGCAGTCGGGCAGGGTCTCTAGTTGGATCTCTTGATTCGCCTCCCCTGTCTTCCCGGTACCAACCATATTTATATAGTCGGTACTCCACTATGCAAATTAGGTGGATTCTACCACAACACTTTGTTTAATAATAAGCTATGTAACTTCGTTAAAACCACATTCAGTCATATAGGAAGTTGAAAAAGCAACGAAGAAAATTTTGATAGCTTCCCACAGCTGTAGGTACCTTTCAGAAATTTCCATTTGTTGACAATACTGATTAATTTTTGAAAAAAAATTCTGAAAGAAATGGATAAATACCCCGTTTGACACTAAGTATGTACACGTATCCGCCAATTAAATAAAAAAATATCCTAGTGGTCACTTTAAACTCAACAGAGCCCACAAGGGGTCGCTAGGGTCCACGTTGGGAAACACTTGTCTAAATGATACCCGGTATGCAGGTTATATCCACTTTTCCGATTATTATCCGTAAATGTTTTGACCCGCTGAGCATTTGTCAGTCACAAAAATTACTACTTTCAATCATTTTTCCAAACATCAATAAG
>OZ038495.1:43094724-43099724 GCA_964036315.1 Acanthosepion esculentum | reverse complement strand
ATATATATATATATATATATATATATATATATATATATATATATATATATATATATATATATATATTCTAATTAATTTTATATGTTTATACATTCTTTTTATAGATACAAATAACGTTACACATAAACATAAAAATGTCTTAAAATAATTGTCGGACTTTGTCCATTTCATAATGTGTGACGTCATTTTTTCATATTTGGATACGCATTGAGCAGATATTAATGTACGTGAGAAATTTATGGCAGATTGTAGTTTAAATGCAGTAAAATCGACCTTGCTAACCGAACGTTCCTCTGTGGCGCAATCGGTTAAGGCACGTCAGGCTATATGTCGGTTCTGTATAGGATATAGGTTCGATTCCAGTCAGTGGATGGATATTTTCTATGAAAATTTCTCGGAAATTTAGGCCGATATATATTATTAATACTGTTTATTATAAACATAGCATTTACTGAAATATTTGTATCTATAAAAAGAATGTATAAACATAAAAATGTCTTAAAATAATTGCCGGACTTTGTACATTTCCTAATATATATATATATATATATATATATATATATATATATATATGAAGAAATATAGTCTTAAAGTGTGCTATATTTATAGGATAAAGTGGTCAATATCAGAGATAGTGCGTGTGTAAATATAAAAGGGAACATAGAATTCAACACTTAGAGGCAACAGTCTGTTTCATGCTAGATGCAATCGTCAGTCCACGAGTGCTGTTATTTTTCTCGGCTACTTATATATACGGGTCAGTGGTGCATTGTGGGTAGTCCATGTTCTCAGTTGCACCGAGAATATGGCACAAATAATGAAAACGCACAATAGGAAAATTATCAGCAAACCACACGAACAAATTAAACTCACGTGTAACTGAAGAATAAAGAACGAATTTCCCTTAAACGGTAATTGTTTACAAAACAACGTAATCTACCAAGCCACGATAAAATCACCAGATAATGAAGAAAAAGTATACATAGGAGTAAATGAAGGACCCTGGAAACAAAGATATTATGTGCACAAAACATCTTTCACAAATAGTAAATATGCGAACAGCACAAAGCTTTCTAAGTATATCTGGGAAATAAAAAAACAAAACGCACACCACACCAAAAATATCTTGAAAATAAGAAAAAAATCACCAGCCCACAACAATCAATCAAAAACTTGCAAACTTTACTTGGATGAAAAAATAGCTATCATTACCTTCCCAGACCAAATTAAATTATTAAATAAAAGATCTGAACTACTCTCAAAATGCAGACATGAAAACAAATTTTTACAACGTAACTTTAAAATCGAAATCGGAAAAAATAAATAAATAATTACATAAACAAACAAATTCACAATAAAATAAGCAAAATAAATTAATCCAAACAAATTACCAAATCACACCTGTTAGAATAGATGAAATAGAAACAAAAAATCGGATGAATAATACCTATAACTGCTATATAACGATTAAAAATGTAAAAAAATAAAATAATATATTGCGTTACTTAAAAATCGAAAACCAAAAAGAGAAAATATACAGTGTAACAAATAAATAACAGCAAGTAAAATAAATTGATCTAAATACATCCAAATATATAAATAAACTAACAACCGATACCGATAAACTAGTCGTTTAGAAAAAAACAAATAAAGATAATCAATCCAAATAAATAAATCAAAAACTGTTCCTGCCAAAATAATAGTTAGAACAAGCTACAACAATCAACCCCAAAATTGAACAAATAGCTTTAATCATCTTCCCAAACAAAAACAAAACTATTAAATAAGCTATATAAACAAATTATTATTACGTTAATAAAAACACCCGTCAAAAAAAATAACTAAATATATAAGATAAAAAATAAAAATAAAAACAAATAAAACCAAGCAAAATAATTTGACCCACATAAATAAATAAACAAATAAACGACTTCTGGTAAAATAACCACCAAAAAAGACTACCCAGAATAAGCCATATAAACAAATGTTTACTAGGTTAATAAAAACACCGATCAAAATATAAAAATAAATAAATATATAAGATAAAAAAATAAATAAAAACAAACGAAATAAGTTGACACAAATAAATAAATAAACAAATAAACGACTTCCGGTAAAATAACCGCCAAAATAGACTACCCACAATGCACCATTAACCCGTATATATAAAAAAACCGCACTGGTGGCCTGACGATTGCATGTAGCATGAAACAGAGTGTTGCCTCTAAGTGTTGACTTCTATGTTCCCTTTTATATTTATATATATATATATATGTAAGTTTCGTTGGAAATTTCAGACAAGGTATGGTGGTTGAAGTTTTATATAAGTTCTCATATGTTCATATATATTGTTTCTTTTCAGGAGATGAATTATATATCAAAAATATATATTTTATTTTGTAGTTATGATGATGAGAATAGAAATTTATTATACCATATTTATTAGTTGATTTTTCGGCGGTCACTAAGTTTTACATTGCTGTCAACGCTGATATCTAGGAAAGATAAAGAATTGTTTTCTTCCATTTCGTATGTAATTTCGATTGTATTTTCGACTTCGCTAACTTTACAAGATCAGGAAAGTTATTATCATTGGGACATAATAGGGCATTATTAGTATATCGGAACAATATTGATTGTTTGCGTAAAATATTTTGGAAAAAAACAGAGGTGATGCCATTGTTAATCCAAATTTTTGTTTATCAAATCATTATTAAATGTGAAATAGAATTGATTGGTGATGAGACTACAGATTATTTTATTATTTTATCTATTGGTAGATAGAGGTTTATTTGGTTTATTTAGTTGTATCAAAAATACTTTTACAAATTTTGAGGATGTTTTCCTCCCAGAAGTTCATATGTACGCAAATCCTTTGTTTTTGAGTTAAAGAAAGTTTCAGTTAGATTAGGTCACATTTGTCATTCGTGTACATGTGTGGTTATTCTATCTTCGTTTAATGCGAGTTGAAGTGAGTTAACTGAGAGTCATCCCATTCAACAATGGCAAATTATTTATATCGTGAGTAATCAAATATGATTATCACATACGGTCGCGAGAATGGTAATGGACTTGAGGCTGCACGACTGTATCATATAGCGTTTCCAGACGGAGGGCAACCGAGTACATCCAGTCTTTGCTGCTGATTGCCGCCGTTGTGTTGAGATAGGACCGTGGTACCACAAACTATGCATGGAGAAAGCCCGAGATTCGCTCGTACGTATGACCACAAATAACACATTCTACAGGCTGTCGGAGACGATCCATTATCTGCAACGGTCCTAGCATGTGCATCTCATAGGGTACTTCGAGCAGCTCCTGTATCCGTATCATTTGCAACGTGTAAACGGTTTTCAGTCTTGTTTACGGATGAGGAAATATTTGAAAGAGATGGAATAACAAATTTTCACGACCAACATGTGGGCGGATCAGAATACCCATTGTACAATACAGGCTAGACACCATCATCGGTTTACGATTAATGTATGGGCTGGAATTGTATATGGCTAAATGTAGGGTCCATATGTTATTCCAACACGTCTTACAGAAACTATCTACAGCTAATTTATTTCGAACACACTTCCGACATGCTAGATGATGTACCCTTGCTAATACGAAGATGCATGTGGTCCATGGATTATGGGACTCTAGCACATTTAAGCATATTGTTCGCGATGCACATGTATATGAGGTTATTATGCAAGTATTTTCTACTAGGATTTTTCAGTCTGGTAGTTTTTTGTGTCTGTTTAAATGAGTTCTAATGGAGTTGTGGTCGGATAGGTATAATATAAGTCGTCTAGATAGGTATGTCGTAGTGTGACCGATGTAATTGGAAACGAGTGTTAACCATACGATCGGCAAACCTACCTAATTCTATTAAATCTTAAATACTTATATTGTTATCGGTTCAGTTACCAATACATGTGGATTACTTTGTACGATTTTTAAAAATAGCAATGAAAAAGCCATAGTGTTATTTTTCAAAATAAGTGTGCCAATTTCTATTGTAAGAAATAATCACTTCAAAAGTAATCATAAGGGTGACGTACCTAATAATTAGTGTGGCATTGGGGTGATGATTTGAGGGAAATGCTTTGTGTCTGTATTCGTATTTAGTATACAAGAGTCGCTATCGAATAAATTCTCTATTAACGATATCACCCTATTTCTATCTCGCTAGGTAGCTATTTCTTTTTTTTTTTAAGCTTATCACCCCAAGCAAGGCCGGAGGCCACTATCACGCAAGGGGTTACAGAAGGTTTGGAGGAAGAGCAGATAGGAGTGGTAAACGAGAGGATGGGGAGAAAGATAGTGGATCGATCGAGGCAATGGGGTTACAGAAGATTTGGAGCGAGAGCAGATAGGAATGAAAGGTGAAAGGATGTGGAGAAGGGAAGAGGATAGATCAAGGCAACTGGAGATGTCGATTGACGTTACACTTAAATAGTTGGAGTTTGTATTTGTCAGGGAAACAGGAATAAGGAAGGGATTCCACAGGCGAGATGTGCGAGACATGAAGCTATTGGAGTAGAAGACACGTCTACATCTAACAGTTTAAACGGTGAAGGGGTGGGAACGGAATGCCAGCCTCGTGGGACGTTTAAATTCATGAGGCCTAAGAACCAGCGAAAGCAACATTGGTCTGTTTATTTATTTCATTCAATTACTCTTTCTCATTATGTCTCTATTTTTCTGTATTTATTTCTACCTCTATACGATATTCTCATTTAAACTTATTCAGTCAATTTCTCACCGTCCTGACTTGGCTTCCCTCTGCCTTTCCTATCAATAGTTTCATGTCCATTGTTTTAATGTGTTGTCTTCCTTGGTACCTTGACGGCATGAATTAGAGCCTACTACAAGATTGGCAACTAGGTCTCATCGTTTTACAGTTGAAATAACTAGATGCAACCCTAAGTTCTATTCTAATATTTTCTTTCCTCGTACCTCTCACATGTGAAAATCGATTTATTGCTTCCCTGCCAGCTACAACCTTC
>OZ038495.1:43069724-43089724 GCA_964036315.1 Acanthosepion esculentum | reverse complement strand
CATTTCCTCTCTCTTTCTCTCTCTCTCTCTCTCTCTCTCTGGTCCTGACCTTTTCGGCCCTGACCTATAAAGGTCTCATCTACGTTTCTGTTAATTCCTTTCTCGCGTTGTGGTCAATTTTCTGCATCGTAAAGTCATCTGTATCACGGTCAGTGCAGCAGGCGGTATTCAGTATTGGATTCTGGTGCCAAGTAGTTAATCAAAGATTAGTCGTGGGTCACCGGTCATCTGACACGGCGCGGTGAAAAGCGGAAATGCGCCATATTTAAAGAAAGGTTACGCTTTGGAAATAACCTTATTTTATAATCTAGAGATTTTGTCTTGGTATGAAAATTGACTATAAGTGAACTCTCCAATTTGAGCTTCCGAGGAATAAATATCTAGAGACGGATGTAAATACGTGGACGCTAGATAAAGAAGTAGGGGAAAAAAGTCGCTAAAGATTGATACAAAACTGATCGAAAAGACTTTCAATAAAAGAAAGTAACGGATTTATGAAAGAAAGAAATCTTCATATTGGTTTTAGCTCGCAAACAGTTCAGATGTAGGAGCACCGTAATATCGTTTTTATTACATATTGAAGTAAATTGTAATAAACATATGTATGAATATCATTATCTGCTACATAAAGAGCTGTGTTCTATTATTAAATCAAGAGAAACATTATGTTTACTTAAATTGCCTCAATTTAGCAGAATACCTCAACAGTGTACTACATTTGATGTTTTAACTGTCATAACACAGAGAATATATAACTGTCATTACGCGGGGAATCAGTGATCAAATTTAGTATAGAAAATAAGGAAATGGAACACAGAAAAGACTACGCTAGATTTAGTTTCGAAAAAACATATCAATTTCCTAAGAAAACAAAACATTACCCTGAAAATTTTAGTTACTTAAATAACCTCGTCAGGTTGAGACTTTTATATAGATGTCAAATATGGCGCCAAACATGTTCAGAAATATCTATACCGTCAGCTGCTTGCTGTCGTTTTCTCAGATAGATGGTTCAAATGGATTTGTGTGTGTGTCTTGGCGAAGGTCATACTTCTTCAAACCTTATGAACTGGCATTACAGCATCACATAAAGTACTATGCCAAATAATAATAAACCATCACATCGAGGGCTTTAAACAACAACAACAACAACAACAAACTAAATGAATATCACATGTAAGAGAGTATAATCATATAATCAAAATACCGACGTTCCACACCGCCTCCTCGCCACACTCTCTCCGTGGCCGATCAGTGTAAAGCACGCCAGATCAAACGGATTTTTCTGCTACAAAGGGAGACACAGATCCGGACTCTTTTTCTTTATTAAGATTTAAAACGCAGACCAATAGACGTAGTACACACGGTTTAAAATAAAAACCAGGCGTCTTTTTCAAAAACGCATATCCACTAAAAATAACGTTTGGAGTAATCAAAAAGATTGTTGCATTGGAAATAAATCGATTAATTCTTTATAAAACAAGCTATGAAGTGAGGGCGAGAAAAAAAAAGTAATCACGTGAAAGCGAAGTTTTTCTCGACTAACACTCGAGCAAACCGTCACGTAAAAGTGACGTCCTTCTACCAAAATGCGTTTCGTTCGTTTGTCTGTTCCCAAAGGGTCGGTTGTTGGCAGGCCGTGACATGCCAATTTCCTTCCGTCAACTGCAGACCGGCCGAATATTGCTAGATGCAAAGATATTAAAATTGGCTGACTGATAAGATTTGATGAGGTTCTCCAGCAGAAGACAATGAAGAGGCATGAGAAACTGGGGAAAATGTTTACCTCTATTATTTGCATCAAACAATTGCCCAATAAATTGTACATTTCGGTGGAGTTTTCAATATGAGATATTGCATTCGCCTACACACACACTTCATATATATATATATATATATATATATATATATATATATATATATATATATATAGGGTGCGATGAATAAATTGTCTAATCTGGGCAAAATTGAAAATAACACTAATATCTCAGTTTAACAAATACTAGCAGCATTGTCCGGCGTTGCCCGTGCTTGATTCAAAAATCGTACGACTCATACAACAATCGCTATCACTTGACTTAAAATATTTTTGCCCTTCCTTGCCTTTAAAGGAGTGCCCTTTGCCGTGTTGATGTTGCTACATGCCTTACTTCTTGCCTCTCTCACACTGCGAATTTTTTATAAGCTCTATACTAAACATTAAATCTGTTACGAAAAAAGAACTAAACAAAATGAACACAAAACGATCAGCTTTAATAAAATGACACGTAACTGGAAAAACCGAATGAAAAAAGAATGTTAACAACAAATACCTTTTCACACCCAACCCACTTCTGAGGAATCAGAATCAACGTTGAGTTTAAGCAAGCAAATAAATGAGCCAATTGAAGTAAAGTGCCATGCAGAGTTAAGTTTTTCCCACTTGTGACGAATGCAGCTATCGATTTTTTTTGCATGCAAGCATGCTAATTAACATTCGTGTCAGTCAGCTGAGGGCTCTCACGCTGGCCAATAGAATCTTCCTGCCTATTCATGGCAGCCAGCTATAGGCTCTCACTCTGGCCAGTAGAAAATGGCCGCAAACTACATGAAAACTGCCGTGGAAGCATGAAAAATCGAGTCTGATGCCCTGTGGGAAGATAAATGAAGGCATAACATCACCATCAATAGTGATCACTCCAAATACCTTCGTAATCACCATTAGACTCATCCAACTCTTTCTGAATCCTCCGAACTGTCCTCAGATTGACACCCAAATTCACTGAAATGTACGTACTGGAATTTCCGGTGCGAATGCCAAGTATTACGGCATACCTTTTCCAGATTTATGGCGGAGTGAATTGCGTCATGGTGTGTTTTTCCTCACAGACGTTTCCAGGACGTTTTTAAACTATCTCCCTCTCTTTCTTTATATTTCATCTTTTCATATGTATTTGTTACAATTAAACAACCTTGTACAAATTAATTAAGACAAAATGAATAATTCTGTTGTTTAGTTTTTTTCAGATTTTCCAATGATACATGACCCAGTGCACATGTTAGCACTTCGTATGCCCATTCCATAAAATCGTTTCTTTCAAATTGACCATAGATTCTCAACTGAATTTAAATCAGGAGAGTTGTTTTTTTCTAGGCCAGTCTGTAGTACATTGATTTGCTTACTGGTAAGGCTTGCCACTGTGTTTTTACAGCGTTACAATATTAGCATGCCTCCTGGGAGTAACCTCCATCGGAGACAATGGCCGGATAACGACTCATCGACAGTTAAAACATTAGTGTTTGGGCGTGATAAAAAAACTGTTGCAATCACGGATCAGGAAATATTTTTCGAGGCTAAATAAATTTCATCATACACCCCGAAAACAGATTCATATTACTGCACAACTCTGCAAATGACCTAAACTGTCGAAAAAATAGAAATTGCTTATACTCTGACACACTATTATGTAAATTTTTGTAACTTTGTATAATATTTATGCATTACACCCTAATCTTTATTCGGTAAACATTTCATTGCTAATCATGTATTACTTTTAAGTAATACACATATTTATATCTTTGTTGTTTCCGTTCCTTATATTATGGCCGCTACAGTATATATATATATATATATATATATATATATATATATATATAGTGTAACCCGGATATAAGAGAGTTGGCGGGACCGGAGAAGAAGTGTCTTATATCCGGGTTTCTCTTATATCCGGGTTTGGTCTGTTTTGTTTTGTTAGCACAGGCTCTAATTTGTGACCAGAGAAAATCTATCTTATATCCGGGTTTATCTTATATCCGAGTCTCTTATATCCGGGTTACACTGTATATATATATATATATATATATATATATATATATATATATATATATATATATATATATTTATATATAAGGAAGAGGTTATAGTAGTTCCAACGAGAGAAAAGTGTGTATGAAAAGTGGCGCTCAAAAGTTTGCTTTCAAAGTAAACACTCTGTTCCGAGCGACTATTTAGTTCTCAGTTTTTATGTTGTGTTTTTTTTTTTTTTTTTTTAAGCCCGTGACTCGTAGGATCTTAGAGGCACAATGTGTACTGCAGCCGCAGTAGAAGTGGTGTTTCCTGGGCAAGGTAGCCTGACGGATCCCAACCCTCTCCAGGCCGGTTTTAAATTGAGACCTCTAGACCAGTTATCACTCAAGGTTATAGAACCCAGCTCTTGAAGAGAATTCTTATCTTTCAGAAGGAATTAGCACGTAAGTGAATGTAATCGATCCGACTGGAAATTCAAACTCGGCTCTCCCATTCCTCAATCCGAGCCGCTATCCATTACTCCACCGTGTGCTCCCCATAATTCTCAGATAGTGTAAATGCAAATTCAAGTATTACTGGGATTTAGTTGATCAGGTATGTTACACCGGGTACATCGATTATAAACCGTCTATCGTAAACCGTTGTTCCTTGCAGATTGACTCCTGGAAATTCGTTAGTTGCATTGTGAAATATTTAAGCTTAACACCTTAAACGAAATATTGCAAAAGCAATCATACGTATGAATACAGCTTAATATTTAAAGAAGTAACAGGGTAAAAATGAAAAGATTTAAAAGATTTCAAATTGACAGGTTTTTCATTTCAGTGAAGCAGATATTAAGCACTTCCTTACAATCTTTCTCTCTAACTTACTTCCATTATTTCTTTTTTTTTCACTGAAACCACACAGATCTTTCTTTTTCTTCATTTTTATGTTGAAAATGGTGTAGTACATTATTTATAAGTCTATACATTATTTACATTGTTCGGACTGTACTCCTCATCTTTATTGTAATATTCACGGCGTTTTCGTCGTTGTACGCTCCGGCCTTCTTCAGGTGATTCGAATTCCGAACTTAACAATTTACTCGGTCCACCGAGGTAGACTGTTCTATTTCCACGTGGCACGTCTCTTCCGGATATCTCAGTATCAGTTTAACTCAATTCTCTAAGTTTTTCTTCACCACTGCAGTAGCCAGGTATTTGAACACATAACTATTTGGGTCAAGTGATTGGATCTCCCCCGATGGGCGAAATAAAGTGTTTAGTTCGAAATTCCAATTACCTGAAGAAGGCAGGAGAGTACAACGTCCGAAACGTTGTGAATATGACCTTAACAATGAGGATAACATTCCAAACAATGTAAAAAATGTAAATAATTACAATACCTTATCTCAGAAATATAGACAGACATTTATAATTTGTTAGCAATGAGTAACGCGTGTATTAATGAACTAGTTATTTACTTGACACGGGTGGGATATGGCACATGGACTTTGCAATGTGTGTTGCCCATGTATGGTCCGCTACTGAAAATTACCCGTGTTGTTCATGATGACGTCTTTGAGTATAGAATCCAGATGTTGGCAGTGAATATTTCGAAGACAGCAGGGAAGCGTAGTTCAGGTTAGCAGTGGATATCCCGATAAAGTAGCAGAGCGTAGTTCAGCAGTTTTTCCTTCTGTTCATTCGCTTGACAGGTTGGCACTGGATATTCGGAGAGAGTAAACAAAATGGCCGCCTTTATACACGACGGATTGAATATTTTATGTCTCCTGATTGGTTAACCTTCTATTGGGGAACTATAAAATGAGTCAAGTCATTTGGGTTTGCTCACTAGTACATAAGTACACAAAATAATCTAACAACCCGTTCAGCACAACCACCACTGTCGCGTTAGCTTCGATACTCCGACCTCTTTCGTGCAATCTGGTAGGTTGAAATCCCCGGGACTAGGCATCTCCTCAAACAGTTTTTTTTTTGTTTTGTTTTTTTCACTTTCATTAAATTCTAGCTTGTCAGCCAAAAGGCCAACAAGCCAAGTAACGAAGGAATAAGCAGAATCATAATATAAGGATTTCCTCACAGGTTTCATACGAATGTCCTTAGATCATCATTCTACGATCGTTAATAATCTATGTTGATCGAGAATAAAGAATTCGCAAGCTGAAAGTCACGCATTTCTTTTCTTTAGAACGTCAAAACAGGCGCATTAGTGTTTAGGCTACGATTTCTCAAATCTGTAACGATTTAAATATAACAATGAAGCTATTCCCTATTTTTCCCACCAATTCATAATTCATCTTTTTTTTTTTAGTTTATTCGCAATATCACTTTGGCTATATAAAATTTATTCCCCTTTTTGCTATT
Source organism: Acanthosepion esculentum (assembly GCA_964036315.1). Lineage (NCBI taxonomy): Eukaryota > Metazoa > Mollusca > Cephalopoda > Sepiida > Sepiidae > Acanthosepion > Acanthosepion esculentum. The sequence continues at coordinate 43,083,568 of OZ038495.1, read as the reverse complement.
CTTTGTGAATATTAAATCTTGAGGACATACAAAAATAAATCAAACATTTTTACGAAGGAATAATTTATTTTCTGAATTTAATGTGAATGAAAGATAATGGAAATTTTACAATGCGGCTATCGATGAATGATGATCATATAATAAAATCAATATATGAGATTTCCTGCATATATATATATATACAGGGTGTGCAAAAAGTAACTCCTATTTTATTTATTTACTTTTATTAAACAAAAATACATTGCAGTAGTTTAAGACTTATATTGCACTGGTGCATAATTATTAGGCGTGTTGTAGGTATTATTTGTTAATAAATATTGCTGTTTTGTTTAATATATTTTTAACAAAAATATTATTTTATTTTCATGTTATCAAAAGGCGTGTCGATAATCATACGCACCGGAATAATGATTTAAAAATGTGATTTTTGAATTGTTATGTTTCTTTTTTCATAATAAATATTATTTTTTTTTAAAAACGCCTGATAATTATACACCAAGACAATAGTATATAAGTATTGTTATATCAATTGTAAAAGCGGACATTGAGACCAACATCCAGTGGCGTCAGTCTGTTTCATCGTCATCGGACTCAATGACTACTTTGATATTTACATACGCCTCATCACTTATATTGATCACTTGAACACATACATATAGCATACTACATATAGCATACTGTAAAACCATATCTTTATCATACACATATTCACGCACGCACACAGACGTGTGTGTGTGTGTGTGTGCGTCCGTGCGTTTTACATTTACTTTTTTTTTTTAAGGATATCACCCCAAGCAGGGCAGGGGGGTTACAGAAGGTTTGGAGGAAGAGCAGATAGGAGTGGTAAAGGAGAGGATGTGGAGAAAGATAGTGGATCGATCAAGGCTAGGGGGTTACAGAAGATACTATTGTTTGTGAGAGACCCTGCGCCAAAGTTATAATTTTACCTTATTTCGGTGTAAATTATAAATTATGAGTAAATATAACCTATACTGGCGAAAAGTTTTACCGATTCTGTTCATTCAGCTGTCATTCAATCATTTTGAACAGTTTCACTTCGTAGATTTTCTCAAAGCAATGATAATTACTTGTCGACGGCCATCTCGTCTACAAGTCGCTCGACCGTTTGTACTAGGTTCTAAGATGACAGAAGCAAGGCGTTAGCTCTGACCTGATCATGATCCTGTTTAATCTAGAGAGGAAACTCATACTGACGTTACATCTGCAAACATGCGTTGACAACGCTGAGTAATATATTTTACTTCAAGGAGTAGAAAAGTCAAACCAGTGAACTATAGGAATATGTACCCGAGCTTCTATGTGAACTGTCGACTTAGAAATAAATATTGCCAGAGAAAATAATATTTATCTGCGGTTTGGCTAAGTAAGAACGCCTGTCGTCAAGGTGCAAATCTGATTCAGCAAATGCACCTATAGAAAGAAAACTTAACAGAAATCTTCACATTATTGGTTGCTCCTTGCACCAAAATAAACTTCCGTTTAGAGCTCTTTTAAAACATGTATATGGTACCACAAAAAAAAACAGCCACATTCAATGGTCCACTGGGTACATTACGTGTAAATGATTTCCATAATTTACCCCAAATATCATTTACAGCTGTTGGTAGTCGTCTGGATTCTATTTTTAAAATTGAAAATGCAGATACCCTTAGTTGTGACCAAAGAATCCTTTATGAATATACAGTGGGTATTTCTAGAGGTAAGGTGGACTCTAGATTTGCATCATGGAAAATTGGTCCATTAAACCAGGCAAGGTGGTTAACTTTAGGCATCAGTCTGATGTGTTTATGGACTCATGGTGCATAGCCACGAAATATTTCAACCAAACTCCACAGTTTAATAAATTTTATTGTGAATGTGTATGCCATTTGCTGGTTCGAAAATAAAAGAAATAAGTTCCACAATCAGCAAATGTATATTTCCAATATGATCCAAAGGATTAGGAAGCAACCATATTAAATCCAACAGATCACATTGAAAAATATACAATACAAATCTTTCACGTTACTGCCTGAAAATATCTTATATTCAATGGTCAAATCTGATGAACAAAGTGAGGGAAGAAGCCATAAAAAGAAGTTTGGCCATTAGGTTAGTAAATATTTATTCATATAAAACTGACTAAATTAGTTATGCCGACTGAGGGAATCATTTTAAGGATTTTATCTAATTTCACCATAAATATTAAAGCATTAGAGAGTGCATTTTTTTAAAAAATAAATCAAATTAATTTTTACATTCTTTCAAGAGTGGAGAGTAAACCAAGAAAAGATTAAAAAGAATCACAACTATCAATTTTAAAGCTATGCACTGGACACAGTTAAAGATCTGTCATTAAGTGGAGTTTGTGAACCACCACTCACAGATGAATTTTCTGAAAATGAACTTTTTTTGTACCGAGAACTGTTTTTTAAAAATAAAAAAAATTACTAAGATCACCAGATTGGAAATCTCACTGATTTTCTTATTATATATCTTGACATTTTTATGTTTAACATTCTTTTTATAGATACAAGTATTTAAGTAAATGCTCTGTTTTATAATAAACAGTATTAAATAACATTTGCCGGTCTGAATGTCCGAGAAATTTTCATAGAAAATATTCGTCCTCCGACAGAATTTGAACCTGTATCCTACACGGAACCGTCATATAGCCTGACGTGCCTTTTTAACCGATTCGGCCACATGGATCGATTGGTTGGCAAGGTCAAATTTACTGATTATAAACTTCAATCTTCCATGAATCTCTCACGTACATTCATAACTGCTCATGGCGTATCAAATGTAAACGAATTATGACACACATTATGAAATGGAGAAAGTCCGACAATTATTTAAAGATATTTTCATGTTTAACATTCTTTTTATAGATTCAAGTATCTAAGTAAATATATATATATATATATATATATATATATATATATATATATATATATATATATATATATATATATATATAAATTCATGTACCCATATATGTGCTAGCACCCATATAACCGGATCAATACTTCAAGGATATATCCTCCAAAGTCAACGTTTTTAGGGAATTTTAAACTTGTTCGTATGTCTGCAAGATTTATAATGAACTTTATAGTCTGTTATTTTCTTTCTTCTGCTCCCACTTTCTGCTATCTATCTTTCCTTTCCCACAATCAATTTAGTACATAGCGAAATGGATCATTAAGGTTTTCTTCTTGATTCCTAAGGATTATAATGCTCTGTAATTTACATTGAGTTCTCTCTGGTTTAATTAATCCTACCCGTCACAAATTGTTTATATATATATATATATATATATATATATATATACATATATATATATATATATATATATATATATATATATATATATATATATATATATGAATAAATATACTCTTAAGGTGTGATATATGTGTGGGATAAAGTGCTCAATATCAGAGATAGAGCGTGTGTAAATATAAAAGTGAAAATTGAAGTCAATACTTAGAAGCGACATGCTGTTTCATGCTAGACGCAATCGTCAGACCATGAATGTTGTTTTTTTTCTCGGCTATTTATATATACGGGTCAATGGTGCATTGTAGGTAGTCTGTTTTGTAGGTTATTTTGCCGGAAGTCGTTTATTTGTTTATTTATTTATTTGGGTTAAATTTGGGGGGTATTTTTTTCTTATCTTACATATTTATTTAACCCGAATAAATAAAGCAATTCTCCGAGGTTTTATAAGACTATTGGACTCTACCTTGAAAAAATAATAATGTATTCAGGTTGAAATTATGATCCATCTTGATGTGACCTCCTGATCCAGTTTTCCTCATGACTACGCCCTCTTTTTAAAACTTATTCGCCGTTTTCTTGATGGTTCTTGAATGAATTTTGAAGATAGGAGCCAGAGTATGAATGTTCGACCATTTCTGATAGCCTGAATGATCTTCTTCCTTTTACAATTGCTAAGTTGGGAAGATATAGTGGGGCTGACACGAAACGAGTTTCACCTGTTTTCCTTTTAGCTGAATAACCTAAAGGGTTTTTCAGTGATTCTTACGACAGTTGGTGTCAAAATGACCGAACGAACTTTTGGACGACTCAGTATATGGGTTGTACACTCGCGCGTCGTCTCTATGTGTGTTTTATGTGTTCGAGTGTGCGTTGGTGTGTGGATATTTTTAGTTTCGGTCAATCATCCACTTCGCGAAAATTCACTTTGAAAACCACGAATCTAGATTACTTCCCTATGGGTTAAATATCAGTAAAGAATAGGGTAGACTGGATCCACTGGGTTGGATGGCAACTAGTCTAGTAGAAGAAAATAGCTTAATCCAAACCTTTCTACACTGCGCACGTTTTCTTAAAAGTATTTCAATACTATAATAAAATAATCTGTATGAATTACCAAGCTGATCAATTCTAAAGTGATTTGTTTGATACTCAGTCAACGGGAGAGTCAACAATATATATATATATATATATATATATATATATATATATATATATATATATATATATATATATATATATATATATATGCGTGCGTGCGTGCGTGCGTGCGTGCGTGAAAAAGCAGGAATGCATTCTTCTTTAAGGGACCTTTTTACAACCAAGACAGCAGAAGAATACGTTGGTAAATATTAAATTGACAGAATAATAATTCGCACTGCCACAAAAGAAAAATAAAAGGAGACGAAAAAAAGGAAAAAATATATTTTTCTTTTCTCGCTGTGCGAATTGTTATTTCTTCAATTCAAAATTTACCAACGTTTACTCCCGACTAAGTGTTGGTTTAAAATGGTCCTTAAAGAAGAATGCTATCCTGCGTTTTCAAATCTATATTTATGTTCTGTGCTGTCAAACATTCTATCTATCTATCTATCTATCTATCTATCTATCTATCTATCTATCTATCTATCTATTTCTCTCGATATATATATATATATAAACTAAATATATTGAATTAAATGCTATAGTGTTTGAAGGGCAGTTAAGAAAATACAAAAAAATATCACGTTTATAGCAGGTAATAATGCTTCTTTATTTGCCCTGGAATTTCTATTTTTTTAAAAATAACGTGTATAACAACATTTGGAAAATTTGAAAAAATAATATGCGCCCAAGAAAGAAAACGTCTCCAATATTTGATAGGATGGATTCTCATGTTCTCAAGAAATATTGGCTGCAAAATCTTTCATTGATACCTACGACATTATTTTACAAAATATTTTTTAATCATTAAAATTAGTGGCTCCCAAGTAAGAGTATACAGATTTTGGTTTGACAGTCAATGTGTTAATTTTCGTACCACCTTTATTAATCAGTCTGATCTAAAACATTTCCATAGCATTGCAGACAGTATTTGGCATCAAGTATATATATATATATATATATATATATATATATATATATATATATATAGTCCATTAATATATATATTAATGGACTCAATTATATTAATATAGCCCATTAATACACACATATATATATATATATATATATATATATATATATATATATATATATATATATATATATATATATACACACAGGTGTGGTATTGGTATATACGTAGTAAATTCCAATAACCAACAATTATTATTCTTCTAAGTTAAATTTAATAGACTATTAAATTTAATAGACTAGTACCTTTATAACATGATGGTCATCTTGTCGATATGAATGTGTATTGTGTACTTACAAAGTGTTACACGTGTCTGTATTTGTATTTGTATATATATATTTCTATGTTATGTATGTGTGTTTGTACTGTTGGATGTGTATGTGTGTATATAGGGGTGTATATATATGTTAGTAGTTTTTTTTTTATATTAGGGTATATATGTGTGTATATTGACACCTATCATATGTTAACCTGTTTATGTGTACGAGTAGGGATGTAAACTTTGGTAGGTGTCTACTACTACGTGTGTAAGTATATGTTTATGTATATGGATATGGATATGTACTTGTGTGTTTGTGTGTAAATGTGTGTATATATATATATGTATATATATATGTATATGTCAGTGTATGTATTTATGTATATGTGTATGTGTGTATGTATGTATATGTATATATATATATGTATATATATATATATATGTATGTGAGTGTGTGTGTGTGTATGTATATATGTGTAAATGTATTCGTTTAAATATGTATATATGTATGTATATGTGTTTGTATATATGTGTATATATATGTGTGTGGGTATTTATATGTATGCGCTCGGATGTGGCTGTACTTATATATATATATGTATATCTGGATGTGTTGATATAGGTATTTATATACGATTATATATTTATGTATATATGGATGTATGTTCGTATGTCGTAGTATGTGTATTTGTATGTATACCTTAGTGTCTTCGAGTGTATCATAGATACTAACTAAAATCTACTTTTGTTTGATAAGTAGTTTTTAATTGCTTATAGACTGTCTGTTGTTACTTTTTAAAAAATATTATAAACTTTCATTGTATTTTATCATCAATAAGTTAATATTGTTAGAATATATGTAGGTCTCTGTATACATATTCCTTTCCTTTTTTGTGTGTGTGTCTACATGTTTATATATATATATATATATATATATATATATATATATATATATATATATATATATATATATATATATGCGTATGTATTTGTGTATATATGTATACGTGGGTGTGTATATGCGTATATATATTTATATAGTTTTAATTTACGTTTGTTTGATTTTCATGTATATGCGTGTATTTGTAAATGTCTGTTTATATGTTTAGTTTATATACATATATGTATACGTGCGTATGTATGCATGTGCAGGTATGTATGTGTATGTGTATGTATGCATGTATGTATGTATTTGTATATATGTGCATCTTTGTGTATATATATTCGTACTTGCTTTATTTACTTTTTTACGTTGCTTTATGGGTCGATATATTTATACGTGCTATATTTATTTTTTCATGTAGTGTATGGAAAACTATATGGTTAAAATATATATATATTTATATATATTTATTTGTTTAAAATTTTTTTTTTTTTACTAATTTTATCTATATATATATATATATTTGCCCAAATTAGTTATATTTCAAGTTAGAATTCGTTTAATAACATTAAGCTCCGAATATGTTTTAGCTATTACGTCTGATTGTCTATGTCAATGGGCATGTGGATGTATGTGCCGGTGTTTATCGATGTATATGTATAAGGAAAGTGCATTCACGTTTGGTTGTGCGTGTGTGTGTGTTTGTGTGTGTGTGTGTCTGTTCGATATTTTTTTATCAAGGGTCGTGTCTCGTCACCGTTTTTTGTGTGTATATATATCTAAATATGTCTGGGCGCTTATGTATTATAACATGAGTGTGTTTGAATTGTTTTACGTTTCAGTTGAAGTAAACTGTAAAATGTATACATTTCTGTCTGGAGCTATCAACATCCTTTTTAACATAATTTCAATGAAAAAATAAATTAAATAACATATGTATTTTTTATTTTCTCCTCAGTAATTCTACAATTTTAAACTTAATAGAGATTAGATTTAGATTTCTAAATAGGTAATTTTTTACTTTTAATTTTAATTTCAAATTTTATAAATCTTTTAATATCTATGATAACCTTGCTTCGTTGTCAAATTTTTTGAATTACCATATACTTGTATTTTGATTGGTCATTCTAGCTTAATTAACAGCGTTTACCCCTAGCGAAGGATCGTTAATTAATTTGAAACTTTTAAAACCATTTATTCTACATTCAACATCATCACTTGATAAGACACCAGAAGTTTTGAAACAAAATGGCTATTTTTGTAGTGATTTTATAACATATTTATGTTTTAATATTTAAATAAATGATTATATATATATATATATATATATATATATATAGATATAGATAGATATATATATATATATATATATATATATATATATATATATATATATATATATATATATATATATATATATATATATATAAAAATGGACTCAATTAAGTGGCACTTAACACCAGCTAATGATTTATAAATGAGGCCGTATATGGAGTAAGAGTGAGGATGAGATAACTCTTAGATTGGCTGAACTTTTAGATCTTGCTCTCGCTTCTTGAAGACGATTCAGACAAGCAGATGGAAAACTGCTTAGTCCACTAATACACATTTATATCCATTCTACCCGCTCCAAGGCTTAGCGGTCGAGGATGTTATGAGGTATATTGACAGCTGACAAGTTGCTCTTCAGCTTGTCTTTGTATCATAGCCATGGGCGTCCTACATTCCTGTAGCCCTGATCTAACTGGCTGTACATTAGAATCTTGGGTATCCTGTAATCATGCATTCCCAATATATATAGAGGTGTTCCAGCTATGACAGTGCAAATAGTAGTGAAAAAAGTTTTGAAAATGAAATCGTACGTGAAATCTGTAACGCGACTTTTTACTCCAGGACAGAATGTTATAAGACAAGAAAGAGCGAATATCATCTTGAATAAGTTGGCAAATGATCCGGGAATGGTGTATATACATTTGAACTTTATTTCAATACTTCCTGACCTTCTGATCCTAAATATGATTAATTAATGATGAACATGTCATTTTCGTTCATAATAGATTTCATTACGATACTTCTGTTCAGCTTAGGAAGTAATTATATATTCTTATTGCTCAAATAGAATTTAATAGTGTTGTAAAAGACTCGGAGAATTCCGGTAAAATAGCTTTAATTATTTCTAATATACAACGGTTCATGGGTTAATCTAACAATTGGAGAATTTTGCTTTTTCACGATTTGGGCAATCTTGATGTTTTGCCCGGTATATACAGGGTGCGATGGGTAAATTCTCGACATTTTTTTCTATTTTTAATTTCGCGCATGTGTGTTGTTTCTTTTGATTTTGCCGACTGCATAGTATAGTATGTTCAGTTGGGCACGGGATGTGAGAAAAAGACCACCATGACGCAATCCAATTTGGAACCGTCATGCGGTACTGGTTGGCGTTCGCACCGGAATCTCTAATACGAACATTGCAGTGTATGGGGTGTCAATCTGGGGTCAGTGCAGGGGATTCAGAAAAGGTTGGATGAGTCTAATGGTAATTACGAAGGTAAGGCAACTCTGAAAACTCATTCTGATCGTTCTAATAAAAAAATAACTTTGTTTGTGAGAGCCTTGGACTCAGGACGGAGGCCTACATCAAGTGCCTTGAAAAGGTACTGCTGCTCTGGATCAAGAGGGTGTTTGCGGTAAGACGCTATATCAAGTTACTGGATTCTCCACCATGTCACACAATCAGGAAAACCCAGTAATTACAGTAAAAAAAAATTCTCCGACCACATCATCCCTTATAACTGGCCACCCAACACCGAAGACTGCAAACACAGCTGAGAGAGAGACCAACAAAGCTCCTTGTAACACAAAACGTCCACATCAAGGGCCTTGAAGAGGTAGTGTTGCCCTGCGTCAAGATGGCGGCTGCTGGATATCCCTATATCTGTTCATAGGACACTGCAGCATCCGACACTATCAGGAGAACACAGTCATTGCTGTCAGACAATTTCTGCAACCACATCACCCTTTACATCTGGCCACTTAACCCCACCCCCTAAGACTGCAACACGTTGATTATTATGTGTGGGGGGCACAATTGGGCAAGAGACCAACAAAATTCTTGTAACACCAAAGCTGAACTTAAGAAAAGGATTATGGCAGCATTCAACAACTTAAACAAGCGGAACGTTCAGAAGAGTTGCAGGAGATTCCGAAGTCGGCTGGAGTCCCTGGTTGGACCCAGTGGTGATTTTATTGAATAAATGTACACTTTAACATTATAAGATATTTTTGTGTAATTTTGGTAAATATATCTGTTTAAATGAGATGTCAATGTTATTTTCATTTTTACGTAATTCAGACAATTATTTATCAATCGCACCGTGTGTATATATATATATATATATATATATATATATATATATATATATATATATATATATATATATATGATCAAAGCTCCTATAGGGAGAAGATACAATGGTGATTCAAGGATATAATCGAATTGCCTAAATGACTAATTTAAAAGACAATTTAAAAATTGACGTTTGTTTTACTTGAATTCGATTTTCTTATATAGACTTTTACTCTTCCAAAGATTTACATGTTATACATGATGCTGTCATGCGTGTGACAGTTGATCTCGTGGAAGTCCATAATATTACAAAATATCCATTGAGGGAGAAACATTCCAATTGTGACCGTTCTTAAAAATCAATGAGAGCGTCTTACAAGCGTCAAATTGCAAATCTTAAGTCAACATCATTAGTGTAAAAATCGAATTTTGAAAAGATTTTCAGATATAATCCAATTCTTTTAGTCATTATAATTGCTCCATCCATTTGCCTCTTTTTTCTGTCTTACACGAATTGTATCATATTTTTACCTTTCGTTATTCTTGTTGATGAGATTCATCTTTTGTTAATATGAAATCTGTATTGTATCTTCTATTTTGCTATTCTTAATTTATTACGTTAGTCCATTATTCCATCCTTATTTCTTTGTTTATCCCACTATTCCATTCTTAATTTCTTACTTTATTCTATTATTCCATGCTTAATTTCTTACTCTATTCCATTATTCCATTCTTAATATTTTATTTTATTATTCCATTCTAAATGATACTCTATTCCATTATTCCATTCTTAATTTCTTACTTTATTCTATTATTCCATGCTTAATTTCTTACTCTATTCCATTATTCCATTTTTAATATTTTATTTTATTATTCCATTCTAAATGATACTCTATTCCATTATTCCATTCTTAATTTCTTACTTTATTCTATTATTCCATGCTTAATTTCTTACTCTATTCCATTATTCCATTCTAAATATTTTATTTCATTATCCCATTCTAAATTAAATACTCTATTCCATTATTCCATTCTTAATTACTTTGTCTTGGATGTTCTATTCGTTTTCCTTCTTTTCTGCCAACAACAGTGTCATCTGCGTATCTTATATTATTAAAATTGCGCCCCTACAGCGAAAATAAGTCGCTTGGGATTACATTGGTGTAGAAGTTCATCCGATCTGGAGAGAAACACATCCTTGTTTAAGCCACTTTTTATTTTTGTATGCCTCCTCAGTTCGCTTTCAATCTCCATGTAAGCAGACTGCTCCAAGTATATGTTCTTGATTATTGCAATATTCATTCCGAATAGCTCTAGTTTTCCTACCAGTTAAAATAGATATTTGTCTCTTACCTTGTTGAATAATTCTGCGTAATCTATTAAACATAAGTTCACATCATTCCACAATTGTTTTGCTCACCACAATATCATTGAAATCATAAATACGAATCTCTCTCTTTCTAGCAATATGTCTCTCTCTTTCTCTCTCTCTCTATATAAATATATATATGTATGTGTGTATGTGTGTGTGTGTGTGTGTGCGTGTGTGTGTATATTTTCTATATACATTATGTATGCGCGGTACTTATTGAAAAGTGCTCAATATTAGTGATAGAGCTAACATATTTAGTTGTGTAAATATGAGTTAGTGACCATGGGTTTCACGCTTTTGCGATCATCAGACAAATTGGTTTATTTTTTGAAATTGAAGTTATGTCGGAATAAAGCTCTCCTTCCTCGTTATGCATCCCAGAAATTTCAACTGACTCTTCCAGATGTTGAGTATAGGTTTCCTTTGTCTTTCCATTTTCTCTAGAACATCGATGTAGGTCAGATAATCGGTCCATACTATGGATAGTTCTTCTGGGATGCTGTTGGGTTCGTCTTCGAGGCTGAGAAATTAATTTTGAATTATCTTGTTTATAGATATATATTAAGACATGTCTCATTAAATAATTTATACTTGTCTAACTTATTGAATGAGATGTGTCTTAATGTAAATATGCTGCCAAAATATACGCAAATTTCATACACACACACATATATATATATATATACATATATATATATATATATATATATATATATATATATATATATATATATATATATATATATACATATATACATATACATATATATATATATATATATATATAGTTTCATGTTTAAACACAATCGTCAGACTGTCGTCTCTGGGTGTTGACTTCAATGCCCACTTTTATATTTTCATACACTTTATCACTTATATTGAGCAATTTAACACGTAAATATTGCCTACGTTAAAACAATATTTTTATCATACGCACACACACACACACGCCCGTCATATATATATATATATATATATATATATATATATATATATATATATATATATATATATATTATATATATTCAAATAGTTATTTTAGTCGACACACACAGATGGCGGGTCGAGCTGGTAGAAGACCCTGCTGATGTGGACATAAAGTCTTCACAGGACGTGATCGAACCAGTGAACATTGAGGATACACGGCGTTTCGGCAGAGACTCTCGTTAGCCTTAAGATCGAACCATTGCACCCCATCGATGGTTCTGATGGTGCGACATTTGTAGCCATGGACGGGAGGGATACGGGTCTTGCTGAGAGGTCACGTCTCACCATCAGATGGAAACATATATTAACATATAAAATGATAAAATATTTTATTTAGGCGTATGAGTTACAATGTTAATCAAATCTATGTTTATGTGGTTTTTGAATTATATACATTTAAATTTCGTTATACTAATTCTTACATGATGATAAAACATAATGTAACTGAAACGACTTATCTACTATCTATATTTCTCATGTTGTCTGTCTGTGTGTCTGTTGTGGGCGTTGTTACCTCGCCCAGACCGCATTTCTCACCCGATTCCGATGCGGTTTTCACCACAAATTTGCAAATGGCTGCCGTAAGTACATGACGGAGCCCGATTTTTGAGTTCAGACTCAGGTTCCGAAAAAATCGATAATTAAAAAAATCGATAATCGAAAAAATCTGCTTACAGAAGGAATGATCGCATTTCAACCAAATTTGACACCCTCTTAGATTCTACCATTAGAAGTGTTGTTTTAGCGAAAACCGACCGGATTTATGAGGAGGCCATTGGGAGTCACCATGTGAAGTTTCAACTCTGAGCGCCCCCCCCAAACAGAGTGCAAATCGACAATCAGTCAACCCTTAAAATTTTTTTTCTGGCTGGATATTTCCTAAATGCAGATTAATTTAAGGTCACGCTATGCGCGGGAAGAAACAGGTCAGTGCGTGCAGTTGAGTGGAAGAAAACATTTGACCTCAAATTCTGGAATGGGTGCAGGGCCATTGAAATTCGGCTTTTTTATCCCTGCTACCAGGTCTGACTTTGAGCAACAAATGACATATTCGACTTTGTCAACACTTTTGCTTTAATCGTCGCATCTTACCAAAATAAGCACTTCCTTTATTCGCGTCTTTACTGAAAAAAAGAAACCCGCATACTTGCTGAGTGAAAATGGTTCCGCCCTCAGCAGTCCATTTTTCCAATTCTTTAAACCTTTCCCCTAGCCCAGGCCGCATCCCAGACCTGGCGAGGAGTTTTTGCGCTAAAAGAGAAGAGCTTCTTCCCAATTCATTTCAAAGTTAATGCCGGTAAATGGTTAGCGGCTTTTCGTTGTCGCACAAATCAAACGAGCAAACGCTTCATTGCAGTTCCTTGCATTCTCATCACCGGCATCACGTGCGTTAGAGCCAAGCTGCATTAGCAGCAGGCAGATTGACCCCGTTTACGGCGAAGCCTTCGCTTGCCAAACCACTCGCTCGTGCGTGAATGCGCGCTAGCATCTACCATTTTGCGTGAGCTCATTTATTGGTCTAAGTCATGGCCACTGCCCAGGTTGCACCAATCAATGACAAGTCACGCTCCCTTTAAATACCTTCAGCGCGGCTGCATC
>OZ038495.1:42954724-43064724 GCA_964036315.1 Acanthosepion esculentum | reverse complement strand
CACATATTTTACATAGATAAATCCGTTCGTAACGTGTGAAGTTTTGTATTTCTTGAAGGATTGGGGTACAAAATATCTCTTTAAAGAGTCTATCTGAAATATTTCCAATGAGTCCGATGGCTCTAACTACAACTGGAATTATTCATGTCCTCATGTGCCACATTTTTAAACTTTCCCTTTCAAGACCATTGTATGTTGATAGTTTTTTGAAGATCTTCCATGATACATCACAGTCTGCAAGGAGTGCTATATCAATAAAGAAGGCACATTGTGTTTTTGCGGTCTCTGATCACGATGTCTGGGCAATTAGCGTTGACTGTACCGTCGATGTGTTATTATTATTATTATTTGAATAATTGTTCACCCAATACAAGGCCTAAGAGACACTCAAGGTTGCGGGGTACTGAAGACGATTATTGCATGAACATAAGCGATGGAGAAAGGAAGGACATATGAAGAAAGATAAACGTTGACCCTGAACTTGAATAGTTTAATATTATAGGTCGGATAAACATCCTCTCATGCTACGATTCTAAAGATTAGAGAGTTATGGGAATAAGTTCTCTGAATGACAGTTCCTTCTTACTAATGAGGATGGTTCGTCCCAGGATGTGTGGGATAGTGTGTCTTAGCTGTGAACGTCTATACTGGTGGAAGTAATGAATAGAGTTCGTTTTAACATTTTCTATGCATGTAACGATAGGCTTACAAATTACTGATTGCGTCCAATGAGGTGAGGAGTTCAAAATAAGACGCTTTTGAACGCTATCAAAATTAGAATTTGAATATTCGGATGCTTCCATCCAGATATGGCATCAATATTTCATTTTGGGACTCTTTCACAGTCAGAACTGTTGTCCATGATGACGGTCGTCTTTGAGTATAGAATCCAGAGGTTGGCAATGAATATTTCGAGGAAAGTAGGGAAGCGTAGTTCAGGTTAGCAGTGGATATCCCGATAAAGTACCAGAGCCTAGTTCTTCCTTCTGTTCTTTGGCCTGACAGGTTGGCACTGGATATTCGGAGAGAGTAATCAAAATGTCCGCCTTTATACATGACGGATTGAATATTTCACGTCTCCTGATTGGTTAACCTTCAATTGGGGAACTATAAAGTGAGTCTAGTCATTTGGGTTGGCTCACCAGTACTAGAGTACACAAAATAATCTAACAAGAACATGGCAGGATGAGTAAGGTACTTTCTGGAGTGATACAAGAAGCAAATTATGTTACGAATATCATTAACAGTAGCTCGTATATATGTATTCCATTTGCCATCTGGGGTGAATTTCAGTGTTAATAGACGCTCAAAACAAGATCATCAAGATCATCAGATTATCATTGAAATTACAAGCGTTCATCAGGATAGTTGATGTGGTCAATGATACTAAAACATTACTAGTTTATATCTGAAAGTATTGAATGTCAAAAACCAGTTTCCTCTGCATTAAGCTGTAAGAAACTGATCATGGGAGAGATCAGTTGCCAGATCAAGTGGCATGTTCTTCGTGCTGCATATCCTTCGATAGACGACTGTCTTTCATTCGACAGACTTAGCCTAACATCGCAAACGTCTTTGTGAAAGCAAGGCGAAAATGTTTGTTATTCCCGATTTTGTGATGTCATCGAATACTCGTTGCCACTTTTGTGATAGCAACGAATACTCGTTGTCACTTTTGTAATGCTCGTTGTAGTAGAGACTTTGTAATCGCAGATACAATTATGCTACGCCGTTGAACAATACTGGTGTAAGACGCCTTCGAATAACAGTCGCACTAATAGTACTTGCTCGATAATGTACGCTCGAATAGTAACCTGTTAGTGATCCGAATAGAGAAATAGTATAGTGAATAGAGTAGAGAATAGTGGTTTGTATAGTAAAAGAGGATACATTAGAAATACCATGGTCGGAGTATGTAAGCAACGAAGAAGTTTTAAGGAACATGGAAGCAAAAAAATGCTCTTATATAATGAAGTTTTGTGATGTCAAAGAACACTCGATGCCACTTTTGTGATATCAATGAATACTCATTATCGATTTTGTAATTCTCGTTGTGGTAGACGCTTTTTAATCGCAGATGTAACTACAGTACGCCGTTGAACAATACTGGTGTCAGACGCCTTCGAATATCACTTGCACTAACAGTACTTGCTCAATAATACTCGCTTGAAAAGTAATCCATATAGTGAAATAGTATAGAGAATAACGGTCCTTGTAGTAACAGAGCATAGAGTAGAAATAGCGATCCGAATATTAATAGAGGATAGAATAGAATTGCGATCACGCAACCTCCTACATATGCGTTTCCTCTATGGTCATATGGTCTACTTAATTCAATAATGGGATTACCAGTGTTTGTTCACTGGCGATCTATGTTCAAACTCAAATGTCGGCAATGACACTTTATTCCTATATAACACCCACCTTTTCTATGACTTTCTTGTTTAGACCACAGATATTCCAAGTGATGTCCAGAATGCATTTTTTTTCTTTTTTTCCGAGTAGTACCGAGCCCTCGCCTCAGTGGCATCTAAGGATTACATCTCTTCATCTTTCTCTGACTGACTGCATGATATCGTCACAGCAAGTCATGGCTGTTACTGCATCGCCGATTGTTTTGCTTATTGTGCAGTTTCTGCTATCAACACCGTCTCAGATACATGTTTTATGTTTTTATGATAGCGGCCGTCAATAAAGAATTCTGATAGGATTTCTAATTCTAGAATACATGATTTTCTGTTTCTGGGAGATATTTCTCATTCTGTTGTTCATGTTAGAAAATATCTAGTATTATTCTCATTATTCCAAATGTTTTCAGGCTTCTTATCTTTATCGATGATGTATTGAGGTAACGTTTCCGTCTATATTTGCCCAGTTTTAATCAATCTGCATTTGTTGATTTTCATTTATTGTTCCCTTTGCTATAATTTGGTGCCGTACTCGTTAAGGATATAGACGCCAGTAAATTCAGAGTTAACTCAAATTTTCTACTTGTCTGTAATTAGAAACCATCTTTTTATTTCGTTCCCGTGAAAATTATTTGGAAAATCATAATACAAGAATTTCATTTTGTGAACAGAAGTTTTAATTAAATTGTCAATGGTAATTAGAGACGAGAAATGAGCCTAGTAACAGTCACTCAAATCGGATCGACTGTCCTACTAGCGTTCTGTTAAATTGTCTACCATGTAATCAATTTCTGTTAATCAACGCGCGTGAAGCGAGCGCGCATGCGCCCGTTTGCGTATATCTTGAAGTTTTGGAGCGAATACGCCACTGAATATGCAAGCGTATATTTTGATTTTTGAATAAGAAGGATTGTTGTGCTTCAATTCTTTGCAAATAGGCATTTCTGTTATTCAATTTATTAGAGCATTTCCTATTGCGTTTCCTCTTTTAGGAAACGATATTTCAAGCGAGTAAGCATCTCCCCCTTCCCGCTTTCATCAAGGAGAGACCCATTTCCTCCTCTCTCTCTCTCTTTCTCTCTCTCTCTCTCTCTCTCTCTCTCTCCATCGCCCTCTGTATTTATCTATCAGTTTATCGCTACCACCTTCTGCTTATCACGTTTCTGCTTACCGCTACTTCCTGGGTAAAGTAATCTTAGGTAAGATTTATCCAATAAATTGTTATAGAAATTTATTTAGTCGAGATTTGAAACATGATTAATATTGAAAAGAATGTGTTTTGAGGAAGACGACCCAATGCGAAGTAAAAGCTAGAAATCGAAATCCTATTTGTGTGTGTGTGTGTATGTGTGTGTATGTGTGTGTGTGTCTGCGTTCAATTTGTGACAACCAGAGGCGATTAAGCAATCTCAATCAAAAAGCAGTACAAAATAAAATTCCTACTATAGATAGATAGATAAATGTAGGCAGTGGTGAGTTTGAAATCAAGATAGCATTGTGACACTTAGTTGCATGCGTTGAGTCATGAAAGGGGTAGTCAGTATGAAGTGGTCATTCGCAACTGTCTATACCTATAATCGTTCAACCTCTCATATCGAGCATTCTTCCCTTACAATTATATATATATATATATATATATATATATATATATATATATATATATATATGAAGAAATATAGTCTTAAAGTGTGCTATATTTATGGGATAAAGTGCTCAATATCAGAGGGAGAGAGCGTGTGTAAATATAAAAGTGAACATAGAAGTCAACACTTAGAGGCGACAGTCTGTTTCATGCTAGTGCAATCGTCAGGCAGCTAGTGTTCTAGCTGCCTGACGATTGTTCACTTTTATATATATATATATATATATATATATATATATATATATATATATATATATATATATATAGTCAAACCTAATGAGCCAGACACCTACCGAGGTTTCACTTAGGCAGATCGTCAGGGTCGGCTGACGATCTGCCTAAGTGAAACCTCGGTAGGTGTGTCTGGCTCATTAGGTTTGACTAGGTTTGCTCTACGCTTGTATTGAGCTCTTTAGTTAGTTGTTTACTCGTATCGGGGTTTTTTCTTTGGGCCTTGAACCTGTATCTGTGCGATTATTTTCGACAGACTTTCATGTTCCTGGCTCTTTCTTTTTTTAAAACCTTTTTTTTCCTTCGTGATTGATTTGGCTGTTGTTAAATCAAGAGTTCGAAGGTTTTTCGACACGAGTATAGTTACCTATATATATATATATATATATATATATATATATATATATATATATATATATATATATATAATCTTGGTTAATATCAGTTAGCTAAGTGACAAATTTTACAAAGCCATATTCCGACAACCTGATCAGAATTATTTTACAAACAGTATATATAATGTTAACCAAACCGGCACTTTCGTCCAAGCTGTTCTCTAAATATGTATATTTATAACATGATGAAGTATCAAACTAAACCAAAATCAATTAATTAATTTTGGCCATTCCTCGATGATATGTTCATTGTAACATGCCCAGAATCGAAAAACGATATTTTGTGCGACTCGCTAGCGATTTTAGACGGTTATATCCTCCTGATATATTTCAACACTTTTAAACAGGCCGCTGTTGTATTAAAAACATTGATACCTTCATTTAGCTATATTGTAAAAAAGGTGGCGACTACATCTGAATACGTAAATACATACGTATACATATTTACTTCCCTTCGGTTTTTTCTCTCTCACTCTTTCTCTCCCTCCCTCTATATCCCTCTGTCTCTGTCTTTCTCTCTATTTCTATGTCACTCTGTCTCTCTATCGCTCTCTCTATCTCCCCCTGTCTTTGTCTCTTTAAGTGTCTGTCTGTCTCCCACTTTCTCTCCCAGTTTCTGTCTGTCTCTCTCTCTCTGTGTTTCCCTCTGTAGATGTATCTTTGTCCCCCCTCTCTCTATCTTTGTTTGTCTATCTGTCTGTCTCTCTCTCTCTCCATATATATATATATATATATATATATATATATATATATATATCCCTCTGTTTCTGTCTCTCGGTATCTGTCTCTGTCGCCACCTATCACTCTCTGTCTCTGACTGTCTGTCTATGTCTCTATCGTCCTCTGCCTCTTTCTCAGTCTTTCTCTACCGCTCCCCCTCTCTCTCTCTCTCTCCATATATATATATATATACATATATATATATATATATATTCCTCTGTTTCTGTCTCTCGGTATCTATCTCTGTCGCCACCTATCACTCTCTGTCTCTAAATGTCTGTCTATCTCTCTGTCTTCCTCTGTCCCTTTCTCAGTCTTTCTCTACTGCCCCCCTCTCCTCTCTCTCTCTTTCTCTCTCTCTCTCTCTCTCTCTCTCTCTCTATATATATATATATATATATATATATATATATATATATATATATAAATCCCTCTGTTTCTGTCTGTCGGTATCTGTCTCTGTCGCCTCCTATCACTCTCTGTCTCTGACTGTCTGTCTATGTCTCTATCTTCCTCTGCCTCTTTCTCAGTCTTTCTCTACCCCCTCTCTCTCTCTCTTTCTCTCTCTCTCTCTTATATACCGGGACTTTTACATTTGAACTATTGAAATATCAGAATTCACCTTATCCTTCGCTTTATTTATTATCGTGTTGTATAAGGTTATATTTTGTGTTTTTAAACACGCTATACAGTTTTCTTTTAATCATTACACATGTATAACATAAACGTAAACTAAATACAGTGACATATGTTAGGATCGGACATTAGCACAATAGAGCCTCCCACAAACCATCCATACATTTATTGCTCATTACCAAAGCCTTCTCATTCTATTTCATATACAGTACCCTCTGGAATGTTAGAGGCATTTTCTACTTGTCTGTAATTAGAAACCATCTTTTTATTTCGTTAGAGTTAGAGGCATTATAACCTTGTTTGTGGGGAAATTATTACTATATAATTAACATAAAGAACAAAGAATATCTGCTAATTATTTTTAAACCGTAGCCAAAAATACTATTAAAATAATTTCATATTTGTCTGTAAACATTTATTAACAGGAGAAAACAATGAAATGTATAAGCCATATATATATAATTAAATAATTCATTGATTCTGAAAGAAACCTCAACAGAAAGCACTGGACGGCCGTCCTATATTTGTGACACATCAGCAGTGCGCATCCACTACCGAGAATTGAAACCCGGACAGTCAGCTTATCAAGCAAACGTCAAACCAACTGTTCAACGGGCCACGGTGACGAAGAGGTAGCAAATCAGACTCGATATAGCGCCGCTCGCTCACATATTCCGTGGTGGAACTCAACTGAAATTCTCAGTAACTATAGGACTGTGCCATCGGGAGCCACGACTACTACCACCAAGCCACTCAAACTGAAGCATTAGAAGCCGGATAAAGCAATGATATAGATATGATAGAAATTGTTAGGAGGATTTGACAATTATAATTAAGTAATTCATTGAGTCTGAAAGAAACCTCAACAGAATGCAGAAAGCACTGGACGGCCGTTTCCTCCTATATTTGTGACTCATCAGCAGTGCGCATCCACTACCGAGAATTGAATATATATATATATATTTTGACAGCAAAATTGGCTAAGCGTCCAGGGTATGAAGATAAACCACATCCGAGTTCTGGGTAAGAGGATAAACTACGTCCAACAGCAAGGCCTCTGATCAGGAGGTTTTGAGGAGCGTGGAACCACCTCTTAATTGCTGGTGTTCCCAGGCCCACCCTGACCCGGAGTGGTAGCACTTGTTAGGGTCCCAGCTATGGGTAAATATTTAACCCCGAAACTGAGCTAAAAAGTATTATAAAAGTGTAAAAAAAATAGGTTTTAATACTAGAAATACTTTGTAAAAATTATTACCAGAAATAAATTTTTGAAGGAAAAAAAAAACTATTACCAGCAATATATTTTTGAAAAAAATATTACCAGCAATACGTTTTTGAAAATTATATTACCATTTCTGAGGGAAAAAAATATTACCCGAAATAGATTTTTGACAAGAAATATTACCAGGAAAAAATGTCGTCATTAAATAACCCACTGAGGTTGATATGTCGTAAAACAAACCAAACCAAAATTCGCTGAAGGTTTATCATATACTGCAAATCATTTAGAACTCTCCAGCTCGTAGTTACTCACATTTCTCCACAAAAAATACTTTGCATAACCCTTTTGTTGTCTACTACTTTTTATTTCCTATGGAAGAACATGTCTCTGTTAATAATAAAGATTTCGATCAACATACAGTGTCCAGACTATGACATTTCTCTAGAAAAGATCGATCTATCATTTCAACAAGCAAAGTGTCATATAGAAACATTTCCACAGATTAAGGACGCCTCTTATAATGTGGAGAACCCCATAATCAAAGGAGGACAACCCAAAATCAATAAAATTTGTTTCAAACTAGTCATGAACGTGTTAATATTACTTCGAAACAAAGATCATTTTTGTCGCATGACGCTAAACCTTATTATTGTAATTTAAACTCACGTTCATTTCAATGTCTAGGCTATTAAAATAACATAAGCGTTACACCGGATATCTCATAAATTCTACCTTCTTGAAAATAACCAACGATGGTCGAAAATAATCAGAACATTAAACACAATTTCGGCAAGTTCCTTTACAAGTTTCCACCTGGCATCAAACGACTATTTAACACATTGAGCAATAAACTAAAATCTTAAGTATTCCGTGTCACCTCTATTCACTGAAACATATTTAAACAGATATTTGCTACTGGATA
Source organism: Acanthosepion esculentum (assembly GCA_964036315.1). Lineage (NCBI taxonomy): Eukaryota > Metazoa > Mollusca > Cephalopoda > Sepiida > Sepiidae > Acanthosepion > Acanthosepion esculentum. The sequence continues at coordinate 43,056,548 of OZ038495.1, read as the reverse complement.
CTGAAACGAGTGAATCACTGTTGGGTCAGCTGTCTGAAAGTATCGGCGAATATGCTAGGCTATTAAAACCTCATTAGAAGGACTAGCATAAACTTAAGTACCAAATGACAGCCATTAATAAAGAAAGAAGGAGATATGACACTGCGTCTACTTGGACTCCGTGAAAACGAGGCGGGCAAATCACTGAATAGTACTAAATACAAACCAGACGATATATTTATGAACATGGACTGTAGTGTTCGAATTTCAGTGAAGTTCTTCTGGATCGAAAATCATCTGATGTAGAGCGAAAGGTTTTGATAAGAATAACAAAGTCGGCGTGTAAGAAATGTAAATTATTGATTTCTACCTAAATAGACCTGTAAGTCTTTCTTTTTTCATTGAATGTGATGGACAAGAAAGACTCTTTTAAAACATTGCTAATATGCTGTGACTAGAGTCAAATTTACTAATTGTGTTTGTAGGTATATCAATATTTATCCCTCATATTCAATGAAAAAAATTGTCAAAATCAAGTAACTCAAGTGCGTAGTAAGGCGCCTAAATAAAAGAGATTTGAAAGGCGGCCCAATTTGAAAATACTGCTATTCCTGTACAACACATTTAAGAATACACACATAAAATTATACTATCAATGAACACCGAGAAATGGGTAAGGAATTATTGGAAAAGGATTGGGACCATAAGAGCTACAGATATCTTCGAATGAGTCTTATTCCTCATAATACACGAGAATACTTAATAGAAATGTCTCCGCTTTCTCATTGCGAGATGTTATCTAAAGCGAGCCGGGTACGGTTAATTGTAACATTATTTTGAAGTAAAGGTTTTATTTTGCAAAATGTGTATTTACTTTTCAGCATTCTATTCTTATTTGTTAATGCACATGATCTTATACTTAATAGTTACTCATAAATATCGAACAGAATACGGTGAAATTAAGAGAGCAAAATTCGGCTAAATGTCTGATTGATCCACATTTATATATACAATATACAGCCAAAAACGTTTCGGAGAATCTAAGCATCGAAAATTTTATAGCTACCCCAAAACATAGTTTTTACCTTTTCCGTCAAATTAGAAGCTTTCCATCTGGTTATAGCGATAGCGTTAACATTACTTCTGAGAAATGCTAGCAGCTAAAGCAATATTACATTCGATCCTCATGACCTATTCTCTTTTCATCAAATTCGCAGAAGTGTCTTGTAATATATTTTAAGCCATTTATTGATTGATTGACTTGTTTTTTTAACCGCATATCAACACCTTTTGTGACATTTAATGTCGAATTTTAATTTTCTTTGGAGTTTATAATAATAAAATAGGATATATGTTATTCTGCTTTCACAATTGAATGCATGATAGATGATTCTCAGATTTTGTGTATATGCATGTTTGTGTAAACATAATTACAAGAGACGGTGATATGTGTGTTTTATGTTGTACTTTTGTTGAAGTTATGTTTGATACAGTTTGACTTAAGAAATTGCCAGATTTTATATGAATTAATGTTATGAAAGTTATTTCCTTTTGGTCGTGTGGTCAGTTGTTTGGTTTTTTAGCGGCATATCAGCACCTTTATGGGTTATTTAATGCCGAAACCTTAATTTGAACACCATTTTATAGCTTCGACTAAATATATTTTAAACGCAATTGTATATTTTCAGCTACAGATAAAATATATTGCTGATTATTTTCTATAAAATCTATTGTTGGTCGTTTTACTATAAATATGCACTGTTGGTACTTTTATATATAAAATATATTGCTGGTATTTTAACTATAAAAATGTATTTTCATAATTTCATAGCGTTTTGTTTGGAGTTGGCTGGGACCCTAGCAGGTGCTACAACTCTGGGTCAGGGCAGACCTGAGAACAACATTTAAGAAGTGGTTCCTCGCTCCTCAGAACATATAATCTCCCGACCAGAGGCCTTGCCGTCGGATGTAGCTTATCGTGAGGCCATTTGTCTTTGTCATACAAGACGAAGAGTTGGGCGTAGAAGCGATCAGGATCATAAGAAACATTGCATTCTGTTCGCGTTAGGTTTTCTTTTATTGGCCGATAATCTGACGAGAATGAATGGAAAATAGGATCTGTGAGGAAATAATCTATTTATAATAATTTGTTTCCTTTTTTATGTAGAATATAAACGTGATGGAAAGTTAATTGGAATCGATCCGTAGAAAGCGGATTAAATATATAAGAAATCGTGTTCTAAATTTTGTTGAAAATTGGAAGCACTCTTTTTTTATATTTTATTTTAATTAGTTATTTACTTCTGTCAGGTGACTTCATTTTCAGGAATGGATCAGATTCTGCGAACTTTGAGCTTGTTAATTAGTTTTCTTCTTCTTCTTCTTCTTCTTCTTCTTCTTCTTCTTCTTCTTCTTCTTCTTCTTCTTCTTCTTCTTCTTCTTCCTCCTCTATGTACCGTGTCCTTTCAGCATGTAGGCGATCATGGCTCTCCAGAATTTCCTGCTTTTATAGCTCTTAGTAAATTATTTTTTTGCTTGTTCTTCCTAAAGCCTATTCTCTCATCCATTTGCACCAGCATATTAGCTAGGATATGCGTTTTTATCTTCTCTTTACCTGCCTTCAATATATCCTCATTATTTTTTCAATTACAACTTTTTTAAATATATATACGCGTATGTGTGTGTGTGTGTGTGTGTATATATATATATATATATATATATATATATATATATATATATATATATATATATATATATATATATATATATATATATATATATATATACATATATATATATATATATCCCACTACAAACTAATACCAGAAACAGTTTGAAAAATGCTGCGAATTTAAAAAATGAAAATGGTCATTAACTAAAGCTATCTTACTTCCAATTGTAAGGAAAATTTGCTCTGTTTAATGAACATAAACATTGATCGCTCTTTTGTGAGTCAGTTTTAACATATTTCAAATTCTACGTTGTGTTAATAGGACTCATACCAACAGATTACTACATATATATATATATATATATATATATATATATATATATATATATATATATATATATATATATATATATATATATATAATCATTTATTTAAATATTATAACATAAATATGTTGAAGATGATTCAGACAAGCAGATTGAATTATTGGAATTTACTCCGTATATACCAATCCCACACTTGGATATATATATATATATATATATATATATATATATATATATATATATATCTGTGATGCTGAAATATGCATTTGCAGACACAGAGAGTTCGTCAAGTTTCAGTTTCGAACAACTGGTGGTCTCTTCAATCATCAGCGCTTCAAAGCCAAGACCCACCTTCGTACGCAAATTATTCGTGATTTGTTGTTTGCTGATGATGCGGCTCTTGTAGTGACATCCTTTGAGGAGGCACAACATCTAATAAATCGTTTCTCTGCTGCATGTAAAGCATTTGGTCTTGTGCACCAACCTTGTCCTACTCCGAAACAATTGCGTGGGGAAATACAAAAAACAGTCTACAAATTTCCAGAGAGACCATTGAAAGTAGAAGACAAAACCCTGAACTATGTAAAGCATTTCAGTTATCTTGGTAGCAAAGTCAATTACAGTGGAACCTTAGATGATGAAATCATGCATCAGATTACTAAGGCTAAAGTGCTTTCGGCAAACTTCGCCCTCGCTTGTGGAATGAGTGGTGTATTCGACTGGATACGAAAATTTGGGTTTACAGAGCTGTTGTTCTTGCCATCCTTTTGTATGGCTCAAAGTCATGGACTCCATACAGGTACCATATAAGCCAGTTAGATGTTTTCCATAACAGCTGTCTGCCTGCAATCTAACGTAGACCTGTTTAACGGTGTAATATTGGAAAAATCGAGACTTTTCTCATATAGTCTCAGTTACGTTGGATTGGTCATGTCTTGAGAATGTCTAATGACAGGATACCCAAGATCCTAATGTATAGCCAGTTAGATAAGGGCTACAGTAATGTAGGAGGCCCATGGCTAAGATACAAAGACAAGCTTAAAAGCAATTTGTCAGCAGTCAATATACTACATAACACCCTTGAGCGCTTAGCCTTGGAGCGGGTAGAATGGAGATCAAAGTGTTTTAGTGGACCTAGCAATTTTCAATCTGCTTGTCTGAATCATCTTCAAGAAGTGAGAGCAAGATCTATAAGGTCAGCCAATCTAACAGTGATCTCATCTCAAAATCCTCACACTTGCTCCAAATGTGGCCTCCTTTGTAAATCACTAGCGGTTCTTAAATGCCACTTAAGGTTATCGCACAAAATTTCATAGCTGAAATCGACGAGAGAGCTCATTATTATATATATATATATATCTATATATATATATATATATATATATATATATATATATATATATATGTATGTATATATATATATATATATATATATATATATATATATATATATACATATATATATATATAGAATAGACTCTATTTCAGACAATAAATTATAGACATTTTTACGCAAAGAATCCTGAAGAGAGAAACAAAATACTTCACTATTACAGAACAACGCAAATGCACCAGGAAGACAATCTACATCAACGTGAAGTCAGACAAACCCGAGCGGAAGAGAATATGACACCACTACAGAGAGACAAATGAGACACCAAAGAACATCATTATTGAATATATCAGATGACTGACAATATTTAAAAAAAAACCATGACTGTGCAGCGTCACTGATAATTCGGGAGTCTTGCAAATGACATGTGTCCGGTCAGTGAGCAAAACATTTTCGGCAGAGGCTGTACTGTAAAACAAAAATCGTAAATAGCAATGAGAGTTGCAATGAGAGTTTGATATGCAGACGAACTACCTTGACCAATAAAAATTAGAAGAAGAAAAAGAAAGGGTTTATGATATATTAAAATGTGGTAATGTTTGACTCCTCCAAAAATGACAATAATAATAATCATTTTTTCGGACCGTACAGCCTTGAACTACTTTTACCCTCTTGCTCATTGTGGTAAACGCAAGTCTCACATTCTTGCGATTATCCATCTATGAAAGGTGTTATCTGTGTTGAGCGGTTCCATAATATATTGGGTAGCAATCACATTCTGTTGCTTTATAGGAACCGACTTTACACAGAATTATGACTAGCTAAGAGATTGCATTATCGTTCAGTTGGAGGCTTTTAAAGAGTTTTGCAATACTGATTCTCTGTCAACTGTAATGAAAACCTCTTTGCACTCAGCCTCATTCACATTAGCATCAGGTGTATCACTAGCACTAAGGTCATTTTAACCTTTCTCTCAAGAATTGTCTCCTGACCCATATCCTTAATACGCATGCATTCTAAAATCACCTATGAATGTTAAAATCACTTTTACATTCGGAAACAGAAGTTCTGCGAGAGCTCATCCCTTGTTCTTGGAACGTAGATTGTCCTTTATTTTTTAAATATGATTATAGATAAGAAAAAATGAGGTGACTCCACTGATTTGTAACTGTCTAATTATAAAGTAGAAAGTTTTAACGATATACGGGGTGCGGTAGATTTACGACCTACATAATAGCAAGAGATTAGCTAGATGAAAACACCATTGCCTTTAATGTCTTAGAGACATAGAGTGTGAGAGGTATTTCTGGGATGTATATGGGGGAGTTATTTCTGCCGCACCCTGTATTTATAATTTACCTCTGAATGAGAAGTTATCATTATTAACACTATTTTAAACTGTTCTTATCATCTTTGTTGCTGTTATCAAACGTTTCGACAGTTCTACCACCGGCCTTCTTCCGGGAGACAGCAATCTTGTCAACATCCAGGGTATTCCAAAATGAACACTTTATTTAATATGCTGTTCTCGTTCTACTGCCCCTATCTAGGGATACCTCGTCTAGTCCCAATTTTTAGGAGTGGTCAGTCATTCCTTGCTCTGTTAAGAATCGGTGCATATATTAGTTTACGAGGACATCCTCAGTAGGCTTAGCATAGAAATACAATATGGGAGCTGCTAATAAAAGAAGACAAATGACAGTAAGTCTTCAAACGCTGTAACAAAAGCGAAAATATCCAACGAGAGTAGCCAAGCATTACAACACACATCACAAGGCAGGTTATGTTAAAAGCTCTAAATTCCCTACTGCGAGATAATAGACTAATGGATTAAAGCCGTTAATTGGGAATTTAGTGACATAGTAATTGTGAGTTCAATCCCTTCTCTGGTCTCAGTAGAAAAGGGGCGAGCATTAAATGTATCAATATTAAATTAAGAAATGGACCAGATATCCCTAGACATGGAGAGTGGAACATGAATAAATAGATTAAAAGGTTACTTTCGGTTGTCCCTGTAAGTGACCCTGATCGATGAAGCCCGGAGAGCACACCGACCGAAAAGTTGTGATAACAACAAATATGAGTGCAACTGTCCGAATGTAAACATTGTAAATATATAATTATAAAACTATGAATTCTCACTAATACTTTTACAATGAAATTAAAACAGGAATTATTTGCTTTTGATCGAAACTAATAGTTACCTGAAGCCAAGAGATGAAAATGTGTCTAATGGTGGATGTTACTGTCGCAGCCAAGAACAGGTACAAAATCTAAATATCACACGAGGACTGACAAATGTGCAAGACATTTCTACTCCTCATTATTCCAGCGTTTTTGGAAAGACATGACACTTAGGAGATATTCACAGTGATTTGATGTCTCCGATGTCCGAGGAAGGATGTAAACTAGTCAGTGCTTTGTCCTGATCTGGCATCCCGTCCGCAGTCGCTATCTCACAGGCGTACTGTGGCTACCCTCAGTCTTTTCTACAAGTACTTTCATGGCAACTGCTCCGACGAGCTACTTTCACTGGTTCCCAAACTGCATGAATTTGACCGCGCTACTAGATTGGCATCTCAGGTCCCACATTTTCACTGTCGAAACGACTAAATGTAGACATCTCTTCTACTCCAATCTCGCACCTCTCATCAGTGGAACTCCCTTCCTACCACTTGCTTCCCTGATAGCTATAATCTTCAAATATTCAAATGTAATGTCGATCGACATCTTCTGATGCCTTGACCTTGATCTCTGTCCTTCTCTTTATCCTTTTCCCAAACACTCATCTTTGCTCTTACTCTCACTCTCTGTAAACCCTTGCGTGCTAGTGGCACTTCTGCCTTGCTTGGGGCGAATTGCTTTAAAAAAAAAGATTAAACTATTGCGAAAACTGCCTGGAATAAAAGTGTTGGGTTATTAATTCCTAATGAAATCTAGAAATTAATCTTGCTACAAAATCTAAAGAGCAAATATGAGTACGTTTATATTTCATAGATATTCTTCTTTATACAAGATATCCGGTCGTAATCCCTACAGAATTAGTTGCACGACACGTACTTAAATTTAGTGAATTTCTCTCGATGCTCGCAGTCTCCAGCATTGTCAAGCTTTTGGCATTCTCAATTATTGAATCATAAATATTAAGCAAGCATCCTTTAAGAATACAGTCCGGCGATTCTCCAGATTATATTTTACAGACAAGAAAACTAATGAATCACGAATATTTGAATTTCAATTGAAAAATTCTCCATCAAATTTTAGGACTTATCAAGGTCACACATTCTTCTGTATGCAAATATCGGAGGCACCAGGTTTACGTGACGCCTAACAAACAAAAAGGGATAAAGTTACAATATACACATTTTAAATGTATATACTAACAACCAAAAGCTGACGAATAGTGAATATGTTTGGGTTTATTTATGCTTCAAAATAACTTTTTAAAAACTGGTATATTCTTTTGGAAGAGATGATTTTTCTTGGGATTGAATCGAGAATAACGCATTATCAAATCAGCCAGTTATTTTATTGTTTTTAATAACACGCGAATAATGATAGTTTTTTTTTAAATAATAATAATAATAATAATAATAATAATAATAATAATAAACTGTCAATATTCAAGGACCTTGAAATAGAAATCTCAAAAATGTGGCACATGGGAACATCAACAATCCCTGATGTAGTTGGAGCCCTTGGACTTGTTGGAAAAGATTCCAGTAGGCTGATTGAAGGGATCCCTGGAAGTCCATGCCTCAAAGAGATACAATAAATTGTTCTGACAAGTATAGCCCACACTTTACAAAGGGCTTTATCTATGTAATTATTATTTTTTTATTTTTTTTTGCAGTGGAAAGTGTCATGATGCCATTTCTAACCTTAGGTTCCTGGGCGGGACCCGAAAAGAAATGTGTAAACGCCAGATAGCAATAATTATATAAATAAAAATAATAATAATAATGTAGAATTTCAAAATTATCAAATTATAAGGACCTACAAATCGAAGTTACAAAAACGTGGAAAATTAAAACAACGATTATTCCTGTTGTGACGTAGGCATTGGATATAATAAAAACGGGTACCGAAAATCATATGAACAAAATTCCTGGACACTTTATTATCTTAACTTACAAAAGTTTATTTCGTGCGGAACTGTATATAATATCCGCAAAACCCTCTTCATCTAAATGAAACGTCTTGAATAAGCGTAGATATCTCTCCTACAGTGCTGTTTTTACACAAATATCCCGGAGAGGTCATAGTGATTTGGCACTTAAAATTATTCTCTGGCAAGATGATACCACACATATTGATAATAATAATAATAATAATAATAATAATAATAATAATAATAATAATAATAATAATAATATTAAAGACCACAAACAAAATAAGTGCCTCCTTATTGATATGGCAATCCCTGCAGACTGCACTGTGTCTTTGAAGATATTCGACAAACTGTCAAAATACAAGGACCTTGAAATAGAAATCTCAAAAATGTGGCACATGGGAACATCAACAATTCCTGTTGTAGTTGGAGCCCTTGGACTGGTTGGAAAATATTCCAGTAGGCTGATTGAAGGGATCCCTGGAAGACCATGCCTCAAAGAGATACAAAAAATTGTTCTGACAAGTACAGCCCACACTTTACGAAGGGCTTTATCTATGTAATTATTTTTTATTTTGTTTGCAGTGGAAAGTGTCATGATGCCATTTCTAACCTTAGGTCCCTGGGCGGGACCCGGAAAGAAATGTGTAAACGCCAGATATCAAAGGAAATAAAAATAATAATAATAATAATAATAATAATTATAATAATGAAGGAAGCCAACAAATTCAAAATTTCATAAGGGTTAAATGGTGCAAATAAACCAGAATACACCATCTGTCAAGGCAAAGAAGCAAATGCAAAACATAATGGCAAGATAAGCCTCTTCAGAGTCATTCCTCTTCCTGTACCAGACAAGATGATGTAAACAAACCCAGTACCCATCAGTGGTTACGTAGTGCAGGGTTGAAAACTGAAACCGAACGTTTTATTCTTCCCTCACAGGACCAATGCTTGCTAACTAGAAATTATCACGCACACATATTTAATAATTGATAAAACGAAATGCAGATTCTGTGATAAATATCCAGAAACAATTGACCATATTGCAACAGGTTGCGCTGTGTTAGCAACCACTGAATATAAAACTCGACATGATAGAGTGGGTCAATAACTGCACTGGAAAATACACAATACAGATTTTAATTTATCAGTGAAGATCTTCAAATAAAACTAGCAAAATAAATGGATCTAGAAGGGGAAAATGTAAAAACAAAATCTGGCACGTGGGGACACCAATAATTCCAGTTGTATTTTATTCGAACTGATTGGAAAATATTCAGATAGACTCATTTAAAGGGATTCTTCGTATTCCATGCCTTAAAGAACTGCAAACAATTGTACTCACAATCACAACCTTATCTAAGTAAAATGTGTTTCATCTTAGGTTTTGTTTTTATTTTGTTATAAAAAAAATGGAGAGAGGTAGATGTCATGAAGCCATTTCTGTTTGTGGATCTCGGGTTCAGACCCCGAAAGAAATACATATACACCAAAAATCAAAGTTAATAATAATAATAATAATAATAATAATAATAAGAAGAAGAAGAAGAAGAAGAAGAAGAAGAAGAAGAAGAAGAAGAAGAAGAAGAAGAAGAAGTATTAACGTATGACAGTAAAACGGCCTGTAATAAAAGTTATAAAATCGATCACTCTGTTAGCTTGTCTGAGTGTGTGAGAATTTCTTTCAGGCAACAAAAGATGTTTAATCCTGAAAAAAAAAACGCACGAGAAGAGAATTTATATCATTTACATTTGTATATTCATTAAAATCTGAATTGCAAGCATAATATAGATATACTGGACAATATACTCAGAGACGAAAAAGAAACTTGAGGCAACAGATATCTGTTTGTTCTTTTTATATATAAATAATTATATAATGTAACCCTACACTGCCACCAACACTGCGTTCTTTGTAAAGTGACGCTTGGGGATTCGAGCATGCCGTTCACTTTCGCTTGTGTTTTTTGCGATGTGTGTCGTCGATATTAAAACTGAATTCCAGTGAGTAAATACTTTATTAATAATTAGTTTTATTTTTTTTTTTTTTTACCTGGTTCTTGCTAAAATCTAATGCCTGCTAACCTTATTTTCCTCAGTTTATTTTATTTTATTTTTTCTTCAAGTTTGTTTTTAATATAGGCCTCTGGGACTATAATTTGTTAGTTCACCTGATAGCCAATGTTTGAGATTTCAGTTTATTTCTATCGTCAACTGCCTCCATTGAAACTTGCCGGCTCGAAAACTTTCTGGTCAGAGACTATTGTCTTCTGTAGGTGCCAGTTTGATTTGAACTTTCTCCTACAAAAAGGCCTCCCCCGGCCCACTGTTATGGTTGTGTAGTGGAATGGTCGTACGACCCCCCCCACACACACACACACTGCCACCAACACTGCGTTCTTTGTAACTTGACGCTTGGGGATTCGAGCATGCCGTTCACTTTCGCTTGTGTTTTTTGCGATGTGTGTCGTCGATATTGAAGCTGAATTTCAGTGAGTAAATACTTTATTAATAATTATTTTTTATTTTTTTATTTTTTTACCTGGTTCTTGCTAAAAACTAATGCCTGCTAACCTTATTTTTCTCAGTTTTTTTTTTTTTTTTCAATTTTGTTTTTAATATAGGCCTCTGGGACTTATACTAAGTTAAAACTTAGTACCATATGTCTTTCCTATCCCCCAGTACCCTCAACTTGTATATGCCCTGCAACTATCCCAAATTCATCACCCCCACTGTTTTGTTCTGTCATCGTTGTATATGTTTTATGTAATTGGAGAAGGTAGGCTTTCCTACCGCCCGGTCAACACTCCTCCTTCTTCTATTGGACGCGAGTAGAGGCCCAAACCTTGTTTCGTGTTTAGGAAGGGGTTCCCGGATCTCTTTCTCTCTCTCACTGGCCTCTGTACTGGTGCCGCTGTGTTTCTCCCATGATGCGCGCAGTCTGTGGCATTGCCTGTTCATTCTGAGGGTACACGGTTGACAGTTACCTGGTTGCTGTTTCCGACTCGTAGTTAGGAGCCCTAACTCTTGCGTAGCGTCTTGAGCGGCCGCTCTGATCAACAGTTGCATAATATCGGGGTGTCTGTAGTGCCATGTCGCGCATGGATAGGTGTCCCTGCAGTCATTTCCGGTGGGCAACCCTGAGGCCACATTATGAATCTTGCTGTGCCAAACCCCCTCTCTGTTCGCGTCATGGGTATCAACCGTCGGCTTCCTTTAACTCAGGCCTTCTCTCTCTTTCCAAAACCAATTACCAACATGAATAACAAAAAACTGAAATACAAACCTAAACCAGCCTTCCAAAAATCACCCAAACCTCTAAATATCTCCTTCTCTAACATCCGCGGCATTAGAACCAACTTCTGCAGCGTTGAGTCTTTCCTCATAGCTAAGTGCCCGGATATACTCGCCCTGTGTGAGACCAATCTTGACTCCTCTATCCCTTCCTCTGATCTCTCTATCCCTGGATACCTCCCACTCCTCAGAAAAGACTCTCTAACTCACATGCATGGCCTGGGTGTCTACGTCAAGGACCATCTCCCTCTGGCTAGAGAGACCTCTCTCGAATCGCCGGATCATTCCTACTTGTGTCTCCGCCTATCTCTTCTCAATGCTGTAAGCTATCTTTTCTTCCTCTACCGCTCTCCATCCTCTCAGGACTGCGGGATACTCGATGTCATTTCTGACAGCATAGATAAGGCCCTCTCTGTCCATCCGTCCGCTCACATATTTGTGTTTGGTGATTTTAACGCCCATCACAACCAGTGGCTACAGAACGCTACCACTGACCTCGCTGGCGTACATACTCTCAACTTTTCAATCTCTCAATCCCTCACCCAGATAATCGATTTCCCCACGCGTTTTTCCTACAATCGTGACTGTAAGCCCTCACTCCTCGACCTGTGTTTTACCTCCATCCCTGAGTTGTGTAGTGCCACGCAGCTCTGTCCTATCGGTAACTCCGATCATGCTGTCGTGTCTGTTAGTATCTCCTTCAGCCCCACCCCCTGCAAAGAACCTCCTACCACCAGAACCACTTTCTGCTACCAACGGGCTGACTGGGACTCGTTTCGGGACTTCCTCCGCGATGTCCCCTGGGATGCTGTATTTAAGCTCCCCACTCATGAGTGTGCTTCTGAGTTCTCTTCCTGGAACAAAGCCGGTATCGAAGCTTTCATCCCCTCCAGGAAATTCAAGGTCAAACCGCGCTCCTCCCCCTGGTTCACAGCTGCTTGCTCAGCCGCCATTGCCCATAGGAACCACTTCTTCCACCGTTTTCGTATAGAAAACTTCCAAACTATTGATCTGTCTAAGTATCTCAGAAAGCCCTGGCCACGTCTTCGGAAATGAAAGGACGTTAAAGAACTAAAAATTGGCTTATTTATGCAGGGGGTAACTGAGACCAACAGATCATAATTTCTTTTCATATGCTGATGTAAATGTTTCTTTGGAATTGGATTCAAACATAAATTGTTAACACTTTCATGGCTCATCAGCCTAGTACTATCTAAATAAATAATCGTCAAATTCTGTCTGTTCGTTCATGGCTTTTTGGAACAAGGATGCTTTTGGGAATGAAAATCTATCCTTCGTATAGAGTTTGAACATACAGAATTCGGATTTTTCTACGGATGAGGAGGGAACAGTTACGAATTCTCATTTTAAAATAACTTCAAAAAATTAGTGATTTTAAAAGTTTTATTACATATCGAGTTTAAAGTAGCACAAAAACTTTATGAATTTAAATACTTTTTTTTAAAATTCAGTTTAAAATAACTCCAAAACTTTGTGATTTGATGAAAGTTTATTTCTTCAAAACATCAAGAATCGGAGTACCAATGAGTGGTTTCGTGCAGTGAGATTTTGAAGTTCCGCAGTATCTGTGATTTGCAAAACTCAACTCAATCGATGTTCCACGGAGTTTGTGATTTAAAGAACTCAGGTTTGGGTCTGAACTGGAATTTGGCACCAAAACGTTCTCTTGGCCGGAATTGTACATAATGCGAATCATAGTTAAAACGGGGCTTTGAAGTTGCACGGAATGAATTGATGAATTTAAGGTTATTTCTTCAAAATAACATATAAAAATCTAAAGACCAGAGCTGTAAGGTAAAACGGGGAAGAAATGCAGAAGAAACGTCAGAGAAACTAAAAGACCTCTAAGGGTAAGGGAGAGTAGAGCAGAAGAAACACCAGATCAGGTACAAGACCATTGAGGGAAAGGGAGAGAAGATCAGAAGAAACACGAGAGGAAGTAATAGAACTCTAAGGCAAAGGGAGAAAAGAGCAGAAGAAACACCAGAGGTACAAGACATCTAAGGCAAAGGGAGAAAAGAGCAGAAGAAACACCAGATGAGGTAAAGACCATTAAGGGAAAGGGAGAGAAGATCAGAAGAAACACCAGAGGAAGTAATAGAACTCTAAGGCAAAGGGAGAGAAGAGCAGAAGAAACACCAGAGGTACAAGACCTCTAAGGCATAGGGGGAAAAGAGCAGAAGAAACACCAGATGAGGTACAAGACCTCTAAAGGAAAGGGTGAGAAGAGCAGAAGAAATACCAGAGGAGATACAAGATAGGAGACAAACAGATGCTGCAAACCATAGAAGATCAAGAGCATCTACAGCATCAGAAGAGGTACAAGCCAGGAGACAAGCAAATATTGCAAAACAGATAAGATCAAGAGCATCTCAAACATAAGAGGAGATGCACACAATGAGAGAAGCAAATGTTGCAGAAAAGAAAAAAGTCAAGAGATGTAGATGACAGTGAAACAGGCAGGAACGGCAAGGGAGAGATCAAGAGGTGTAGATGCTGACATCCAGACTTCATTTAGAAGATAAATATATGCTGTAAATCATAGAAGAGCAAGGTCTTTGGAAACACCTGATGAAAGACATATCAGGCTGGTTAGTCATAATCATAATCATGCTAAAAGGTGGGGGCAGCTTCATTTTTAGCCTCTGTAAACTGTCTTTTTAGAACAACAGTGACAGTGACTATTGAAATTATCCAAAGATATTCTGGTTAACTCGAGATTTTGAAGTTCCATGGTATGGATTGAGCAATTCAAGGTTAGTTATTCAAAATGGCATGGGGCCCAGAGCTCTAAGGCAAAGGGAGAGAAAAGCAGAAGAAGCACCAGGGAAGGCGCAAGCTAGGGGACAAGCAGAAGCTGCAAACAATAAAAGGTGAAGAGCATCTCAAACAACAGAAGAGTTACAAGTCAGGAGAGAACCAAATGCTGCAAGATCAAAAGCATTTCAAACATAAGAGGAGATGCACACAATGAGATGCTGCAAGGAAGAGATGATCAAGTGATGCAGATAACGCAAGGAGCGAAGCATATGCAGCAAGGAAGAGAAGATCATGAGCAGCACAGGATGATATTTAGCAGAGAAATAGATACTGCAAACCGTAGAAGAGCAAGAATTTTGTAAACACCTGAGGAACGTTATGCCGGACAGGGTAGAGACAATCACAATCATGGTAAAAGGAGTGATACTTCTTTTTGAGACTGTCCAAGCTGGCTTTTCAATACAATTGTGACAGTGACTATTCAAATCATCCAAAGATATTTATTGGATCTATGTTCATTCAGTGTAACCATCGTAATAATCTCAGATTCATATATGATCCAGATGCGATGTGTTGTAACAAAGGAAAAATACCGCTGGAAAATCTACCAGTTCCTCGTGAATCAAAACTCTTCCACCAGCACATCAGAAGCTACAGTAACTATTTTTCAATTACCTTATTTGGAACCAAAGATGCTACCGTTGCAAGATGGACAACAACTTGAAGAAATCAGGGCAGAAGTTAGCTGAAAAGTACGCACGGAGGGCGGTTTTTAATCTAATCAGAGTTATTTTCTTTTATTGGCTTTTGATTTTAATAAGATTATGAGTGTATTTTTTTAAATCTTACGACTCAAATGATTCAAATGTGAAAAACTATTTGAAGAAAATATATTGATAGTTCCTTTAATAATCATAGGGTTAGAAGATTAATTGTACAAAGCATAAGACAATGACGGAAAGAATTTAGATCCCCATTTATATGCAGATCTGAGACTACTTTTGGTAATCAATATGGGCTACTTAAGCTTCACGGTTTCTACGATCTTCAGGTGACTACACACACACACACACACACACACACATATATATATATATACATATATACATATATATATATATATATATATATATATATATATACAACAAATTGATTTTATTCCATTACTTGCTAAATAATATGTTTATAGAATATAATGTTAAGGTCAATCCGAAAGATTGATGTTCTTTCCCATCATCTTATTCCCGAAGTTTATCATTACTTTAAATATCAGGCTAACTATATAATAGTTTAGGTCAGAGGTTGGAAGCACATAGAAATCAATATATACGAGTCAGTATTCGGAAAGGCAATACGGAAAATTTTCAAAGAGGCGTTAATTTATTTAGGTCGTTGATAGCTGAGAATTTATTAAAGAAATATCAGTTGCCACTCTCACTAACCAATATTATCAGTGCTAAAAAAGCATCATTCTGATTTTGAACATTTGAAATTGTGTATATAATTTGTACTGTCATTCTAGGCTTCCTTGTTTTGCAAACGTCATGATTATTAGGCTTAACTTTAATGATATGTAACTATATTAATTAAGTAAAACTAAAGATTAATAACGAAAGCTTGATTATATATTGATATAAAAATACTGTTCATCATATAATAAAATAGTTTTCTAATTCTAGTAACTGGTGGTTCGATTAAATAAAGAGAAATTGTTCTCAATCGATGCTAGTCTAATTCAACTGCAAAATATTCATTCAGTCAATGAACTTGATTACTGAACCGTTTGAAACAACTATGGACTTTTCATTAACCTTTGACACTAGTCATGATATAAGAGATTGTTTACCTTCTCGTCTCTCACACATAAATCACATATGATGGAAGAGTTATAAAATCTAATGTCATATATCTCTGTGACTTTCTTTAATACAGTAAATGACAATAAAGCTTAGCTATAGATACAAAAACGATTTTTTTAGGATAAGTAATAAATAAATTTGTGTAATTTAAAACCATAAGTACATTCGTCAGTCAGTCATGTGCCATGCGTGAAACACGCTTAGGGGATAATGTATCTTTCGATACATGACTGATGAGGCAGTTTCTTCCCCGCAGTAGGTTGCCATTTATTTCTGCGGTAGAGCAGTTACCGTCCAAGGCTATAGAACCCGGTCTGTCCTGCTATTTGCCCATAGCTGGCGGGGCGAAGAAAGGGATTCATACCTTTCCGAAAGGGTATTAGCACGTAATTGAATGAAATGGATCCGACTGGAATTCGAACTCGGCTCTCCGATTCCTCAATCCAAGCTGCTATCCATTACTCCACAGCGCCTCATAAGTGCTAAAACAAATATAGAGACGTCTTTTTGTCTATGCTCGTAACGAGTGCAAGCGTGTCCTCAATGAAGCGAAGTTACTGTTTCTGATTGAATGAAACAACGTATAGCATCTCGCAAGTTCGTTTCTAGGGATTATTGACGTCTCCGCCAGTGTGTTGTAAACAACAGAAATGGCTCAATCCCTCCTCTATTCAACTAATTCGAAGTCCTGATATCTACAACAGTTAAGGTGGAATGCTTTGCACGGAAATATTCTTCCAATTCAACACTCGGCCTGCCACAACTGATTCCCGCTCTAGAACTGAGTCTATACTGAGTGATAAGCTCATAATCCCGTCACTACTTTCGTTCATAATTTCTAAATTAGACTTCCATGAGGCAAAATGGGAGTGACGGGATACCAGAAATGCGCTTCCGAGCTGGACCTAGTTCTCTCCAAACTACAAATATTGTCTGGCTGTTTCCTACTTTCGAGCTTGTTAGAAGTCCTCCTCTGTAGGCCCTATTTTAAAGAATTCTGGAGAACCTTCTGACCGCTCTAACTATCAAACTATTAGTCTCGTACTATTTTTCGGCAAAGTATTCGAGTCTTTAATCAATGCTGAACTGGTTAAGCATTTTGTCTCTCACAACCTACACTCTCACAAACAATATGGACTCCGTTTCTCCCAGTCTACCGCTGATGTGCTTCCGGCCCATCACTGAAAATGTATATCAAGCTCTTGATAATAACCCTGAAACTCGAGTTGTGGCTCTAGGTATTTCAATTTAATAGGGTTTGATATGCTGGTCTTCTATATAAGCTACAGAGCTACGGTATTGCAGGACGATTGACTAATTTAATCCAGTCATTCCTATCAAATCAAGAAATGAATGTCGTTCTGAACGGGCTCGCTTTCAGATCATTTCTCACGAACGCGGGTGTCCCCCGAGGTTCTATCCTGGGTCCTACGCTCTTCCTGATCTTCATCAATGATCTTCCTGATGTCATCAGTTCCCAAGTAGGCATCTATGCAGATTACACTATCATTTAGTCTTGTCTCAGTAGCAAATCAATGACAGCTGACAAAGTTAACCTGGCCGCTGCTCTTGAATAGGACCTCTAATCAGTGGTTAACTGCGACAGGAAATGAATTGTAAATTCTAATACCTCCAAAGTTAAACTGCTCTCATTTAAACACCATAAGAAACTTCCCTGTCCGCCATCATCATGTCTGATGCTCGACTCCAAGAGAGTGTCTCACTGCGCCTTCTTTGCCTCATGTTTTCAACTGACTTGAAGTGGAACAACTACAGAATAGCTGCGTCTACTGCAAAGAAAGTTGGTTCATTGTGTGGTGCCAGAATGTTTTCTCATCAGAGTCCACCTTGAAAATTTACAAATTTACCATTCGTCCGTGCTCTGAATACTGTTTTCATATCTGTTCAGGCGGCCCTGCTTTTCATCAGGAGATTCTTGACAAAATTCAAAGTAGGATCTTGTTGTGAGACCGATACTTTCCTACATCATGGACTCTCCCAGTATTATATTATTATGTGAATGGTAGTATCATGGGAGTAGCACCAGTAATGCGCAGCCGCGTACGATACCAATATCGGACACCACTGGATAGTAAGCTCTGCTTACTCTTACACTATTCTTTGTAACTTTTCCGTTTAATATATCTTTCGTACCTCTAACCCGTGTTCCGTGTTTTTATTCCGTGGCCCCTACTTCGGGTCCACATCAAATCTGTAATGTAATCGATCGTGACTTGGCATTTTGATTTCAATCAGATTTTCACAGAAGTGATGTGGTTTCACTCGGTCTTTTCTGCAAATATGTTCGTGAAAACTATTCTGATGAGATCTTTAACCCTGGGCCCCGACTACCAGATTATGATTTAGGACTCACCCTTTTACTGTTAAGAAAACTAAATATTACCGCCACTTCTACTCGAACGGTTTATTTGCTCGCACTTCCCGACAGTGAAACTCCGTTCCGCTTACTTGCTTCCCTGATACAATCTTCAAAATATTAAATGCAACGTCAATCGTCATGTTCTGTTGCCTTGAATCCCGTTCATCTTCCATCCTTCCCTCAATCCCCCCCATACCCAGTCTTTTCTCTCATTTTCACTCTCTATAATCCCCTGCGTACTAGTATCAGTTGGAGTGAAATGATTAAATGAAAAACTCAATTATAATTTAATAATATAATTTTAGTATTTTCACAGACACACATAACTCTGCATTTTTGTGTGTGCCTATGTACGTGTCGGTATGTCTCCATCAATGATGACAAAATGATAAGAGTTTGATATTCAGATATGTCGTTTGATATCAATATGAGGGTGTAGGGAGACTACAGTTGTTTCCCTTGGGTCGGGCTAACGGAAGTTCAGCCCCTTAGAGACGAGGACTCTCCTGTCTCCTCTTCCTTTTCGTCACTTCCGTTTTTAGGAAGCTCTGCCCTTTTTACTTGCGACCACCGGAGTCCACAGACGTGGAAATTGGTCTGCTGGTACCCAGCCTAGCGTGGAGAAAGAAGTAAGTCATGTTAACTCATCTATGGACAGTCAACAGCCCTAAAGTTTGTATGGCATTTCTCTGTTCTCGTTAAACACCCTCGGTCCTTTGGACTATATGAACAATCTTGTGTTTGGGACATGTAAACCTTTTTAATATGTGTATATAATTTGTTTGCATTATTAAATGTCTTGTTGGGTACGGTCCCGTATTTCGTCTTTCTGTATCCTCATTCGGTGTTAGTGTATCAGTGGCTACACTAATGCCAATATTAGTATCGGTGTCCTGTTATTGGAATGCTAAAGCGTATTATTCTTCCTAACACGAAATAGCCCTTAAATTGTGGCTAGCTGGTACACCCCATAATAATAAGGGTAATGATATCAAAGATTATATTCAAAGAAAACTTCTGTCAGCGTTCTTCAGTTTATTCAGAGCAAATTTCATGAACTGAGTATTTAAATATATGAGTCCGTAAATTATCAGTGATGCATAATTATTTTGTTAAACTTTAATTGCCTATGCACTCTAGTGCCGTCATTTCTCGCAAGATATCTACTTGTTCCGCCTCAGGTTAAGCACAATAAATATGTATATGCGGGAGAATGTCCATACATCTGGATGGCCGACAGAAACGCGAAAATTATTGATAATATAACGACATTCATTAAGATGTGCTAAATCGTAGCCTGATATGTTTAACTGGTGATTTTAATGTGAATCACCAAGTAATGCGCTTAATATTCCCACTGACATAAAAAGCATGAAAGATGATTATTTTTAAATATATATTACTAGCAGCATGACCCGGCGTTGCCCGTGCTTGATTCAAAAATCGTACGACTCATACAGCAATCGCTATCACTTGACTTAAAATATTTTTGCCCTTCCTTGCCTTTAAAGAAGTCCCCTTTGCCGTGCTGATGTTGCTACATGCCTTACTCCTTGCATATCTCACACTGCGAATTTTTTCTAAGCTCTATACTAAACATTAAATCTGTTACGAAAAAAGAACTAAACAAACTGAACGCAAAACGATCAGTTTTAAAAAAAGGACTCGTAACTGGAAAAACCGAATGAAAAAAGAATGTTAACAACAAATACATTTTCACACCCAACCCAGTACTGCGGAATCAGAATCAACGTTGAGTTTAAGCAAGCTAATGTGCCAATTGGAGTAAAGTGCCATGCAGATTTAAATTTTTCCCACTTGTGACGAATGCAGCTATCGATTTTTTTTGCATGCAAGAATGCTAGTTAACATTCGTGTCAGTCAGCTGTTGGCTCTCACGCTAGCCAAGTCAGCTATAGGCTCTCACTCTGGCCAGTAGAAGATGGACGCAAACTACATGAAAACTGCCGTAGAAGCATGAAAAAATCGATTATTGTCACTATCGATGGCAGTTGGGAAATACAAAGTCGGTCTTATCCTTCCTGCTAACTTGTAAATTTTGGTGCAAATCCGTCGAAATTTGTGGCCATGCATTCGTTACTCTCACACCCCCACCCCCACACACATTGTCTCTTTTATAGATACAGATGCAAAACATAGTTTAATCATGTAACTGCAAACCAATATATATATATATATATATATATATATATATATATGTATATATATATATATATATCATAAAGAAATCATAATGAGCCAGGTACAACCTACATAAGTTTCACAACATGTGATCATCAGGGTGAACTGGGTCTATTTTTTTTCGCTCTACCTAGTGCATTGAGCCCTCTCCGTTTTAACTTATTACTTGCTGTTTTTCTTTGTACCAGAGATTTAATGTATTGGACGATTTCTTTCGCCCTGTTCCAAGGTTTCTGGTGTTTGTTTTTTTTTTCATTTTTCCTCGGTTGCCAATTTATTTTAAAATTGTGCTATCCAGGTTTTTTTTTTTGCTATCCAGGTTTTTTCAACCACCGAGCTTAAATAGGTTTGCATTACATATATATATATATATATATATATATATATATATATATATATATATATATATATATATATATATATATTTAATTTACGAAAAACAAGGTAATCCGTATGGATAGACCCAAGGAGGATAAATATAAATATATATATATATATATATATAGAGAGAGAGAGAGAGAGAGAGAGAGACAGAGAGACAGAGAGAGAGAGAGAGAGTGATATAGAGAGACAGAGAGGGACAGAGAGAGAAAGGAAGAGATGTAGAGAAAGAGAGAGAAGGTGAATGGATATCTTTCAGGATTTATACATCAGAAGCCATTTAAAATCGTGTTCTAATAATAATCTAAAAAAAAGGTTTATTCTTTTCCAAAAAGTGTAAATTAATTGTTGGTGAATTATCGATTCATTAAATATCAAACAATTGATTTGTTTGATACTTTTCAAAAGAAACAGATATAAAATTATTGATGCCACTCAATTTTAATCAAACACATGAGTGCCACAATGATCTTTATTTCTGCAGATATTTATCTTGAACATACATACATATATATTTTCATTTTTTTAAGGCATTCCACGCCAAGCAAGGTGGGACGCCACTAGCACGCAAGGGGTTACAGAGAGTAGGAGCGAGAGCAAAGAGGAGTGATAGAGGAAAGGATGAAAGGAAGGTTAGGGGATAGATCAGCGCATCTTGAGACGTCGATTGACATTACATTTGAATAGTTGGAGATTATAGCTATCAGGAAAACAAGAAATGGGGAGTTAGTTCCACAAGACATGAAGCTATTGGAGTAGAAGAGACAGCTACATTTTAACAGTTTCGACAGTGAAAGGGTATATACAAATATATTTAAATTTGTTGTCTAAAATTAGCGTTTATTATGTTGAATATACATAGCATAATCCAATAGATGTATCGAAGCTCTGATCCTAACATGCCGTTTTACTCCAAACTCTAAATTTGGATAAGTAGTACTGTGGAAATTTACAAATTAAGTACCTAGTTATCTACTGGTCACTATCCTGAAAGCATTCTGCTGACCTTAAAATACGTCAAATTCTAGTAATTTTATGCATTTTGACGAGTATTCTTGATTTCTAATATATATATATATATATATATATATATATATATATATATATATATATATATATATATATATATATATATATATATATATATATATATATATACAGCATGAATTTAAACTGAACTTTGCATGGATGTACTTGGTAAGGCTTCCATTGTGTTAATGAAAAACATTTTAAATGCAATTTGTTTTTAGTGTCCTTGATTATATAAAATATATGTCATCATAGTTTTCCCTATGGCTTATATACATTGGCGTCTGGGCTTGCAGTTTTTCAATCAGAATGCAGCAACTCACATTAAAGATATCGGTTACCACAGACACTGTTTGTATGCTATCAAATATTTACTGATATTGTTTAAATCCCGCTTTTAACCCGATTGCTCATATCTTTTTCACACCACGCGTGTGGGTTTCAATATTCTTGTTTGTTTGTTTTGTTTTTACACTATGCCCATTCAGAAGCTGGGCATTATAGCAATCGCTGTTTTTTCTGTCATTTGTTGCTCCCGTCACTTTTCCATAGCAAACACTCTTTGGGATTCTTTGTAATTTCATAACATTTAACCAGAAGATTTAGTGGGTGTGGGGATGCTGCAATGGATATCAGCTCGAAATGAAAAATCCGACAGTCAAGTTCGAATCCCAGTCAGGTTCGTGACATTCACTTCCGTGCAAATACTCTTGGAAAAGGTATGAAAATATATATTTCCCCCCTCACCTCGGTTATGGGTCTTCTAAAAAGAAAATCATTGTTATTGTTCTAAAGAATTGTTAATTCACTCGCAAAAAAAAATTATTTATACAATCCAGAATATGTTTCTCGTTCAAAGTGTTGATAAGCCGTAAAAAATACAAAAACAAACATTCAATCAATCAGAAACGTTATGTATTTTACTATGCATTTCTACCAGATTCTCTTGCCTTTAACAGTGATTTCCCAAGCGTAGCTTAGATGTGGCACAAGGCCGAAAATATGGCGTACCCAGTAAGGATCGAACTCACTACTCAGTCGTAATTGTTCTAGCGAGACAAACTTGCTAACCATTACACCGACTCAGCGTGCCCGCTCTTGCGTTTGATATATACTTTGTGATTTGAACTCTGCATGCATTGGCTGGTGACAGAAGATACAGCAGTCTTGTTCTGTTTGTTAGAGGCAGCTATTTAGGTTCCAATTTTCTGTAAAACCGCCTCATTATTCATATGCTATTTCCATGGTAATATAAGTATATTTCGGTAGAACGAACACTCTCCCACTTCTTCGTCTACATTCGATGTGATATCGGAAAGTAGATGTTACATAGCCGTCCATAATTTGTTCTTTGTTTGTCATATGCTCCAATCCTGCCGTCTGTTTCTGCACTACTCATATAGGTACATTTCGATGCTTGCTTAAGTTTGATATCCTCCATAGGTAACACTGTTATATAGAAATAAAGTGTCGATGCCGCCACTTGAGTTTGAACAGAGATCGCCGGTGAGCAAACACGGGCGTTCCCATTACTGAATTAAGTAGACCACGTGATCATAGAGAAAACGCATATATGGGACGTAGCGTGTGTTTAATTGAATGCATTTCTATTCCATCCTCTATTACTATACGGATCACCATTTCTACTCTGTCCTCTATTACTATACGGATCGCTATTCTCTGTTCTCTTCTCTATACTATTCTCTGTTCGGAGCAACACGATGGTTACTTTTTGAGCGAGTACTATTGAGCAAGTACTATTATTGCGAGTGTTATTCGAAGGCGTCTGACACCGGTATTGTTCAACGGCGTTACTATAGTTGTATCTGTGATTACAAAGTCTTTACTACAACGAGCATTACGAAAGTGAAAACGAGTATTCGTTGACATTACAAAAATGACAATGTGTATTCGTTGACATCACAAAAACACACACAACTGTTTCTGTTGCAGAGAAACATTTATTCTTATTTTACAGTAAATAGTTAATTAAAACACTGAAAGGAAATAAAAAGAAAAGACAAACTTCGACATAAAATAATCCAGAAAATCTTAAAATGATGATAAATCCATTAGGATTAAGTTTTATTAGATACAGTGGGCTTGCAAATGCACATTTGGCATATTCGAAACATTTTTCAAGTGATATACTAAGTCTGAAAAGTAAAAACTCTCGGCACTTCAGAACTACTCTAACTTTGCTGGGACTCATATACATTAGAATAATTTGCCGTGCCTCTTATTTAACCTGATGCTAAAACCTTGTGCCCGTCTTCGTTTCTATCTCCCTACTATTTCAGCCATTGTATACTAGAGCCTTCTTCACATATTGCATTTGCATTCGGTAAGCTCGACATTTTGAACGGAATCCCTTACTCATTTCAAGGTGTTATATTCTCATCCCACTTTCTGTGCTCAGTGGATATCAGTTAATTCCTTCGAGCCTGTTCACCAGATAATTGTTCAAGAGACACCTGGTGTTGTAGGTTAAAGCATTGGTTACAGTATATTTGCTTTCCTGGCAAGAAATGTTATATGATCTTACTCAGTAGAAGAGACGACTCGAATGGGAACAGAGCAGGGGAATTAATAGATACGAGATAAACCCTAATCAAAAAGGCCATATCGTACTCCGTGAATTGTAAAAATGTTTCGGTTCAAAATTTCGACATGTGAAGAAGACCGGAGATTTAAACCACCGAAGCGGTGTGAGTAAAACAACAAAAAAGACGAACATTCTCGTCAGAATGGAAAGCGTAATAGTGATTATTCCGCAAGCCAATAATGCTGATAATAACGATACTTTATAAAGGGTGTTCCAATAACTTGGACCGATTTTAAATATGAATTAAGTTAAGCGTCTAATAATTTTTTTTCTTTTTCTTTCAGATTTAACAACTTAAGTCTTTGGCAATTTCAACCATGGAAAGATTAATTATCAAACAATCTGTTAAAGTTATTGAAGCCTATTACGAAAACGGACGTTCAAACAGAATTTGAAAGAGAAGTCGCATCATTTCTCGAAACAGGGAAGTCAATTGGCCACCACAATCGTGCGACTTGACTCCTTTAGATTTCTTTATTTGGGGTCATCTCAAAAGTAAGGTCTATGCCAACAAGCCAACAACTATTCAGCAGCTGAAGGATGACATAATAAGGCATATTGGTAAGATCGAGGAGGAACTATGCAGAGTCGTCGTCAAAGATTTTGACCATCGAGTGGTGTGCCGCCAAATCCTTGATGGACATTTGGGTGATATTATTTTTCACATATAATTGGCATGTCTTAAATAAAATGAGCCAATAAATAAATAAATTTTCACCAACAACACAGATTTATTTACTGCTGACTTTGATCCATCTTAATGAAACACCCGTATATATAATCCATCTTAATTAAACACCCCTTAGTTAGTTTCTGATCTTTTGGATTTGATCAAAATTCGCGTATTTTTAATGTAATTTTTAGAGGATTAATTCTGCATAGTTGCATTTACTGGCGCATTTTTATAGGAAATCATTGAAACATTCTTTAAATGAATATTATAAATGGCAGATAGGCTTAACTTGAAACTGCTTTTTTTAATAATGACCTCACTCAAGAGGATTGGTGGTCAATTCAAAACAATCTTTTGTCATATTAACAAACCTTTTAGCCGTACTTTCCCATTTTTTTGTCTCAACTTCGAACAGCGCTAAGAAAAATAGTCCAGACAAAATGTAAGTTCCAAAATATTTGGCCAATTAAATCAGCAAACGATAAGTAAAAGGCTCTCAGGAAGATGTAGATAAAAAGTAATCAGTTCTATTCATTTGTTAAATTGATCAATACACGAGTCTGGTAACAGATGCCAAGCACCAAAGAAAACCCATGATCTACTCAGCCTTTTTCAAACTTTTTCTTGCTCTGACCAACAATAAGAAGCACATTTTGCATTGCGACCAATTATACCTACGTGTAGTAAATCAAATACAGACTCTGTTCACTTTGTTCATTTATTAAAAATGTCTTATGATACGGACACATTTGAATTGCGTGTATCTGTTTGCATGAATATAAGATTATTACTTTAAAATAACAAATTTAAAGGAAATTCCGTTATATGACGAGCAAAATGCATAAACTCAACGGGAACAGTCTATATATATATATATATATATATATATATATATATATATATATATATATATATATATATATATATATATATACGAGGGTCATTCAATAAATAAGTTGAATTTTTCGGTATAAGGACTTCTAATACAGATAGAAGCTTACACTTTTTTATTTATTTATTTTTTTTGTTTTACTTCTTTGGATTTAATTTCTTTTGCAGATTAAAAAAAACTTTGAGAGTTTTGGCGATTAACAAAGATGGCCGACCAAGAAGCATGCTCCAGGATTGAACAGCGGTCAGTTATCAAGTTTTTGGTTGCTGAAGGGTGCAAACCAGTTGAAATTCATAGGAGAATGTCAACTGTGTATGGTGCCACATGTTTCAGCCAAAACAATGTCTACAAGTGGGCTAAATTGTTTAAAGAAAGGCGGAGCAGTGTTGAGGATGAAGACAAGCCTGGGAGGCCTACAGAAGTGAGGTCTCCTGAGGTGATCGAATCAGTCAATGACCACATTCAATCTGACAGAAGGGTGACAATGGATGACATTGCATGGACTTTGAAAGACATAAAGAACAAACGCAGTGGTCATCAGTCAGAAGGAGTCATCTTGCATCATGACAACGCAAGGCCTCACACAGCAGCCCAAACGGTGCAGACCATCAACAAGCTGGGCTGGGAACTGCTCCCTCATCCCTCTTACAGCCCAGACCTTGCCCCTTCAGACCTTCACCTGTTTGGTCCTTTGAAAGCGTTCACGAGAGGTATGAAGTTTAAAAGTGATGATGAAGTCAAACGTGTTGTCAGTGACTGGCTGAGACATCAGTCCAAAGATTTTTACGCTGAGGGAATCCGGAAGCTTTTGCACAGATGGAAAAAGTGTCTGACAGTCCTGGGAGACTACGTTGAAAAGAAAAGTAAGCTTCTATATGTACTAGAAGTCCTTATACCGACAAATTCCCCTTATTTATTGAATGACTCTTGTATAGTCATATATATATATATATATATATATATATATATATATATATATATAAAATAAAATCTAATACGAGCGTACATCGGAGAAGAGCTAGCGATTATTTATGAGTGCTGCGCTACATTTGGAGTTGTTTATATTCTGCTCTTTGCTTTCATTTGCGTATTTAGTTTGTTTTATACTTTCGTCGCGACCCATTTTATTTATTTCGCGACACACTGAATGGTCGGGACCCACAGTTTCATGAATGTGCCTTTTTTTCGTTTTTGAGGAATGGTCTCTCTCTCTCTCTCTCTCACTCTCTCTGTATATAATATATATATATATATATATATATATATATATATATATATATATATATATATATATATATAAAAGGTTAATTGCCAGAGTTCAATCAGACCAGGAAACAGTAGTATTAAAATGTGTTCAATACCCGTGTGAAAAATAAAATTAACATGTAGCACTATTAACTTTAAAAATCATGAGATAATTTTAACATATATATAACATTAAACACATGTACACATCAACTGCTCCAGACCACCTGCAATCTTCAGCTGAGCGATGTGCTTCAACAAAGTTTCGGTCACAGTACCTCTCCACACGGTGAGCCCTCAATAGCTGGATGATGTTACGTAGTAACCGGTCTATGTTGTTAGTTGGACGCGACTCGATACGAATTTCTCTGTAATCCATGCACTACTTTCTCGCCACAAGTCTTTATTACCTTATTCGGCTCATGGATATCAGCACACTTGAGGAATCTATTTAAGGAAGGTGTGTTATTCTCCGTCTGAATTTGAAATCACGAACATTTGCCAGTTAGAATTTTTTACGCGTGTAAACCTTAAGAAATTCAGTATATTTTCCGTCATTTGGCAAAACGGATAAAAAAAAACACTACTTAGGTTTATGGATCAATTACTTCTTGTCATTCAAAAAGCACAAACGTTCACTAAATCCACCCTCACCGAACATGAATTTGGAAATTGGTACGACGTGCTCCAGCTATATTAGGAAAGATTGATGTGGCTGCTTGACTGTCTTCTGATAAGAGAGACGATTCAGTAAAATGACGAATTACATTGCGAAGGATATCTAACCAACTAAGCTAGGAAGATTTAATTGCTTATTTTTCTTACTTTGATATTTTCCATTCATTAAGAAGGCTCTCATCTAATTTAATGTAATTAGTGCAATGACGCAGCAGTTCGGCGCTGCGTAAAAAGCGTACTCGTTACAGTGTTAAGCCGTTCTCACAAGTCGGTTTGTTAATGCCCTAGCGAATTTCGGTGCACTAGGCTAGGCTAAATACAAACAATACTATTTTTTGTTTCACTTTACTTCATGCGGATGGATGACAAGTATTAAGATTAATCCACGTGCAATAGCAGCCATCTTGTTTTTTCTCGCTGTCCGGAAGTATTCCGTCCGGAAGTAAATTTTCAATACTAAGAGTGAAGAATTCTCTTTCTTGCGTAGGTTTATCTCCCCTAACATAAAACAGAAACGATTGGAGAGAGAGAGGGGGAGAGGGAGAGCAAATCTAGCATGTTCATAGATTAAATCATTGAAATTTATTGATGCCTAATATCTTGAAAAGTAGATCAAATTCAACAGAATTAATTAGATTTTCGCATTCATTGACACTGATTTTCCATAAAAACGTTAAAATACCCCACATTTTTTAAATATTTTTTTACACTTGTTATTAATGCAGCCATTATTTTTAGCTGTTTTTTTTTATGGAATTCGTATAGATACTTGATAGACCCGGCAATCATTCGTTTCTGGGTGTTGGCTACATTTTCCACGGCACAATTATTCTGACTCAAAAGAAAATGTGCCTTCGCATTCGAATGTTATCTTCAAATTTCTAATAGCATTTTCCAATGTTTTTACATAGCTGTGATTAAATGTTCTAATTAAATATTTTAAAAATATTTCCTATGTGGACCCATGACGAAAGCCTATTAAATATGACCTCGTCGATTTCTAATCAAGCGGAAAATGTCAGCTTGCTCACTTTGAATATCATTTGATTCTGGCATATTTTATACTAATTAACTAATTCAACATTTAATTAAGAAAATATTCCCTTGATAAAATGTCCTTGTTGAGAATTTTAACGAAAACAACCACTGCATTGGGAGTAAAACACGACAATTTAAAAATAAAAGAAATTTTGCAGGGAAAATATTTTGCACCACGTGCAGAAGATTGATTAGCGCCAATCATTCAAATAAAGAAAGAGTGAGAAGAGGAGTCATATGGGGATACTGTTTTTCAGAGGTCATTGCCCTTTCTGCTCTTGTAAATTTATTCTATTGGGGGATGCGCCGTACTAAACATGGCATAGAACCGTCGTTACCAAATGGGGTATGCACACCACACAGGGTGTCAAGTCGATTTTTAAGGGGGTTAATTCGAGAATTAGTTGTTAACAGCGAATTATTTCTAGTGAGTCGGTGTGAGTATGAGTGTATATGCAAGTTGAGACACACGGTGCATATACCGCGTCTAACAGCAAAATTGCCAGATTAAGTTTTAACCTTTGTCTATTCGAAATGATTAAAGATATCATAATGAACACTGCATTGAACAATAAGAATGCATTTAGCTCTAAATTGAAATGATGATCCCTCTTGCTCTTGTGACCACCTGATTCAGTTTTCCTTACCAATGTTCTCTCTTTTTTAAATTTATTCACCGTTCTTCTCATGGTTCTTGAATGGTCTTTGAAGTTGGAAGCCAGATTATGAATATTCATACCATTACTAAAGGTCAGACTCATCTTTTTTGTCTCACCCTTGCTCACATTTCTCATAGTGGGACTGAGACAAAACGATTTTAACCTGTTCTCTTTCTAGCTGAAAAACTTAATGGTGTCAAGATGCCTAAATGTCTTATAAAAAAACCTGGAAAAAAGAAACTCAATTAGTTTAGTGGTTTTATAGATATTAAGCATTCTATTGGAGGGACTCATGCGCTTACACGATTTGAACAATTTTGGTGTTACACCCGGTCCAGTATGCATACATAGAATATATTTGTGTACATGGATAATTACATATAACTGTATATATATATATATATATATATATATATATATATATATATATGAGAAGAAATATAGTCTTAAAGTGTGCTATATTTATGGGATAAAGTGCTCAATATCAGAGATAGACCGTGTGTAAATATAAAAGTGGACATGGAAGTCAGCACTTAGAGGCGACAGTCTGTTTCATGCTAGTGCAATCGTCAAGTCGCCTGACGATTGTACTAGCATGAAACAGACTGCCGCCTCTAGTCCGACTTTCTTGAAAACTTTAACACGAAGTCGGCGTGCGGCAGGCAGCGCGCCCGTAACGCCTACTGCCGGCTCCGACTTCGACAAACTTTTATATATATATATATATATATATATATATATATATATATATATATATATATATATATATATTAGTAGCCAAATACTTTTATAAATATTGTAAAATTCTAACATTTAATGATAATGCCATTGTAAAGATTTAGTCTCAATTTCTTAAGGAAACATCACCAAAGAAAAATACGTCATTTCATACAACTAGAATACAACTAGATGTAAAAGGCTTTTAACCAACCATCAAAAAGCACTGTACAATTCATTAGATTTGGCGAAACAATACATAATTATCCCAAATGAACATCTAGTCATTATCAAACAATACAAAATGTCGATACTGTAGTGAGACAACTAAAGTTACAAATTACAATGTTACGATGAAACATAGTACCTGTGATAATATGAATTTCATATCTATTTAGTATCATCCTTTACTTGTTTCATTTTCTTTTTCATGGATGCCATGTTCTTTGGAAGCTTGTTTACACCATGGTAACAACCTTTTAAGCATCCTTCACGTGAATAGGAGTTCACTTTCTGAACAGTAAGTACTAAACATCAGAGGTGGAGGATCAGGATTTTAAAGATCCTTAGGTGGAACATGGCCCCCAAAATTTCAGAACCACTGTCTTAGACGCTAGCATTCGCTCATTATCCATACTATGAACTCCCTTCAGAGGGAATAATAAAAGCTTTAGTGAAAGTGCATGTTTAATGATGATATAATTATGTATTCAGATGATCGTCTAATAATAGAATGTCATTACTACGTACTACTTTCAAATTTCATATATACCACGTGTAACAGCAAAATTGTCCAAATCCTGTAACAGCAACATTTTTCAATTGTTAGTTTAACCTCTGAACCGTAGTGTATTAGAATTTATTAACGATATCTTATTGGAATTCTCCACGGCTTTTATAACACTATTGGTCACTACTTTAGGCAATAAGAATGTATAATTACTCTCCAAGCTTAATAGAAGAATCGTGATGAAATCGATCAAAAACGAAAACGACATGTTCATCATTAATTAATCATAGATAAGGATTGGAAGCTCATGAAGGATTGATATCAAGTTCAAATATATATATATATATATATATATATATATATATTTGTGTGTGTGTGTGTGTGTGTGTGTGTGTGTGTGTGTGTGTGTGTGTGTGTGTGTGTGCTCTTTCAGGATAATTTAAATTATTCTCGGATAATTTTCCAACTTATTCAAGATGATCTTCGCACTCTGGGGTGTATCAAACATACTATTACAAATTTCGGAGGCGTGTTCCTGGCAACAAACCAAGGTTAAATGTCCATTTAAACCGATGTCCAAAGACCATCGTTGTATCTCAACACACCAACTCATAACAAATGTTCAAAATGTCCTCGGATAGTTTCTCCACGAGCATGCATTGACAGACGGAACCTTTCAAATACTCCCACATGCTGTCGAATGGTTCGTAGGTTCCCATGTCACGTTGATGAAGCGTCTCTGTATTATTAATGTATGCTGCATAAACAAATTGTTTTGGTAGCCTCACAGATAAAAATCCAAAGGATTGAGGTCGCAGGAAGATGTATGCCATGGAACCGGTCCTCTACTACCGATCCACATTTCATGGTAGATCTCAGCCATTGCAACGCCAATAATGTGACTAAAATATGGTGGAGCTCTATCATTCATGAGCCATATGGGCATGAGCGCCTACACTAGCAGGTCTGGAAGTGTGTTCAAAATAAAGTCCATGTAGATATATCCTGTAGGACATGCTGGGAAACCATATGGACCTATCAGACAGTCACTTATAATTCCAGCGCTTACATTAATCGTAAACAAATGATGGTGTCTATTTTTTGTTCTGCCATTGCAATTTCTGACTATAATTAAGACGTCATTCTTGTATAAGCCTATGTCTTTTTGATTAATGATGTTTGATAATTTATTGGAGATGTATATACCTATAAATTCGCATTCTACGCCGTCATAGCTGTCCATTGTTACATCAAAGGGATGGTCGATATTGGTATTGTTGTTATTATTGGTGTTGCGTTTATTTTTCATATTTAGTTGTCGCAGACATGCAGATACAAAACATCTTACCGCAACCTTAATTAAATGGTCAAAATAATCCCTGGATCAACTTCGAAGGTGGGGAAAGAAAGAAAAAGAAAAAAGAAAGGGTAAAAAAGAGAAATCAACAACCGATCAACAACCATCAAACGAAAAGGAAAATAACACATTCATAATAGTATAAAAGGTTTTAAAAATCGATAAATATCAGCATTTGAACTCTGTTCTGACGAGTGGTCACATCTGTGTAGCCCCAAAACTTCGAAGTAAACATGAGTTAAGTGAAAAAACTTTTTTAAATTAATTCTCGTAATACTCTATATCTCCGATATTGGACACTCTACGACAAAGCCTCCTTTCTTTAAATGCCTCCTTATAAGCAAGCCACTGAAAAAACGGCAATGTTTTCTTCAATATAGTCTTTCAGATTATATATATATATATATATATATATATATATATATATATGTTAGATAACAATATATATTTTTTATATATCAAGAACAATATTGATCATATATATATATATATATATATATATATATATATATATATATATATATAATGTTAGTGGTAAATATACGCGTACATACGCAATCATATATCTAAAATATAAATATATAAACATACATACACATACATATATGTATAAAAATTATTCCAAGAGGATAGAATCCAGGTAGAACTCAATGTCCAGGACAGAGTAAGGATATATATATATATATATATATATATATATATATATATCAAAGACGTTTTAAGACAGATTCATTGATGCGGAAACGAATTCGACCTCCACCCCACCAAAAGAAATGCTCCCATATTTGCAAGAAAGTCTTTCTGCAAACACGTTTTTCTTATTTTTGTAAGGCGTTGCTTGACACCTTTCGAAAGTCTTATACAAATTTCTCATTGTTTTAGTGTGCATATCAATCAGCAAACAGTGCCGGCGATATATTTTGGGAAAGTGATTTTCACATCAGCAGAAACGTATCACCTATCATTGACACACCTTTTTATTTTAACCTTTCTGACTCTTGTTTTAGGATCGTTTTGGTGATTGTGTTCTGTTAGAAAAAGAATCTTTTACGGTTTTGGCGCTAGCAAAAACCTACTGCATATCTACATTTGCATAAGTACTATATAAGCACGTCTTTGTTAAGCATTCAATTCTTAAACTGATTACACAACCACATCTCTCTCACGTAGGTTCATGTCACGTGACGTGACGAGACCTTCTGATATTCATATATACTTAATGATCAAAAAATGAGATAAAACCATAGCATGACAATTTCGTACAGTGGATAGTAGATAGTACTAAAATATCAACAAGTATAAAAATTGTATGTTTTAAAAATTGACTTCCTAATTTCCGAGTTTTTAGGCTTAAAAGCCGATTTATGTTTCCGATATATATATTTTTTTTCATCTATGTACGATTATTTCATAATTTTTCCTGTCATTCTTGGATCTTCCAAAATACGTAATGTATATAGGGTTTATATGCAGATATTATATATATTTCAAAGGTTTTTCTAACCGTCACATTACATACATACAAATATATATATGTATGTATGTATGTATGTATGTATGTATGTATGTATGTATGTAATGTGACGGTTAGAAAAACCATATATATATATATATATATCGGGGAATATGGTTTAAAGATTGTATGGGTCCATAAGGAGACACGGTGGAGTTATGGATAGCGGCTAGGATTGAGGAATCGGAGACCCGAGTTCGAATTCCAGTCGAATCCTTTACATTAACTTACGTGCTATTACCCTTGGGAAAGGTATGAATCTTCTTCTCCCCTCAGCTATGGGTAAATAGCAGTAGAGACCGGGTTCTATAGTCATGGATGGCAACTGGTCTACCGCACAAAGAAATGACAACCTACTGCGGGGAAAAATCTGCCTTGTCAGTCATGTATGAAAGATACATGATCGCCTAAGTGGGACACATGGCACATAACTAACTAATGCGGACAGTGCGTCTGTTGCAGTAGTTGCCCAACGTCATGCGACGGACAACGGTTTTGACATAAGTGGTGCTGCTCTGATCAAAGGAGAAATCAATGAGCTGCGCCGTAATTTTCTGAAGAAAGCCTTGATCGCCAGGTCCTCTACAGAAAATTGACGCCCTGGCAATATTTCACCATTCCTGGCAGATCATCTATTATCATAGTGTGGGATATCTACGGGCAAAAGTGATACGAGACGGAAAGGGACTTTGAATGAGTTCGGCTGGATATATAAAAAAATTCTAAAATGCTCAGCACGTCTCGTTCCTGCACATGTATATTGGTACCAATATAATATATTTACTCCGATGGGAAAGAAACGCTTTACGCGTGAACTCTTTTCCAGTCTGTCATACAATTTCCCTAATATTGTTCTTGATATATAAAAAATATATATTGTTATCTAACATATATATATATATATATATATATATATATATATATATATATATATATATATATATATATATATTCGACCGAAATAAGAGCTATTCTCGTTAATCGAAATTCCAAAACTTGTTTTCGAGTGTTTTCCACAAGTATTATGTGCCTTGCAGAATTCTCACTCATTTTCTCTCAGGAATGAGATCTTCGATCGCTTCAGACGTAAATCAGAAGTCAATTTCCTGCCTAAAAGCAAACATATAAGTAAAGATTCTCTGGGGAAATGCGCCGGCAGGTAAGATGAAAGTACCATGTATTTTAATAGTTTTCTTCTTTTTGAAATGCAGTTCCCAATGATAAGGAAGTAGAAAAAATTCATAACAATCAATACGGAATGTTAGGCTCTAAATAAAATCATTAATTCTTATTTGAATTTTCGAGACGCCCACCTAAGACCAGTGAGCGTATTCACACACCATTATTCAAAAGATCTACAATTGAAAGAAGTTTAGTATATAGATAAAGATATAAAATCCATACTGAATCTCTGAACAAGGAACATATACTAATTTATTATCTTAGTTAGCATGAGGAAAAAAAGCGATATTGAAACTCATCTGTTTCGCTGAAGGTCCTTTATTTAATTCCTAGATCACATAGTACATAAATGTAAGCTGGAATTTTGAAACTCACTCAAGACCTGATTTGCAGACTATTAACCGCTACCACAAAGACCCATTCTCTCCCTTCATATATATATATATATATATATATATATATATATATATATATATATATATATATATATATATATATATATATATATATATAAGTGGTAGAAATTAGGAGTATTTGAGATAATTATAATTAAGTAATTCATCAGGTCTAGAAGAAACCTCAACAGAACACAACAAGCACTGGACGGCCGTTTTGTCCTATATTTGGCTTCTAATGTTCTGGGTGGAGTGGCTTGGGGTTAGTAGTCATGGCTTGTGGATGCACAGTCCTATGTGTAATGGAAAATCGAAATATGTGATCGAGCGGCGCTATATCAAGTCTATTTCGTTATCTCTTCGTCACCGAGGTTCGTTCTTACAGTTGGTGGGATGTTTCTCTCATATCGTAACTGTCCGAGTTTCAATTCTCGATAATAGATGCGCACTGCTGATGAGTCTCAAATATAGGACGAAACGGCCGTCCAGTGCTTTCTGTATTCTGTTGACTTTTCTCCTAGACTCGATGAATTACTTAATTATGATATATATATATATATATATATATATATATATATATATATATATATATATATATATATATATATATATATATAAATAGATAGATAGATAGATAGATACTGGTTGTAACAACAAAATTATCCAAATCCCGTAAGAGCAAAATTTTCCAATTGTCACATTAAACTCAAGTATCACCATGGAACCCGCAAATAGGCTAAACACTTCAGCGAGAAAAAGCGACAGATATAACATACGTCTTTCTGAAAAAACTAAAGATCCTAAAAAATATGTACAATCCTAATCTTTTAAACAAGAGAAGTGATTTAATGAGCACCTGTCTACCTAGAATCAAATTAGTATAGTCTAGCCGAGTCCATTTAATAATTTTATTATTTTTTATTGATTTTCATGTGGAAAATAGAGTTATAGTCTCTTTGATTTCCAAACTTTTCCTTTTTTATTTTAATAACAAAAGTATCCGTTTTTAAATTAGAATTTACAATACATATTTTCAATCTTAATTTCAATATTAAAAGTTAACCTGGACCTAAATTCAAATTCAATATTTAATTCCAATTCATTTACATAATTAACAACAATAATAATCCACCCTAATATTAAAATGTCTCGCGATTACCAGAAATATCTAATAACCGTTGTTAATCCAAAAATTCGCACCAGACGATTGCAGGAAGCATGAAACTCAGAGATGTGCAAAAAATGTAGGTCATTATGAAATGGAGAAAGTCTTTCATAGAAAAGATTCGTCCTCCGAAAATTTCTCGGACATTCAGGCCGATAAATGTTGTTCAATACTGTTTATTATAAACAGAGCATTTACTTAAATATTTGTATCGATTAAAAAATGTTAAACATAAAAATAATATATATATATATATATATATATGTATATATATATATATATATATATATACATACATATAAACAAATATGTGGATGTAGATCCGACGGTATGATGAAAAATATGGAAAACACGAAACAACATCCGAATATGCAAGTTTACTGTTTTAATCTTGTTTTACTGTCGCCGTCAGACGCTTCGGTCTAGTAGACCATCTTCAGGACATGGTTATTAGAAACATACTTATCGTCTTTTCATGTTGACTTAAATATCGTCTCATCTTAAGTATGTTTCTAATAACCATGTCCTGAAGATGGTCTACTAGACCGAAACATCTGACGTCGACAGTAAAACAACATTAACACAGTAAACTTGCATATTCGGATTTTGATTTGTCTTTTCCATATTTTTCATCATATATATATATTTATATATATATACATATATATATATATATATATATATATATATATATATATATATATATATATATATATATATATATATATATATATATATGTATATATATATATACGCAGCTGCAGTTTCAACTTTCGATTCTTCCGGCTCGTCTGGTTATTCCGAACCAGTCTGAAGATACGAACTGTGAAAATGTAATATCGTGGTGAGGTAAGTATATCTTTTTAGGATAAATTTACTCAGTGTTTTAGGTATTGAGCACTTTATAAATCAGCGAGAACGGATCAGTTTCGCCGTAAAATTTGCCATTATTGATTTAAGCGTGTAAAGATCGTGGAAAATTTCAAATGAAAATCTATCTAATTCTTTAGAAATTGGCTTGTGAACCTTTTGGACAATAAACTGAGCAAAGAGAACCCCCCTTGGTGTAAGGGGTTCCATTGTCGTGTGGCTTACAGCACATTGAATCTGAAGTTGGTTCGAATGTGTGCACGCGTGTGTATATTTTTGCGTTAGTGCGCCTGTACGTGTGTGCATGAACACATATGTAGAATGTCGTGTCAGTTTCTTATTTTCGCAATTTTCCCTTTTCCATATACCCTCTCAGTATTTCCTTCTTTTTCTATCAATATAAAGGGTGTTCCAATAATTTGGTCCTATTTTAAACTTAATTCACATTTAAAATCGGTCGAAGTAATATGTATATATAAAGTCAATAATATCCATAATAATCTATAATATATTCTTCGACCCAATACATCCACCGGTCAGGAAATTTCATTCTTATAAAAAAAGATAAATCCTAAGAGAAACTTAATTTTTCATACAGTTCACACACACACACACACACACACACACACACACACACACACACACACACACACACACACACACACACACACACACAAAACACAAACAAACACAGATAGATAGATAGATAGATAGATAGATAGATAGATAGATAGATAGATAGATAGATAGATAGATAGATACGTATTACCTGTTTGTTGCAAGAACTCAGCGAACCTAATGGAGTTTCTGAAAATATATACACATTCATGATTCAAATATATTCTCTATTTTCCTAACAAAAGTTCAAACCATATCTACAAGTGGCCATTGAATATTAAGTATTCAGAGCGACTAAAATATATTTTAAATTGATGCAGTACTAACAGCACTTATACAAACGCACATTGCCATTGAAATTTACGGCACAAGAACATAATTATTTTGAATCTGTGAGATTTCAAGGTAATGTCAATTGAAAAAAGCATGAATATATTTACATTAGCTCTGTAGGTTTGCCATATACAACTGTAACATCAAAATGTCGCCGCTTCTCTTATTAATGTTGACATTAAACACGTATATAATCATTTGCATTATCAGTAGGACATCTATCTATCTATCTCAATCTGTTCATATCTATCTATCTATTTCAATCTGTTCATATCTATCTATCTATCTCAATCTGTTCATATCTATCTATTTATCTCAATCTGTTCATATCTATCTCAATCTGTTCATATATATATATATATATATATATATATATATATATATATATATATATATATCAATCTGTTCATATCTATCTATCTATCTAAGTTTGATTATATCTATCTAGCTCTCTAGCTATCTCTGCCAGTTGATATCTATTAGAAACCGTTCATATATATTAATCTATAGACTGAGATAGATAGATAGATAGATAGATAGATATGAATAGACTAAGAAAGAAAGAAAGAAAGAAAGACGCAAAGAAAGAAAGACGCAAAGAAAGAAAGACGCAAAGAAAGAAAGAAAGAAAGAAAGAAAGAAAGAAAGAAAGAGAATCCAAGAGAAAATGATAATTAAAGTAGTAACCGAATTATCCGTTTTTAGTGACGGATACAAAATCAGCGCTAATCGAACATCGACATTTACAAGTTCAATCAAATCAACTCGGATTGGATACTGAATAACTCGAGAGAGAGAGAAAGCGAATTCAGTGAATCTCTATTTGAAGATCAAAGCACTGTCGTGTGCAGCTGTGGAGTTGGGTGTTGGGAACCAAATCTCGCTTGAGTGTGTTCACGTGCAAGGATCAAAAGAAACTAACGGGTTACCGAGAGATGTGGAGACATTTTGGGCACCCACAATACAAGGTTGTCAAAAAGAAATGAAAGAATAAGTTGCGTAAAGCAGTAAAGCGTATTTGGCAAGAGTAATGCGGTCGTATGTAAGAAATATCGATCTCTATCTTTTGTTGATCGTATGTATTCAATTTCATTTATATGTATATGAGGATAAGTCAGCGATTTGAAGTTGAGTAATTTCAAATGAAAAATAAGTGCTTATGCGAATTTCGCTATATATGCATACATGGGTATATCTACAAATGTGTAAGTGAATTGTGTTGCATACTCTTGTGCGGGTGCGTATGTTGTGTATGTGTCTGAAGTTGCGAATGTATATATGCATATCTGTGCCTATGGTAATATTTGAGTTAGTATTTTTAGACTGTTTTGTGGTATATGGTAGGTTTTTATTCTATGCTTATGTAAGCGAAGGTCGTATGGCTTTTGTACAAGAATTAACCCAATATATGGCAAAAGAAACTCTGTTAGGTGGTTATGTTGCGATATTAATGAAAAAGTTGGTAGGAAGAGACGATTATGAGTATAAGTGGAATAGATGACGATAGTAACGGAGTAATGATAGGCTGGCGTCTCTGGTTGTGTTGGAAATAGGCTGCAGAAGGGGGAACAAATGATCCGCACAAAGAACGCTCTACCAAGACTGAACAGTGACGATTGCTCAGCACCTATTTAACATTATTTGAACAACCATCGACACAGTCTTTGGCCGAGATGTCTAAAACAAGACAGATCTAAAAATGGCTACCCGCTATGAGATTGCAGGTTCGAATCCTGACGGGGAGTATATATTTTTCTCCTTTAGGACTACTTGAATATTCAGGCTAGTAGATGAAAACAAATAAATATACGAGGGTTATTCAATAAATAAGTTGAATTTTTCGGTATAAGGACTTCTAATACAAATAGAAGCTTACTCTTTTTTATTATTTTTTTTTGTTTTACTTCTTTTTCACGTGGATTTAATTTCTTTTGCAGATTTAAAAAAATCTTTGAGAGTTTTAGCGATTAACAAAGATGGCCGACCAAGAAGTATGCTCCAGGATTGAACAGCGGTCAGTTATCAAGTTTTTGGTTGCTGAAGGGTGCAAACCATTTGAAATTCATAGGAGAATGTCAGCTGTGTATGGTGCCACATGTTTCAGCCAAAAAATGTCTATAAGTGGGCTAAATTGTTTAAAGAAGGACGGAGCAGTGTTGAGGATGAAGACAGGCCTGGGAGGCCTACAGAAGTGAGGTCTCCTGAGGTGATCGAATCAGTCAGTGACCTCATTCAGTCTGACAGAAGGGTGACAGTGGATGACATTGCAAGGAATTTGAGCTTATCTGTTGGGACAATCGCAGGGGTCATCAGTCAGAAGGAGTCATCCTGCATCATAACAACGCAAGGCCTCACACAGCAGACCAAACGGTGCAGACTATCAACAAGCTGGGCTGTGAACTGCTCCCTCATCCCCCTTACAGCCCAGACCTTGCCCCTTCAGACTTTCACCTGTTTGGTCCCTTGAAAGCGTTCACGAGAGGCACGAAGTTTAAAAGTGACGATGAAGTCAAAAGTGTTGTCAGCGACTGGCTGAGACATCAGTCCAAAGATTTTTACGCTGAGGGAATACAAAAGCTTGTGCACAGATGGGAAAAGTGTGTGACAGTGCTGGGAGACTACGTTGAAAAATAATGAAAAAAAGTAAGCTTCTATCTGTATTAGAAGTCCTTATACCAAAAAATTCACCTTATTTATTGAATGAGCCTCGTACTTTCAATAAATGAATGTGGTAAATATTCAAATTTAAGTATCCACTAAAATAATGTTTAAGTAATAACATTTGTCGGATAAATAATTTCCTCGTTTATATTGCCATATTCACAACGTTTCAGACATTGTACGCTCTGGACTTCTTCAATTGATTAGAATTTCGAATTGAACCTTTTATTTCGTCCACCAGGATAGATTGTTCTAGTTCCACGTGCCATGTCTCTCCCGGATGCCTCAGTATCAATAATCTTTGACTCAAAGCTCAGCTGTTGCCAGTTATTGAACTCACAATTCTTTGGGTTAAGTCACTGGATTCAACCAACACTTTTATCCACTGGGCCAGGTTCCCTTGAGTGTATGAATTTTGGGACTTATAAACGAAATGTCTCAGTAAAAATTTTTACTAGAGCTCATATTGCAATTTTGTTTTTATTATTTTTCCCCTAACATTCCGTATTACTGGTTCACTTATTGTATTCATCTCTATGCTTGGCCGGCCTAGGACATTTTTGTGGCTTGGCATATGCGCTGATTCCTTCAGTTTTCGTATTTTCCAGTGATGTTCTCTGTCTGTTATTTCAACCTCATCCCACAGGGGGCAGGGATCTCCCTGTTCCCTCCATATGTGGTCAGCTATGCCTGATTTTTCTATTTTTGCTTGTGTTACGGCTTTACGGTGTTACTGCAGTCTTGTCCTAAAAGGACGCCCTGTTTCACCGTTAGATTAGCTGCATAGGGGTGGCATACACACAATCCTTTATCATGTTCTCTTCTATGGGGGGTCTTTTCGGAAGTGGTATCTGCTAAGTGGAAGTTACATATATATATATATATATATATATATATATATATATATATATACACACATGTACATGCTTGTGTATATCGGTATATTTTATTTATAATTATGTGTGCAGGTATATATATATATATATATATATATATATATATATATATATATATATGTGTGTGTGTGTGTGTGTGTACGTATATTTTTCGGTTTGTATTTTCATTTTTATATGTATTTACTTGTGTACCTGTTAATATGGCGATATATTGTAATATAATATTTGTATATACCTATCCATATATATGTATATACTTATATAGTTGTTTATGTGGATATGTAAATGATATATGGGCGTACATGTGTATCATATTTAAAAATATATATTAGATTTGTATATTTTTATGTAAGTTATATATTTGTTTGTATTTGGTGATATGTAATTATATATTAATTTATCTTTTCTTAAACAATTGCAGTGTTTCAGTATCATAGCAGTATGTTATAAATATCATTATTTAAATTTTACAACGATCATTTTTCAATCAGCACCTTACGATTGCATCGTGTATGAAACTCAGAGTTGTGCAACCGCTGTGTAAAAAGATATATAACTGTTATTAATATATATTACATTAATCTCTCTCTCTGCCTTTCTGTTTCTTTCCCTGTCTCTCTCTCACTCTCTGTCTATCCATCTGTCTGTTTCTTTTTCTCTCATTCTCCCTCTTACTCCATAGTGGTGGAATTTCCGACTGAAGCCAATTCAGTCGGGTTTCGATCCTAGCTAGAGGCAACCGGACGTCTAGCTACACTGAAGCGTTGTGATACAGCGAAACAGTGTGTCTGTGGATGGCAATAATATAGGCCCCTGAAAAATTAATTTCGGTTGAGCTCTCTGGGGAAGAAAGTGTGAGTTTGTAAACAGTGACTATTAAGTATGATATAGCAAGACTTTTAGGTAAAGCGAGCGGTCACTGTGTGCTTATCTAGAAATAAATACGCTAAAATTCACCTTCATCCCTGCCGTGCGCCGACGGCTTAGTGATAGAATTTCCAAATGACGCCAATTCAGTCGGGTTTCGATTCTAGCTAGAGGACGTCTAGCCACACTGAAGAGCTTTGATACAGTGAAACAGTCTGTCTGTGGATGACAATTATATATATATATATATATATATATATATATATATATATATTGGTTACTGATAATTCTATCACTGTATAGATTTTAAACACTATCTATCTACCTATATGAGTGTAGCCGAGAGCATTTGTGACAAACAGACTTTTGGAATA
Source organism: Acanthosepion esculentum (assembly GCA_964036315.1). Lineage (NCBI taxonomy): Eukaryota > Metazoa > Mollusca > Cephalopoda > Sepiida > Sepiidae > Acanthosepion > Acanthosepion esculentum. Next base: position 43,012,731 of record OZ038495.1, on the reverse strand, counting down.
TTTCTGTAATTCCTTACTCCTATCAAAAGAGGAAACGTAAGGATGCTGGAAAGATTAAATAAAAAAAATAATTAAATATTCCTTGTCTGCATTATTTAATAAATGATCTTTAAAAGAAAGTTTGCTCCAGAAATATATGTCTGTGTGTGTGTGTGTGTGTGTAAACCAAGTACAAGATTGTCAGATGGGTCACGTAATTTTTCGGTTGAAATTGCGAGATGTTAGGGTTTATGCTATTTTTTTTCCTGCATGTCTCGAAGCTGACGAAAATTGTTCAAGAAAAATTACAAAATTATTTTTATTATACATATATATATATATATATATATATATATATATATATATATATATATAATGGGTAAGTGTTTAAAGAAACCATATAGCGAACAATTTCTTTACGTAAATCAATTAAGTTAGCCATAGTTGATATGCTGCTTTACTTTGGTTATCATCAGAAATCTTTAAAAATTTGCAAACTACACTTTTCTGCTTGGCATTGGATACACTTGCCATAAATAAAAATGAAGATAATAAACATTTGTTACAATTTTAATTTTTCACTGTTAGTTAAAAATGTTTCTAGTTTCCTAATGTGTAAATTTGAAATCATTCAACTAATAATGGTTTGCAATAATTGTAAAACAAGAATGGTTTATTTTTTGTCTACTTTTTAAGTTTTAACAAGCAAAGGTGCCCTCTAAATATTATGCAATCTCCTAAAATATTATATGTGGCATTTTTCAATGAATGGAACAAATTTAAGGTTGAAAATTCAATTTCAGCATGCACTTCAAAAATAAAGGACTCCCTATTATATATAATATTGCAACAATAATACTATAACCAGAATGCAATCATCTTATGTATTGTAGTTAACTCGTGCCTATATTTTGATAAAATACAAGGATTACCTAATCCTGAAGGACATTGAATAAAAAATGAAATGCATATTTTGAAATACTTACTGACGTCTAGTAAGAATCATATATGCATTATCGCAGCAACTTAACAAACAAATAATAAATAATATAAAATAATAATTAAATAATAATTAATCTTATCTAAAAAATTCATTTTTACTGTCTAAAATAAATTTCTCGCAACTAAAACTTTTATAATTTCTAAAAGTGTCTCGTTTTGTTAGAAGAAAACTAACAATAGAGTAAAAACATATCCTTTATTTTATTTAAAGAGATATAAGCCATTTTAGCAAACTTTACAATGATTTCTTTTTAAAATATTAGGAATTTGAAAGCTAAATAAAGCTGAGAGCCAACTTGATCATTTTATAAGGTATGAGATTCAACTGTTACAAAGCATTAAACTTTAAATAATATTAAAATTTATTAAAATCTTCATAAGGTTAAGAAGAACTGTATTTTTTTTTGTTGTTGTTTTTTGCATGGGATCGATTTTTCAGTTATTTATTAGATTATTAGACGAGGAAATTGTACTAGTTTTATTTGTAAAATATTAAGACAAAAACTACAGCTTAATCACGCCAGATAGAAAATAGGATAATATACTTGCTTTTAAATTTCTTATGCATGTCTGCTTATAAAACCTGTAGTTCGTTTGGCTCCGTGGAGGAATAAATAAGAAAATAATTCAAAACTATTTTAAATATTATTGTAATATTAAACAGGAAAATTCAGTTATGCCAAAGAAAAATGCTAGTAAAATATAATTAAACACAATTTTTGATAGAAATTAAATTTTATATTTTTTAATACAAACTTTAGTTGAAAATGCTTTTTTCAGGAAACTTTAAATAAAAGTTTGTTTATTTCTTTCAGATGAAAATCAGTCTCGAAATCCAAAAAATTTTAAGAAATACATAAATTTTGTAGAAATAAATTTAAGTTTCATGAAAAAGAATTTTTACTTTTTTATTGTAAAGAAGATTTATTTTTGTATATGTATTATGCTACGTAAACAAAAATAAATCTTTTCAAAAACGATTTTAATGGATTAAAACTATTATAAAACCAAATTTTTCTAATTTAACTGCCTCATCACGAGGACAATTAGAGACACAAGGCCATTTTTTATCGGAACAAATTAAAAATCAAATGTATCTTTCGCGGGGATTCCATACAATATTTTTTTCTTTTTTATAAATTAAAAATAATAATAAAAATTGTCCCAAAATAGAGCCCAGCAGAACAACAATGTAAATTCATTTTGTGTTTATATTATATAAATTTGATTAGATTTATTAAATAAATAAATTATAATGTCAAAAGGGTGAATTAACGATATTTAAATAGAAATAAAAAATATTTTTTGAACTTAAACTTTAAACTAGCCAAATTTATTGGAATTTCGAGAATTGAGTAAAAACATGCAAAATCTTTTTTTTTTCTTTTTTTTATACAAGTAAAATAAATTTATATCATACTGAACTTAGGTTTTATTATGATCTATTGATTTTAGTTTTACTCATTTATATCTCAGAATGAGTAGTACCAGGAATGGACATTTAACTTGTTTTTTTAAAAAATCCTAATAAAAAAAACGTTTATGGAATCGGAAATTAGGTTAAAAATTCTTTGATCCCGATGTCGAGTCCGATACCCCAAAAAGTTCCAATATTTCCGTTTCAAGATTCCGATTAATCGACCCCTCAATAGAAAGGGAGGTAACTTATGTGTTTTTTGTAATATATTTTTCTGCATGACCACCGTAAGATTCAAAATATTTAACCGTTATGAAAGGGAGGTAATTGTGATGTGATTTTTAGTATATTTTTATGGGTTTAAATGAGTTTATATATATATATATATATATATATATATATATATGTGTGTGTGTGTGTGTGTGTGTGTGTGTGTGTCATTCACAGACAGTACTGTTTCGCTGTATCACAGCTCTTCAGTGCGACTAGACTTCCGAATGTCTCAAGCCAGGATTGAAACACAACTAATTTGGTGTCAGCCAGAGCTATCTTCAATCGGTAGAGTTACACAACTAAATCTAGCGTATTGTTTTTACAAATGTCAACAAATGCCAATAAGAACTCAGTGAACCTAATGGAGTTTCTGAAATATATACGCATTCATAATTCAAATGAAATATATCCTCAATTTTCCTTACAAAAGTTCAAACCGTATCTACAGGAGGGCATTGAATTTTAAGTATTGAGAGCAACTAAAATATATTTTAAATTGATGCAGTACTAACAGCACTTATACAAATGTACATTGCCATTAAAATTAACGGTGCACGAACATAATTATTTTGAATCTGTGAGATTTCAAGGTAATGTCAATTGAAAAAACATGAATATATTTATATTAAGCTTTGTATGTATGTCATATACGAATGTAGCATCAAAATCTCGCCTCTTCTTTTATTAATGTTGACATATATAATCATTTTGCATTATCAAAATTATAAATTTTAAATTGTAGTATATAACAATTCTAATTTAGAAAATGTATCAACAGACGCTCAATCTCTGAAGATGGTCTCAGAAAAGATTGAAAGTACTTGAGAAAATAAAAATTATTTGAAATAAAATTTTGGAAAAAATAAATCCTTGAATTGAAAGGATTAAAATAAAAATAAATAGTTATGCTGCCTCTATATATATATATATATATATATATATATATATATATATATATATATATATATATATATGCAGCATATCTATTTATTTTTATTTGAATCCTTTCAATAAATAGATATGCTACCTATATATATATATATATATATATATATATATATATATATATATATATATATATATATATGTATATATAGGCAGCATATCTATTTATGTTTATTTTAATCCTTTCAATTCAAGGATTTATTTTTTATATATATATATATATATATATATATATATATATATATATATATATATATATATATATATATATAGGGGAGATTTTATGACAAAATTACTTGAGAAGCGTTTCGTCCATCAAAACTTTATCAGAATAAATTTGTTATGTTGATACGACTACATATGCGCACGAACGAGGTGTGCTGTGGTTATTAGCCGATTTCATCCTCGTCATACAATTTCCCCAACATTGATATATCGAAAATATATATCATTATCTCATATATATATATATATATATATATATATATTCATATATATATATATATATATATATATAAATATATATATATATATATATATATATATATATATATAATGATAATAATGATGTGCTCAGTTTGGTTCGTTACGATAGCTAATCTTCACCTTCATCCTACACCTCTGTTTTAAGGAACATGATAGACTGGACAATCATGCCATGGTTGCTAGCCTATTTAGGAGAAAATAACCTGAGAAGAAATCTTAAGTGATGTTGTGGCATGCAAGACACCATTTGTGTTATGTGGTCTTCCGTATAACTTTATTGTTTCTAAACATAGGCACGAGAAGTTAGAACGTTTGCATTCTGACCATGAGACCCGGGTTCGAATCTCACCATGGTCGATTAGTCATGCTGTTATTCACCTGGAGGGATCGTTCACAGGTAAGTGTCTTGACTTAAGCTTTGTGAGTGAAATTGGGTATACAGAACTCTTGGTGGCCGTCGATAGCTGTGCGTGAGGGTTCTGGCCTTGTCCAAGTTGTTGATCACACTAGATAACATGCTCTTCCGCAGAAACTGTCTGCTCAGGTGGGCTCTGTGGGAGCTGAATAAACACAAATGTGCCAAAGCACGCGGGGTATTCTCGAATACGAGTGGCCATCTATACTGGTTCTAATCCAGCCTTCAACATTATAATCAATCCATACGTATTCTTAACTGAACTGTTGTGCTTTGATACGTGGCTATAAAAAGGGAATGTCCAATACACACACCCACACGTGTGTGTGTGTGTGTGTGTGTGTGTGTGTGTGTGTGTGTGCGGGTGTGCTTGTGCATGTGTGCGTGTGTGTGTTGCAAAATGTGTGTTGATTATCAGAATTTAGTGCCAAGAAATGAGCTCAATAAATCACCTTATTCTTAAAACCTAAAACAATGTTTTGTTACCTGATCCTACTCTAACCAAGATCGAACGGCTCTGACTGATGTGATTTGGATCCACTGTACCAGATATATAAAGTTATCGAATGTTGAATAATAAAGTCACGTGTAACTATATGAGTCTTGTTAAAATGAAAACAGCTGGACCTGTCGCAAAAGTGAATACGGAACATTTCCTTTCGATCAATGTTTGTCAGTAAGTGAAGTCAACAGACTAAGACATAAAGAAAGTCACCGAAGTAAGTTAAATTACTTTTTTGAACGATGATGACAAAACAAAGAAATGCGTTATCTCTACAAACTAACCATCCTGCGAAAAGGTACAGAGAAGAACGAAGTAGTCCTCGGAGAACGGACAGGGAAAACAGCCTCTAGGCTGTGCCACTCTCTCGCCAACGCCTCATCTGGAAAAAACTGCGCCCTGTCAACTGAACTGGGCTGAGTTAAAACTCAACACAGACTAATGTTCGGTGAATATTTAGCTACACGGTAAGCATTAATCTTTTTCGATTTAGTCATCAAACAGTAAACTACTTAGATAACTGACGATACTAACTATTAGACTACTTTGATACTGACAGTACAAACTAGATGGTATGTTTCATTTTTCGTTGCCAAATTTCCTGGTCTTTCAAGTAAAAATTCCTCGTCTATAATCTTTCTGTAACTATATTACTATTATTGGTATGTTTACTTGTCCCGAAGCATATATAGTTATCCGATCTTGTATAGAAAAACAGGCGTGTATACGACCTTAGTAAGGAAGGAAAAAAATCTTCAGACATGACATGAAGCTGATTCTTTCTTTAAGCAACAGAAGAAAATAAAAGAAAATTCTCTAGAGTTATTGCTAGTGTCTATTTGTGTAAGTCTATCTGTACAAGGATATTGCCACATTTTCATGTGTGAACAGACTTGATTGTACGCTTGATTCAATTGTGTGGACAAAAATACAGCGTTCAGAACACTGGCGTATTGTCACGGGGCTTTCGCTGTTCGGAAATCAAAATTAGATTAAAACTTCTTTTTTTAAAAAATGAAATTTAGCCCGAAAACTAATTAAAGATATAATCGCCTTCAAATTCTCCCCTCTAGGGAGAAGAGCTTTGAGGTGCCAGCGGGTGATTTCACAAAATCTAATGAAGATTCTGGAATTGTCGATAAATAGACGATCTCAGTAAGCAGGCAGACCGTGTGAAAAGATCGAAGATTATCTTGCGCCTGTATTTATATATGTGAACGAGTTTTGAGACTATATACGTATAGAAGTCTACACGAGCGTCTATTATTGCAAATACGCCTATGGATGCGGATGTAAATATATATGTACAATTTGTATGGTCATATGCACAGATAACTATGCAAACACACACACACGCACACACACACACACATATATATATATATATATATATATATATATATATATATATATGCGTATGTTTACTTAGAGGAAATGCATGCAGATGTTCAAATCTGTTTGTAACACTCATGTACCCACAGATATACTAATATATGCGGGCGCGCAAGAATGCGTGGACGGGTTAATCAATCAAGCTATCTCTTAATGCCTATCTTTCTTTCTCTGTCTCTCTCTCTCACACTGTCTGTCTTTCTAACATGCTCGCTGTTGTCCTCCCAATCTCTAGATGAGCATGATCGTGTTTACGTACATTGACAGTGGGTTTGTGCAGACATACGCACACATGAATGCATATGTCACAGATACCGCGTCTGTCTGTATGTGCTCGTTTTTTAGCAAAATACAAATAAAAACTATACGCTGTGTCTATTTGCGACTTGGTAATATTTTTACGTGTAAGTCCGAGGTACATATATAAACGATATATATATAAATATATAAAGACATTTATATATATATATATATAAAGACATTTATATATATATTATGTTTAACGTTCTTTTTATAGATACAAGTATTTAAGCAAATGCTCTGTTTTATAATAAACAGTATTAAATAACATTTACCGGCCTGAATGTCCGAGAAATTTTCATAGAAAATTTTCGCTCTCCGACAGGAATCGAACCTGTAGCCTATACGGAACCATCATTTCGCGTGATGTGCCTTAACCTTAACCATAATATATATAAATGTCTTTAAATAAATTGTCGGACTATGTCCAATTCTAATATATATATATATATATATATATATATATATATATATATATATATATATATATATATATATATATATATATATATATATATATATATATATATATATATATATATATATATATATATATATATATATATATATATATATATATATGTGCGTGTATAAAACATATTCAAATATATATACACATATATATACGAGTGCGCATGTGTGTATGTGCGAGTCTACATGCACCTGTGTGTGTACGTTAGATTAATTGAGCCTAAGTAATCACTGTTCCGGCGATTGGACGTCTGGACATAGTTGAAGTGGGTCGTGCCGAGGGATTTTCAGCACCTCCTTCTATGTGTGTTCATACGTGGGTGAGTATTTCTACTCACACAAACACATATGTATATAAGTTTGTAAGTAAATAATTATATATATTTTATATATAAGTTTATATATAAAAAAAAACAGAAATTATGCTTCAAAATGCAGACATGCATGTGCGCGTATATAAATATGTTGTTCTCGATGTTACTGAGAGTATAGAGGAAATGATAACGGATTTGGAACAAATTGGATTACTCTGGAGAAAATTATGTTAAGACTTCGGAAATAACGCATATAATAAAAGAACCCAAGCTTTTGTGAAATAATAATTTTATTAATAGGACAGTGGCGGTGAAAACAGAATTTCAAACTGAGAAACCAAAAATGGAAAGTAAATATGTATGGATAACTCACGAAGGATATTGAATGGATTGCATATGAGACAATGTTTCTGTGGTTGCGAAGAGGGTCCCTGAAAAAAGAAACGAATGAGACAAACACTGTATGAACGGATAATTTTATGGTCAAAAGTAGGTAACATTTATAGGAAAAATAAGTTATTTTATGGTAGATATTTTCCTTGTTATGCAATATATGCCCTAGATCGCATCACTAATTTATGTGGTCTTTACAAATATTTTTAGAATTCAATCTTTTATAGCATACCTATGGACTACATGTCTTCAGAGTGAGCAGACAGCTCTTAGATAGCTGTCGAACTCTCTGCCTAGATAGACCCGGCCAAGTGTATGCGGGATCTACGGGAAAAATTTACTCGAGTCTATGGTCTCGGTTTTGACTCCCACAAAAACTGACCTTGTGCCGCATTCTGCCTAGTGGGGAGGCTGGGTAAATAACCTACCGTTGAAGAATCACTGTGGTATTCAAGCGACTACTACTACGCACCGCTGGCGAATCTTATATATGTTGTCCTTGTCCTAAGTTTTATTGTTCATTACCAACCTTCATTTGATTATTCTATTCAGTAAACTTTCCTAGGTTACAACACAATCCTTCCAAGGTTTCATTATCACCTTATCATTGAAATGTTCCGCATGACTTTTGTAATCTTCCAGGGAATTAATTTTTCAGTAAGAGTTTGCTAATCACTAGAATATTTTGAAATCGTAAGATATCTTAATACTAAGTAAATATATATATATATATATATATATATATATATATATATATATATATATATATTGTTTCTGAAATTATATATATATATATATACATTTCTGAAATTATATATATACATATAAATATATATACATATATATATATATATATATATATATATATACATATTTATATATATATACATATTTATATATATATACATATATATATATATATACATATATATATATACATATATATATATATATATATATATATATATATATATATATATATATATATATATATATATATATATATATATATATAAAACTCATGACATCTTGTACATATTGATGGATGTACAGATGATTACAAAAAAGAGTAAAAAGACCAGAACAAGAGATTATATCTAACACAAGAATGAAGTAATAATCGAACTGTCGGTCTGTAACTTTTAAACAGCAATGTTTCCTAGGAGAAAAAGCGGCAATAGATTAATCAACTGGCCAATGAAGGCGAATGAATTTATCAACGTTTGTTTAACGCATTAATGAATTACTTTTTTCGAAGAGAATTGGCAACGAAATATTGTCTTCTGCTTCCGCATTTGCAGCGTCTTTATCGATTACCTCGCATGAACTAAGAGTGATTTGCCAAAAAGAGAAAAGAAATAGTACTCTTATCAGATATTACATTCAGTACATACATATATATTCTTGCATATGCAAAGACATACACACAAACACATACAGACACACACAACATATAATATCTATGTATGAACATCAAGTCGGAGTAGCAGTCTCCATGGCGAATATTCTGTTGGATAAATGCCTTTCCTAACTCATTCACTAACGTCTGTGCCTTTGCTAATGTCTACCAAATCCTTGTGTCTCATCATTCCATTCTTGTTTTTTTTATCTACAGAGTTTATACTCAACCAAATCTCAATCAACAAAAACGTACAATAGGTTATTTTCTTTTGAGATTTCATCTTTCTTTCGACGTATAGCAAACATCATATTTCGAAAATTAAAAAATATCAATAACACTACCATTATATATATATATATATATATATATATATATATATATATATATATATATATATATATATATAAACATATATATATATATAGTATAATAAATAGTATTCCTGTAACAACGGACAGTTACAATCAATGCAAATATGAAATGAAGGGCATATAAAGGAAACACTATAGTTACCATAAACCAGGTAACTCGAGGGAAGAAAAATATGTATATAAATAGAATTTAAACGCATGCCATTCTTCAATCTTCAGGGATTGAGGAATTAAAATGAAGCAGACAAATATTAAAATGGACAAGTTAACGTAAAACAAAAAGACCGACATATGGCGGAGTGGTTGTTACCGAACAAACATTTACAATGGCTGTTTTAATAATAATAATAATAATAATAATAATAATAATAATAATAATAATAATAATAGTAATAATAGTAATAATAATAATAATAATAATAATAATAATAATAATAATGTACTAGATAAACGCATCAAAAACTGTCATATTATTCACGTTGCCATGCCATATGATACAAATATAGCAAACAAAATTGATAGAAAAAGTTACAACCTACTCTGATTTGATAGTTTAATGGGCAAGATTGTTTGAAATGCAAGAAGTGACGTCACTGAGATTTTAGTAGTGATTGGCGCATTCGGATGAATCTCTTAAAACTGTGTAACTTCCTTGGATAGATGGGGATAATATACCAAATTGAAGTTATCCAAATATTGTCTCATTTGGACATTGCGCATGGAGAAAGTTTTGTACGTCTAAGATCCTTCTTATGACTTGATATATAACTTCATATACATGGTGTATTACACAGCTTAAACTATAATAATAATAATAATAATAATTAGACGACGAGGAAGCATAAGAATAACAACAACAACAGCAATAACGACGACGATTGGTTGACTTGTATTTACGGCAAACAAAAATATTTTCTAATACATATATTAGTGCCATCAAATAAAACATATACGTGTTAAAGTATAGGACAAGTAAAGATAAGGATGTTGAATTTGAAATTTAAAAATTGTGGTTCCTCATAACGGCTGTTGCAATGGAACCCTGTATTCGATAGAATGGTAAAAAATAAGAACATTATTAAGAACCCCGATAACCAGTGTTTAAGAAGTTTCATTGTGATGAACTGCTCCGGAGAGTATTTCAATGAAAGTAAAGTATAAACATTTTACGTATTAAATATGGCTTAACCTCGTAAATCGAGCAAACAGAATGCATTGTCTTAATTTAGGCCTCGAGTAAGATATCCCTTTAGTTAATATATTCAACAGAAAGGAAATTATTATTAATAATAATAATTATTATAAGTGATAGGGCCTGTAACAATTTTATGGGATTTTACAATACACACAGACGGTATAATCAAAGCTAATAGCATTGACATCAAGATTAGAGACCGCAAAGACAAAATGTGACTCCTTACAAACATGGCAATCCCTCCAGACTGCAATGTATCTTTGAAGGACTTCAAAAAACTATCAAACTACAAGCACCTTGAAATCGAAATCACAAAAATTTGACACATCAGGACATTAACAATTCTAGTTGTAGTTGCAGCCCTCGGATTGATTGGAAAAGATTCAATTAGATTCATTGAAGGAATTCCCGGTAGTCCATGCTTTAAATAAATACAAAAGAATTGTACGCACAAGTACGGCCCACACCATATGAAGAGCTTTATCTATTTAAAATATGTGAGTTTTTTTTTTTAATTTCATAACTGCTCAATGGAAAAAGTAAAGACGCCATTTCTGATATTAGGTTTCTGGTCGGGACCCAGAAAGAAATGAGTATACATCAGAAACCGAACGGGAAATAAACAACAACAACAACAACAACAATAATAATAATAATAATAATAATAATAATAATAATAATAATAATAATAATAATAATAATAATAATAATAATGATTACAATAAACACAGACAGAACAATCAAACCGGAGCCACCGTGTCATGGAGCAAAGAACAAAATGTGCTTTCTTATTGACATTACAGTCCCTGCTGAATGTAATGCATGTTTGAAGATCTCCAAATGTAGCGTAGGATTAACAACTGAAACCAACGGTTTTATTCTTGCTGCCCAGGACCAATGCATTCAAACTAGAAAATAACCAAGTCACATACTGAAAAACTGTGTTAGCATAAAAGGCACAATTCTGTGATAAATATTCAGAAACAATTGACCATCTTGTATCAGGTTGCACGACATTGGCACCCACTTAATATAAAACCAGGCATGACAAAGTGGGCCAATATCTGCATTGTAAAATCTGCAACTTTTACGGAAAGGAAACTGCATGTAATTGATATGAACACTTCCCTTACCCGGTTACAGGCATAGGACCTGCAACAATTATGGAAATTACAATAGACACAGACAGAACAATGAAAGCTAATCGCGCCGACATCGCGACCAGAGACAAACAAAGACAAAATATGCTTTTATTGGCATGGTAGTTCCAGCAGACTCTAATGTATCTTTGATGATCTTCAAAAAAGAAAGATGAAATCGAAATCTCAAAAATGTGGCACATCAGGGCATCAACAATTCCAGTAGTAATTGAAGCCATTGGATTGATTAGAAAAGGGTACAATAGATTCAGTGAAGTGATTCCTGATAGTGCATGCCCTAAAGAAATACAAACAATTGCTTTCACTAGTACAGCTCACACTTTACGATCGGCTTTATCTATGTATATGTGATATCAGTTTCTTTTGTTGTTTTTGTTTCTTTCTTCACAAATGCTCAGCCGAAAATGCCATGATGCCATTTCTGATATTAGATCTATGGTTGGGACTCGAAAAGCACTTAGTGTATGCCATAAATCAAAGGAAATAATTATAATAATAAGCTGAAACTGAAGGTTTTATCCTTGATGCACAGGACCAATGCTTGCTAACTAGGAATTATGAAGCACATATACTAAAATATTGTGTTAGACCAAAATGCAGATTATGTGATAAATATCCAGAAACAAGTGATCATCTTGTATCAGGTTGCACGATATTGGCACTCACTGAATATGGAACCCGGCATGACAGTGGGCCAATATCTGCACTGGAGAATTTGCAACTTCTACGGGAAGGAAACTGAAAGAAACTGGTATGAACACCACCGAGACCCGGTTACTGAGATAGGACCTGTTACAATTCTATGGGACTACACATAGACACTGACAGAACAATCAAAGACAACCGCCGAGACATTGTTATTAAAGACCACAAACAAAATAAGTGCCTCCTTATTGATATGCAGTCCATGCAGACTGCAATGTATCTTTGAAAAAGCTGTCAAAATACAAGGATCTTGAAATAGAAATCTGAAAAATGTGGCACATGTGAACATCAACAAACTTTGCTGTAGTTGGAGCCCTAGGATTGGTTGGAAAAAGATTCCAGCAGACTAAGTGAAGGGATTCCTGGAAGTCCATGCCTCAAAGAAATACAAAAAAATGTTCTGACAAGTACAGCACACACTTTACGAAGGGCTATATCTATGTAATTTTTTTTGTCAGTGGAAAGTTTCATGATGCCATTTTTAACCTTAGGTCCCTGGGCGGGACCCGGAAAGAAATGTGTAAACGCCAGAAATAAAAGGAAATAATAATAATAATAATAATAATAATAATAATAATAATAATAATAATGCCCGTTCGATAAATAACATTATTATAGAATCGATTGAAAAACATTGGCATAAAATTTGCATATCAGGCGCCATGTATTTGAATGAAAATTGCATGTCATATAGCGCCAAATATGTTAATTACAAAATGGTAGTCGTTGAAATTTCCGAAGAACATTTGGCACTAGTATGCGAGTGAGAAATACGAATGTGAAAATTTTGTTTTCTTTTACATGAGATCGAACACCAACTCCGAACAGCAGCACCAATCGTGGAAGGTTAAATTCATGAGATATTTCCCATGGCCCGTGTCTCTGGTATACATCTATTAAAGTGGGACAACTATGAGGCGTGGTATCTGTGTATGGATGCCTTCTGCATCCATACACAAATTTTGACTAAAAGGGTGTCATGATATATTAAGGGCTTCTGATGATCGCATTACAACCCGGTGATGGAAATAGAATTTTGTTTGTTGGCTTCTCGCGAACGAGTACACAACTTCGGTGTGTTCATAAGAGGCACCGAAAAGATATCAAAAGCGTTCCTCATGGGAAACTTAAACGAAAGCCTTTTTTCCTTATACTCGTCAATTAACACACTCTATTCTCATATGTACTTAAATTTCGCTGAGTTGACATTTTGTAATTCAATCAATAACCCTATCATTCTCTCTAATTCTCTTTCGCTCTCTCACTCACTTTCATTCTCTCTCTCTCTCTATATATATATATATATATATATATATATCTATATATATATATACATATATATATATATATATATATATATATATATATATATATATATATATATATACATATATATATATATATATATATATATATATGTACCTCCACGAAAACGCTGAAAAATCAGCATATTGTGATGAAAACGTGCTCTAAACGCAATGAAAACATAGTTTTAAAGTCGAAATCGTTATATTATTAAGAAAAAGGTTCAAAATATGTTTTGATTATTTCATTAAGCATTTTACTCCTGTTTAGAACATTCGAAATTTTTATCAAAAAATTGTTTTTATTGCGTCAGCGTTTGTACTAACTTTTAGCATATCAAATTGTGTCCTCTTTTTTTGTCGTGACAGACACATTAATTTGGAAATTCTTGCAAAAATCAAATAATCCTCGGATTTTAATGAAATTTTTAAGAATTATTCAGACGTGAATGAAAATGATTATTAATTTCTTTATTAGAAAATTTTGGCAAAAATATATATTTTTTACATGTGTTTCATCTTCTTACATAATTTTATGAAAACTTCCAAATTCAACGTAATTTTAGTGACTATATTAGTTAAAAGCATATTTTATTAAGACTTTAAATCACCGAATTTCTTTTTGCAAAACCGGCCCCGGTCTTAGCAAAAATCTGTTCTGAATGGGAAAATAAAAAACGTGATAAAACTGAGAACTTATTTAATTAGAGAAGCTTTTAATTACGTTTATGAATAATATATATTAAAAACAATATTGTCTAAAGAAAAAAGTTTTCGACGACAAATAAATTTTTACCAGATTTTTCTTCATATTTTTACAATTTTAAATTGAATAATTTACAAAGTTCTTAAATGTTTTAAAGTTCATTTTCAGTGTGGTAAATCTTAGTAAATATTGTTATTAATTAAAACTATATTTACTAATCGTATATTGTAAAGTTTATTACAATCTGACGACCCCGAATATTTTTAAAAGAATTTCGATTTGTTTTTGTATGTGTGATTACGTGCAGAATTTCTGAAATATGTATATAGAAACTGATAAATATAACATTCCCTAGTTCACGTGTTTTTAAAAATCTTCTGACTTCATCGTCTGCTCTACCATACTTAACTATACGGGGTTTTGATTATCTGATGTTTTAATCGATTTATTGGATTAACATGTCAGGTAATCAAGTCCCTGTAGTTAAGAAATCTTTCTATACAAAATTTTATGCTCTAAATAATATTAGTTTCAAATCATATTATTTTAACATTAAATTTCCTAATTTTCTTAAAATAACGTTTCAGAAATATATATTTTATTTTTGCAAGATTTTTAAAACCTTGAATTAACTTTTGTTTACAAATGTTTCAAAAATGGCCGTATTGATCGACTTTAATGAAATAAAATCGATTGCGTTCAATATAATTTAGATTTGACATATACCACAGCGTATTTTGCTTACTGGAAATAGTAAAATTTTAATCCTTCAGCTTTCAATTAAAGATAAAATGAAAGCTTCAATAAAACTTTTTTTAATTTTTAAATTTCAGTTAAAACATTACGTATTCCGAATTAGTGGAGGTACCTTTATGTATATTATGTTTAGTATGCCACTTTTTACATTTAACACCAAGCAAGGCGATAAAGCCACAAAGACGTTAGGGATTACTGAGAGTGAGGAAGGGAAGAAAATGTCACTGATGAAAAATACACATAAAACAATATGTTTCAAGGAGATAAAATAGAATATGACGATTGACATAGCATTTAAATGTTTGAAGATTGTAATTGATAAAAAGGAAGATTCATGGTAGTTATGTAGGCAAGGAGTGCAAGAGTAGAAACTATTGGAATAGAAATGACGGTTACATTTAGCAATTTCAAAAAAGTTCGACCTACTGCCAATCTAGTACTACGCTTAAACTTAATGCAGTCGGGGTACCAAAGAGTACGTAAGTGAAGCCTAGATGCCAGATCAGGAACGCTATCATTTGTAGAGTCTTCTTTGGAATCAGCAAACCAGAAGTGGCAACTCTATTCAGTGCGCAGACGAATGATTTCTCTTTAAGTTATTCAAGCCCTTCCTTCCGTTTGGTTTGGTTTATTTTGTTTTACGGCATATCAACCTTTAATGGGTTATTTAATTCCGACAAATATTTTTATTGCTGGTAATGTATTTTTTTTATCCAAAATGTGTTTCCGGTAATATATTTCCTTCAAAATTGTATTTCTGGTAATATTTTTTTTCAAAAACGTATTGCAGGTAATAGTTAACTATTTGCCCATAGCTGGGACCCTAACAGGTGCTACCACCTCGGGTCAGGTCCGACCTGGGAACACCCGCAATTAAGAGATGGTTCCATGCTCCTCAAAACCTCCTGATCAGAGGCATTGCTGCTGGATGTAGTTTATCGTCTTACCCAGGACGTGGATGTAGATTAACGTCTTACCCAGGACGTCCTTCTTTCCGTCTTGTTAATGTGTTAGTATGTCATTGACAAACTAATGTATATAATGGACTAGGGAGTTTCAGAAGAACCAAGTTATATTCCCTCTCTCTACAAACGTTTATCATTATTTTAAGACGAGAAAGCAGCCAAAGCATAATTGGGTTATTTTCGACCTAATTTTCTGTTGACGAAATAAAACCGAAATTGGAATTTATCTTTTCCCTTGGTATGTTTGCTGTGCGAGTTTCATATTAATAGCTAGGTAATTTAACGATTTACGATCGGCAGGCACCGTATTTGATAATAAGGCAAAAAGATATGATATTGGATTTAAAACGTAATCAGAAAATACACTGTGTGTTTTGGAATTAAAAAAAACTCAAAGCAAATCTACAAAAATATTAAATGAAATGAAAATGTTAAAACATACAAATATGTTTAAAAAGAATTAAAAACATTATAACTAGTACCTTACGGAGACATTTTGAAATAGTTAAAGGAACACGATTATGAATTCATAACTGTCACTTTCCCAATACCGTAAGGTTGCCTCTCTATGTATTTTCTATAAAATCTTTCATAGTAATTGTCCGGAGGAACTCTTTACTATGGAACCTAGACTGTATGAGTTTAAGCGCAGTACTAGATTGGCAGAGAGCTCATCATTTTACAGTTGAGCTAGCTAGCTGTAGCCGTAAGTTCTATGCTAACGTTTTCTTATATAGCACTTCTCGTCTGTGGAAACTCCCCGACGGTTCCATTTTTTTCAGCCAACTTTTATCTGCAAAAGTTTAAACGCAATTTCAATCGCTAGCTACTGTCCCCCTGATTACTCTCTTCTCTTCCCGCTCATTATTAATGTTTCTGTTCATAAATCTTCCACACACTGTAGTCCCTTGTGTCTTAGTGGCTTTACTTGCATAGAGTGATAACAATTTTTTAAAAATGAGTCGTACCAATATTTATAGAAAACTTTTGCGTTGAATGCTAAAAGCTAATTCAGTACATAAAAGAAACCTGGAAGTATATAAAATCCTGTCCCATTTTCTGAGATTTGAAATATTGAGATATAAAAAGTTAATCATGTGTTTCTTCTACTGTCAGAGCGTAGGCTCAAGTTAGAATTTCTAATGATATTTTCTAAGGCAGTGACGGTTACGCTTCTCAGTATGTTTCCACAAACATTTGCTTCATACAGCAATAAGCCGTAGTATAAAGAACATTATTACTGCACAGAGTTACCAGGTCTTCGTCAAATTAAAAAGGTCTTGTGCGATGCCAGGCAACTGTGGAAGGGGTGAGTAAATGAACAGTTACCAGATTTTACTTACACATTATCTCAAAATTTGATATTTAGAAAGCTAAGTCCGATACACGATGAGAGTAAGATCGAACTGATATTAATGGTTACTGTTTGCAGGACGCCAATATTTACATAGTCCACCGTGTATTATAGATATTTATTAAACATAGCTTAGCTTTTGCACAAGGCCATACACATAAAACATCTTGCGCATATTCGAGCCACGAGCCAGCAGTCATGTTTCACTTAATCACCTATGTCTCCGGGCCTTTGCCCAGTTAGTATAAGCATTACAACTTTTTGCAGAGCAAAGAGCTGTTATACTAATAGTAATTGAAATAATAGCGATTTAATTTAAAGAAACATTCAGCATTCATTGACCGAATTAGTCTGTACTGATATCGGTAGACATTTATAAAGTGTTATTCTTAAAACTATTCTTCAAGAAATTAGGTTTGGTTTGGTTTCTTTTACGGCATATCAAACTCATTGGATTATATAATGCCGACAAGAATTTATTGCTGGTAATATTTATTCCAAAAATATATTGCTGGTAACATTTTTTTAATCTTCAAAGATGTATTGCCGGTAATAATATTTCCTCAAAAATGTTAGTGTTGGTATTAAAACCTATTTTTTACACTTTTATGTGTTTTGACACTAGCTTGGGGGGGGTAATTATTTGCCCATAGCTGGGACCCTAATAGATGCTACCATCCCAGGTCAGTGTGGACCTGGGAATACCAGAAATTAAGAGGTGGTTTTACGCTCCTCAAAACCTCCTGACCAGAGGCCTTGATGTTGTTGGACATAGGACGCGGATGTAGTTTATTTTATGAACCCAGAACGGCACGATCATAGGTTTCTCAGGTCTAGTATTTGTTATGGATCTTCCCAGTAATAACGACGTTTTCCTTCTTAACATTTATTCGATGAAAGTGCATTTTAATTATAATTATCGTTTATACTATTATCTTTAATGGGTATTGTTTTCTAAGTTTATTTTTATTTCAAACAACGATAAAGAATGATCTGATAATAAGAGAAATTGTAAACACGTTATTAAAACGTTTTAAATGAATCCGCTTCACACGTCAACAAGTAATACATTAGAAAAATGAAGGTATATTATTCAACCCGCTTAACTTGAGCATTGAAATATAAAATTAATTTTCTTCTGAGTCAGTAAAACGTGATTTCAATTTTACAGTCAGAAAACACCTGTCTTCCTTTTCTAAATACGATGCATAAAAGGAACATGGATTTAGAATGGAAGGATTGTTATTCGGAAAGTAGTTATGTATTTCACTCTAGACGAACTATGAGTCAATCAACAAAGGTATAACCAATTTGAACGGTAAGAAATTGTGTCTAGAATTTATCATATGTTCTATCCGATAGTGTGTCGTTTATAATGCATTCAATAACTTAACCTCATAGAGGAATATCAATTTAAAAAGTTAACGTATTGATTATGCTATGAATTCTGGAAGGTTAGAACTACTAAGAAGCATTAAAACATTTGTGCAGTATATCATATATCAGCTGTGGGTTACAATATGTACAAATGACGATTGAGACGTATTCAAAAAACATGGGCCTGGAAGAAGACAAACTTTTTATAAAGAACTTTTGAAATATTCTACAAATATATAAAATATTAGAACATCAGAAATTTAGTGCAAAAACTTACTGTTCAACGGAAAACGAACATCTCAAGCAAATTCAAATACACAACGTTAATCAATTTTCAGTAGCCTTTTAAACGGTGCGCCAATCTTTCATTTTTGGTATCATTTTGTTACAGGGGAAGAAAAATGGGTTTGCCAAATGAATTTTAAAAGCCACAAAAAGACAGTAGTTGTCATAAAATGAGAAAGAATTACCATCACTAAACCCACGAATTCATTCACAGAATTCTTGATGGAATATGAAATGTGTTGTTTGAGACGAGCTACTGCAGCATGAAGAAAATGTCACTGCAAATGTTTATTGTCACCAACACGATCGCGTAAGCAAAGCATTACGCTCAGACTGTCTAGTTTTAGTAAGCAGAAAAAGGCGATAATATCCAGCATGAAAATCCAAAGCGCTCCACCTACTTAGTACTACTAAGAAGCATTAAAACATTTGTGCAGTCAGGTTAATTGTTACTGAGAAGTGAGCGTGATCAATACTGACTGCTCAATACTTCTGGGCATTGACAAATTTATGCTGCGTTTAAACATTATTGAAATGAGCGCATTTTTGTGGATCCTCATTTTGAAAACTAACCTTTAACGCCAAAAGATACACCGTCCTGTGATAAATACACCAGGGAGTATTATATGATTAAATTACATTTTTAAAAATATCATTCATAAAAGAAAAAGAAATATGATTTGATATTAATTTATGTGATTTTATTAAAAAGAACGGACCTTTCGGGGCAAAAATCCCTGTAAGAAAGGCTCGTTTTTTTTTTGGTTGGGAGATGAAATTAGAGATAACTGATTTCTTCAAAACACTAACTTGGAAACTCACCTATCCCAGCGTATCTGCCACTTTCTGGATCATCATCAGTTGTCTCATTGCATTCGTATTAATCTCGTCCATGTTCTTAAAACTCATCCGCTTAAACTGCAATCATAGCCTTGGGAATAGCCAGAAGTCCCGAGTAGCGAGGTCTGTGATCTAAGGCATTATGCATACATGGTTAACGCGATCTTTTTGACAAATGACTTTAAGAATCGACTGTCAGTCTAATCTGAATGACAAAATACTTTCTGAACAGTTCTTGGATTCTTTATTATCCTTTCAAATGGTTAATCGCCGATTGTCTTTGGTCACAACCCGCATACTTTCAACCGCCTCGACTATTTTTTCTTGTTAGATCTTTTCAAGAAGATAATCGCTTTGAAACGATTTACGTTGATTCGTATTTGAAGCATCGGTGCAAAAATTTGGGGCTTCCCTAAAAATGTGTTTTTTTCTCATTTAACAAGTTTCCAATAGCAATTGTCAAAATTACATCAAAACCACATGTATATTCAATCTGAATGCAAAGCTCACACAGTACACGAGCTCAAATTTCCCGTTGCCCCTACATTTATATCAAGTAAAGACCTATCTCATCGGATGTTAATTTAATTGAGGTTATCCAGATATATTAGAAATTGCGAGGGACAGATGTTTGTATTTTATTATACTTGAAAGACCACAAAATTCACGGTTTTTGTATTCTAATTTTCTGATTAATAATAATTCTAAATGCAACGACTGAATAAGCTCTTCGTGAGTTCCTCGGCCATAAAATCCCCAAGGAAACTCCACTATTGCATTGGTGAATATTTATGCTTGAGTCTTTAAGTAAATAATGCAATAGCAAACATATATATGTACTAGCAGTATAACCTGTCGTCGACTCGGTGTTTCATTACTGGGAATTTTTGCCATTCAGTTGGAACAGATTAAGTTTAAAGTTATCCCACCCGAAAATCAATATTAGTAGCAACAATTGGGTGCACATCCCCAAAAGGGGGTTAACAATTTGAATGGAGGGTGGCCCTGAAAAGGGCCGTTTTTGCGTTCTCAATCTTGCAAGGAAGGAACCTCTTCCATGGACCATAATAATAATAATAATAATAATAATAATAATAATAATAATATACGATCATTTTTTTTTTTTTTATAATCAATTTTTTTTATAATTCTAATAATCTTTTGCGTTAGATTTCAACTCTCTAAATGGAATTTACACTGTTTTTTTACAGACATTAAATTTTGCCTTTAGTTTTTGTGCAAGTTGTACCAAATCAGTTTTTTCGATTTTTCACCTTCAAGATTCTATTTTTTCCGGCCAATTTCGGCTCAAAACTGGTAGTGAAGAATTACCTATCAAACAAAAAAAAAATGATCGAACTCGGATGAAAACTGTGAAAACGCATAAAAAACATCACACACATACATACACACACATATTTTGAGAATTATGAATACAGATTAATATTTAAAGAAGTAAGAGGGTACAAATTAAAACATTAAAATCATCCATTTAACTGAACATACTTAAAATATATGAAACCATTATAGTCTGTCTTTTTTTCTTTAAAACCAGACAGCGTCGCTGATACATCTTTTACGACTGATTTTCTTCGAAATCGAAATATCTCATTATTTATCTGAGTCAATGCCAAGGCGTAACACACATGCTAAATAAGTTACTAATAAACGGAGCAACGTTTTGAATTATAACACATGCATGACTGTAGCAGAAAATGTTTTCCTGCATTCATTATTTGTAAATACGTGAAAATTATGACTGTATACAAATTAAATTTGGTAAGTTATATTCCTAACACCATCTTTCATTGGTTTCGTATATATATATATATATATATATATATATATATATATATATATATATATATATATATATATATATATATATATATATATATATATATATATATATATTCTGTTTATACGTTATTTTTATAGATACAAATATTTAAGTAAATGCTTTGTTTATAATAAACAGCATTAACTGCATTCATCAGCCTGAAAGTTGGAGAATTTCATAGAATATATGTGTCCTCTGATATTCAGGCCGGTAAATGTAGTTAATCCTGTTTATTATAAACAGAACATATACTTAAATATTTGAATCTATAAAAATAACGTATAAACAGAAAATATATTCAAATAATTGTCGGACTTAGTCCATTTCAATATATATATATATATTTTAGAATTGGACATAGTCCGACAATTTATTTAAAGATATTTATATTATGTTTAACGTTCTTTTTATAGATACAAGTATTTAAGCAAATGCTCTGTTTTATAATAAACAGTATTAAATAACATTTACCGGCCTGAATGTCCGAGAAATTTTCATAGAATTTAATACTGTTTATTATAAAACAGAGCATTTGCTTAAATACTTGTATCTATAAAAAGAACGTTAAACATAATATAAATGTCTTTAAATATATATATATATATATATATATATATATGTGTGTGTGTGTGTGTGTGTGTGTGTGTGTGTGTGTGTGTGTGTGTGTGTGAGTGTGTGTTTAGGTATGTGTAAAAAAAATTTGAATTTTAAATCATCACCACGAAAACGCGAATTAACGGTCAGATTATATTTGCGGCTGAAGATTGTAGCAACTCCATAAATTCCGAACATGCTATCGACGTTTTTTATTATGCATATTCACTCATATATATATATATATATATATATATATATATATATATATATATATATATATATA
This sequence comes from Acanthosepion esculentum, assembly GCA_964036315.1. Taxonomy (NCBI): domain Eukaryota; kingdom Metazoa; phylum Mollusca; class Cephalopoda; order Sepiida; family Sepiidae; genus Acanthosepion; species Acanthosepion esculentum. The sequence goes on along the minus strand of OZ038495.1, from coordinate 42,989,702 downwards.
TATATATATATATATATATATTAAGTGTATCACTCCAAGCAAGGCCGGTGGGCACTATCACGCATGGGGTTACAGAAGGGTTGGAGGAAGAGCAGATAGGAGTGGTAAAGAAAGGGGTGTGGAGAAAGAGAAGGACGGAGGGTCGATCGAGGCAGGGGGTTTACGGGAGATATAGAGCGAGAGCAGATAGGAATGAAAGATGTCAGGAAGTGGATAGATCAAGGCAATTGGAGATGACGATTGACGCTACACTTAAACAGTTGGAGATTGTATTTGTTAGGGAAACAGTAATAGGGAAGGGAGTCCCATAGGCGAGATGTGCGAGACATGAAGTTATTGGAGTAGAAAAGACGTCTACATGTAGCAGTTTCAACGGTGAAGGGGTGGGAACGGGATGCCAGCCTCGTAGGACGCTTAAATTCACGAGGCTTAGGGACAAGCGAAAGCAACTCCTCAGAGCAATTACCGTGGAAGTACTTGTAGAAAAGGCAGAGCGATGCAACATCGCGTCTGTGAGAGAGCGACTGCAGACGAGATGACAGATCAGGGCCAATCACATTGCATATCCGTATCTGGATCTTATCAAGAACCCTGAGGCAACACGCAGGGGCCCCAGACCATAAATCGAATGGTAGACTTATAGACTTGGATATAGTTCAATCATTGTAAATATTCATTTGGGGGTAAGTTTTTAACTGTTGTTGTGGAACAAAATGAATGAAGGCTAAGAGGGCGTTGTTTTGGTATTTTTCTTTTCTTTTTTAAGAATCGAGATAGCATCCTTCTCAGGCTTTGGTAGTCCCCCTTAGCTTATAACAGAGAGAGAGAGAGAGAGGGGGGGAGAGGCGAGCGAGCCCCCTCCTTCCATTGTAGCAGGAAGTCGTCGTGATTAGTTCTTTGGTTATTAGAAGCCTCGAAGCTCTCTTTCCCTGCGTTTTGTTTTATGTTCGGTAAAAGTTCTGGAACCGCGCGAAGTGCTATTCGGTTGTCAATCGTTTTGGTACAAGGCTTTTTTTTTTATCTTTTGCTTCGCTCTTCCAGGTATGCAGTTTTCAGAAACGTATTTAACTGATTGTGCTGACCTTGCGGATGCCGGTGTTAATGTTAATGTGGTGATCTGTATGTGATACACCTACTCATCACCTCCTTAACACCATATTAACATTAAGAATGGCATTCTTAAAGGCACGTCAATTATAAAATAATAATTTCAGTGGATTTAAGAAATGTTTTTTATTTTATTTTATTTATTAAACTTAGGATACAACTATATTTTGATTATTATCATTCTCTCCGCACACCCAAAATTTACATAAGGGACTTAGGATTTTTTTTGAGAAATCGTGGTATTAAGCTGACTTTAGTACGTCCTATAAGTGTAGATGGTAAATTTTGCTGCCTGGAAAAATGTTTGTGAATCTGACAAAATGATTATGACTAACTAGTCTCCAATCCCCGGTGTTGGTAATATTTGTGTCTTTTTTTTTGCAATAAATATTTTAAATTACATAAATTAACATCGTTTTTAAACAGTAGTTTTTAAACGTAACTATTATTCTTGTATCGTAAGAATAGTAAGAGTAAACTTCCAAGATAAAATTGTAAAGTTGGCACTTGGGATTTTAGCTACCGAATTTCTCTTTTTTTTCTTTTTTTTTCTTTTTTTTTTTTTGTCACGGTAAGAAGACTTAATTTTGAAGAGTCGTCTTCCCTTAAGATTTGTCGGGTTTGTTGTTGTTTTGTCAACTACAAACTTGTTGATAGATACTGGGAAACATAATTGCTTATGTTGAACAGAGTGATTCAATTACTTTCCTTATCAGAATAACAACATCCCTATAATACACAAAGCAATGCCGTAATTATACGCTACCTACATTTATGAAGGCGTTTGAAATTCAAAGAAAGCACAACAAAACAAATAGTATGTCTCCTGTCAAAAACTATCGCCTTTTAAATTTTCTAAAGACTTTTTACGAGGCTTTTGTGTAAGGAATTTCAGTAAGGTTCAAAACGCGCTTACATATTCCCTCGCCCCATCTCTCATACACATAAGCGGAAAATCTAATAGAAAATATTCACTACTATTATGAAAATATTTATCGTGAGATTTTTATTAACTCAAATTTCGACGTTTTTTTTCTTTCTATCAATTATAATATAGTATACGTTGACACAATGTATGATAGTTAATAAATATTCTTAAAAGACGAAAGGAAACATGAATAGATTGTAATCTCTAGCCTTGGCTGGCTAAGAGTTTTGGAGAAGTAAGACTTTGAATTCAACAAGCGGATTGGCATGAGGCTAGCAATTCTATCCCGTCAAACCTACTTACTTCGTTATATGCCATGTCTTCACAGGACCTTGACGATAATGACTCTCCACAACTTCCTGTCCCTTGTCAGTCTTAATAAACGTTCCCTTTCTCTATATATCCTAAGCCCTGTTCTGCCATCCATTTACTCAAGCTCACTAAGTAAATTATGAGCTGCTTTACTCTATCCCTTTTGCTTTCTCTCTGTCCCGAGAGTATGAGATTTTCCAAGCCCTCCTTCCTCATTATGTGCCTCAGAAGTATTAGTTTCATTTTTGTTTCCAATTTCTCAAAAACTTCGTCGTTGCTCATATGTTCAGTGGGAAAATTAGGAATGCTATTATCGTCAGCATTCTTCTATAAAACCGCATTTCCGTTGCTTCAAGTCGTTTCTTAATCTTTGAGGAGATCGTCCAGCACTCACTGCCATGCAATAGGACAGCTATCACGTAGAACTTTAGTAATCTTCCTGCTACTGAACCCAAAACATCACCGCATAACCTGGTTTGGTTTCGTTTAGTTTGTTTTGTTTTACGTCATATCAACCTCAATGTGTTATTTAATGCCAATAAGATTTTTATTGCTGTTAATAATTTTTTTTTCAAAAATGTATTGATAGTAATAATGCTGGTTTTAAAAGCTATTTTTACACTTTCATAGTGTTTTGAAACCCTTTTGAGGCTTAAGTATTTACCCATAGCTGGAACCCTAACAGGTACTACTACCCAGGGTCAGGCTGGGCCTGGAAACACCAGCAATTAAGAGGTGGTTCTACACTCTTCAAAACCTCCTGATCAGAGGCCTTGCTGTTGGACGTAGTTTATCGTCTTACCCATGAAGCAGATGTAGTTTATCGTCATACCCAGGACGGTAATAACCTGCGTAGGTGCTGACCCTTTACTCCACAGGGAGTCTACGTGTTCATTCAACCAACCAACTGATATCATCGTTTATTAATAGTCATTTTCATTGCATGATTCTGGACGGAAATTTACTGGTCGAGATTCAGAAATTAGTACATTTTCAATATAATTTTGACTTAAAAATGTGTTACAATTTTAAACAGAACTATATTCTTTAAGTCAAAATTATGGTCAGACCTATTAACTTAATGGATTACTCGTTCTTATCTTTTACATTTTCAGATAAACTATAAACGGTGCTAGTATTTACCTGCCAATATTTTAGTCTCCTTCTTATATTTTCCATGATATATGTTCGACAGAAATATTTAACCATAAACATTATTTGAATGTAAACATTTAACAATGATTTAAACATAAATTTAACTATACCAATTCGCCAAAAATAAATTCACGTTTTGCATAAGATATCTTAACATATTCGTGTTTTATTGTTTAGAGTTTAATTAAAAATGGTGGCTGAAACAAATCGTGATCAATTTTCCATGTTAAAAATGGCTGATATGCAGAATTGTGAGGTGATAACACAGTTGAATATTTATAGGAAAACTGTTTTGAAAGCGTGGAAAATGTTTAAAGAGGAGCAAACAAGGTCAGAAAATTCAGTTCGCACCAGGAGTCGTTGAATCCGTAAAGAAGAGGGTGAAGAGAAATACACGAAGAAGCATGAGGAAGCTGTCTTGTATTTTTCGGAGAATCCGTTAAAAAGATCTGCGAAAGAACATTTACGAAAGAACAGATACAAGATTCACCGGGGACAGTTGCTCGCAATTGCCGCCAAGTAAAAATGTCTTGCCAAAAGGAAGAACATGTTAGGGAAGATACAACCTTCTGCAGACATTTTTTTTCAGACGAGATGTCCGTCACTCTTGATGGTGTAGCAACCACTAAAACGCCTGTGTATACACCACTTCAACAGAAAACAATCCTGAAGAGGTGAGAACAGACTTGAAGCTACATTCATCAGCTGGTCTCATGATTTGGGATGTTGGTGTTTCTAATGGTTTGAAATTGCTCTTGGTGTTCATTAAAGAACGAATCAACAGGAATGGAAAAGATTACCAGCCAATTTGTGAGAGTGATGTGTTGCTCTTATTGTCAGACACAACTGGAAGTTGCTGTCTTCACTCAAGATTGATCTCGCGCACACAGAAAATTTGAAGCAGAACTGGAGCAAGAGATATTTCCGTGGATATTTTGGCAAGTGGATTTGGCCTCCATTAAGCCCTGATATCAATCCTATGACCTTTGGGATATGAGCCATATTGGAGGACGATATCTTACGTATTTCATAGTGAAGTATGACCAACATGAAAGAAGCTCTTATGGCGTCGTGGTACAATTAGAGCGCACAGTTAGTGAAGAAGTTATGCTCTTTGATTGAGAAGAGAGTAAGGGTTATGCTGAAAGTAATTGCTGGCCATAATGAATTGTACATATACATCGTTAAGACGATAGAATATGATACCGCTCCATAAATGATCTTATTCCTTCTATCATGCTTTATGGTTGAAATGATCAGAGAATACTAACAATGCAATATCCCTGCCATATCTGGGTTGGAGCCGCTTAAACCTGAATTGCAGCATTGACAGAGTTCGAAATCGTTTAGGATGCCATGTGTTGGATGACATTTTCCACGCAGTAACATTTTCGCAGAAGGTCGTTACTCTTATCGCTATCCTTATAGCTATTTCTCTGGTTAAATTTTAGAGGATCTCTATTCGTTAGTACGATCTGTTCAGACCTTTACAGCCATGACTATCCTTGGTACATCTACAAGTTTGTAACACCATCATTCCATACGTATTCCAATGATAAAAATGAACATTTTCTCGAAGAGATTTTTTTATAGGAACCGTGTGGAAGACTCCCGCGTGGATGCTTCCTTGAACACTACCATCTTAACCTCTTCAAGTATATGGTCAGTCCCCTATATCCGCTTGATCACCAATTACTACATTCTCCGCTTTTGTTCGTATGACGCACCTCATTTTGTAATTCTCTAGCTTTAGCCGCTCTTCGGCCTTGTATTGGGTGAACGTTAATATGAAAATGCAATTTGCATATGTTTTTATTCTACTTTTTCATGATCAGCGTTCTTTGAGCACTCCGTAAATATGATGTAAGTCATAGCAAATACACTGTCAAACAGTTAAAACCATTAAAGACAAAAATTATGAAATTATTTTTGGCCTGTTATATATAAGCAATTTTAATAGATTATTCGAGGTCTTAGTATTTAATATATATATTTTTTTGTAATTTTTATGTTAGTTTTTGTTAAGGGGTCTTCCCTTTTCACACAAATGGACTCACCCACCGTATACATATACTACTACCAGTGAATACCCGAAGAGTCGAGACGGAACGACAGAAGAGTAGTAGAGTTCTTTAGTAGTAGAGTAAGTCACCCACAGAGACGGCGGCAAGCGTCACAGTTAGCGAGCACGTAGACTCAGTAAGGAGTCATACAGTGATACTTCATTACCAAGACTATATATATATATTAATGCTACTAACCCGCATTCCTGGATCTACTAACCCGTATTACCAGTTTGTATTATTACGTTAATACATTTATTTTCATTATCTATTCCTGGCGTTTGTTATTCATTGATATCGAATTTCATCCTGGAATTCACAGCAGTTTTAAAGAAATCGACATTTCTAGATATATCAGTATTTTTTTCAGACGGGTTTTGAGAATACCATAGATTTAATATGTGAACTGAAGTTTTCAGGCTGAGGTTTTCCAGAAATTTGGAACGAGACAGATACTTATAATTCAAATGAAAGAGACAATTTCAATTTTGGAGAAAATTATGAAAACAGTGGGCTTGGAGAATGTAAGAGTCACAAGACGTATTAAAGAAAGGAAGTGCAGAATGGAATTATCTAAGGGGTTTGGCTTAATAGATAGAAAAGCAAGCGGAAAGAGAGATGGTAAAGGGTCAAACGTTGGTTAGAGTTAAAATGGTTAGGAAATTGTGGAAAGCTTTACTCGAAAGGGTCTCGGCACGAAAAAGGACATTTGTCGTATTTCTTTTTTATACTTGTTTATTTATGTAGTATTAGTTGATTTTCTTTTCTTTTCGTTTTTTTTTTCTTTTGTCTGAGCTGTAATTTTAATACAAAAAATTGAATCAAGTAATTTACCGGTAATTTCAAACAATTATTTATGAAGCGAAGTGCCTCTTTTCTACCAATATTCTGATTGCTATTAAATGAATTTGAATTTAGAGATTAAATATTTTGATTAGTTTTTTTTTTTTGGTGGTGGGGGGTATAGTTATTTGTTCTTTAACTATTTTTTTCATTAAACCTTTTTCTGTGGAGAACCGCAAATAGAAGGAAGTTGGAACAACGAAGTAGTCTGACCGGAAGCTTCATTTTTTATTCCCATTTCACATTTCGAAGCATCAGACGAAAAGTAATCAATAAGACGAACAATAATAATCAAAAATGAATAATGGATAAATATTCTTCCATTTGGTGAGATGAGACAATGAGTTGAAGATAAGAGCAATCACAATTTAACAGAAATCTTACTGGATTAATAATGCTACTTTGTTTTCATGAGATAAAAAGTAGTTATTTTGCATAAAATAATTATTAATATCGTGTTAAACACTCCGTTATAATTCAAACAGTGAATATTGCCGTTATAATGACCTCTTATTGCTCGTTTGTTTCTTACAATACAACGTTTAGCAGATATTTTTTTTATTTAGCTTATTCATTCTAAACTGAGTAAATTGCTATGTATGATGAAATCTAAAATATAATCAAAAGCTATCGTGAGCTGTTTCTACTATTGTTCAATGAAATACGTAAAACACGTCATACACGCTTGGACGACCATGTTACTATCGATTCATTACTGACGAAGGCAGAAGACTTTGTCGTTTCATTCTGCAGGAGACTGGTTGAAAACCAAGGCTATAGGACCGTTTGTCCTGCTATTCAACCCATAGCCGGGAGGAGAACAGATGTATGTATAGCTTTTCCAAGGATATTTATGCGTAAGTGTATGTCACGGAATCGACTGAAATTTGAATTCGGCCCTCCGATTCTCTTCGAACCGATATCAATTGCACCACAAAGCACATTCCACTATTGTTTACTTCAGCGAATCTTTCTACGTTTTTATAGAAGGTGGGTTACGAATAGCGAAATTCATATTGGCTATCACTCAAAGCATAATCAAAAGTTTACATTAAGCTAAATCCGGTACAAGGCTACAGGGGCGCAATATTCATAATGATATGAACTAATGTCAATCGGAAATAGTCTGAAAGGTAGCCTTTTAAACTGTGTGCTTACTACCCTAGGCTTAGGACAACAGGCAATGCGAATTTTGAAAGCTTTGCTTTATTTCCACGCCAACCACCAGAGTGACAACACGCTCGTTACCTCGCGTAACACATTCAATACGCCTGCTTCATGTCAGCAGCTTATCCTTTCAGAATTCAAATGAATAAACATTTAATACTTTCAAAAGATGAACTTGATTTTTATACCAACACAAAACTAATAATTCGCTGAGCATATGTTTTAGCAACGTACACTACGATATTTTGTTTTGAATCTATATTTTCTTCTTTCTCTTCGTAGTCAAATCTAATGTTGAATTATCCTATCCACCTACTGACAACGTTGTGCATTTAATTATAACCCGCGTTATTATTTAATAAAAGTCAAATAGGACATTGATTGCGGAACAGCTAATACAAGAGACATAGACTTTGTTATTTATCTTGTATCACAATAACTTCAAGTCAGTTTATATTCTTGTACAGGTCTCTATGAACTTCAGTTTAGTTTCACTAGCTAATCAAAGAATTTACCAGGTAGCATAAAGAATACATTAATAATAGTCTGCGAGTCATTTTTGCTAGCGATAGAACCAAAATAGGTTTCTGCTTTCTGCAGGTAAGGATAGCATTTACTTTAGTCTGACAGAAGACACGGCAGAAGTGCATCTTGTGATAAAAAGGTCTCAGTGTATTAATCTGTAATCTGTTTTATTGGGCAAATGATAGCAATTATTGTGTATAAATAAAACCCAATAAATTGGCGATCAGTCCAATAAGCTTTTGCAACGTTTTGTCTTCGCAAAGAAAGATTGGATAAGGCATTGCAATTCCGGTGCCAACGCGCTAATGTCACATGACAGCAATACGAAACAATCATGCTTCATCACAAAGACTGCTGTCCAATTCTGATGAGGATATAATATAATTGAAACTCTGGATTCACGGCTGTTTCCCTACTTTGGGCAGCTCTGTGAACATTAAACTATTTGTTAAAATATAATCCTACACCATAATTTTGACACTGCAGAAGATACTTCTAAACAGGAGGATTTCTATGGTGACAAAGAAAAGAGTACTGAGCTGCTACGTAACATCTGCCCTCCTATACGGCAGCGAATGTTGGACGGCATCCTCAAGGATGAAGAAGAGACTCGAGGAGGCGGAGATGTGGTTCTACAGAAGGATGCTGAGGATATCATGGACCGAGCATGTGAGCAACGATGAGGTCTTGGAGAAGATGCAAACAATGAGGAAGCTTATGCTTAACATGAGGAAGAGGCAGATGAAGTTTCTGGGACACGTGATGTGAAAGAAGGACCTGGAGAATCTGATACTCACGGGACGAATAGAGGGTAAAAGAGACAAAGGAAAACAACGCATGACATACGTGGCGGGCATGGGCAGGTGGATGGCGGAGCCTGGTCTGGGGGAGTTGGCCGAAACACAAAACCTGTTGAGAGCCACAAGGCATGATCGTCTACGTCCTGAAAGGACACGTCACATAAAACGAAAGAAAATATTGATGCTTCTGTCATAACGTTTCTAGTTTTGGAGATTTCCCTGTTAGCAATCAAATCTTTCTGCTGACCACCGATAATTGTATGAGGACAGTATCGTTGAAAACAGGATGCAGTGATAGATGACATACGATTCGGTACTATATAGACAGATAATCGACAAGGCACATTTATGACTATCTCTTTTAAAAATGACATCCTTAAATATTTAACTGGCTAGCATTAATCTAACAGAGGACATCGATATTGATGCACTCATTTCAAAATAGGCAATAGTCTCGTTTGCTAACTTGCGTTTATATGTAGGGAGACGTCATATGAACAAATATACGTTACGCATAGTTAAACATGACATAGAGACTCAACATTGGATCACGAGTTAATTATTCCACGGCCGTATTCTTTTTAGTATATATATATATATATATATATATATATATATATATATATATATATATATATATATATATATATATGCGCATTCCTCGACAGAGAGCATTTAAAACAAAATAATGTGTTTGTAATTTATAAAGCTTTGTTTGTCTGGAATGTGAGCCAGATGCGAGGAACATATCTCTAAAAACTAATTCAATCAACGGATTATACGGAGATACGAGTTTACACTCGCGTCCTGCCAAACAGGCACTCAAATATTTATTTAAGTAAGCTTCGTCTGGGGAAGAATTTTATAGGTAATGTTCCAAGTCGAGATCGAACACACGCCTCATTACGAATGAACAAAATGCTACCTCTCACTTTTCGTAAGGTACCAAAATGAATTAGAAATAAATAAGAACGTATATTCGAGAGAAGACAAATTGGCATACGTTAGAATATAATGAATAATACTAAATCAATGGATATAAGGATCAATATTTCATCTTCGTATGTGATCGTTCTGTAATCGGAATTCTTTGCGAAAGCAAATGGTTCCAATGCCTACAATAACAGCAAGATCATCTCATCAATCTTGAAATACATAACTCGGTAATCGATCTAAGTCGTTATCAACCATAAGAATAATGCTACAAATTATTTAAAGCGGGTTCCTTTTACTTTTCTTTCTTTTTTTTTATTACTCAGGATCCAGAAGAAATGTATTCAGATTCTGGCATTGGATCCAAAAGCCGTTCTTCATGTATGATGCTAATAAATCAGAACAAGACATACCGCTGTGTGATGGCAGCCGATACGATTCGCCAAAACCGTTTCCAATAATTATATTTCTCTCTCCCTCTGCTCCGTTAATCTCGCCTCCAGCCAAAGCCGGTTTTGGCCAATGAATATTTATTAAAGATTAAACTACTTATGGTAGAGCCTCGCTTACTAGGTCAGGAGTTTCTGTTTTTCCCCTTCCATTGGCGTTAATGTTAAGCGCAAACTAATTCACTACCGCACGTGGCTGGGTATAATATTAAATGAAATTTAATGTCTTATGTAAACGCAAGTTCAATTCACCATAGGAAAGTGAGCAGCAAACAAGTCCAGTAGGTGTCTACTGTTTTCAGATGTCAGAACAGACCAGAAATTGGTTGTTGCTGACATATCCGGGCAGCAGCGGGTATTTCGACGTGTTGTAATGATCAGCAAGCTTGTCCTACTAGAATATTTACAACGTCAGGCCACTAGACGTTTGCGTCCAGCCTGAAACAGCCTGTCGCCTCTAAGTGTTGACTTCAATGTTTACTTTTATATTTATATTTGCATACGCTCTATCTCTGATATTGAGCATTTTATCCCATAAATATAGCGCATCTTAAAACTATATTTCTTCATATATATATATATATATATATATATATATATATATATATATATATATATATATATATATATATATTCACAAAATAAATATACCTTTATTTCTTGGATTATATGATTTTACAGGTAGCCCATGCCATTAGAATTATTAAAAAGTGTTAATACTGAGATGTATTTAAACAAAGGTTTCGTGACAATGCATTGAGATCCAATAAAGCTGGGATTCAGGATTAAGCCACATGAACAATTTAATTAAGTCGTTCCATCTCTACTGTTTAGACCTTCAATGGTATCAATGAATCATTGATTGCACTTAGCATTATATAAATCGCTTTTTGCTCAATACCTTTTCATGCCAAAAAATGTTATGTGGCTACTCTAAAAGTGACTCGAAATGGAAAATTCTTGAAAGGAAAAGAAGTTTAGCAACAGAACGACAAAGACAGTGGCGTCAATGCCTATCTGAAGACCAAGTTGAAGCAAGACGACCACTTAGTACACAAACGTATTCGAGTGCCTTTCCAAGAAAGGCTTAAACAAATAAGTTTTCTCTCTAAGAAGTCTAGTAGGAACGGAACTGATTATTTAAATTAATTTAAGCTCGGGAACCATTTTTTTATAAACAAAGATCAATAATGTATTTGTATATATAAATATATTTTTTTTAAATTCTTATAGGAGGCCCGGTAGGGTAATGGATAGCGGCTCGGACAGAGGAAGGGAGAGAGCCGAAGTCAAATTCAAGTTGAATCCATTATATTCACTTACGTGCTTGGGAAAGGTATGAATCCTCCATTGTTCTCTACCATGAGTAAATAACAGGAAGACCGGGTTTGGATTGCAACTGGTCTACTGCAGAAAGAAATGGTAACCTACTGCAGGAAAAAATCTGCCTTGTCAGTCATGTATCGAAAGATACATGATCGCTTAAGTGTGTATCACATAACTGTGATAAGGTATTAATCATTCAATATATTTATACACCTTAATCTATTGCATTCGAATCTATTGCATTCAATTACGTGCTATTGCCCTTCGGAAAGGTATGAATCCCCTTATTCTCCCCCATCTATGGATAAATAGCAAGACAGACCGAGTTCTATAACCTTGGATGCCAACTGGTCTACCGCAGAAAGAAATGTCAAACTACTGTAAGAAAAATCTGCCTCATCGTTTGTATATCGAAATTGTGTGCCTAAGTGTGTAGCACGCATATTACATAACTGACTACTTTCCAATACACTAAACCTCGCAAATGACCGATTTTTATTTTATCTGACGACTACTTTACGAGAAAAACAATGTTTAAAAATGTCAATATTTCATGTCTTGAAATATAGATGCATCATTAAGTCCGTATCTTCCTGGTGAAATAAAGGTATTTGTTTTAAGTACTTTTCAACATGGCATAATTACTTCTGAATTTTAGGCTCGCAATATATTTCATTAAAGAAATATCACTACGGATTATTTATCTTTATACTTTGTTTACTTCCCTTTACTCCCAAGATGTGGACTAAACACTCAGTTATTTATCAGTTTAAAAGAGTAAATATTTTATTTGAATAATTAAACAGTGTAATTATAAAAGTCAGCAATGAAACACTTTTTAAGAAACATCCCAAAAGACCACATTAGAAATGAATTAAAAAACAATTATTTAAAAAGAAATATTTTGAAAGCTGAATTTTCAAATAAGATTATTTCTTTTAGTGATAAATATATATTCTAGAAGCTGAATCTCTGAATATTGTCACTGTAAAAAATTATTCCCACCTATGTGAGAAAGAGACAATTTGCAGAACTTACATATATATGTATATCTGTGTGTGTTTTATGTATACTATTTGTATATTCTTTTTCTTGTGTATATAAGAATGCTCTAATTAAATTCTTTAAAACAACTTATGTAAAAAAATAATATTTTTCTTTATTTAGCCATTAAAAGGTCTGTTTCACGCTTAGCGATTTCTACAAAATAGTTGTCTTTTTACTACTAACATTTTTTGGATCTATTTGTTTCACGCTAATTCCTTGACAATACTTTTAAGAAATATAAAATTCCATTTCACGACTTCGTCACTTCGCGACAAGAGATAAAAGACTGCTGGAAATTTTTTTTTTCGAAAATAAATTCCCTTCGGCATGTTGTTTGGGATTTAAGGTATTTTCAAATATAGCCATTAACAAGTTCAGTCCAAAGCTTTCCTGAGTGTCGTGATGCAAAGGCATAGCTCAATGATAATTTGCCGGTCTCATAGAATAGATAGCATAGAATCACATCCGCTGTCACCGGAATACACGCAGGTGGATATTATTCATAGATCAAATTCAAATATTAAGTTTATTGCCTCAACATAGGAACAAACGGAGCAAGAAATCAGGCACATACAATGAGAACATGTTCAGAATGCATGGATTCGGCATGTATGAAATTCACAGCCGCACATACTCAACACCATCTTACTTCCTTTATATTGTATTAAAAAACATTTAAATATGTATAAGCGTTCTGGGACAATCGACATATATAGTATTAAAAAGACACATACACTTTACATATATATATATATATATATATATATATATATATATATATGTGTGTGTGTGTGTGTGTGTGTGTGTGTGTGTGTGTGTGTGTGTAAAATGTATATGTATATAAATATAAATATATGTATGTATATGCAATTTTTATATATGTTATTTATATATTATATATGCACGGTGCTTATTGGATAGCGATCATTATAAGTGATAGAGCTAACATATTTTGTTGGATTGATGTGAGTTTGTGATACAGGGTTTCACGCTCTTTGAGATCGTAGGACAATGAGTTTTCCTGACGAACTCAAAGAGCCTGAAACCCAGGGTCACAAACTCATATCAATCCAACTAATATATATATATATATATATATATATATATATATATATATATATAGAGAGAGAGAGAGAGAGAGTATTAAAAACAGGTGAGATTTTGTGCCGATTACTTTTATTCAATAACCTTTCTAAATTATGAATAATCCTTCTCAGATAAAGAGGAAATTTAGTCAGAAACAGACTAATGATCCTCGAAGTAATACCCATAGAATAATAAACGACCATGTATATATAAAAACAATTATAATTTATAATCCCGCATTTTCGATGTCTATAAAATCAAGCACACACACACACACACACACACACACACACACACACACACACACACACATGCCAAACATCGCATTCCTGAAAGCACTAATTGCCGACGTCATTACACTCAACGGTTCTACGATATTCAACAGTTGTTGCTACCTAAAAAGTCGAAAGGATGGACCATATTTCTTCCGAAATGAACTTTGGACAATTTCCGGCAGAATGTTCTCCTTTTCTGTGAAGAACTGTACGTAATTTGGAAAAATCGATCGATAAATTTTATTTAAATAAATCGTCTGCTGTTTTTAAAAACAACTGCCTTAAATAATATTTACTGCACATACAAAAGCACATACGCACACACGCACACATATATATATATATGTATATATATATATATATATATATATATTATTTATTTGAGAACAATCACACTTTTTGTTTATTTTTTCCTGTGTTCGTATAAGTGTTTTCTTTTCTGGATATAAAGTGTGGAAAAAAATTATCCAAATATTCTGCATATCCGAGCGCTTTCGGCTACTCTTTTAGCAATTATCGAGTAGAATTTTTATTAATATATTTTAACTGAATGTCTAGATTTTCTATGTATGTACCTAGAGATATAGCATCGTTTTGTTTTTCAAACACGGTCAGCACATTGTCGCCGTGTTCATAGATGATGTTATTGAGTGATGTTTTTTTTCTTTTTTCTTAATAATGCTTCCATTATTTTTATTCTCTTTTACATGTGGATCCTTGTAGTTTCTATAAGTATTCTGCGGATGAAGTTTTGTAGGTTTCTGTGTTTGTTTGAATGGATCCTAACTGAGATATAGTCAGAAAGAGGGAGAGGGAGAGAAAGAGAGATGTGACGCGAGTCTTCTCGATAAGTATATCACGGTATGTCCATTATAATTATTCATGAGTTTGGTTTGATCAGGAACGCAGTTCATTTAATGTATGTGAATTCATAAAATATATTTGTTCAGATATTGCAGTTCAGATATTGCAGTTATGTTGTTATTGCTGTTGATACGGTTAGCTACTTTAAATTTTTTATAGTAGATAATTAATTTAATTTTCTTAACCCAGTAATATTAACTCTTGACACCTTTTTTATGAGTGAATGCCCTCTTAGCTATAAAAGAAAATCCTCAACAGAGTACAAGACAATTTATCCTCTCGTCTCTTTTCAATAACGAACACAATAATGTGAAACAGACGCTAGTTTACAACAGTTTTCCGAACTACCTCATCGACCACCAGATCAGACAATTTTTCTAGACTAATAGCAATATTGAATATAAAACATAAAAAACAATAAAATTGACATTTATTATAAAAGCCAAATACACGTTAACCATATGCAAGACGAATTTACTCTTATAAACAATAAAAAACCAGTTGACCAGAACAAGAAAATTAAAGTAATTATCTACTATTAAAATATAAAACGGCTAACCTTATTATCATCAATAACAACACACCTGCAAGATCTAAATTACATAAGTGTATGTATGTGTAACTTTCAATATGATATAGCAATATTCCAACCACAAGTTTTATTAATATTCACAAACTATTCTCCAACTTCTTAAATTTTGAAATAGATTCCTACCTGAAAATTATTTTTAAATATCCGCTTATATATATTACTTAATAATATAAATGCACACACATATATTATATAAACATATAAGTATATATATATATATATATATATATATATATATATAAGAGATTAATATATATAAATAAGTAATATATATATATATATATATATATATATATATATATATATATATATATATATGCGTGTTTAGACACGGAAATGTGGTGTAAGGTTCCAGTTTGTGGAAGAGTAACCCTAAATTCAATTTCCAAGCACTTTCCATCAGCGTTGATCGTTGCCAGGAAAATATATTTTTTTTACTTTGCCTCCATTAAATTGTCTCCATTTATTAAATTTGGTGTGAAAATTTTTGTTTCGAAAAGGCTTATTATTATAGGGGTGTTTTAGGTAGTAATAACTGGTTGTGTCATTTATTAAAGATGTTTATTATATTATTACTAGTGTTAAATGCTATTTTGTTTAGGTTGAGTTTTTTATTTTTAATTCTAACTCCTTCGAGAATTTGTAAGCGTGTTTTACAATTATTTTTTGTACATAACATTAATATTCTTGGTTGGTACTTTTTGTATTTCAGTAGATGTAAATTTATTACTGTTATTGGGCTGGTATTTTGTGATTATTTTTTATTAATATGCACGCAATACAAGGCTCAAGAGTCGCTTAAGATAGAGGGTTACTGTATGGTGTAGTATGAAGTGAAATTCTTGAGGCTATGCAGGAAACATTACTGTTAACTTTAGATTGAAGAAGTCAAGATTGTTATTGGCAAAACAAGCAAATAATGTCTTTAGAAAGAATCCGAAACCCAATCCGAAACAGAAAAAAGGGATAAACCTCTACTCCTGTTCAAAAAAACAGAAAGGAGTGTGGACCTGATGATAGACGAACATATTTATTCTAATCCGTGTTGTTGCTTATGGCATTCGATTCTGAAAGATGGTATGTAAATCTCCGGGAAAGACATGCACTGGGGGTTCCTAAGCTTTTGTGAGACATTCCCGTAATGGACAAGAAAATATGTATGCTATATTTGTCTGGTGTAGGAAGTAATTAGGGAATTTGTTGTTTTTAACATTTTTTTTTTAATTTTGTGTAGTAAATGATTAGTTTAATTTGTTTAATAATCGGTAATCAGAATGATGTTGGTTTGAATGAATTGTAGTAAGATTTACAGATGGTATTTATACAAAGCAACTCACACTAACCGTTTATACATATTTGAACAAAATTGTTACTCTGGATAGCAAAGGACAGAATTCTCATTAAGGAAATGAAGTATTTAATTGTAAGGGTTTCTCACTCAAATGTGGTTAAGATAGATATAAAATGGGAGATAAATAGCATGCAGTTAATACCGTGTAAATCTGTTGGTTAAATGGAAACAAGACATTTCTTTTCTTTTCTATATATCTACATTACACACACGCATTCATACACACACATACATATTTATATATATATACATATATATATATATATATATATATATATATATATATATATATATATATATATATATATATATATATATATATATATATATGATGTTGGGCGTTAGCATTCCACGCCTGTAAGCGGGTATTCTTGACAAGTATCGAATTAATCAGGCACGGCAAATGATTAATACATCTTAATTAATTAATGAACAACACAGTCTTGTCTCGTTAACATTTGTCAGATTGCCACACCTTCACTTTAATGCGTCTATTTTTTAAGTTTCTTCATTTTTTTACCCCTTTGAACCGTCAGGCTAGCAGCGGATCTGTTGGGGGAAAGAAAGTGAGGTTCGTGTGAGAAGATTAATCAAATCGCATTAAATCTCGTACACACCCAACTAGAAATTTTCATTTTTTTTTCAAATTCTTTATTTATAATCTTATTTTAGATGACGAAAGAGAAAAAAATCCTGTTGGAATCGACAGAAAAAATATTGCTGGTATAAATAAATAAATAATAACAACAACATTGATTAAAATGAAACCGTGTGAGCAGCTGGATAAATATCCTGTTCTCACAAGAGAAAGATTTTGAGATGGAAAACGTGACAATCCTTTTCGTAATTTACGTATAAACATAAACTATTTTATCATTATTTTTCCGGTGCAATCAAACTCTTTGAGATCAGTCTACACATGACAGAACTTATAAGATACGATTATATTTGAATTTGATTTGTAACGCTTCAGGGCTGTTTTTCAATTTTGGAAATAGCCAAAAATCACTGGCGAATAAATCTGATGGATAAGGTGGCTGGCCAGTTTTGTCATTGGATTCCTAAATGAAGACGCATCTCCTAACAAATCGTTTTTCTCATTCACAAATCTATAAGTATCAGGTCATCCCATAAGTTCTGTCCGAAATTTGAATAAAGAAAACAAGTGACCAGAAATGTTACCTTTAATTACAGATTCAATCAACAATGTATTTTCCCTGATTATCTATGATTCCTTCCATCTATTAACAAGCTTACTAATTCCATTACTGTAAAATTCTTTTGGATTCGATTCGAAGAACTCACAAATGTCAGTTTTAACCTCTTCCTGTGTTACAAAAGCTGTTTCTTCCAAATTATTCTGTAATCTACGAAACAAATGGTAGTCTGAAGGAGCAAGGTCGGAAGAATGAGGTGGATGAGGAATTTTCTCCCAACCAAGTTCTTCGATCTTTTGTGACGTGATTCTTGCTGTGTGTGGTCGCGCATCGTCCTGATGAAACATCATCCGTTATCGATTCACTAGAGCAGGTCTTTTCTTCTTCAAAGCTTGGTTCAAACGCTCTAAATTCTGACAGTGTATTTGAGCATTAATTGTTGCATTAGGTGGTAAGAATTCAAAGTGGATTATTCCTTGGGAATCCCACCAGACTGAAAGAAGAACCTTTTGCCCATGAAGTTCCCTTCTCGGTTGTGGCTTGGGTTCTTCCCCTTTACCCAGCCACTGTCTACGACGCTTAACATTTCGGTAAAAGATCCATTTTTCGTCGCCAGTCACAAGTCTATCCAAAAAAGGTGAAACAAGTTGGCGAGAATGGAGAGAAGAGCAGAAGTCAACTCGGAATTTGAGGTTGTTTTCAAACAATTCATGAGGCACACATTTTCCAAGTTTAGGAACTTTTACAACTTTTACAAGTTGTTGAAGATGACGATGAACAGTTCTATGGTTTGAACTGAGAACCACTACCAATTCCTCAACTAATATTCAGTTCCATTAGATATTATAAATTACTCTTTAAATTTCGTTCATTTTAACAAAAAGTTAAAATTCGGCAAGAACCTATGGGATGACATAATATATGCCGAACTGTTTCCCTATTTATATTCTAAAGTTCGCCCCCCGTAAAACGTACTTTCGATCAGAAGTTTGATGTTCTCTTTATATTTCCAGCTGTTCTTTGTGCTGTTAGCGGCCCTTTCTGCCGCTATCGCTAAGCAGTTCCTTCAACTGTGTGTGCTTAAAACAAACACAGAGAAAGAAACACAACACACAGACATATATATTTTACACACACACAAAAGTAGCACTGAGATGTTCTCAGTATATATATATATATATATATATATATATATATATATATATATATACGAGGGTCATTCAATAAATAAGTTGAATTTTTCGGTATAAGGACTTCTAATACAGATAGAAGCTTAGTCTTCTTTTATTTCTTTTTGTTTTACTTGTTTTTTCCATGGATTTAATTTCTTTTGCAGATTAAAAAAAACTTTGTGAGTTTTGGCGATTAACAAAGATGGCCGACCAAGAAAGATGCTCCAGGATTGAACAGCGGTCAGTTATCAAGTTTTTGGTTGCTGAAGGGTGCAAACCAGTTGCAATTCATAGGAGAATGTCAACTGTAAATGTTCTGTTTCTAATAAACATTATTAACTACATTTACCGGCCTGGATTTCAGAGGACACATATATTCTATGAAATTTCTCGAACAACTTTCAGGGCGATGAATGCAGTTAATATATATATTCTGTTTATACGTTATTTTTATAGATACAAATATTTGGGTAATATATATATATATATATATATATATATATATATATATATATATATATATATATATATATATATATATATATATATATGTGTGTGTGTGTGTGTGTGTGTGTGTGTGTAAATGAAAGGCACGGTGGATTAATGGATAGGAATCGGAGAGCCGAGTTCAAATTCCAGTCGGATCCATTACATTCCCTTACGTGCTAATACGCTTGGGAAAGGGATGAATCTTCTCCATCCAGCAGGATGTCAACTGGTCTAGAAGAACAACTCAAAAGCTGCGGAGTGCACCAGGTCTCTGTAATCAGCCATTTAAAAAGTGTGGATGGTTCTGCACAAAACCTTCACCAATATGGTATCGGGCTGGCGGTTCTTAGGGACTGATCTGCTTGACACTCATAATTCGAATTCGATGGGAGAGTCGAGTATATATGGAAAGGATGGAACTTTTCTTCATTAATCCGAGAGATCTTTTCCCAGTGGATAGTCGTATTTTAGTAGACGCTCCGTTTGTTTATAATTAAGTATATTTATTTTCTTTCATCTAGCAGCTTGGATATTCGAAAAATATGCATTCTCCGACAGGATTGGAACCTGCGTTTCCCTAGTGGAAACCGTCATTCCATCTGACGTTCTTTGACCTCTCGACGACAGAGTGCATCGTGGACCAAACAATGTTGAATAGTGTTTTTAAATACAGGTATTTATTCTGACTTTTGAAACAGACATACCTGTTCAGATTCATATCGTGTAGTAAACTTGTTTCGCCATTCATTTACTGAAGCCCACTGTGCAGTTAATGCGTTTTTTACTCTCTGCGTCTTGCCTTCAAACTCGCATTTGAGTAACAAACTGTCCAAGTACTCTTTCCTCATTATGCACGTCTCTTCCTGATGTTAAGTATAAATGTCCTTTTTGTTTCCGCTGTATGCAAAATTTCCTGGTTGCTGAAATGTTTGGTCCATGATCCTTCTGTTGAATCCCATTTCTCATACCCGTAACTAAATTTCATCCTAAAACAGAACCCTTGATATAATTATTCTGTGCTTCGCGATATCTGTTTGAAATTACATAAAATTAATCTTGTTCAAAATATACTATATTTACGGGGAATGCGTTAACAATATAGGAGTTAGAATGTTTGCAGATATCATGTTCACACACACACACACACACACACACACACACACACACACACACACACACACACACATATATATATATATATAAATATAATAGTGAACATAGAAGTCAACACTTAGAGGCGACAGTCTGTTTCATGCTAGCGCTAGCATGAACCAGACGGTCGCCTCTAAGTGTTGACTTCTATGTTCACTTTTATATTTACACACGCTCTATCTCTGATATTGAGCACTTTATCCCATAAATATAGCACACTTTAAGACTATATTTCTTGATATATATATATAGATATATATATCAGCAACGAAGGATTCATGTATGCAAAGCAAGAACTGCATGTCTTTCATCTCTTACAGGATAAATAATTGTGTGTAATATAAAATTAATTATTGATAAACTTCACTATCCCCTTTGTAGTTGTATGTTTTTGTATTTCCCATTTCTTCATTTCTTAGGACAATTGTTACAAGCGATATTATTTGGGGAGAGTAAGTTGAGAAAAAGCTTGTCGTTTAGTGAGAAAAGACGCAAGTAAAAGCAATTCATTTAGTAGCATTTTTAGTAGGGGACATGGGAGACGAACATTATAGTAAGTAGGTGAAAAAGACAGTCACCGAAAAGCAGAAATTCTTTTGTTTGCGTTAGAAAAGGGCGTGGCTTTAGCTTTCCCTATTTTCAAGTTCAAATCAATTCTTCAAGTTGAGTGCATCACAAAAAGAGACAGAATAATAAAGTGGAGGGTCACACTAAGGAAGCCACCGAAAGGCAGAAGTTCTTTCGATTGCTTTCCAGCCGTATTCAGCCTGCAGATACTCTCTACTGAAATCATGATGTTTTTAGTGAGTGCGGATGAAAAACCTGTCTATTCTAAGGATATATAGTCGGGCAGATTTAAACGAAAAATTTGTATTATTCGTTTCTGAAAAGTATATAAGGAACGAATAACGAATTTAGTGTCACATCAAAAGATTGCTTTACTACCATTAAAAAGGTTTAACCCATTGAACGTATTCTTGACTCATTCTTAAGTCTCGCATTCAGTTATGTGACTATTACCCAGACAGGTTTTGACCAGTTCATACGTGTAGGGAAAAGGAGCAACCACCAAAATCTATTCTTTGTGATTAAAAGGTACGTTTTCATCATTTTTCAATGCCATAAGATTTGATTTTATGTGTCAAAATTATTATTTTAAAGTTATGCAAAAAATCCTATTAATATTGTATATTATGTCATCAAACATATCACATTTTGTTAAAGGACATTTTAAAAAATTAATTGCAATATCTAATTTTTAAATTTAACTAAATGTATTTGAATTCAAATTTCATGCATTAATGTTGGAGCTATTTTAAAGGTGAAATGTTGAACTTTTATCTTAAAAGGATATTTTATTAATTAAAACAATTTAAAGTAAAACAATATCAATTTAGTTTACTTCAGAATTACGAATTTTCACTTTTCCAGTAAGCAATCGACGCCATTTTCTGACACCTGTCGTCAAGCGATAAGAAACTTATTTAAATATTTTTGCAAAATAAAAAATGTCTACGTGTATGTCTGATTCTTACCATACCTCCCATGTGTGTAAATAACATGTTCCCAAAGTGAAGAGCGATTAAGTTATTTGGTTTTCATTTCCATGAATAAAGATCTTTTGAAGAAGATGATGGTAGAGGGCGGGACTGATACTTTTTACAACACAGTGATCAATGAATTTGCCAAAAAGAAACGAAAAATTGAACTGATTTACAAATAATTTTTAATAACTCATTACATTTAGATGTTGTTATTTTGTCTCGTAAATAATAGCGGTCATCATTGTCGCCAGGGTACTACAAATTGGGAGGGGGACACATCAAACCCACTGGAGAAGGCTATCAAGTCTGAAGAGTACCCTGTTGGTAGAAGTGTATTTTCACACAGTAAAATTAGTTCACATCACATTCACAGGTGGCTGGTGTGGGGGGTTAGGGGAAATAATTTTCCGGGGCACAGTGTGAGGTTCTCCTTTTCCATCTCCACCTTGACAATTAGCTTGCATACTGAGCAACATGCCGTAAGTCACCCTTCGCCACTGATAGATAGATAGATAGATAGATAGAGTTTACGGCCATATCATGTTAAAACATCGTTCCCGTATGATTATTGGAGTTAAGCAACATCAAGCCTGGCCAGTACCTTGATGGATGAGCGCCTGTGAATACCAGGTTTTCTAAGTTTGGATCTGCGAGTGGCGTAATGGATAATGACTCGAAATTGTTATTTGGAGAGCTGAGTTCCAATTCCAGTTGGGATCGTTATATTCCCTTATGCGCACATACCTCTTCTCTCCAAGCTATGGGTTAATTAATAAGATCTGTATCACTAAATCATTATTATCTTAAAAAAATTCATGCAATGTGAAAATGAAATTGTCTGGATTTAAATAATCTGCAATGGGTTGATAAGCCGTAGAAAAGAAATGATTTAATAATAAAAAAAAACAGATAGATAGATAGATAGATAGATAGATAGAGAGAGGTTGGTTGAATAAGTAAAGTTGGTTGATAATCCGACGGAATATTAAATATCTGAGCTTGAAACTTCCTCTTTGATAAACCGGCGTTATTAGTAAAAGTCTTGCTTAACATTCACAAAATCTTCTTCTATGTTTTCAAAGGGAAAGAATGATGGGATTTTACTATTTCTCCGAGTTTCAATTTCATTTATCCCAAGTACGTCATGCAAATAGGTGCCTTATGTGAAAAGGAAGCTGATCAAATGAAACTTCAATCCAGCACCAGATACACTAATCTTCATGAGTGATTAAAATTATCCTTTCCCTCATTTTTTAAAAATTTCTGTAAATAACCACATCAACTGCACACGCTCTCAAAATTAATGTCTTAAAAGAGTATACTGAAATGAGAGAGTAGACATTCTTTGGAAAGCATGGAAAATACGACTGTGTATGACTTTGTGTAGTGTGAAAACCGAAATAGAAATTGTATTCAAAATCACACCAAGACAACCAATTTCTTAGGGAATCCTTCTGTAAATTTATATTTATTCTTTTCCATACCTGGTGTCTGGGTATTGTCACTGTCACATGGCCATGAGGCAGGCAATTTATAATTACTCGGCAAAACTATCTATAAAAAAGAAAGAAAGAAATTAAATATGATAGATAGATAAAAAGTAATCGAATATGATAGAATGAAATTGAATATGATAGATAGAAGGAAATCGAATGTGATAGATAGATAGATAGATAGATAGATAGATAGATAGATAGATAGATAGATAGTGTTATGGTCCAGGTTAGGACCAAGGAAGAACAACAAGAACACAGGAGTAGAAATAACGAAGATATATTACACGGAATAATAATACAAGATGTGGAAGGTGTTAGTATGATTGTCAGTCTGGTTTGGAGTGAACTACTATCGTCTCGACACAATTTGTCCCTCTCTCTTGAGAGGCGTAGTATACATAGTGTTAAGAAAAGTTCATTCTGTAGTTATAGGCAAGGTCCCATAACAGATAGATAGATAGATAGATAGATAGATAGATAGATAGAAACTGTATATGGCAGATAGATAAAAAGAAAGCTAGATATGTAAATCGAGTATTTATGGGCATATTATTTCATCAACTTCATTTGGATCCCGACATTTATAATTTTAATTTAAAATCATCACGCCATGCAAATGTAGCAATCTTTGTTTTTGAAATACGATAGAATTACAATATTCCTTAATACGACTAAATATATTTATATTCAAGATGTCCTTCCGTAACTCGCGTCATTTAATCTTGAATAACCGAGCCACAATATTTGCGTCTATGAAGATATTGTCATGTATAAATGTTATTCTTCATCTCACTCCAGCTTGATTACACTTTTTTAGAGATATAGAAATACTAATTTCGAACCATTTTTATGACACCAGGGTACCACCCACTTGAAAGACTTGAAATGATGCTTTTAAAATACTTACCTGTGCTTCGCGAGTTCTGGCACTTTTCTGTCACAATAGCTTGATAAACAGAAATTCATTGATAGTTTTTAAATGTTGACATCCTAGTTGAAATCTAACAATTTATATTATTAGCATCAACTTGATGTAAGAATCGACAACGCCCAAAGAACTTTCTTCCATACAAAAGTGAAGGTCTCATTGTAGTTTGCACAGCTTTATGTTGCAACATGCTAATATCGGTGCGTCATTTGATGTGAACCAACTTCAGGATTAATATTTGGTCATGGTTGAATTCGAGTTTCTCCATATGGTAATGCTGAAGACAATATAGCCGTTTTCTAATGTGGAAAAATGCGGCATTCATTGACCGAGCAGCCTTTGCTACTTTCGGTTGTAATCGATGAAATCTTTCTGCTAATTTTTCCACAAAATAATTGATTCTCCTATACGGTAGTGGATGCTTGGCAGTCTCCTCACAGATGAAGGAGGGACTTTAGTCAAAAATAAATTTGATTGTACAAAAAGATTATGAGAATGCCATGATCTGACAATGTAAGAGTTGTAGCATACCTACGGACGATAATGGGTATGTTCCCATTCATATAAATACAGTAGTAAATACTGTATGTTGGTCTGCAGTTGGAGATTTGTCTCCATATATGCTGGTCGGGATCTCTGCCTTCAGACAGGGAGGATCCCCAGACGGAGATGTGTCAAGCATCTGCTCAACCCCGTTTTATACGCGATTTACGGGGAATACCCTCATTAAATTCGGCCTTGTGCCACATCTGACCGAGTGGGGCGGTTGGTAGATATCCTGCAGTTGAAGATTCATTGTGGAATTCATTTGACTCTCATCTAGTAGTTGACTACTTCTTCTACGCGCTGCTAGCGAATCTTATATGTGTTGTTCTTGTCCTAAGTATTATCGTTCATTACCAACCTTCGTGCGATTATTCTATTCAGTAACCTTCCCCAGGTTACAGCAGTAAGCAACCACGATGTTTTAAAGAAAATAGAAACAAAAAGGACACCTAACATCAGAAACAGACAGTTGAAATTTCTAGGGAACATAATTAGGAAAAGAGGATTAGAAAATTTGAAACCCACAGAATATATTGAAGGACGTAGAGACAGAGGAAAGACGAGCATAACCTACCTAATGGCCGGCAGAACATTCATTATTAGAGATCGGGAAAAGATAAATTTGCTCAGTGCTACAAAGGACTGGAATTTGTGAAGAGTCATGATCACCAATATCTTGAAGGAGAAGAAGAAGAAGAAGAAGAAGAAGAAGAAGAAGAAGAAGAAGAAGAAGAAGAAGAAGAAGAAGAAGAAGAAGAAGCAGAAGAAGAAGAAGGAGAAGAAGAAGAAGAATCTCTGAGTACCTGTTCACGTATATATGACGCAGATATGTTGCACTATTGACATTTGGTGCCCCAGCGGAACACAAGGAAAATTAAACCTGCAATCAATTAAATTTTGTTAAACCTGAATAAAGGACCATTTTAAAACTTCCTGTTGATTCACTTTTTCACATTTTAGTTTCTTTCCAATGTTTAATTTATTTCAAATCACTTTCTGATTCAACGCCTGTTTGCAGCCCTTTTCAACACCTAATATAAACCGGTAGAGGATAAAAGAGGAGGTGGAAACTGCTGAATGAATCAATTTCTCTGTTCTCGCGTCTAAGGATTTATCGTCATTGTTTGTCACGTAATAAAATTATATCGTCCTGTGTCAAATGATGAGTAGTATTATCCGCTTTGATAATGCTGGACAATATCAAGTTCCATTTGCCGCGAAACACTGGACATAAAAATATGCATTATTTCTTCCATTAGTTAACCATCTAAGAAAATTTGGATTCAGTTCGGAAAGCTATATTAAATGATCCGGATTTATTTCTATTAAAACCACTTTTCATTAAAATATATTTCTCACGACAACTAACTTATCGTCCTTCTAGTCTTCATGACGGCTTTCTTCTTAACATTTTTTTGTTTCAGGTGAGTGTGGAAAGACAACATCTTGATTATATCATACTTCTCTCTTTTAGTTACATTTACATGTCAGTTGTTACAGATGTTTGAAATATTCAAGTGACGCGCTTTCTGTTATCTCCGTTAGAGTATGAGGTGTCATAAAAGATTGTTTTCGTTAAGACATAGTTTCAGGCTTTAAGACCGAGCGAAATGGCACCGATCATTTGAAAGCGTTTTTAACTATCGATCTAGGAAAACGGTTGTATATATCTAACAATGTAAACATTCCTGAATGACTTAGACTCACAGCATCAGATTCTTTCGAGTATCTGGGTCAGATGAGGCTCTTCTTGAACAGCACTTGATTTCTTAGGTTAATACTTTGGTTTTGTAGCATATTCCTGTCTTTGTTAAAAAAATCCGTAGTAAAGCCAATGCTGCAATCAATTTCTTTATGTCTTATACTAAACTGGTTATAAAGAATTAATCCCACATTCTGTTTTATTTTTATGGTGGATTTAGGGTATACGCCATCAATACTTTTGTTCCATTTCCAGATCATATTTTCTGTGCTTGAACTTTCTACTTCCGGAGTACGTGGTAAAGCATTTTGAATATAAATACAGTAGTAAATACTGTATGAACTAAAGGTTCGAGATCTTTATTATCCATCTATAAATGTGATATACAGGGTGTAATAGAAAAATTGTATAATTGTTAGATTAAGCTATGAACCGCTGTATGTTAAAAATGATTAAAGATATCTTTCTGGAATTCTCCGAGGATTTATAACACTAAGGGTCTCTATTTTGAGTAATAAGAATGTCCAAGCTTATCAGAAGAATCGTGATGAAATCGACCATAAGCGATAATCATTAATTCATCATTGAAGTTTGGAAGCTCATGAAGGATTGCAATAAATTTATACACACACACACTATATATATATATATCTCAATTATTTGATGCGGGTTCAATTTATATTACGCAAATCATTCATACGAAAAGCAGATAATGAAGTTAATGATATGGCAAGAATCACCCTCGCAAACAATTTTTAATAATAAAATACATTAACATCGAATCCGTTAAAGAATGGTATGATCCTTGTTTATAAATTCCGGTGTTATCAGTTCTTTTTTTTACTACTAGCTTAGCTTTCAATCGTTTCATACGATCATCCTCAGGTAGGGAAATAGGTAGTTTTTTTACATCCAGGTAATAACAGGACATTGAAAGATAAAGTGTAATCCGAAAGATATATATATATATATATATATATATATATATATATATATATATATATATATATATATATATATATAATAAAGTTATTTAACTATAAATATCAATTTTTGATGTTATTTCACCGATTTCGAAGTTTCATAGAATTGTCCATTCTCCAAGGGAACTATTGTGTGAATAATCTTATTTCCATTTCGTTTTCAATTGTTTTTATTAATCTGTTGTGTACACGCGTACATTCTTGACTTTTACGTTTTTTTTACATGCGTATGTTCATGAATTTTTGTTTTGCTTGCGTGTTCGTTGGTAATTGTCAAAATCTTTACAAGTGAAATTTTTTTCCACCAAATTAGAATTTTTTTGCAATTATAATTTATTTTATATGTATGGTTTGTATTTAAATTGTTATGTTATATTATTAATTTAATTATATTATTTATTAATTTATGTTATATTATTTATTAATTTATAATATTTCATGTTGTACTTGTATTATTTTATTATTGCACTAACAATGTAAATATTTTAAAATGCCGGTATTGATATATATATATATATATATATATATATATATATATATATATATATATATATATATATATATATATATATACATACAAATACACACACACACACAAACACACACACAAACACACATACACACACACACACACATATATATATATATATATATATATATATATATATATATATATATATATATATATATATATATATATATATATAAGATTGACTAAAAAGATCCGGCGGTTTTTTAAGTTGTTGAATGTTGTGCTTGAAATTGTGGAAAAAATGTGCGAACATACTTTTGGATCGTTGTTTAGTTCAAATACTTTCGAATGTTGGTGACATTTTCAAGAACCAATGTCGTGTCCCTGTGGTAGGACGAATTCCTTTGTCGACATGCTAGTATTCTTTGGAAAGCTGGAAGTTTAAAATAGTTTGAAATAGTTATTGAGAACGAGGTTACAACAATTTGTAATCAAACTTGTTTAGGTGAATACTTGCTGCTTAGAAATATATATCAGCATAGCCTTACATTCATCATCAGGACACTAGTCTTTCAATGGAAAACGGGAACATTGTTTTTCATTAGCTTGTTCGTTCGGCATGTAATAGAGAATACTTAAATGATAAAGGCCTATTTTATTGCAGCTGTACGCGTACACGAGCAGGGCATATAGTCTCGAAAGAGATCACTGATATGAAACTTAATAGAATCCCAGTATAGTTTTCTTTAAGGTAAACACAACTTATTTTGCAAATATGTGTTTCTCACGTACTTTCTTTTGCTATTTAATCATTTCAACTCAATCAAGGCGAGGATGCCACAAGTACGAATGGGGTTACAGAGTATGAAGGATAGAGAAAATACTGGGTGTAGAGGGGACCGAAGAAAGGATGAAAGCTGAACGTGGTTCAAGAAGATACAAGATAGCGATTGACGATGCATGTAATTTTTTGAAGATTGTAATTACCAGGGAGTAAGGAAACAGAATGGAGTCCAACAGGCGGGAAATGCAAGAAAATTCAACAGTAAAATTCAACAGTTAAAGGGTGGGACCTAGATGCCGATCTAGTAGTATGCTTAAAAACACGTAGTCTGGGTACCTGGAAAAAAATCCCGCCACAGCAGTAGCCATGAATATATTTGTAGAAAAGACAGAGGAAAGCCACGTCATATCGGTGTGAAAGTAACTTTAGTCGAGATGCCAAGTCAGGATCGATTACATTGCAGATCCTTTTGATAATATCAAGAACTTCGAGGTGAGTAGCATGAACATCTGTCCAAACATGGCAACAGTATTCAATGCATAAAATCGCTACAGTGTTCAATGCACAATATCGCAACAGTATTCAATGCACAATATCACACCAGTATTCAATGCATGGAATCGCAACGGTATTCAAGGCATAAAATCGCAACAGTATTCAATGCACAATATCGCAATAGTATTCAATGCACAATATCGCAACAGTATTCAATGCACAATATCACAACAGTATTCAATGCATAAAATCGCAACGGTATTCAAGGCAAAAAATTGCAACAATATTCAATGCACAATATCGCAACAATATTCAATGCACAATATCACAACAGTATTCAATGCATAAAATCGTAACGGTATTCAAGGCATAAAATCGCAACAGTATTCAATGCATAAAATCGCAACTGTATTCAATGCACAATATCGCAACAGTATTCAATGCACAATATCGCAGCAAAAGAAAGAGAACTCACCCGCATATTGGGTTGAAACAAAAGTCCGTTGAGTTTGTATGTGAATTACATTATATATTGAGATGTTTTGCTTACATGTTTTCAACCACCTGTGCCATTTTGGTTCACTAACTAGCATCTTAAAGGCAGTTTTATACCCCGAAAACATCGCATCTTTCTGGGTTGTGAACTAGTCTAAGTGATTCTTAAAATTGAAGTGATTCCTAAAAGCTGTTCCATAAACTTGTAGATTTCCAACGAAGGGACTTTCGTAGGTGTTGAAATAAGTGATAATCAGAAGAGGAAAGATCAGGTGAGTATGGCGAGTGTATAAAGATTCGAGCCGCGTCAATTTTTACCGAATTTGCAAATAAAGATAAGACCTGGTATTGCCCAGATGTATAACGATACTCTTCCGACCAGACAATTCCAGAAGCTTTTTCCTTATTAATGCCCGTATTAGGTTCAATTGGGAAATTACTTCTTGTGAAATCTGGATATGTTTTAAATCAACGTTTCGATTGGTTCTTCATCCACAACTACAGGCCTGGCGTATTACTGATCAAATTTACCTTACAAGCAATATACCCAGTTATGGCACAAGGTATATAACTTGTTTTTTTTTATGTCTTTGTTTAGCGTTTTCCCTTAACTGGCATAAAATAGCCTCACATTTCTAAGATTTAAGATCTATTTACCCCATGTTCACTGTAACATAAAACAAATTTAAAATTAACTATGCACACGCGAATCATATAGAATGATGTGTCCATCTAGAAAGATGCCATCCACCATAGAGGTCGCTGAAAATTCTGACTATGTCGAATTACATATGAATTCGCCTGTGAAACTGTAATCAAGGTGATTTCGTAAGGAATTAATCGACACATATTTTCTCTTTTCGAATAAATAGAGTGTCTGTATTGAATTTTAATTCATCCCTGTGTAACTATATATATATATATATATATATACTAGCATTATAACCCGTCTTTGACCGGGTCTTTCATTACTGGGAATTTTTACCGTTCAATTGGAGTAGTTTAAAGTCAGCCCATCAATAATAGTAACATTTGGGTGCAACTGAGGCACATCCCCAAATGGGGATTTAACACTTTGAATGGAGGGTGGCCCTGAAAAAGAGAACTGTATAATCATAAATAATATTAATGTAATAATTTAAACTATTTATTTTTATTAAAGTTTTTATGAAATATATACAGGGTGCGGCTGTTATTTGAGGATAGATTTTATGGATTAGTAAAAAACTTGCTGAACAAATGAATATAATTATATTTGATTACAAACAAGTTAACATGAAATTTAGCTAACTATTATTTACTTTTATTCAATAAAACCACCACTAGCATCAATAACTGCCTCTACACGAGGTTGAAATCGGCCGCAAGTTCTGATTAATTTCTCCTTATTTATGTCAGACATTACTCGAACTATTGCAGCTTTAAGAGCGTCTTTGGTGTTATGAGGTTGTTTATTAACCTCCTTCTCAACAACACTCCACACATAATAGTCTAGTGGATTGAGATCTGGAGAGTTACGAGGTCAAATGCTGGGTGTGATGTGGTCGTATAAATGGTCAGCCATCCATTCTTGTGTTTATAGAGCCTTCTTGGATGGAGCCGTGTCTTGCTGGAATATGTAAGGCCTGCCGTTGAATCTGTTGTTAATCCAGGGCTTGACAACTGATGGTAGAACATCAATATAAGCAGCAGTATTTACTCTAAGACCTTGTGAAAAAAAAAGTGTGGTGGCATAACATGTTCTTCATTGCTAACAACACTCAATACCATAACACCTGAAGGAAATTTTGTGCGCATCACTCTTGGCACCTCAGAATGCTCTGAAAAAAGCCATCTGTCATTTCTTCTGTTAAGCTTTTGATCTTGATCAAAATCTTTCTCATCTGAGAAAAAACAAATCACACCAGCTTCTGAAGGATTTTTAAGTTTGTTTAAAAGCCTTTTGGATCTGTTTAAATGGGTTTCTTTTGTTTTTTCAGACATAAATTGACCTCTCTTCATCACGTAGGACTTGTATCGATGTCTTTATGAACACTCCTTCTGATTGTTTTTTCAGACACATGCAGCTTTTTGACAATTGACCTCATTGATTGACCTTGGTTTTCATCAATTGTCTACTTGACTTCATTAACACATTCGGATGTTCTCACTTTATCAGAACGTGCAGAATGCCTTTTACGTTTTGATACAGACACTGGGGAACTGTCAGCGTCTTCTAACTTTTTTCGTATCTTGTGGACAAACAATCTTGAAACTCTGAGGAAATGTGCAATATCCAATCGCTATGATCAGCCTTTAAAGCGACAATATCAGCATGCTTTTTCATTTCATTTGTTAGCATAGGGTTTGCCGTTCTTCATTTCTGAAAAATAAAAGCAACAGAAGTTAGTGGGATGCAGTTTTAATCTTAAATCTGTATGTCCTAAAATACCAGCCGCACCCAGTATATCCAAGAACAGATAGTAATTAGTAAAACGTTGCTGAGAGTTATTATGGACAGGAAGTATTGGAGAGCCATTGCCGCCAACAATTTGGACTCAAAACTGGTAGTAAAGAATTATTTATCAAACAATAAAATTTTCATCAAAATCGGATGAAAATTGTGGAAATGCATAAACAACATCTTATCACACACACACATACATACACACACATTTTGAAAATTATATATATATATATATATATATATATGTATATATAATTATTTATTTGAATATTACAACATAAATATGTTATAAAATCACGACAAAAATAGCCATTTTGTTTCAACACTTCTGGTGTCTTATCAAGTGATGGTGTAGAATATAGAATAAAATCTTGGATATATGTATATATATATATATATGTATATATGCATATATATATGTATATATATATATATATATATATATATATATATATATATATATATATATATATATATATATATATATATGTATATATATATATATGTATGTATGTTTGCATGTATATAATATATATTATTTGATTATTCTAATTCTTGTTTATAATATCCCTTCGCCAATAGCTTCATTTAACGGAATTTTCTATCTCACTGGTCAGTCTCTTTGTGCTGATTGAGGAATCTTTTAATGTTTTAGTTTTTTCATACAGAAGTTTGCTGAGAATATCACGAACCGAATATGTGAGCAACGATGATGTTTTAGAGAAAATGGAAATAAAAAGGAAACTTATGCCTAATATCAGGAAGAGGCAGCTGAAATTTCTAGGGCACGTAATGAGAAAAGAGAGGTTGGAAAATCTGATATTCACGCGAAATATTGAAGGCAATAGGGAGAGAAGAAAACAGCGCATAACATACTTAATGAACTTGAGAAAATGGATGGCGGAACAAGGTTTAGGAAATATAACAAAAACTTTAAATTTGTTAAGAGCCACCAAGTACAGGAAATCATTATTTAATTTTATTTAGCGGCATATCAATCTCTACGCGTTATTTAATTCTGGTATTTAAATATTTTGAAAATAGTGTTATGCCTTCATCTAGAGATAAAATGTATTGTATTTCATTTTGCTATAAAATGTATTGTTGGTAATTCTGCTTTAAATATGTTTCGTTGGCAATTCTACTATAAATATGTTTCGTTGGCAATTTTTACTATAAAAATGTATTTTTATATTTTCATAGTGTTTGGGGTTTCATATTTGCCCATACCTGGGACCCTAACAGGTGCTACCACCCATGACCAGGATGAATCTTGGAACAGCAGCAGTTAAGTATTGGTTCCACGCCTCTCGAAACCTCAAATCTACCTATAAGGCGCCTTTCTGCCGAATGTAGTTTATTGTCATAGCCAGGACTACAGGACTGCGCATGCCCTGAATGAGCGCGAAACATAAAGAAGAAGACATAATAAATTTCCGTCACGGATAAAAGAAAATCACTTCCTAAAACGCTATCTTTTGAAAGAGGCTAGAAGGTTTTGTTCCAATCCAAGATGTGTTCCGCTTTCTCCAAATAAACACTAAAATTCCGATACGTATATGCATTCTAAACTGTAATATAGCAACAGCTCTAGGTAGAAGCTTATGAAGCTTTATTTGACTCATTCTGCTTTAGTCCAGAGAAACGTTTACTTTATTGTGATGGATGGTTACAAGCGAGAGGGGAGATGTGATGTCCATATTTTAGTACCACATATACTAATAAATGGAGTGTTTAATAATATGAGATGCAGAGTAGCACTGTTACTACATCATTCCACTCAGTAGCCGCTTCATTAATTCAGAATTAATGAAGATTGGTTTATTTTCACTCGCTTGCGAATTTACAATTAACAAGATTCGTCATTACGCAAATTGGATGGTGGAAATAAGTTTTCCCGTCTGCTGGGATCACAAATTAATGTAGTCGATTGAATTGCAAAAATAGACTTATGGAGTTCATGTTTTGTCAATTGGAAGTATTTTATTTTAGCATTAATGTTTCAATTTTAATGGTTTTATTCTATCAGCTCAGTCTTATAGGCGTTCCTTATGATTCCGTTAGGTCTCTGACTCGTTAGAAAGAATGGTTAAATCCTACATAAACAGCTGAACTGTATGTCAGTAGCGTATAATTTTGCTAAAGTCTCGTGGTTAATTAAGTAAAAAATAACACAATTTCTTTTTCATTTTCCGTATTAATATTACTAAGTAAAAAAAATGCAATTTGCTTTAACTAGACGAGTGCTGATCAAGAAGTATTGCTACTGGTGCTAAAAAAATAAACGGCAACAC